>OX344796.1:22882498-24082498 GCA_947034925.1 Eudemis profundana | reverse complement strand
ACCATAAACGGCAGGAAATGAGAAAGTAGCCGTTTAATAGATACAATAGGGCTGGGTGGCTGATAGGTCTTACATTGCAACTTTCCTTCCCCGCAAAAAGTTGCAGAATGGCAGTTGCTACGCATAACTTCTTGTCGCGAGACCAGACGCGTATACGTTTCGTAACTTGCCGATGAAGGTAATTACTCCATTACGAAGATGTATGATAAATAATTGCTTCTCGAAATGGAGCCCTTAAATCACAAGGAATTTACGAACGTAGCATGAGGTATGACGAAACGACAGCTCGGACTTGCGTATTTTCTTCGGCTTAAATCTAGCTTTCGACACTGTCCAGGTAGCCACATCGCCCATATAAAGGCAAACCGCCGTGCGAACTTTATCCAGCAAACTTGCAAAACCATTTCGTGTGCCTCCGATCAACTTTTTATAATGTTATCGCAAGTATCCACTTGCAGGACAGTATCGCCTTATAAGGAAATGACTCGGGAGCAGGTTTTTGTGCGGCCGTATCGTAAGCGCGTTCAATTCGATCTTGATAAAACCTTGTTTGCGTATCACTCGGGTCTTAGTTTCGTCGTTTATTTCGGATTACAACCTCCCACAGTAACGATGCAAAACTTTTACGGGTAAACTATCGTAAAACTCCTTGCTCGATAGTTACGACCGAAATTTGCAACTATTACGACTTGAGAAAGTCGAGAGTTCGCCGTAACTTGAGTACCTATGAACAAAATATATAAACTTGTGTTATTATGGAAAGTTAATTATGATGTAGGTTTATTATTATATGGATGCACGGCATAATGCGAGGTGATTCGCCCACGCGCGTCGCTTCGCGCCCACGTCCTGCGCCGGGGCAACCGGATTGAATTAAGTATGAAATGCTAGCTGCACTCGCAGCGTCGTTTGGATTCAATCCCTTCTATACACCTCCGTGTTACAGAGAAATGACAACTGTATTTGTAGAAACAACACGAAACCAAATAAACATTATGTTCCCATAGTTTCACATTACGCGTCGTCGCGATCCGAGCTTGCATGCATGCGATGAATTGGAAATTATGATAGTATTTATGTACGTTAATTACTTGTAACCACTGTTCCATTAGATTTATTATTTTCCTCTATACTTAATGTTATGGTAGCTACAGTACCATTGGAAATACATACATATTAAATTTGCGTTATAGATTTGCAAACTTTATCATTCCATTTCCATTGGAATCTAGTACCGACCAACATTATTGTCAATTGAATTCAGATTATAACAATTCCAATAATAATCATTTGATTTCAGAGAAACCGTTTGCAGCGCGCAGGTATTACTACTAGGCAGTTAGATACATTGTTACTGCATAAAATACAACTAGAGCGGTCATTGAACTCGCCAGGCCTCCTATTATTATCCCTATAACTATCTTGTCAACAAAGTATGTTCTTGATCTCAAGCCAATCGATAGTTAGGTAATTGGATAGTTTTTATCCGCCATTAGAATTTGTAAAAATAAATAACTCTTCTTTTAGCAGCATTGTAGAAAAAGGATTTTACAATAAAGTTACAGGCTTAAGTGTTATCCATGTCCTTGGATTTCCAGTTACTCAAAGTTGTTAAACTTCGCGCGGCTATTTAAACGTGATGCGAGAACAAACTTACAGTGCATACAAAAACATAAAAGAATGTTGTCGGATTTTAGTAGTATTCTTGATTTTTTTTTAATTCATTTCGGATATTTGTTTTAGCAGACGTCATGAAAACTAGGTTATATGTGACGTTCCACGGGAAAAGGTACCTTATGGTTGGTATTGAGTTAAGCACAGATCCTAAATCTGTGTTAAATAAGCTATCTAATACAAAAAGAATCACGACCCTAAGTCCCATACTTTTTTTTTTAAAAAACATCAAACCTGCACATGCTAAAATTGCACTTTTGAGAAATCGTCAAAAGAAGTTTAAAACTAATTTTAAGTATGTTCCCGTTGGAAGTTATGGAGATGATGATTGATTATGTATCTCAAGGTAATTTTCTTTGGAAATCAGTAAGGGTTTTATTAATGTGACTTCCAGGTCGTGAAAAATCAGCCTTTGATTAGAGCAAGTCGCTTATGAGAACGAAATTAAAAAAAAAAAAAAATTCGGCCTCTTCTTTAACATATTGTAATCTGAACCATTGTATATAGTTAGAGATATTAGACTGCACATTTTGGGATAGAAATAAAATCACATTGTTAACGAAATATTTTTATTTTAATTAAAATGTCATTTTTATTTTATGTTTCATCATTCCTATAATATTCACAATTTTCGTATAATGAGTTCTAAATTATATTTAATCAGTCTACACAAGTATCTCAAAAGTGTCATTATTATTCTACAAGTCGTATTTTTTTATTTATAAACGATTGAAGTTACGTAAAAATCACAAATTATTCCCATACATTTGAGAAAAGGTACCTTATGGCGGGCCATAAGCAAAAATTATTGATAATTACAGTATGGCACGATATTTACATTATTTATTGACAAATCTTGTATTAAGACATAAAACTGAAGAAAAAAGGTTATTAGAAATTTACTTCAAATCTTGACCAATTAAGAGTAATTCTCAAATGTGACGTCTTACGTGAAAAGGTACCTTATGAGGGTTTCTAGTTACGGAGATATTCAATGTTGTGTAAAAATTGTGTTTTTTTATTATGTATTTCCATTTAGTAAATTATATGTTACGACACGTCTTTGCCTATCTTTATTTTTGTTATAGGCGAATTAAAGGCTGAATAATATGCTTCTACAGTTTAGTACAAAAGGTACTTTATGGCGGTGTAATTTAAAAATGTTAGAAATACTTGTCGTAACTTGCTCAGTTTTTGTCCTTCATACCGCCGTGCCGTGGTATTATTTTGGCTACACCGCCAGTACCACCACGCATCTGTCCTACTCTCACCAACACTTACTCAGCCGGCCGGCATGAGCAGTATTTGCTTACCTTTTCGTTCGAATAGTTGTGAGAAGTGTTCGTCGTGGATTTTAGCGTGTTTTAAATTAAAAAGATTCTTTTTCTTAAGTGGTCAAAAATGATAGAAACCGCAAAAAAATGTCTTTTTTCGTAATTTTTTCGAAAAAATGAATAAAAACCTTTTTCTAAAATGGTCAAAATGATAGGCATTCGCCAAAGTGTTTTTTTATTTTTGTAATTTTTTTGAAAAAAAAAACAAGGTTTTTCTAAAATGGTCAAAAAGTTTCACGATTGGCCAAAAACACGTTTTTATGTTTAAAAAAAAATGTTTTTAAGACTTTTCTAAAAAGGTTGAAAGGGAAACATGACAAAGTGGTAAAAAATTATAGAAACCGCAAAAAAAGTCTAGTTTTGTAAGTTTTTTTGAAAAAAAAATTAAAAAGCTTTTTCTAAAATGGTCAAAAATGATGGGCATTCGCCAGTGTTTTTTTTTATTTTTGTCAATTTTTTTAAAAAAAACAAGGTCTTTCTAAAAATGGTCAAAAAGTTATACGATTCGTCAAAAACACTTTTTTATCTGTTTTAAAAAAAATGTTTAATGATTAAAAATTTAAAAAAACGACATACAAATGTATTTATTTTTATTTTTTTTTCAATTCCGAATCTGTGGCACCCAGTGGCCCTTTCCTTCCAAATGTTTAGCTTTCTAGGATCATTTCGAAAATTTTTGCTTACCATTATGCAGGCCGCATGCTTGTTTGCCACCGTCGTGTTAGAAAAAAGAAATAAGCAAAAGTTGCTAGTAAATTTTATTAATGAATTTTATCAACAGCTTTATCATTTTTGTATGTGATCCGCCATAAGGTACCTTTTCTACTAAACTTTGAACCCAATTTTTATATAGAAAAAAATAACGTACAGCAGTGAAACCAAGCTACAAATACACGTCTATTCCTATATTTTACAATTTTGCATAAAAGAAAAAAATGATGATTTTGAAGGATTTCACAAAACCGTTCATATCTCCGTTACTAGAAACCCTCATAAGGTACCTTTTCACGTAGGACGTCACATATGTTTATGAGGTTTTTTATATAAGAATTAATAGAAGTACCAAGCGAAAGTAGATATGTGAATTTTGCAAAAAAAGTGTACATGGCACAAAGGAATAATCACAAAAATGTTACACAAGTTACACTAAATAACGTTTCCAAACAAACCTGCCACTTTATCGTTTTTCGATAAGGATTTAGTAATCGGTTTTTGATATAAAAAACATCTATAAATCGACAAATAAACTTCAGTTAGTTCATCATTTACTTGAAAATATACTTTAAATAGTCAATAACTCACCAAAGTTAATTCGGGCCTACTGTTTGGATTTAAGCCCAAAGTCTTAAAATTACCATCTTATGGTCAGTATGACCATTGGCTTGGTAAAACTGGTAAATAATATTCTTTTGAAAACATTTGCAGCAATATGTATCTATTTTAAAAGGGAACTTATTAAAACACACAATGGTTATTAGTAGATACAGACCGCCATCACATTTTTACCAAAAGATTATCTTTATTAGCATTTCAAACAAAAAATATGATACAAATCGGCAAGAGTGCTAAGTAAAGAATTATTGGCGCAAGAAGGTAAATAAAAAATTAAAAAAAGAAACTTGACGTGTAAACAAAGCAAAAATCTCCTTTCTTTTATATCGGGTAAACATGCCAGTATGAACTAACCTTAATAACAAAACGTTACATAACGTTACACAATGGAACCAAAAATAGGTGCCGCAAAATGTTTAAAATTGTGTACGAAAAAATGTAAAGGAATTCTAGAATTCGCTAATGTCAAGCCGCTCGCCAACTAAATTTACCATCTAACAAAGCAAAAATGGTAGCAATAAAGATAAAGTATAATTTACCTATTTTCAGCATGTACCAAAATTGATTTTTTGTGAACATAAAATGATAGCGCACTGTCTTTGCTCATTGCATGAAAACCAATATGGTTATCGGCGCGTGAGTTGGCATCAGCATACCAGATTTAGTAATAAAAAATATGTTCTAATTATCTAAAAAACCATTTGCTTCAAACTTCATTATCTATGTAACGTACTCTAAAAAGAGAGCAGTGCTGGGTTCATTCAAATCGAAGTAATGAATTTTTATTCATCGCGAGGTAGGGTAAGGACACATAGATTTTGTATGGGAGAAAGATACGATATTTTGGTTATGTGATTTTTTTAAATACTTTTATGAGTTTTACACAGTAAAGTTATACATTTCGTATAAGAATATGAATGACACTATAAGATAAGTGTATCTGGAATAAATATAACTTCAATAATAATTTTTTATATCTTTAAGTTTTTCCCCATTTCGTCGTTTCACAATGTACACTTTTTTGCAATTCACCGAGATCGCCGACAAGTCGCAAGATCGCGTCGTGTCGTGAGCGCCCGGCGTTAACCCTGAAGTCGGGCGAGGGGTCGACGCACGCGCACGACCCACTTACAATGCACGTCGCTGCAGCGAACGCTTGCAAATCTCTAGCGCATAGAATCGTAACTACAACTAATGCCGCCATATTGCAATTTGTTACCTCCATTGTACCTGCTGGCTGTTTATAAGCGCGAATCGGAATGCCATACTTGTAGAAGTGGTCGCCCCAGAATATAAACCACTAACTAATAAGATCGACGCATGTGTTTATCTCGTAGGTTGCCTTATGCGGTTCGATTTGCGTTGCTTTAATTATAGTGAGTACTTGAAGGCGATTCACATAATCGAGCCCTAATTGCGAGGTGTGGCTGGGACGTTATTGCACTAACAAATTATTATAGTCCAGCTAGCAGATAGTCGGCCGGTTGCACTGGTTGCCGCCAGTCACGCACGCTCTAACACTTGCCAATCTAACAAAAACGCCTTTTACATATTGCTGCAAACTCAGGTTTTTTTTATGTCATGGCACAGTATGAAATTTGACCTCAAAAGCGGTCATCCCTATTTTATGTCTTCATTTGGTGGAATTATTCAATATAAATACAATACGAGAACTCCCGAGTGGCAATTTTGAACAATACTGGAGTTATATTTTTTTTTTCATAATTTCTATGGATTTCCAGAAATATCATAGAAATTATTTTAACTTGAAAATAAATCAGTTTCGTATAATAATTGACATGGCTTCAAATAAAACTATTATCCAGGATATTTTAGAAAAAAAAACAGAATTTTGTTGTAAATAACAGCCGAGTTCTGGTTGATTTTGTCTATTTTGGTTTTTATTTTTCTACGGTCACATAGTTATGTATTAGGATTCCATTTCACGATTTTATATTTAACTATGTTACTGTTAACCTCTCCCAAAAAAATGGAACGCATATTCCAAAGGACCTTCAAGATTTTTAACTTTCAAAATTATAAGTTAGGGTTGTCACTTGCTATGAAGTACTAAATATTAATTAACAAATCAGGTTATTTTGCAGCGTATGTACGAATGTATATGTATATATTTATATTTATCAGTGACGTCGTGTATACAGAATTCGATTCCCATCGGCTTGCCTAATATTAGGCAGATCAGCACTTAATTCTAGTTCTCTTAAAGAAAATTGATGCTAAAGCTGCTCCGGCTTGCCCAAGGATTTCTTCAACGCCACGCCACTGATATATATATATATATGTGTGTGTGTATTGGTGTATGTATATACGTTCGCCTGTTCCGTCGCAACACCAAAACTAGTAAATCAACCTAAACATAAATCTAGTTACTGTATAGGGAGCGGTTGGGACTTCAGCCACAGAATAAGTAATAGTACTTTGTACAGAAGTCGCACTGTCTAACAAACCCCACGTTCGAGTCACGAAAATGCGCCTAACTCATACGTTCTCGCTCTAACTCATAACGCGCGCTCTTTCTGGTCGCCACGCTCACCGCTAGGGTTGTCGACAACAATAAAATTATTATTATAGCTTGAATTTTCTAGTGAATTAGAGGTAGTTAAAAAAAATATTTGCGTGACGTTATATAACTGTTTTGATACATGTCGTCATACATACTTACATACATACAGGTCAAATACATAACCCTCCTTTGGGCTTCGCCGCAGTCGGGTAACATACATACTTACCAGTGATCGGAATAGGTACAGTATATTTACCTAAACTTCGAAGAACATAGTCGAAAAGTGAGGACTCCCTTACAACTAAATTTTTTTCCGGGAGTGAAGTCCCGGAATCTTACTAAAAAAATATATTATTGGTATTCTTTCGCACATTTCTCGATCATTCTCAGTATAGCTGTCTCTTTCTAATAGTGCTGTCTCTTTCACCCCTTCGAGAAATTTCACTTTATACTGAAGTGTAGTTCAAAGGCCCAGAAGGGGTCCTGAAAACGCCTGAAAACGGGTTTTTAGGTTATTGCGCCATCTGATAGAGGGTGTCCTGAAACGGACTGAAAACATGTTTCAGGCGCCTGAAAACAACGGCAACTTGGGTGAATTTTCAATCTTCTACTATGTGAAAGAGCCACCTCTGAAACGGCCTGAAATCACCTTTCAGCCTGCTGAAAACGCTTCTAAAGCACGGAAAATCACGTCTGAAGTTTTAACTTATACCACCCGCGCAACACACATACACACATTACTGTTGCGCCAGTGGTATAGGTCAAAACTTCAAATGTGATTTTCCGTGCTTTAGAAGCATTTTCAGCAGGCTGAAAGGTGATTTCAGGCCGTTTCAGAGGTGGCTCTTTCATATAGTAGAAGATCGAAAATTCACCTAAGTTGCCGTTGTTTTCAGGCGCCTGAAACATGTTTTCAGTCCGTTTCAGGACACCCTCTATAAGGTGGCGCAATAACCTGAAAACCCGTTTTCAGGCATTTACAGGACCCCTTGTGGGCCTTTGAACTACACTTCAGTATAAAGTGAAATTTCTCGAAGGGGTGAAAGAGACAGCACTATTAGAAAGAGACAGCTATACTGAGAATGATCGAGAAATGTGCGAAAGATATACTCTACCTATTCCGATCACTCATACTTACATATATACCGGTCAAACACATAACTCTCCTTTGGGCTTCGCCGCAGTCGAGTAACATACATACGTACATACATAAATACATACATACGGGTCAAACACATAACCCTCCTATAAAAATATTATGTAAATAATTGAAAATGAATATTCTTGCTAGTGGCAACCCTAAAATCAGAATAATCTGAAAAAACTTAGAACGACATTTTCTCGAAGGTCTTCAGAGCTTTTACCTTGATTAATTCTTAGTGCACCCCTAGACCTTATAAGGAACCTACGTGCTAAATTTGGAATTCCTAGGACCAGCGGTTTGGGCGGTACGTTGATATACAAACTTTCAACCCCCATTTAAACCCCTTAGGGGATGAATTTTGAAAAATCCTTTCTTAGTGCACCCCTAGACCTTATAAGGAACCTACGTGCTAAATTTGGAATTCCTAGGACCAGCGCTTTGGGCTGTGCGTTGATAAACAAACTTTCAACCCCCATTTAAACCCCTTAGGGGATTAATTTCGAAAAACGGTGAAATTACTTTTCTTGTAATCTAATAAAGAGTCTAAACATGAAGTTTAAAATCTCTTACTTCTAAAATCGTAGACTCTCCATACAAACTTTGAACCCCTATTTGAACCCCTTAGGGGGTAAATTTTGAAAAATCCTTTCTTAGTGCACCCCTAATGATTCCACCTACAGCTTTTTATTTACTTCATTCCAATAAATAATGACTATATTGTCGTTAATCTGATGAAAAATTTCATTTTAGTTTTTTAACTACCTACAGCTTGAAAACCGTCCAGCCTATCAAAATAAGATATAGGACGAATTTTGTTTACAATTTAATGAGGATCATTTTTACTTTTGACACTTTTTTGTATCCATTATAGTTTTCGAGAAAATGTGATAAAACCGATAAAAGGGACACATTTCACTACGAGGGGGGGTGTTGCGTCAGGTGGAGAGGGGGGGAGAGATGTGAGTTTTGAACACCACACCCAAAGGTATCATGCCACACAAGTTTGAAAACTTTATTAATTTGTTTGTCTTTCCCATACATTGATTACATAGAATTACTGAATTAACAGGTCACCTGTACGTCTAGCATAACTGGCCGAGACTTCGTTTCTCGCGCGACAGAGCATCACCTGTCACTGTCACACTATATTGATTGCAAAGAGATAGGTAGCATTTGTCGCGCGAGAAAGAGTCGCGTGTCACAGTTGTGCTAGAGGTACTGGTAATCGTGTAATGTTAAACCAAGTCAGTACCGGGGGGGTGTCCACAGAAGTCGATTTCCACCGACTTACCTTTTATTTAACCGTAGAGGAGGGTTCTTAATATCTAAATAATAGGCAAGTCGGTGGAAATCGACTTTTGTGGAGACCCCCCGGTACTGACTTGGTTTAACACTACATCTCAAAACTTTTTTGCTGTAGAAGAACTGCGTTTCGAGACTTGCATCTTTTTACATGCATGTTTTTGATGGGATACCCTATTTACCCACTCAGGAATATTGTTTTGCCATTATGCTTATAAAATAAAGAAACAATTGATTTGCCGGCTATTCTCACGAAATATGTCTGCGGTCATCTAATTACCGCGACGCTGTTTTCATACTAAATGTATGGAGACGCGGTAATTAGACGCAGTCATACTTTGTGAGAATGGCCGTTACCTATTTTACGAGGGATTTTTTTACAAAAAGCATAAAAGGTTTAGCTTCTGGACTCGAGAGATTAGGTACATGTCATTGGAAGATACCAAGGCCAATTTTAATAATAAAATGATTGATTAACAGGGATCGTAAAAAGCTATATTTATAATAAATATCAACTATCCCATAATTGATAAATATGTATGTATAACCGATATATGAATTTTGGATAGTTGTGGAGTACCTATAAGAAAAGCAAGCAATTTCCATTGTGTAAGTACTTAATTTTAACTGTCAAAATGGTAGGGTAAAAATAATGAGCTCGATTATTTGATGTTGAATAATAACTTTTGTAGAAAAAATATCCGAATTTATAGTTCGGACAGAATATGGTATAATATCAATTGATATAATGATCGTTTTTATGAATATCAAACGATAGACAACGTGATATATTTTATATAATCCATCGATAAATATCGGCGACCCTGTCTAATTGATGCTGTATTATTTTTATGATAATTCTAATTTGAACAAACATGGATTAGTATCCGTGCGACGGATTGGTCTGCCATCTTTACACTATACAACTGATTAATTTTTCCAACCAAATACAAAAATATTAATATTTTGTATGTGTTACACTCTATATGTGAGTATATTCATTCACTAACAGCACTCTTGTGATACTTACTATTTCAAGTAACAAATAAAAATAGGCCTTGGAATGAATATTCCCCTCGCATAACAACGCTGATTGTGTCTAGTTTATTGTCAACATTAGGCGTTGTTTACGTGACCTATCCTCACGTTGCCCGGCGTGTGATAGAGTAGGTAGTATACCTACCTACATAGTCAACTCTACTGCTATGTACAAAAGGTAACTAGGCATTGATGATTAGTCACACTCACGAAGTAAACTCGCTTAAGTACCTACCTTTACGACAGCAAAGAAATAATGACGTTATTAAAAAGCATTGTTATCAGAAGCATTACTCAACCACTTGTCTTAATTGTCTCGACTTGATTCTATAAAGCTGTTTAAATTATGCTAATTGTAGTAGAACTTAATACTTTGCTTAATAGAACCGATGCCACTGACGCTGACTACGATTTGTAAGGAATTATCGCCATGAACCTATAATTGGAACCTTCAGTTATAGTCTCTGTCATGTAATTTTTAATTAAGATCACTTTAATTCCAGCACATTGTGCAACAATAATAATACTTTTTTTACAAGAATAAACCAATGGATGAATATCAATAAAATTTAGTATTGAAACATTGTGATATTTTATATTGATCCCGTAAGCAAAACTAAAATAAAAGACCAATCACTGCACCGGGGACGAGGGCTTTATAAGTTTCGAACAAGTATTTTTGAGCAGAAGCGGGAATTGTGAACCAGAGACGGTCGCAAGCGGACCATTAGCCGTATTGTTATTGCCATCATTCCCCGTAATGAAGCGCTCGTTTTCGTCCTCTAATATTACCGCTCGCCTCCCTTTACTCACTCTAATTGCGAACGGGCTTCATCCTACACTTATCTCATCAATTTACAACATCAACTACATTAATTAATTCAGTGATTTTGTGAAAAACATTTTATGCTGTTTCTTTTAAAAATACATACTTCTAACATTTGTAAATAACTGGGAAACCGCAAGTTCTTTTCGAACGACGGTTTTACATAAAATAAAACATTAACGACGTATGCTTCGAGACTTAAGCTTCTTACTTTTCTGAGCCAAATACAAACATTGAGAGAAGTAAGCACTGAGCGGTTGGCTGATTTCTTGCAAAAAAAGCTAGGGATTGAATATTGAATGTTTCTAGTTGAAGTGCAAGCGCGATATCCATGCTGATGAGGTATAAAGCGCGGAGATATTGGCTTTCCAAGTGCCTTTACAGTCTAGGTAAAGGAATTCACCGCAGTTGTTTTCCCAATCTCTTACTTTTAGAAACAGTTTCTTCACACCAACGTACCCAGAGGAGGGCGATTTACATGAAAACTTAGTGAAATATGCACATCAGTTGCCGATTGTCACGTTTTATTGGGATATTTAAACTTTCTCCGTCGGGGTTTGTGCATCTAATTTAAATAACGAGACGCTGCATAGTGAGCGAGATCACAACTCATGGAGCTCGTGATTATTCATTTAGAACGCCACAATGCACAATCTCTTATTAGGTGTGTTGTTGGTACGTGCATTAGTTATGAGTCCGTTTATAAAAAAGTTGCTATCTGTATAGTATTTGATAATTTTGTAATTAATAATAGTAATTAAACTTCAACCGACTATTATTATTAATTATTAAGATAAATCATATCCTAGCTTAACAAAAATTTGCACAGGCGTTGCTAGAAATTTCAAGGTTTGAAGGGCTATTCTAAAAGATTGTTTTTATTAGATACTTATAGTATTTCTGAATTGCGGAATCTTACCAAACAAACATGGAAACAATACGCGCTAACAATGAAGGAGACCTTTAAAAGGGAAGAAAACATATCAGTCGACCGCCAGCGCGTGAAAAAGCGAATGATTGAGCCCAAACTAACGACCTCTTCCCGACTTTCTCCGCTCCGGGCCGCGAGGTGAAGTTCAAGACTATTTATAAATTCAGCCAGCACCTTCCTCGGCGCCTATTGATCGGTAAGACACGCACATTAGGGTAGGTTAGTATGCCCCGTTCGTAGCTCCCGGAACTCCCCGAGTACTGCCGAAATTTTACATCCCCGGGACTGTATTGATCGTTCTTGACATTGAAATCGTAATAGACGCAAACAGCTGGGGTGCGTGCCGGGCCGGCACGCAATCCCTCGTTTTCCCCCGGTCCGAATAACCCGCAAATGACTTACGACTCGTGATACAAGGTTATGTTCATGTCAGTAAGATGGATGAATCAGTAAAAAATCCCACTTGTAGTGAAGGTGTCATAACTAAGGTGTTTCCCAGCGTACAAATGTCGTTGTAGTCAGAACCTTGGGAGTATTGCGCTGGCATTGATTCAAACGAACTTCAAAAGTGTACCAATTAAAGAATTTTAATTTTCCAAGTTGCAAATATAATTTTGAATTCAATGTCATGGTCAATTATTTTAAATAGTCCATTAAAGTAATTAAACGGTGTATCTATTATCCCTACACGTATGTAAGTCTAGAAATTATGCAGGGATCTAAGACGGGCGTCTAAACTCTCATTTATATGCAGTGCGGTCGGAGTTTGAATGTTATCTAAAATCCGTGTTTAGGTGTCGGGATTGCTCTAATCTGGCAACTAAGCACATTGTCGCCTCGGTCGAAGCTTTGTTCGCTCTTCGGGAGAATACTCTAACAACTTCTAGATATATGTACCTTAATACGAATACTTGGTTATGCACATTTCCTGTTATAATTTTTAAACTAGTATGTGAAGGTAATGGTTGTAGTTATGAGGTTTTTATCTAAAATACCTATACTTTCTGTAATCGCAATGTTCTCAATAAGTAAACATCCTATTATTAAGCACGTCCTGTTAATCTCTTATCTTAGGCCACGGTTTATCGCGAAAGGTGCTGTTTTCCGCCTGCCGTTGTAAATATAATATGGAACTCATTAAACTGAACAGACTTCGATAAACAACTGTGTTGGTACAAGGTACATAGTGTACTATGTATGTCTTGACAGTTTCTTTGACGTTATTTAACGTGTTTCCTGCACCTATGACAAGTTACACCACTTACCTGCATTTCCTGCACCATACCTCGCTAGTGAGTCGCCTTGTCTATCTAATATCCACTTTCAAACCTGACAACGATGCCGATAAAGTTGTTCGATAAGGTGTGTGTTTTTACACTTATTGTGTAAGCTTACGCCTTTCCAATGGGTTGTCAAACGATTAAACTTTGTTACGTTTCCATTTAATTTCTAGGTAGACAGGAATGTGAATAAGGATTTTAATCAGATCTCTCTAATCTTTTTATTGACACCTCAGATGCCATTGTTCTTGAATTGACGCAATGGCTCATCTTTAACTTCGAATATCTATTAGCCACAGTCAATTTATAGAGCCAGAAGTGAAACAGCCAACTGCATCCTTGTGTCGTTCAAGGGCCCAGCATATGCGGTGAAAAATAACTCGAATGAATGAAGAGTAAAACCAGTCTTCCGTTTACCTATCGCGGCAATGCAAATAATGTTTTAATCATAAAATTCAATCAAGTCTTCTAATCTGTGGAACGGATAGCCTCGTCGATCCGACCGTGCCAATCTGAGGACCTGGGGTATTTTTGCGGAATACTGATCAGTTCCATCGAAATTATTCCATTACCTCGGCTATTGCGATAGGATATTTTATAAATAAAAAATGCGCGCGACGTCTGCTGCGATGCATTTCTATGGAATCACGGCACCTCCAAGTTAAATAAGTGATCACCGGCCGAGTCGACGTGATCAGCATTCGAGCCGCCACCTGCGCCCGTTCGGCTCATCGCTTTGCTTAGTGTTGTTACTCTTTAAGGAACAATACAGCATTTTTATTAAATCATCCGGAGTTTGATCGCACTTCGCTGATGACTATTAATGGTGCGGTTTAAATAATTAGACGGTTAAAATTTAAAAATAGAATTTAAAGGTCGATAGATTGGTTGTGTCAGCCAGCGGCGGCGGCGGGCCGGTAGCGGGTAGGTACCCGCTAATCGATCGATGTCTGTGTGCAGTGCTTGCTGCACCCGCCATTCGTCTCGCTCGCGGGCCCGCCGCCACCGATACACCGTCCTTCTCGCTTCGTTATTCATCGTCCCTAACCACCCGGTAGTCGGCTGCCTCCCGGTGTCCTCCCGTATTTAGACACTGCACGATCTAATTTATGTTTTAAATTGTGCGCTTTTGAACTCCTCTTCGGGCAACGGTAACGGCTATATCTAGGGTTACTGTTATGACAGCCGGCGAGGTAATGGGCTATATCATTATAAATTTGTCTGGCTTTACACTAGTGTTTTGCGTTGAGACGGCGCGGTTTCTGTTATTGGAGTACAATTTTCGCCCTTTGCGTTTGACCTTTTGATTTCCCGGTAATTCGGTTAAATATTATATATTCACCGGACATTGTTTTTGTGTTTCGCAATGAGGTACCTACGAGACGACATCCACTTTCAATTTTAGGGCAAGGCCGTGGCACCAGGCCCCGACTACTCGACACGACACAACACGATTAATATCAATGTATACTCCTACTACATGCCTACTTGGTAATATGTATACACTTTTAATTTGTATGAAAAACTATACAAGAAAATTGTCCAATATTACGAAATATTTCCAAACATTTCTACAACAAGTACTTTGGGCGCGTGCGTTAGATATACAATTATACATATAATTATGTCAAACCCTAAATTAAACAAAGCACAATCACAAAGACATGCCTTCTGTTTCTCTGTCTTTCACCATTGGAATGTACGGTTTTGGTAACAAATTGGCTCGGCTCGTGAATAGTAACGAGTCAATGTTGGCAGCATAGCAGTACCATATGGTCTGTTTACTACCTCAACCTTTATTGCATTACTCGCTTGATTTGAAATTTACAATGTATTGTGCTCAGAAAAGGGTTCGATACGTATACGTACGATAATGATTAATACGAGGTTGAAAAAGTTAAGCAGTGGAGTTTAGAGCGCCCGCGCTCGCGCAGGTTACATAACGCACCTGCCATATCGAGCTGCCCACCATACCGCAGTCGCCCATTATATGAATTACTTATAGGTCATAGACCTTAGGCATATCGAGATCAATGTGAACGTTCGACTAACAATTTACAACACACTGCCACACGTTAAATACGGTTAGTTTTTGTGCTAATAAAAATATACTATCTCAGCAGTAGATAAGTCGTGTATAATCTGGAAACCGAACGACACTTCAACTTTCGCTCGAGAGCTTGTAAGAGTTGTAAGACAAATAAATACAGTAGGAATGACGCTATCTTCAAGGGATCTCCGGATATCTCCGCGCTTTCGGCCTGGGGTTAAGCTCAAAACGTAGTCAGGTTTTACTCCGTTTTTCTTCGTTTTTTCTTTCCGACAAATGCGCCAAATCCTATAACATCCCTCAGGAGCCGTCGTCCGCGGGTAAAACGAGAACTGCCTCCTTAAATACTGCGAATTCTCAACGACTGTGCCAACACCGGCGCGATGAAATTTTAAACTTGCTTTAATCTTGTTACAGTCGGATCTCGTTTAGGTCTGAATTACATTGAAGAGCTCTCTTTAAAATTTAACACTCCATATTAGGTAGGTACCGATTGTAAATGCTAATGTCATTACTGAATGCTATACGTAGCCGTGTTACTACTAAGTTTATGAGGAGTTAATTCTAATTTGGATTATAGGAATAGAAGAGCCGTTTTCGATTAGTGCAGTAGTAAAATATAGGTAAATGTTGGTGGGAAGGACAACAATGTAGCGATGTCGGGCTGCGGCGATAAATCTCTCAGGTCGCTCCGCTGGTTAATACTCCGGATTAAGAGCGGGCGAAGGAAACGTAGATATGTATCATCCCGGCACACACCTCGATCCCACGACATCCACTATAAATTAATTGTTCGCCTAATCCGCTGAGCGTACCTTAAAACTAGATCCTAACTCCTTTACGGCTAAATTTGTTGCATTAATTTACATATTCAAGTAATAATAGATTCATTATTATGGGAATGGAATGGTCCAACCGCTCCGTAATTCGAAGGCCAGCTACTTTAAACCTATTTTGGCCGAGTAAGGCTCCCCGGTTTCGCACGTATACTGCTCTTGCTCTCACCAAAGCTTGAGATGGATTTGCTATTTTATCACAGAGAAGTACACTTTTACAAGTGGTTAACATACCGTATTTAGATTTAAGAATTAATTTACTTTAGTCACCCATAAAACAGGATTTTGGCTCGATGTTTTGGCCATATTGCAAGTAGGTTAGGCTAATAGTAGTGTATAAGATAGCTAAAAATCAGGTTGTACATACAAGTTTTCGTGAGTATATTTTGAGATATTACAATTAAAGTAACTTTTATTTAAAAAGTCAAAATAGTTATATGCGTAAGTTTAGTATTTATGAAGGGATAGTGCCAGTTATTTGCTTAGATACGTGACAGGATAGCAACAATGTGCAGGGGCAACGCCTGATAGGATTGTTAAAAGCCATCAGGAAATAGTTGCTTCAAATCGTTATCAGTAAGCTCGAGGTAAATGCACTGCAATTCATGCCACACCGTGAAATAGTGCTTCGGCAACATAAGAATTTATTCTAAGTATAGAAATATGGTATAGGTAGGTAACTATGACTATCTAGCTCAAATATTATAAAAACATGTCGATTCAGCGAATCGAGTATTCATAGGGCATTCAATACCGGTATTACTTGTATGGGCCAATACCGGGATCCCGGTATTATATTCAAGATATTCTCTAATGCAATGCATGAATGATAAACGGGTCTCTGCCGTTTCGCCAAAATATGTTTGGTCAAATGTTTCATTTGCCAAATTTTTCGTTTCCCAAATAATAATTTTCTCCGAAACCATATTTTTTTCAGAACTTTCATAAAACAAACCTAACCTAACCTACTGTATTTTATAAAACCATAACAAAATACACTGAGATTTTTTTTTGGTTTCGGAGGTTTGGGAAATGAAACATTTGGCAAATGAAACATTTGACCAAAAATATTTTGGCGAAACGGCAGGATCCCATGATAAACAATTCTAGTTGTTACTCTGATCATACGCGACCTATAATACGACGTTAGATGTTGTGGTAGTCCCCTACCTACCCCAACATTCCTGCCGGTTTGTGATATGAAAATTGTCGATCGCTGCCAAGAGCTAAACGAGTCGGAACCAAGGCCATCTATAATGAATGATAATGTAACGAAACAAGCTCGTAAATAACTTTTTGTGTTAAAATGTCTTTAAAAAAATTGTTCAACTAGTAAACAAAGCATTATTATGTTCTAATTTGTATTTTAAACTCCTCATCTTTGACGATTTTGAGCGAGCGTATTTTTCATTATTTTTGGGATTTCATTTTTGTACCTATATCACAATGACTTATTTTGCTACAATCTCAAATTATTTTGCTCACTATGAAGTTTTGCTTTGCCGAGATTTTTATTGTCTTTGAGAAATCAAAGAAGTGGTATTAAGTAGAACATAAAGCGACTTGACAAAAATAGCTTTAAGTGTAAATTTAATAACGTGTTGTTAATAGTACATTACACAATTAGGGTGGTAATACAAAGAAAGGCCGAGATCGCAAAAGTTTACGGCCCCAGCTGCAAGCGAGGGGCGTAAATATGCGATCGAGGGCGTTTTTATTACCTTCCGTGTTGTGTACATCATTTTATGTCTACACTTGGCCCGAAAGCGGTTTTTTCCGTACGCGCAGCGTGCGGAAAAAGCCACTTTATGGCCAGGTGTGGCATAAAATATGTTAATATTTGCCAAATATTAGAAAAAAATCCTACTAATATAAATATAGTATAAAAAGTAAAACTGGTTTCACTAAAAATAATACGGTCCACCATTTTCATTCCTGCAGCAATATCGCCATCTGCACCACTTATTTTTATATCGGTTAATTTAATTATAAAATTACCGCTTATTATGCGGTCGTAACTGTGGGTGCTATTCTAAAGCTAGTTTAAAATGCAACGGGCAAACATTTGGAAGGTAGCCCTACGGCGCGTTATGTAACTATCGTGAGTAGAATGACATGTTTTATTTGTTGCAGCGATAAGTTCGCCTTGGCTCGGCCGTTAGCCTCTGCGACCCCGATAAAATACATACACATACGCGTTACATACGTAACTAACATACATACCCCTACGCTTATCGCGGCCAGCCGTATCTTAACTTTGTTTACCTGCATGCGTGCGCGGTTTTATCTAAATTCGGTTCGGCTTTTATTATTTAACAGGAATAGAAACATCTGTGGGAAAAATAGTTATTTATGTGACTGGTGCATAATGAGAGGCATAACGAGCCGAAAGCGAGTTTCATAATAAGATCACACGAGTGATTTAATGCTTAATTTACCTTATGCTATACTAAATATGGCCTGCATTTTCAAGTCGTAGGTACTATTAACTTATTTGTAGGTATAAAACCCAAGTTTGAATAAAACACAAATAATAAGAAGTTAAAACTTTACGTTTAACTGTTTACCTATAACATTTAGTTAAGTTTAGTTTTCTATATAAACTTTAGTGTAACAATACCCCGGTAGATGGCGCTGTTACATCTGTGAAATCTCCATACTACAGGCTACATCGCGGTGTTAAGATTTTTCCGGAATGAATGACCCCGCGCGGTATTGTTTGTTATATCGATACTTTAATGTAAATATTAAGATACAGTGTGCTTTAATGTAAACACTAAGCTGCAACCACAGGTACGGGTTTCTTAATATAGGCCATTTGCTTATCGTTCCTGAACATATTGTAGGGAAATTCAATTATGATATGGATGTAGATAAACTCATTTATTTACTATACCCGATCCTATACCAATATAATAATTTAAGCAAAAATAGAAAGAATAAGTCTGCTTCTCAATTGTAATTGATATAATATTTCTGCTATCGGTAGGATTTGCCGTTTGTATTTCAATTTTCAGAATATTCTCTACACATCTGGTGGTCTTACAACTTACATGAGTCGCAGTTTGAGGCCAAAGCAATTTGAGTGGTGTATTGTGATGTTTATCATAAAGCTGATTGCTCGGAGCGACCGTATATGAGATAAGTATTGTACTCGCCCCGCCAATTTGGTGGGCAATCCGCTTGTAACTCTCGTTCTCCTGTCTGAGACCACGGGCCCTGTAAGAATCGGTCTTTTGTACGTTTATTCTGCTAAAAATAGATCATGGACTTTGCTCTACATACCTATTATACCATTACCTATTAATCGCTACCTAATAATAGTATGTTATGCCACACCTGGCCATAAAGTGACTTTTTCCGCACGCTGCGCGTACGGAAAAAGTCGCTTTCTGGCCAAGTGTAGACATAAAATGATGTACACAACACGGGAGGTAATAAAGAAAGCCCTCGTTCGCATATTTACGTCCCTCGCTTGCAGCTCAGGCCGCAAACTTCTGTGATCTCGGCCTTTCTTTGTATTACCACCCTAGTTATGTAATGTACTATTATGCAACAGTTGTATAAGTAGGCTCAAAAAATGCAAATGTCGCGAGTTGCGATACGAGCCGCCGCGGCGGCGAGTATCGCAAATAGAGACGCCATGAGCGTTTTTTGACTTAATTATACAACGTTGCATACAATACTTTTTCTACGACTAGGTTTTAAAATATAAAATACAAAATTAAACATAGCTCGTAAACAAGGCAAATATGACATATGACTGACAATATGTGTCTATGATAAACTTTTTTTTTTAATTTGACTTATACTCGCTAGTGACACGCAACGCAGTGACGATATTAAAAATACTTTTTTTTATGTTGGCATCAATGAATTTAGTTCGAAAAATTTTGTTGTTCTTAAAAACCGTAGGAATTTAGTTGTTTGTTAAGTTGACAGTTGCGCATTTTTATCGTAAAGTAGATTTGAGCGCTTAATCCTTGACGTAACTTTAACCTAGATTTAGAAGTCTGTGGCTGCTAGCAGTATCGTTTTGCGACTATAACGACACTATTACTGTTATGGGGAATAGAGTATAGACATCTCTGAACTCATATTATGTATTGTTCTTATATTAGTGTTCGTGACAATAGACAGATAAAAAGTACAGGAGTAAAAAAAGATCTTTTAAACACCAAATAACCTTAGATTTCCTTTTAACACGTGACGTTTGTTATTTATTATAAACACTTATATCACGTCAACGGTTTGAAGATTGCAGTCTTAATATTTTATTTCTAAATGCACGCTCCTGAATTGTTTTCATGACATGTTCGCTTTACTTAAAATCGATAGCATATTCTAAGCTGTTGACTTATATAAATGATCGTTTGATCCACTAAAGAAGCCGGCGGCTCAGGATTGTTACAACTGCAATCACGGTTCGCGTTACGACCATTAATATCTAAACCAAATGGTTAATTCGAGACCAGAGATAAATATTAGCGTACATAGGTGGATAAATACTCGTTCATTTTAATTTAAATGTCACTTGTTAGCCATTAATGTAACTTCGGAAGGAGCTAGACTAGAACGTGACCATTCAGTTGTTCACCCATTGCTCAATTATTTGCTCTTGGTTCAGGCAGACCAATTTATGTAACAAACTGTGAATTATTTTGTTGGCAATTTAAAAGAATAACTTTAAGCATCCATATTTAACTAACACAAATACGAACTTAAAAGGGAACATCGAATTTTGTGATTTTTGTCATTGTTATTAACTAAGCTAATGTTTACTAGGTATGTTAGATGTATTCTTTATTACTGTTCATATTTAAAGTAAATAGTTCGAACCGGATGCGCTTAGTGATGGAATATTTTAAATGGTAATTATTTAATTAAAATACATCATAGGATTGAGAGGAAAACGTAACCAAACGTACTCAATTTATATTTCTTATCCCTAACTTAACTATTCATTTAAGTACACTTGAAACTGGCCGGATCGAAAGAAACCTGGTTCTTTCAATTAAATGGATTGTAATTATCATTTATCACACCGTTATAAAACCGTGGCGTAAACCCTTTCGTGTAGTAGTAAAAATATAATAAAATGACCATTAAATAACTGGCCAAGAGCATGTCGGACCATGCTCAGTGTAGGGTTTCATAGCCGTATCTATTCGATTCGAGATCGATTTCTGCTTGCTTGAGATGTTTCATGACTTTTGCCTATTACTTCACAACACAGGTTCTTGCAAAGAAGCTTGGTCTTCGATTTGCTATACGGTTTATATAAAATGACCTTGAGCGCTTCTTTCCTTTGGCTTCGCTTGTATTTACTATGGTATATGGACCACTTCCAGAGGAGCTCGGCCTTTGGCCTCGCAGCCTGAAGCTCGCCCTTCGGGCTCGCGAAATGACACTGGTATATATTTTTGCGTAAGCCCCCTGGGACGCGTTGGGTCTTCGGCCTCTGAAATTACTACAGGGCATGTGCAGAGGACCTTGCAGCTTGAAACTTTCTTCGTAAGATCAGTCACAAGTGGTGGTGAACCGCGAAGTGATAGCGGAGGCACCCATACTGGAAAACTATCTTCTAACACTTTAGCAACCACGTAGAGCTACGCGATAATATACCAAACTTCGAATGTACATAGGCCGTAGCTACTACGATCCTAACGCCCGCCGAGCGGGTTCCCGGTGTTGAAAGTGTTCAGGGCTATTTTATCACCGTCCAGTTAATAAACTTGTTCTTTTCATCGCAGTATGGCGCAAGAAGTCCTTAATTTCCACAATTAGTTAAAATATTTGGCGCTGGGCTTCGTTACTGATTTATCACTTTTTAGTACACTTTGTGTTGGTAGATTAAGGATTTTATTGAAATTAAACATTGCTCAGAACTATTTGACTACCTCACCCGTTACGATATATCTAATGGTAGATGTACATAGTTATGATAGATCTATTGTAAACGTATCGGTGAAGAGCGGGCTTTTGAACGTGTTGTTTGTTGCTATTGATAATTAGATATTGTTCTAATACTTACCTTAGGTAGGTAGTGGTGTGGAGTAGGGCTTCCAATACCGGTATTATTAGTATGGCCAATACCGGGATCCCTAAGCCGGGGCCGTTAGCCCTAGTGTGGAGCTACATCTGTAATATATTATTATGCCACACCTGGCCATAAAGTGACTTTCCGCACGCTGCGCGTATGGAAAAAGCCGCTTTCTGGCCAAGTGTAGACATAAAATGATGTACACAACACGGGAGGTAATAAAGAAAGCCCTCGATCGCATATTTACGTCCCTCGCTTGCAGCTCGGGCCGCAAACTTCTGCGATCTCGGCCTTTCTTTGTATTACCAGCCTAGTTGTGTAATGTACCATAAATTGCCACATAATTCAATACGACTTGATGACTTTTATTTGATGATTTTTAGTCCTTTACTTTTTTGGGGATCACGATCCCTAACTTAATTTTAGTTCCAACTGACTAGCCTACAACCTGCGTCCAATCAAGACAAATCTAAACATAGGTACCCGACACGTTTGTTTGTATCGGCCGTTGTCGGGTAAAAAATATGATGTAAAAAAATACACCAACAAAATAGCAATTACATCCTTTTGTTGAGAAGCGCAGTTTAACGGCAATAACTCAAAAACGGTTAATGCGACCTTGTTGAAAATAATGTTCATTGAAAGTATTAATGAAGCGTTACCTTTGTAATTTTTTTTCATATTTTTCGGACACACGGCTTAAAAGATAGAGGGTGGGGGGGGGGGGGACACAATTTTCGGAGCGATTATTTCCTAAGATATTCACTTAATCAAGAACATTACCTATGAACCTTAAAACGTTTTTGAAAGAGCTTTGATCTCTGCTAAAAAAATTTTTTTTAGCTTCTGTAACATGTATGGAGTGCCCCCCCTAAAAATATTTATTTTATTTGTTTAACTACTAAACTAAGTAGCGGCTCATACAAGACACCTATATTCCTAATTGCATCAATATCCATCATGTAGTTTTTGAGTAAAATGCCTGTGACATACGGACAGACGGACAGACGGGCGGACGGACATGACGAAACTATAAGGGTTCCGTTTTTGCCATTTGGCTACGGAACCCTAAAAAACAGGCATTTAAGTGTAGCGCGAATGGGAAGCGAAATTGCATACGTAGACGTGACGCGCGCGTCTTTAATGCATTTGCTCCGCCGCGACTTCGAATAAATAGCACCTTAGGACAAGCAATGGCACATGTCCCTAATATGCAAGGTCACTTACGACTTTCTGCTCACGAAGGTACAAAATCCGCTCCTTGCACTCTCAACATTCCCAGGTTCGACGGTTGTTTTTCACGTTTTCACCTTGTTCCTTTCCTATCCTTCGCGTTGCAACAATAAAAGAAATTCAGATAACAAATGCCATCCGTACCTAACACACCCATTTAGACAACCACAGTAAAAATAGCTGTGAGGCATTGTTTATTTACTGAGCAAATTATCGTCTATTGTTTAACGGCCGCATATAGCAATTAACCAGTTATTTATCGTGTTTTCGCTTTATCTTACCACATAACTGTCGCTAGCTGCACTGATAGCAACTTTGCAAAACACCGAACTGACTCAGTAGGCAAGGTTATCGGCGGATGGCAAATGGTTAACTCTCTGTCGCCGATAGTGCAATCGCAGAGTAGAAATTTGCTACTTACTGTCTTCATTAACCTACGACCATAATGACAGGTTTGTTTTCTTAAGCTACGTCAATGGTAAGTTTCCGGGACAATTAACCTGTTGCTTTCTCGATGATTCTGTTAAAGAAAGTTTCTTAAGTGTGTTTATTACCACATAAAATTTTACAAAATTTTGAGGCCAGAATGCTCTTCGTTTTGGAGAAAATTAAAAAAAAAACTAAAATTAGTTTTTTTTCGTAGTCTAACTAATAATTTGAATCCTTTGATTTTTGGATATGTCATGTAGTACCAAATTACTTACAATCCTTTGCCAAAAAAAAACCTAAGTTCAAACTCATTTATAAAGGGTTAAAAATCGACCGTACTTTTAACGATTTTTTAAAATATGTACTTACGAGATAGGGATAACCTCAAATTATTAGTTATTTTATGTCAAATATAAAATTGCATAATATTTGTTTTTTTCAAAAACACATCCATCCAATACGAAAAAAATTAGCTTTTATTTTTATTTTCTCCATAACCAAGAGCATTCTGGGCTCGAAATTTCGTAAAATTATATCTTGTAATAATATAAATAAACACACGCAAGAAACTTTAATTTTTAGCTAGGGGCTGACATACATGGAAAATCGGTTAGACCCTTTCATGTATTTAAAATTTTAAGTTTTTTAAAATAACCGGTAAGACCTATTAGGCCGGATTTAGTTTGTATTGTGACATTCCTAAAAATGTACGGTTTCCGTGTGAGAATTTTTCTACCAAACATTACATTAGGACAAACAGTACCAACCGATATCGACCCCTCCGACATAGAAGTGCAGTTCCGGGTTACTATCACTACAATTTCATAGGTCACGAAGATGAGCCAACAAACATAGGCAATCAAAAGACAAGCTAAGTATCTTATCTACCCATCGGCTGTGTTGACTCAGCTGCCGTCGCCGACGCACGTGGCGAGCCACGTTGAAGAATAATCGACTCAACATTATTGCAACACTACTTTACTGTCAACAATGATGCTTATGTTATGGCGACATTGACTCTAGACTAGCTACTGGTACTACTCATGGTAAGAATAGAACACTAACTGATTTATGGAATACTTGACGTTCTCAGTTCCCTAATATCGTGGTGCTTAGTAACTTCGAGGGTCGCGAAGAACCATTCAACTGTTCCTTAAAAGTTTACATCTCCGCTTTCTGTATTGACTCTATGTTTAATGTCGCAGCTTAGCAGAATTGTTTGGTCAATAAACTTAGGCTGACGTCGGAATGAAAAGAAAAGGAAATGACAATTATGAATTGAATATTATGGCCACGGAGGTAAACACATTACAAATATAGGTACATTTCAATGTTGGAAATATCTTGCAAACATTTATCCGCCGTGTTTGTACATGTGGGAGTCGCTGCGCATATGAGTATCGGTATGACGAAAATATAAATTTTATTTCAGCCCCTCAAATTTCCATAGTTTACAAATAAGTGTGATCGTTATTTTTATTAGCATAAGTCCTACGTAAAATGCAACCATTGTTGAACTACTTGCATGTGTCAGAGACTTACATATTTAGATAGGTAGTTCGATGCTCGATTTAAGGCTTATTGTGTTCTTATTTGGTATTTCAGGTAAACTTGCTTGTGACACCCAAGGAAACGTCGGTGTAGCTGGTCATGATGTGCTAAATTTGTTCTAAGTATTTCTGTTTGAATTGTCTATTGCTTATCTATAAACTTTTCAGTTGATCATAAAAGTAATAATTGAAGCTTGCTTAGTCACGATAGGCAGTCTAAAAATAAACTTCAATAATCGGATTAGATAAATTTGCCTCTCAGCCATCGGAATGTAATTTTAGCATTGACTGCGCGCGAGTATTAATTATGTTTGCGCTTCGCTAATTATCATTTAAACGCATTCCCAGGCACGTTGATTGTATTATGTGCTCGGTCAATTATCAGACCCCGGTTATATTTTGTCTCAATTATGCTCGCTGATGTATTTAGAACATTGTGATTTATGCAAGTTAATTAAAAAGATAAAAAACATGCCCGGGAATACTAATTTGTACATACGTTTTCCAATATACTGAGCCATTTACAAGCACAATTGAAGAAATATTGAAGTTCTTTTATCAAATGGATAAGCTATTGTGTAATTTACAGACCTAGTGTAATTTGCAAAATTAAAGTTCCATGTTAACTCTACCATCCCATTACGTACATGAGTGATGATTCTTTTGTAAAAGAGCCGGTCGTAGAACACGCCACCGCATTATCTAGGTGGCGTTAATGACGCCAGTTGAATGGGCACTAACTGACATAACAATCCGGCTAACGATAAAATGAAGTTAGGATAAGTAGTTTTCCATGTACCAAGTATTAGGTACCGACTATACCGAGCGTCTCGTGTGCACAACTCTACTACAAATACTTTCAGCGAAATTGCCGACGTTCTTTTCCGCCAAACTTTGCACAACTGAATTTCGTTGATATCGAGTCGCCGACAATCAATTTGTTTTGACGGATTTATGACATCTCATTTATCGTGAAAACATCTTCGTATTGTCAGGGAACATTTTTAATAAAAAATTGTCCCCGTCAGGCGGTTAGTATCGGGTGGGACCTCATCAAAATCGCATCAAAGCGTCCGCACACCCACTTGGTTTGCACTCGAGCATTTTTAACACCCATTTGAATTTAAATTTTACTTTATTCCCGGCATGACGAGACACGAACGATCTCCTTGCCGTTTCATATTCTACGAGACAGAAAGCGATAAAGTAATGAGCGTTAGTGCCTCGAAACTTGACCTCGAATGACCGTTGAGCATTTATGGAATACCTAAATTTAACGACGCATTGGTCTTTACTTTTGATGTAATGTCATCATCATCATTTCAACCTTGATGCGTCCATCACTGCTGAACATAGGTCTCCCCAAAGACTTATACAACGAACGGTCGCACGCGTCCTGCCTGATGTAACACGATTAAATAGAATGTAAAAGTGACAAGTCAGCGTTCAATTCAACAACGCGGCTTGGAATGTTGGGAACGTGAATCTAATTGACGCGCGAAAATATCTATGGAGACGTAAAATTTTTGGGATACCTCGCACCTGATATTTTCCAAATAACGCACACAAATTCTATAAAGATATTTCATTGTCGGTATATTTTCATTCTATGAAGCTTTTGTGAAGATTAACAAATTGTTAGCTTTTATGAATTCTCGCAGCTCCCCTGAGTATCGACTACAAAGTTGCGAGGGCAATAAATGCTCGAGATTTACATAAATAAAACCGACAAGACCCTTTGAGAGACAGATACTGATGAGACGCAGACAGGTTCACTTCAGAATAAGGACGGTAATGATAATTATAAACCGTCATTATTGTCTATAGAAAGTGGAACTGGGGCTGCTGCTATTGCTTTGTGCAAACTTTGAATTTACTCATACATTTTATGACAAATTGACAGTACGTGAATGGGGCTTTTATTATAATTGTGTTTTAATTTTAGTAATACTTTATTCAAATGGAAATTATCGTTGTATCCTTTCTAAATGTCAACAAAAGATTTCTAGAAGAATCTCTAGAATGTGTAAGTAGTAAAGTAATAACGATACACTTGTACTCGAGCAAATAAGATTCTAAAAGCAACGCTTCTGCTACCACCAGGGCAAATGTATCGCGCTTCGTAAACAACCGCAGACTTATTGTTTGAGACGGCACTGTTGAAAAATTGCTCGTGGGCTGTCAGCTTAACGTTATTGAGAATATTGAACTGAAATGAAATGTCTCGGAATTTCACGCAACTGCTTATATAAGGACAAAATATTTCCAGTAAGTAGGTATAGGTAGATAAAAACTTATCATATAAAATAAAAAAACAAACGGGTGACCTGAACCGAGCTAAAGTAAAGACCAGCGCACAGATTGGTGGTATAGATGTCTTAAAAACATAATTTGGTACCGTAGTATCTTCATAAAGAAAACCTTAAGCGTCCGTTGCTTTCTTTAATGACTGGATCTGCACGATAAGTACATAGTATGTAGATAAGTTTGGTGACATAAAATCCGTATTTTATACGATGTTTTATATAAGATAAAGAAGAAACAACCTTTGACAAAGTTTTCAAACACCGAACAACAAGACATCTACTTGCATTTTGCATACAAAGTCACCGCTTGGCTGAAAAACTCACCAATAAACACATCCCAAATGGCACATTGACTTTAATTTGTTGCAGAAATTGGAGTAAGTAGCTGAATTCTTCTACTCGTAACATATTTTCTAGAGATAGTGTATTGAGTATCTGGAAGCAGCTAATTGGATTGCGGCGAAGTTTCTCATTTTTGCGCGGCTTTCCAGTCTCTCTGCTGTTTCGCTTTTCTATTTAATTTTTATCTGTACGAGCTACTTATTGCCGAGTGCCGGCGACGGTGGAATATAATAGGAAAAGTTTCATTTGGCTAATTAAAAATAAGCCACCCCTGGGAACAATCCAGATTTATTGTCGTTACTCAACCTTTAGGTCGGCGGTGTCTGCTGGTTTTATTAAAAGCTCGTTTGCAAACATTTTACTTTGTGGAACAAGAACAACGAGCAACAATGTCGGCGATAATGTAAATAACTTCCAACTGTTTGTTATAACTTAACATAAGAGAAAACATGAACAAAAGACGCAGGAATTATCTGCTGCTTGAGTCATCACACTAAACACTCCGGGCAGTATTAAATCACTTGTGTCTTGCTTGAGGTTTTCGTTTTATTCTTTACACACAATTTCTGAAGTCCGTGTGTATACTACCGATAAATATCCAACCCGGCTACGTGAACTACACTCTCACGAGAGCAGCGGTGGCGTCCCATCCAGCTTTTTAATTACGGCGTCACCTACAATTCGGAAACTTTTAATGTGTGTACATCATTCTGCTGTGGGACGTCGAGTGTTTGAAGTGCACTTATTGCTCTCGTCTCCTCGTTTTAACTGGCTTTTCCCTTTGTTACCACTGTTTAAACATCGAAACAAATATCAGTACCGCGATTTAATTTGTTACAGGCATCGATTCCAACGTTTATCAGTATTAAAGTAGGAATTAAACTGCTTTAATTAAAGTTTTAACTCGAGTAGACACCAAAATGCTTGACCCAGAAGTACCATTGAGGACTTCTAAGCGGAAACGTTTCGGCACTACGAAGAGTTTACCGGCTGCCAAGTTTCTCCATACTACGTAAAGTCGGCTTAATTAGAAGAAGCTCTGATCGCCTACTTTGCTTAAATAGACTCCATATCCCGCTGAAGAATTCGGTTTCCGCACCTTTTCTATATTCGTGGCTCCGTTACTTTGAAAGCACAATTCGCTGTTACACTGTAGCTACCCAGTACCTTAAGTCATCACAAGTTTTATGTATCGGTTTACTGCCTCGCTGGTTCATGGCGGGCTGTAACGGCGACGATTGCGAGACAAAGCGTGATCGGATTGAGTAAATAAATAGTCTGCGTCGGAGTGCTCATCAATCTTGCAGTACAAAACTAAATTGTGTAAGTTTGCAGCGCTCCGGGTTCGTCGGCCGCGCCCTGCAACCTCACTAAACTTTCGTGAGCGCGACACTTAACAATTTAATTGTCACTCATTAGTCCTTAGGCGACGTCTCTAGCGTCGTTTTGCGCCGGTTTAATTAACTCTGTAATTCATAGACATTTCATTAGCTCTGCGTCCGTACTAAGTCCTCCCTTTTTAGGGGCTTAGCAAAATTACTTTATTGCTGTTTGGTGTTATCAATCACAAAATATCTAAAGCATATGTCGAGCGAGCAGCTGGTCGCTGGAATGAATCAATCACAAGCGAGCAGACGTCGCACCCAGTTATTTATCACTCGGAATTGACGGCAGGTGCCTGAATTACAGCTCACAAATGGAAAAACGCATTAACACCCGGTAACAAATTTTAGGAATGACATAAAATGGCTGTCGTAAACGGAACGTTCGCGTCGGAGTTGGGAAGTAAGATATCGCGGTGGTGTCCGGATGGCCCGCCCCCGCCTCGTCTCTTGGCAAACTGCACTGTACTGCACTGCAAATCATACTGAGTTTGTTTGCGTAGGTCAACGCACCCGCCGGGTACGTTTATGTGTTCCTGGTGTCACGTCGCTCTCTAATAATAGAATAATAGGAATGTTTAACATCAATACATGCTCACTAGAATGCGCAAGTTCCGCGGATGATGCGTTCTGCATTCATCGCTACCGATCGGCTTCGGCCACAATGCGATATTTAATGCTTAATGTTTGCGCCGTTTCCGCGACTTCCAAACTGCTAACAAAAGGGTTCACTGAAGCCGCACTGAAAATGAAAACGTGTTTCATCGAGCGTTGCGTACGACGCACGCTTCAGCAGTTCATAATATGTTTAATCAAGTCATACGTCGGCGTAGTCTGAAGCAACTCGTTAAACTTTCATTATTATCCGCTCTCACAAATTGGTCGTACGTGAACGAATCCGCGCACAATCGATCTCGCGAGCGAGCCTTTGTTTGACTTCGACTCCGAATTCAGCGTAATTGCCTTTCAGCCTTTCATTATTCAACTTTATGCAGTCATTTACTTGCGTTATTACGAAGGGAGAGCTGCTGCGGTAAGTGTCGTGGGTGGATGCATTAATCGTAATATGTAAATGTGGGGATATGAAATATTGAAATTGCGAACGGTGTTTTACTATAACGGCTGTGCTAGACGTGATAGGGTCGGTCCCTGTTTTCGTGTTCATACACCTGAAACACGTATTCTCTCGTTCTCTTATGTTATTTTACCGTCTTATTTTGTTTTTGCTATATCTCAGACGCTCAATCGGATTTGCTATGCAAAACCTACATTTACATTGCAACGTATTCGTCTGATTTTTATACAATTTGAACGTCCATGAACTGTTACATTTGATTTAAGGTTTTTTTAGACAGCTTAAACTATATTAATGATGACTTAACTGGTAATAAAGAGCCAATTACAGGATCTCACTTATAGTAAGTTTCCACCGACTTGCCTATTATTTAACCGTGGAGGAACACATTTTATAGATCTAATAATAGGCAAGTCGGTGGAAATCGAGTTCTGTTCTCAGGATCTCATTTCTTTTTGTAAGTGGTCTTCCTTTACACTCCAATCCATTCTTTTCAATTTGAACTGCAAAACTAACTTTGTAATAGCATGTATTTGTATAGGATTACAAACTTATGTGTGCTTTTGTGACTAAAATTACAATATATTTAGATTTCTAAGGACTTTATAGGCTAAAAACTAACTATATTTAAAATTTCTGCTAGATCTATCTGCTAGATGTACCTTAGAATGATGATGGTCATCAGCCAGTCAGTCAGTGACAAAACTAAGGAACTTTGACATGCAATAGTTCTTAAACTACACGTTCTAATTGAATGATATTGAGAATATATATAAGTCTTATTGAGCCCTATATATCCCTGAAATTTCAGGGTTCTAGCTTTAGCCAGTACAAAATTACGGGAGGCTGAAAATCGCCTGAATGGCTTCGAGAAAAGGATGGTACGACCGTGACTTTGTCTTGCTCGACGTGGCGGAGTCACTGCCGTGCCCCCAGATTTAATAGATTTTTGATAATGCTATACGATACACGATACTCATCATTGTCAACTAATTCGTTGCAACACGAATTACCGCTGAGTTTTAGTAAACTTTAGTCACGTCATCGTATACCTCTTGACTTGACCTGCAGGACACAGTATACCTACGAGTACAGATATAATTTGGTGGAATAAATGTATACAAACAAAATACCTACCTATATACGAACAAGGTAACGTTTGCAGGAGTCAAAAAATTGAATATCTTTCGTCACTAAGACAACAGCAAAGATTGTAAATTATTTATGTGTTGTTACAGATCGAGGACGAGGGTAACCACGGCAACGACGACACGCGGCTGTTCATCCTGTCCACGCTGGCGGGCCAGCACAAGCCGCGGGTGACGTGTGCGCTGTGCGAGGAGACCCTGCACGTGTTCGACCGCTACCCACTCGTCGACGGCACCTTCTTCCTCAGCCCCAAGCAGCACACCACCGGCGCCGTTGAGGTACTTACCTTATTTATCTACTTTTATATTTTTTCACACCTCCTATTCAGAAAAAAGTATTTTGATCCCTCATAAGAGGGATCAAAGTGATACTTTTCTGTTCAAGGACAACTGGGTATTTTTAGTTTTAACCTACTTAGAATATACCATACCATAGACAGCTTTATTAATATATTACACACAGAGGGCGGTATAATAAGGAATGGCCCAGATCACAGGTGTTTGCGGTCCGAGCCGCAGGCGAGGGCCATAAATATAATATGGAAGTGGTAAATTCGTCCCGTCCGTAAAAAATAATAAACGTTTTATAAAATAATAAGAGACTATACATTTAACAATTTAACATTTCATTTCATTAAAAATGTGTGATGCTCTTTGATTAACTATATATTTCGTTATTTTGGTAGGTAGCGTTTGTATTTAAATTTTCCTCATAGTCGGTGTGAAAAGCAGTATGTGTCACTCGGTAGCAAAATTATTTTCACCACGGGCGTTAACACTTGAATCCCTCACTACGCTCCGGATTCTACTTTAGAATCCCTCGCTACGCTCGGGATTCAATTGTAGAATCCTTCGCTTCGTTCAGGATTCAATGTACGCCCTCGCCGTAAATATATCATTTTGCTCCCTTGTGACACAATCTACTATTAACTACTCAGGATCCACCCAGTGTTCTGAAGGCTCTTTAATACGTCACTTTTACCGAGCCGGTTAGAGCCGCCGGTCCCTTATCCACTTTTTGTTCCCTGTAGGAATGATATCGTCTGCATCATAAAATATCAAGTACTTACACTACCGTTAGGGTATCTTCTAGACTTCAGTAATAGTGCTAAAGTGATAGGTATTCAGAATATTTTGCTTGTCATAAAACTATCTTAAATTAGCACTTACAACGAATAGAAATAATATTAGTATGCAGAACGTGACTTATTTCAACGAAACTCACAAAACAGAGATTTATTACCGACGCTCAACTAATATGAATTCAATGTTTAAACGACATAACATCAAGTGAAAATGACATTACTTACATTTTAAATTACTTGCTTTGCCGGCCAAGTGAAACGAATTACTTAGGAATGATATTTGCTAAACTCAGCTTATGTGTTTGAATGAGAAGGGTTTAATTTAAACCGTTTACTCAGATTTTAGCAAGCACAAGACAAATACCAGCTTCGTTTCATTGTTTACCGTGGGGATTTCTAAGCAGTCACTTGTCTTGATATTCTTATTTGTCACACGGTACGGAAGATAGCAACTTTTCCTAACTCGAGTGTTTGTTGCGCGGAGTTCGGAAACTTAAATAAGATCCCGCAGAGTTTATTTAAGTGTACGAATAACATAACGTCTGTAGCAGCTCATATGTCGGAGTACGCCGGAGCGACTTCTCGACTGTGCTGTTTGCTCAAGGAATTAGAGACGAGCAGGGGGGCTCAGGGATACTCGTATGTTTGTTTGACGGCAGAGTTAGCATACGTCCACGTCTGCGAGTACGACGCTTTTTGAACTTACTATGTACGTATTTTAAGTCTCAAGTGGAGACAGCGCCGACAAAAGAAGCGTAGGATGTCATTAGGCAAGGTGTTGCGATGATATTCGCAAGGTGGCTGGGGCAACTGGGAGAGTGGCTGAGAAACCTATAGCCAGCAGTGAACTGCGACAGGTGGATGATGATGCTGACATATTATTTTAAAATGAAGTCCCTAGTGCCTATAAAATGTTTCATGCGTTTTACGCATCAAAATAAACAATTTGTGCCTTAAAGTTGAGCAATAAAATCTGATTTAATATACCAGAACCCTTGCAAAACCAACAGACGTGTCGAATCCGATTTCATAGTCCCAATATGCAGAACTATCATGTAACTATTAAATCGTATACAGTATCTTTAGAGATATCTTTCGAGATTTAATTTTGATTTAAAACAGTCGTATTGGTTAACAAAGACCTATTTTGTCGTAGTTACGCAATAAGGGTACCTAACTGCTGATCAGAATCATTCTTTTGTCTACGAGCAAAATCAAATCACGCTTAAGTATAACTATAGATTAGAAATACATTAATAAGAAACCATAATTTATACTTAAATAAGGACTAGGCTCATGGGATCTGCCTAATCGCCTTCTGTACCAGTTTCTGTTCGCTCGTAAAAATGAGTGAGGACCGCACGAAATTATACTCAAGTGTTGATTTATGTTTGTCGCCAGGTGAAAGTGGAAGGTCGCACGCAATACCTGACGTGTGTGTGCATGGGGTGCCTGGAGCGATACGATCCGGAGCGCACCATCCGCTGCCGGTTCTGCAACCAGAAGTGGGATGGTGCGTCACTGGTACTCGGCACCATGTACTCATATGACATATTCATGGCGACGCCTTGCTGCGCTGAGAGATTGAAGGTATATAAAAATATGATTTCAATTATTTAACTATAATCTATTCTATTCATATAAAAAAAGAGTAACTAATAATACTGAATACTTAATAATCTGAATGGTTGGCCCAGTGATAACAGAAGGTAATTGATTGCGAAGTCAAATATTGTGGTTTTGAATTATAAATTTGTACTTTTATTTTCCTCCGGGTCTAGACATATTTTGGTGTCTTGTTCACAAAGTCATATTATAACCCTAATTATACTTCATCGCTTCATTCTTCAGATATAATATTAACCAGGTAGTTTCTTTAACTTGCTAGGCACCTGCTGGCTAGACCACTCAGCTCCAACCAACATGCTTACCAAAAAGGGAAATCCACAGAAACTGCCCTACTCGATCTGGTCGACAAGGTGCAGAACATCTTAGATGATAAGCAAACTGCTCTATGTGCCTTTCTTGACGTGGAAGGTGCTTTCAATAACACACCCACAGGAACTATCCTCAAGGGGATGGAATCAAAGGGCGCTGACGGAACCACTATTACAGTGGTTCCTAACCTTTATTGCCTCATCACCCACAGGCCCACTCTAGATTTTTATCGTTACCCCTCCAAAAAATATCTAATACAGACAAGTATATGAAAGTACTCAAAGAAAAACGACTTAATATGAGTATTACCCCTAAGAAAACTTAATTTTACCCCTAAAGGGGTAATCACCGCCAGGTTCGGAACCACTGCACTATTAGATGGGTACAGAATATGCTATCCAATAGGGTAGCAACGCTAACCCTAAACTCTGTAATCCACGAACTTTACACCACAAGAGGCTGTACACAAGGAAGTGTACTCTAGCCACGACTACGATACTCAGAGATACGCCGTCGACCTTGTGGTCGTAGTCAGAGGCCCATGCCTCCACACCATTTCAAGCCTAATGCAAGGAGCTCTTAACACCATCATCAAATGGTGTAAAGAAAACGAACTGACTATAAACGCCAGTAAAACCATAATAGTGCCCTTTACCAAGAAACGTAAACTTGAAAAGCTTGGAAACCTAAAGCTTAACGGGCACATTATACCCTTCTCAAACGAAGTCAAGTATCTAGGGGTCACACTAGACCAAAAGTTAACTTGGAACACACACTTGGAAAATATAATCCAAAAAGCAAAGATGGCTCTATGGACTTGTTGTCGAATGGCAGGAGCAAGATGGGGTTTAAAACCCAGCATTGCTATGTGGTTATACACAGCAGTTGTGAGGCCCATTATCACATACGCCTCTGCTGTCTGGTGTAACAAAACCAACCAAAAGATAAAACTCTAAGGGTCCAAAACTGTAAGGACAACCTTAACACCCTGTAGTAGAGGATCCCAGTATAGAACGACCTTCACCGAACTGGTTAATGGATGAAAAGTATTTTTCATCACACTTGCTCGAAAATGGTGTCATTACACGTAGGTTTTGCGGGCCGTAAATGACCTATTACGCCCTAGGGCGTAATGGTTATCTTTTTAAATTTGAAACGGAGGTTCTGTTTTACTCCTATTTGTCATGTTCAAAGAAAACGCCAACTTACTTTTTTAACTTTTATAACTGAAATATTTATTTAAAGAGAACTGTTATTGCAAATACATGTAAACACATATTTCTGTAACATTAATTAAATGTTTAAATAGTGTATTTCAGTATTTTGCAAATATAAAATCAACCATTTTAAGTCTTTACCGCTATGGTTTCCGAACGTGACTTGTCGTCTTGATATATGTCACTAATGTCACTGTCAGTTTTACAATTTTATTTAGGTTAAGTAAGGTTATTTTAATCAGATTTCCTCACAAGTGTGATGAAAAACATTGTGTGTGCCACGGGCGGTAAAGGAATTACAAACTCGTGTTATTAAAGCCCTCGGCTTCGCCTCGGCCTTGTAACAAACACTCGTTTGTAATTCCTTACTTACCGCCCTTGATACAAATGTACTATTAAGTTAGCCACAATGTACTATTATGTTAAATTAAATATGTTAATAAATATATTGCAAGTGGGTTGCCTAAAAAAATTCAGTCCAGAATATGATTAATTAAGAATTTAAGTTAAATTTGCACCTGGTTGGTATGTGATGCTAAGGAAACGAGGTGCAAACTTAGCTCAACCGGTTAGTATGAGAAAGTTAGGATGAAGTCGGCACGGGTTCCCGTTCACAGAATGAGCAGATTTTTGTTTTAGGGGCATTTTAGCACATAACACTCTTCTATCGCATGGGATGGTTCGCTGGGAGCTCTCTGTGGCACGTAGATGAAGAACACACGGAGCGGCGGGGCTTGCTATGTGCTAAACCCCTAAACCAAAAATATTCTCCTTCTGTGAACCCTCCCGACCCGACTCGTGCCGACTTTATCCTAACTTTCTCATACTAACCGGTTGAGCTAAGTTTGCACCTCGTTGCCTTAGCATCACATACTAACCAGGTGCAAATTTAACTTAAATTTTTAATTAATCATATTCTGGACTGAATTTTCTTAGGCAACCCACTTGCAATATATTTATTAACATATTTAATTTAATATAGAATACGTTTCATCCATTAACCAGTTCGGTGAAGGTCGTTCTATACTCGGATCTTAGACTACTGGCCATATCCAACAAAGTTACACTTAGATGGGTACCAGGACACTCCGATATACACGGAAACGAACAAGCAGCTTGCAAGGAAAGGAGCCGACAAACCCCACGTCGGCCAGGAACCGTTTTGTGGTACCACCAAGCAAAAAACCTACTTTCTGCTACACAACCTTTACAACGGTAGGGCAATCGAGCACTGGAAGTCCGTAAAAGGACAACAGCACTCGAAAACCGTAATTCAAGAGTTCAACAGCAAAAAATCAACTGAGTTATTATCACTCAAAAGATTTAAAATTTGCTCAGTGACCAGAATCCTCACTGGCCACTGCAAACTGAACAAAATTATATGTCCCGCGCTGTGCGGGACAGACTCAGTCCCGCTTTTCGGGGATAACTCGAACGTGCGAGCAGCGTGCTGCGGAAGTGCGGGCGGGTAGCATATTTTTATTACAATTTAAAATTCATTTTCTATGGCTATTTTTGCTATCTATTGTAACGTAAACGTAATTTAAAACTCAAATAAAAGATACATATTTAAAAACTTCTATATACGATTTTTTACTATTTCCCGCTTTCGAAGAATACCGTTTTTTTTACTTCAAAATCCCGACTTGGCAAAAAATAAATCTGGCAACGCTGATTTCAACCCAAGTAAAGCATTACTTCAATCTTATTACAGACGACCCCACCGCTTGCACACCAGCCTTACCCTGGCTGCCGCGACGCTAACAGCACGGCCTTCTCACGTCGTGGCGTTCCACCGGAAGCTATGCCATTAGCTTTAGCTTCTCTTTCGGAGAGGACAGTGAAACAAAACAATGTATCCATAAAGCTCTGGTGGGAGTTTTGTAATGTAAATGGTTTAGATAGAACCATTAAATTCGTCAATAACGTCAATACTTATGTTTTTGACATGTGAATTCAATAAAGGTTGTTTTAACGGAACGCTAAACAGCCATCGCTCCGCGTAGGCTCTTTTACAACCCGATGTTAGTTCTGATGATCGCGTCAAAAACTTACTCAAGGGTGTATTTAGGCTAAAGCCTAATTTACCAAGGTATAATGACACCTGGGACCCTCAAATTATTCTTGACTTAGTATAGCTGGCTGTGAGCAGCCCCTATTGAATATACCATACTTTAGAGAAAATTTAAGTATTTGTGTTTTATAACACAAAATAAAGAGAGTCAGGAATCATGGTGCACTATACAATGCTCCCCACAGAGCAGCCGCGAGTTAAACCTGTGGGCCGGTGGATACGGCAGGGGCTAGGAGCAGCAGGCGTGGACGTCTCCAGATTTGGCGCGCACAGTATGCGACATGCATCCACGTCGGCTGCGATGTAAGAGCCGCCGGTGTATCGATAGAAGTCATCCGCAAATAGGGTTTGCAATCCGAATATTCGAATATTCAAATTATCCGAATATTCGAATATTCAAATTATCCGAATATTCGAATATTCAAATTATCCGAATATCCGCTGCATATGAAATTCGGATTTGACGGTATTAATTATTCGGATAATACGGATATTTTGAATAGTACGAAAATATAACTAAAATCAGTATTTTTAACAAAACGCAAGAGCTTAAGTCTTATTCGTATGAATTATTGTATTATCTTCAATGTTAAAATAAATTCTATAATTATTTCTGATGTAAATTATGTATATCACCCTGAACCAATCTGTAAACGCAAACCATACCGTTACCGCCTACGAGCATGGAACCAGAAAGGATGTTTTCTGCGGCAGGTTACTTAGGCTACCATGACGTTGCCTAGCAAGTTAAAGAAACTATCTGGTTAATATTATACCTTCGAATGATGCGATTCACATAATAGTGATCGAACTTCAGAAGTTCGTTTGATTATCTATTATCCTTGAATATGACGTAATTTAGTTTACTCATTGCTAATAAACGTATATTTGTCCAACAGTGTAACAGTTGCTACAAGCCGCTCCTGCACCCACAGCAACGGCTGAACTACTCCGACTACTCGCACCCGGTGACGTGCCCGCACTGCCGCGTCCTCGACACACACTTCGTCAAGCCGCTGACATACTGCTTCACAAAACGGGCGTACCCGGTGTACCAACAGTGGCCATAACAGTCGGCGGTGCCGGGTCACTCGCCTGGCACCCCCACTGAAGGCTGGGGCCTGGCGCCGTCGCCGCCGCGGCGCGCCTCGCCGCCCGCGCTGAGGCCAGTCGTCAACACGAGCATGGCCACGCGCCCGACCGAGACCGGCACGCCCGAGGAGCCCACCACCAAGTACACTGCGCCCACGCTGGCCAGCATCACCGAGTCGCTGTCCTTGCTCGGGCTTAGCCCCGAGACGCTGGCTATGAGCTTTGGCGAGACGCTGGCCGACCGCTACCTGGCCGCGCTCCGGCCCAAGCCGGCTCCGGCCTTGGAGCGCCCGTCACTGGGCGGCTGCGGTGCGCCCCGTCGCACCCCGCTCGCCGACCCCACGCATCTCCAGCTCTTCTCTAACGACTTCATCGACTATTTGAACCAGATCGCATAAATCCTCGCCGTGTCTATAAACTCTTTCGTGTTGCGATGTTATCCTCACTGACTCTTTGATGCGTCTTCTAAAGGACGCTAGGAATAATTTCTGTTAAATTAAGTTGGTATTATTGGAAATAATTTTATATGTCGGTTTAGAACGTACTATTGATTTTATTTTAATTTTATTCTTCACTTTGTTGATTAGATGTTGATTTTTATCGGAAAAAATGACAGAGCAGCGGCACCAGAAATTGCATTTTTTCATTTTCTTTTTGTTTGAAAATTATAAACTCAAATCGGATTTCTTTCCTTTTGAAGGTGAGTGTTTAAATTATTGAAAACCTTCTACGACAGTGATACCGACCCTATCAGATAGGGCGATCGAGTGGTGTGTTATTTAGTTCAATTTAGTTTATTAGTTATGTTTTATTTTAGTAAAATTTTAAACCTAACTTAAGTGTTATACAATATTTTCGTAGGTTTATTGCGATCTTTTATTTCTTCCCACCAAAATGGCTCTTTATAGGACTTCGGTAAGATGCCATGTTATGTTAAGGTCTTGAATCATTCTTCGTTTCTTATACTTTTCACATATTTTAATCAATATGATAGAGGATTTTAACTATAAGTCATTGCTGTGTCACCAATAATATGATTAGCTTGTCTATATCTATTATAATTATTATATATCTATAAGGTTATTTACCGTAACACTGTTAACTTTTTAGTTCATTTTTGTTTCGTCGGTGGTTAGTGGAGTGTTAGTATCAACATGCACACGAATACCTCTCTACCAAGCGAAACGTCTGCGTCGTGCCATATCACAAGATAATTGCATTTCATAGTAACGCAAACTTTTGACATGTAATCCGCTAATCACCGGTCAATTTGTTTTTACAGACTTGTCTAATTAAATAGGAAGACACGTTTTTGATTTCATTTTATATTGGATATGCAAACTTTTTTATTTCAATGGTTAGGTTAAGGTTTTTTTATAATTATCATGAATGTCTATTTAATTTATAAGTGAATAGCGCTTTGAAGTTTTCTAAGCGTATAAGTGATGTGCACATTTACTCAGTAACTGTTTAAAGTTAACATTTTAGGTAAGGTTTTTATACTTTGATACTTATTACTCGCAAGTGATTGATTACAAGTGATAAAACGTAGTACTAGTGCGTGTTTAGGATAACAAGTGGTGCGGATCAGTAGGCGTAGGGGCTCGTAGTACCGTGTGCTCCACTCTGCGATCCAGCGCGATGCCTTCAGCTGCAACATCGGTACAGATTGATTTCGAGTCACTGGATCATCGGAACACAGAGTGGAACACGCTCACCGGGTCAACGTGATATCTGCGAACTCGTTCGCTACATGTTAGGCAATAATTCTAAAAAAGACTTGACACTTTTTATAGGTAAAAATTTTGCATTAACATCTTTAATCGTAACTGCCATTTACATTTTAACTAACCTAATCGCTGTTCATTGGATTGATTACGGGGTTCTTGTTGCGTAGTAAGTAGCATCAGTCATCGCCTGTCATGCGCATTGTCACGCCATCATCCGCATCACTGCACCTCATGAGCATCATTTTCATCCGGCACGGTTTGAGTGGGGGCGAGCTGTCGCAACTATGTCCACAACGTCACTGCGAGTCGCCGACTACTGTCGGCTGATGCTATCCTAGTACTATCTTAACGAACATCTTTCATCTCTATTGGCAATACCTACAAATTATTCCCTAAAATTAATATCAATTCGAGTTTATAAATGGATCATAGTTGCCAGGTCGCCTGGTGTGGTTGTAGTACCTCCTAAATATTTTAACATTAGTGTCCTCCGCTTAAACGTTATCTACTTTAAGATTATATATTATATCTAACTGAAACAGTACTTTATCATAGCTCGGTGTATTAATAATGTAAATAACACCGTTACTTGTGTACTACTCGCAGATGCTTATCGAAAGGTATTTAATGAAATACATTATACTATTGCATATATCTAGGTAAGCCGTAAATCGATAGTACATAATTTCAACAATATCAAAGATCCCTAATTATTTTAGCAATCGCGGCAGCGCTGTAATGACGTTTCATATGTTAAACAATTTTAATTTTATCGAAGTTTGCTCGTTCGTATATAGAATTATATTTAAAAGTTGCATATGCATTCACTTAATGCGTGTTAATATAATATCGTATCCATAAAGTATTTGAAAAATTAAAGTAAAAACGAGCTGTTGTTGGTATATTTAGGAAAATATTAAAAATGATACCAGATCATCTGATGGTGGCCATGTACAAATGAGAAAAGTGAACCGTCATTACAGCGCGCTCTTAGTAAAGGCGACACAAAGTATAATATCATATTCTCTAATAGTCAATACAGAGCCATCTACGTAGAAGAATAACCAGAAGCCGCCGCGGCGAGCGCTCGGCTCGCCTCGCCCGCTCGGCATCGGCGTTGGATCCCTTCCGGTACAAATTCAGAATATGCTATTTTGGAGTCATGAGATCCGTTACTATATCATAGTCCTCCGTAAGCAAGGATGTTTATTTAATAGATATTTAAAATCTTCGTCATTACCTCTCTAGATACTATAATAGTAAATTTATAGTTTTATCAGTGTAACACAAATTGAAATTCATTTTAATAAAGTATTGAATATCCCATATTTTTAAATAAATATAGATATGTCTGTGCTTTCTGTTAATAGAGTACAACACCAAAAACCGTAATCGAATGTTCAAATCCAGTTTATATCATATGAAATATGATTACTTTTATTTCAATGAATCTTTAAAACACCAAAATGTGTCTTGACAAGCCATGCCAGTATTATTTAGTTTTTAGTTTTCAACTGTTTGCTTTACTATTTTTTGCTATATCAATTAGAAATATTTGAGAAGTTATAATTTAACAATCTTTAATTTGTGGTCCTCTGGATTCAAGCTTGCCATGTTTTAATAATTAAATCAATTAATTATATAACGCTAATAAAATGACAATCATAATTTTTTAAAGAATATCTAACTCGAACAATTTCCTAAAACCTTGGCTGGTTAGTCAAGATACATTTTTTCCCGTTACAATTCGATCAAGATTTAATAATTTCTTATAGTTTGTCAATATCTTTTTTAATTTCTTTAAATAAGTATTCAAGGTTGTGTAGTGTACCGGGAGCATTCAGTATAGACCCCTCATCACTATCAAAGGTACATTAATCGAAAAAATGTTTGATTATTCACATTTTAGTCACTTAGTTACTTGTTCAGTTTTAATATATTTAATTACACAACGTTGCAAATTTTCCTAGTTTATTTGCACATATTTGTTAAATTTTGTATCTAATGACAATTTTATTTAGACACTATCACATTTAAATTTCTTCGTGTTGAATTAAATGTGGTGTAATTTAGTGAATTGCTTAAAAGTACAAAGAAACAATTTGTTACTTTTGCAAATTTTATAAAGTAAATACATATTAAAGGTAACTCTGGACTAGATAATGTTTACGAAATAGTTGCTGTGAATCCTAACGACCGCAATTGTTTCTCTTGCAGGAGCGTTTAACAGTTACATTAATTTTTATATAAAAAATTTGTTTTTCGTTGTGTAAAATTTAGGATCGAAAATTGTTACTTATTATAAAAGCTATATCGTATTAATTTTTGATTACTTTAACACTAATATTATCAATTATCATACAAGCATTACGTAGATAGTAGATGCGCACTGTAAGTAGGACATCATCTTCGACATAATATTCATTGATCTACTCTCTCGCTTCATAGGTTTAATCTAACCTTGTTTCCTAGTAGCCCTTGTTTAGCTCTTAGGATTTTCTTTACGAAGACAGTGCGAGTGGGATGAGTGTATGTGGTCACATTTAACATTAATTTTAGTCATCGTCATAATTCTTATTACATTGTACTACTTATTGCTAATGCATCCTCGTGCCAAGCGAGTTGTTAGTAAATCGTGTACGTTCTGGTCATAGGTGCTGCGTTCGCGCAGCATTTACGTTTAGATAAAGTATGTGAAATTAATTTAATATCTTTCCGTGATATAAATAATGTAGTTTTAGGAATTCACTCGGCGTAGGCCGGCCATTTTATTATCAAATTTAACTTAGTGCTGGCAGAGAACTCATGCTTAGTTCTAACTCGTGACATTCCGTTGAGTCGAAGACAGTACGATGAGAAATCTATCTATTGGAACAAAACTTGCCAAATTTGTATAAATTCGACTTACAAAATTAAAATTAAACCGAATATGTATTCTCAATACCTTCTTATAAAACTTATCAAGGATACAAATTTGTCAGCACTATATTATCGTCATAAACGGTAGATCAGATCATAGAATCCATTGGCTTTGTATCATACTGATAATTTGTGAACTTACTAACCCATGGAGGCCCATGCCTGGGCCTTAATGACCCACATCAGGTTATTGTCAATATGACATTCAGACCAAATACCCGGCGTCCAATCGAAGCTCAAATTCCTCAAACCCATTGGCTGACTATTGTATACGGCTGTTATTGGTTAGTGAAAGATGCAAATCAAACGTGTTAATTATATTTTGATACTCGATGTTTTCTACACTAATGTAGTGGTTCATATTTAACTTTCGTATTTACGTAGTGTAGATAGGACTCGTCATCACGCTCGATCGCATTTAGAAGTTTCAATGGACCATTTTCAAATGTGATTACCTTTTAGCTACTAGTTAACACACTGTTTATGGCTGACCTTTTAAATTTAAAATAGACTGAACCAAACAACATTTACAGTTTTAATATAACTTACAAATGCGATATGAGTGTGAAAGTGATATTACCGTCAGTAGGTACAGATTGTTCGAAATTTTGGGTCCTTGTAAGTAACGTCTATAATGATTGGGAAAGTCGAAACCTTTTCATAAATTTAAGCATTAATCTCGCGTAATCTTCAGAATTATCTTCAAAAACGAGAATTTTGTAATGACGATTCAATTGGTGATAATCTTACGAATCGGCTAAAGATAATAATTAAGTTATTGCGTGGCAATTAGATTAACATTTTTTACGTAATGCGCGGGGTGCATCAGGGTATGAGTGTCATAATTTGTAATAACTGAAAACTTTTGTACTTTCGTATCGGTAACGAATAATTTAGTGGTAACGTTTTTCTATTAATATGTATAATGCGTAAAGTAAGCGTCAAATAATATACGTTTTTTTACTGGAAATGTAGATGTAGTATTTTTGTAAGATAATGCGACCCATGAGCTCGCAATACGTGTATCACGGCGATAATAGGTATGATATTGTGTAAACCGACCGCTTGTCCTTCGAGTTCGAGAAACAGTCTGGGGCAAGGATCTGCTCCGAGCGGCGGTAGCCCGCAGTTCCGAGACTTCTTCTTGATGTTAGACGTACAATGACGAAGTCGTTATATATTTAGGAAGTAAGTTTTTTACTGTCTGTGCGTTTTATACTTGATCAGATGCTTTGTAAAAGTTATCCACCGTTTCTGCGAATCATCGCATATAATTAGTCTCCGGAATTGAGACTAATCGCAAAATACTATAAGTATTCCTGTGACTTTTTAAAGGTCCCGTATACTGGCAGCCGTTTCTACGTGCTGGCTACAACTCAATTAAGCGAAGACGGTGTCGTATTAATAAAGCCAAAGCATCTTAATATTCTAAAAGAGTTTCTTGTCGTTTATAGTAGTGTATGTTTGTGTGAATGATAACCTTTCTCCTTAGTTTCTTGTGTAGGTACACTAGTTATCTACACACATTAATCATTACTTGTATTGAGTGTGGTCATGTTAAATTTGTTTTTTCTATGTTTACTTACAATTTGCTGGAATATGGATGAGGAATGTTTATCAGGGAAAGAACTGCTCAGAAGGAAAACTACAATTGATTAATTTTAAGTAATGTTTAAGTGCTTGGATTACTTCTAAGAGTCGCTTTAAAATATGCACTAAAAATATACCATTGAAATTGATATTTATATAAACTTCGATACGTCTCAACGTATTATTTTTGTACATTTGGAATCGATGCTTAAGGAAAAGGCACAAAAAAATAGTAGAGATAAGAAATTTCAGAAAAAGTACGTGGAAAAGTTCCATTTTGTAATAATTCGGAAATATTGAAAGCTATTAATTTGTAACGATAGTGAGCGTTGTATTGTCTATTTTGTAATGTTGGTGAAGCATGCCTAGATTGTAAGTTTGTTTCAGAAAATTGTAATAAAACCGAGGGAGACAAAAAAAAAAGGTTATATTTTATACGGATCCTGATATTGCGCCTGCGGGCTTTGTGTTACTTTACGAATCTAGTTTGTAAGTTTACTCTTTAAAAGAGTTTTCGCAGGTAGTAATTTTAGTAGGCTTAGTGTTTTTTATACTGGCTTGATGTTGTGACATTTATTATTAATATGATAACGATAACCGACTACAGAACAAGCGGCCAACACTGAACCATAGCAGAATGTGTAGTGGGCACTGTCTGCGTGCTGGGACAGGATGCGCACGATTCGTTTTAGTTCGCGACGGGCACTAGGGGTTGACTCCGAAATTAAAAAAGACAATCATCGCCTTAATCGCTCTCACTCTTCACTGGTGACAGAATTGCGCGAAAGAAACGGCATGTATTTTCACATTTGAAATTTCGGAGAGCAGGCCCTCCGCCTGCAGTGATCCTAACCAAAGTGTTGCTGTTCGCAAGCATATCATTTTAAAACTACGCTAGATACATTTTCGGTACATAACTTAGCGAAGTTTTATTGTATTCAACTTATAATATTATTAATTATATTGTTAGAGAATTCTGTGTTGTCAGTTTTGTAGTGGAAGGTTTGCCTATTAAACGATCTCCAAATATATTATGAATGCCGTATCTAGTCGATTGCATTGGTTTCTAAACTCGTCTATCCAGCAGAAAGTCAAAGTCGATTTGCTCCATTACAACTCTGGTAATCACCCTGAATGATTTCAGTTATTTAGCAGAATTATATTATTGTCTAGTATTTCCGATTATGTTACGTTTTATATTGCTTATATTATATATTATGGATACAATGTTTATTAAGTATTTAATATTCATTTGATGAGGACCTAGTCGATTCTCTGTATATCACATTTCCCAAAGTACAAATTCCTTGTTGTTTAGTCCAATTTTGTTTGACTGTTATTCAATGGAAATTATTTTAGAGAGCACCCCCTATGCGGGGGTGGTCCGGTCGGCGCGGGCGCTTGCGGCGCCCGGCGGTAGCGCGCGGCGCTACAGCGCCCCGCCGCCTGACCTACATAGCTGGCTAAGGGCGCAAAATGTTGTAGTTTACGTAAATCTAAATAGTTCAAATAAATCTTTAATATTTCCATACCTACTTGTGTGTCGCAATAGGTCAAGTAATACAATTAATGTTTAGCAGCTTTTAACTTTAGTTTAAATTTAGATTAATTTGTAATAATTTACCTATTTTAGTTAATGCACAATTCATAGCCCTAATTTCTGTCTCATACTAATCGTTCTGTGCGCAGAAGACGATACTGTTAGCATCGTTAGCACAGTGACGTCACTAGCGCTTCACGATGTTTAGCAGTCGTTTTATTTACCTACTAACCATATTTTAGTTATATCTGATATTTGCCTACTACACATTATTCGAATTGGAAAGCTATTAGCAATAAAATTAATGATTGAAATGACCTATACCTACGATAAACAATAAAACCTTTATAAAAATAAAATAAAAAACTTCAAAAATAAATGCTTGGTTTCATTTCCCTTTTTTTACTTAGGTATTCATTTTGACCTGTAGGTAGTGTTATTTATAATATAACTAAAACAAAGAAACTACCTTTTGTCGTATAAACGTAGCAATGATTTACGAGTAAGTATGCGAGACTGTCCTTGAAAAGAAAATGTGTCTGTTTCAAAGAACCGGAAAAGTTAGTCAAGACTATAACTACCTAAAGTTGATTTAAACTTTCACGATTTTCACTCATTATTATAACAAAACGGGACGTCGAGGTAATATCATGTTTTTACGCGATTAAGTCCCGTTTTGTTATAATAATACCTAAAGTTGGCTGGCGGCAGCATGCAGAACGTGCTCCATACGGCCTATGACCGCACTCTTTGGAGATCAACAATGTGTGGTCGCGATCCTCAGTAATGAGGGAACGATGAAGAAGATACCTACCTATGTAATCGGATTAAGCTATGTTTACACTTTGATAAGTCGCAAGTGCAGGTGAGAAGCGATTAGTTAACATGTTTTTAGAATGATAAGTGTTAAGAATTCATTTACACATTGTTTAGTTGTACTTTGTGCAGGTGCAAAACAAAATGGACGACGAACAACAATTGGAATTACGAAATATTTTAAAAAGGATAGTCACGGTCATTGCTTCAGAAATCGTAAATGAGGTATTAACCTCTAGTATGCCGCGTATATTTTTTTCTAAAAGTTTGCTCGTACGCGGTTTCACGTTCCGGCATACAACGGGTTAATTTCAACGTTTGCTCAGTCCACCTCATTTTTGTACCGTTCGTGCCCATACTATGCACTTAACCCGCCGTGACGGGGAGTATGCGGGTGTGAGGGGGTAGCTACTAGACAGCCAAAATAGACCGAGCCTCTATTCACTTCGCACTCGCACTTCTCACTTAACAGCGTGACCGTTGTTTTTACTAATCACTGCACTTGCGACTTATCAAAGTGTAAACATAGCTTTATCCTAATCGTCAAACAAGCCTGCTTGAAAGTCCGCGTGGCTGTGCAATTTGACAATCTTCAATCCTCACGTATTCAAACCCTATGTTTCATTACAAATCTTACTTAATGCTACTTTACTAATTGATTCAGTGTATTAAACATGTAATACAGTGTTTTTTGTACTCCACATTATCCTGTATTAGAAATTTTGAAAAAAAAATGCATAAGTAGAAAATTAAGTTCGTAAAGATAAGGTGAAATTAGTTGAATCATAATCGAATAGTTGCATCGTTTGTACGGAAAACGCCGAGTAATATCGGCATAGAAGCGCCCGCTGGTTTAGTGCGAGCAAAGAAGTAATGCCACAATGATAACAGGCCGTCTTCTATGAAGGCGTGAATAGAAACACTATGAGAATTTAATAAGCATCAAACCACTCGTTACTTTCAAAATTTAAGTATTTAATTAATATATTCAGCCGTTACTCTGTCGAAATTCATAAATATTACCATACCATGATAGCTAAATGTCACCATGTGTGTTGTAATTTTTACCTAGCAGCTAACTTAAACGAAAATATTTACTAATTTAAAAAGCACCCTTAGACTGGTAGACAGATCTAGATCTAGCCGATTGCAGCGAAGCAAAGGTTTTGATTTAAAAGTTATATTCTACCTAAAGTACCTAAATGTCCTAGTGTTCGACACCCTTCAGCGACTATTGGGTATTAACCCAATAGTCGTCACCCTGCATGACACTTCTATTGCTAATGAAATGACTTAACTTTCAAGATGACGACTACTGGGACAGTGTCGAGCACTCGGACGTCTAACTTACTTCTGTTTTTTGTCACATCGATGGATAGTATAGGTAAGGTACCTATATTTGCATATGAATATTAGGACTAGGGATGTAACGATACCGATATAATCGGCATCGCCGATTATATACAACCGATATAATAATAAATAAAGCGCGCGAAAAAACTTTGCTATCTGAACAAAAATCTGACAAAAGTAATTTTAATTACTGACTGAATCGATACATAAATGTATCGGTTTATTACTTTGTATAATGATGATAGTTACTTTCTTAATTATCTCTTTGATCCATAATACTTAAATATTTTCTTTGAATTTTATGTTGACAATTTTAATATTTTTATTTTACACGGTCAAGGTTGAGTCTCTGCTAAATATAGCTAAGTTTTATGTATACTTACCTTAATAAAGACCAATGCCTGAGGTACATACTTCATTATTTACATATCGGTACCGCCGATTATTTACTGAAATAATCGGTATTGTATCGGCAAAATTATGTATCGTTACATCCCTAATTAGGACCACTACACGTCAATAATTTTTAAGCAGATTGCACACCCCAAGTGCTTATACAGTCATTATACCACCGGTTGAGCGCAATAGGGGCTGAATAAGTTGTTATACAGCATGTGTGCTACTTGGGATCTAAACGAAGTCTGCATTATCTATGCGAACAAGACAATATGGTTGGCCTGTGGGGCGGGGTTATCGGAAGCTGTTCATCTTGCTAATGCAAGTAGATACGCATTAACTACGAGCGGCTTTGATGGTCAATAAATATTGAACCACTGGAGGGTAAATAACTTAGGTTAGCTCGACGCTGCGCCGATGTAGATACTTTTCTACCTACGATCATTATGTTACTAAAAATAATAGCATTGTGTAGGTACTTCAACAAGTCGTTTAGTTTGTCGTTCTTTTTCAGTTTATTAATATCTTTAAAAATTTTCTTTAAACCCACTTTAGCCCTATTAAACCAGGAAAAATCTTAACAGCGCGATGCAGCGTATGCTACAGCGACATCTATTGATACTAAATAGCGCGTAAATTTTACTTGTAATTTAAACGTTACTTTTTGTTATTGGCTGATTGAAATAATTGTTTGTCAACTAAGTTAGTTCTCATGTATCATTTTTCATGAAGGAATCATGTTTTGAAGCACACTTTATTTTAGATTTGTGTCCCTAGATGGCGCTAGTGGTATTTCATTTTTATGGTATTTACTAGTGTCAAATTTCCTAACATACTCCTATTATAGAGTTTTTAATAATTATTGTTACTTTATGTTTTTTTCCCGATTCCTGATGAGTGATCATTGTATTTAATAGACATTTTTTATGTAATCTGATATAAACCATCGCTTAGTTTTGCTACTCTCCGCTAGATGACTCTCGTAGGGAGGGTAGAAATAATATGTTAAGATTTTTGTAAATTTTTAAAAAAGTATTCAAGTTAGGAAGAGAAAATATAACGGTCTTCCTAATAATAATAATAACGCTCTATTGGGATCGATCTATCATCACGGACAGGACTATTGTAGCCAATAAGCCTGATATCGTGCTGATAGATCGATTCAAGCGCCGTGCAGTGCTCGTCGACATCACCATCCCCCATGACTATCCATCGGGAGTCGTGTCCAATGCGCGCAGCGACGTAGACGCATTGATGACTAATTAATTAATTAATTGCGGAATTAGCGCGGCACGGCCGCTGCTAATAGTTTTGAAACGATGAGTAAAACCGTCGTGAATAAGCTCCTCACCTTTCTGCTGCGGATACTGCGGGAAGATGAGTTGGACGCGGAGCAGGTGTGTTTGGCGAGCTTCAGTGCTACCGACATCTACGCAGCGAAGAAGGTGCTGTTCGAGTCCCTCGGGATCGCCGGCACAGTTATACCTCACCGGAGAGGAGACGAATACGGAAAAAAATCCCTTAAGGACATCGTTGATGTTCTGAGGGAGCGAGAGAGCGACTTGCCTGAGTTCGTGGCGACGGAGGTCTCCAGATTGCCGTCCTGCATTCCAGAACATGTCGACGTGAGTGGCCTGCTGAAGGAAATCGTGGCCCTTAAAGCAGGCATGGCTGAAATTTTGAGAAAATTTGACGATTCACAGGCTACTATAGCCGAGTTACGCAAAGAAATCATCAGTTTGCGTAATAGTGCCCCAGAAACTCGGTCACCAGTGACGTCAAATTCCAAGAGTAATGACCGGGCGTCAAGTGTCGACTCGGTCAGTTTGCATGTTGCTGACACTGCGCATGCCGTTCCACTGCCCGCGTGCCCCCTCCGCGCCGGGCCTCCCCCCGCCCCTTCGTCTAAATCACGTCATCGCTATGCTGATGCCGTAGCCGGTCGGTCTGTCGCAGCCAATCGGAGAGACGCGCCGTCAAGAGCGCGTGAAGTTCGGGTTCCTCCAAAGGAGAAGCCCCCGCGCACCGATGTGGATAAGGAGGGCTTCACAATGGTGTCGAGGAAGCGCAACCCGCGCAAGAGTCAGTGTGGTACTGCAGAACCGGTCGGTTCTGGTCTGCGGGTCGCCACACCGGGCAAGGCGCTATATGTATCGCGCCTACATTACACCGCCACGGCTGATGAGGTGGCGGAGTACGTTCGTCAGAAGACCGGCTTCTCGCTGAGGGTGTTCCAGCTGCGTTCGCGCCACTATGTGCACTTCAGCTCGTTTGTGGTGCGCGTGCCGCGGCCGCTGCAGGAAACCATCGCAAGTGCTGACTTCTGGCCGAAGGGTGTCGTGTTTCGACGGTTTCGGGGCAACCTGCCGAATCCTACACCAGAGACGACGATGCAACGGGGCCACGCCGTTTCGTCGCCTAAATAGTTATTTTATTTCTACGTTTCATGACGCATTGGTTTTTTTACTGTAATGTCATGTTAACATGTATTAATAAATAAATAAATAAATAAATAAATGACGAAAACCTCGTGAAGGCCGAGAAGGACAAGCTCAGCAAGTACCTTGACTTGGCTCACGAGGTTACCGCCATGTGGGATGTTGATTCGACGATCATTGTTCCGATAGTCGTTTCGGCGAACGGGCTTATAGCGAAGAGTCTCGATCACCATCTCAAGAGACTCTCGCTAGATGGTTGGATCAAGGGTCAGATACAGAAAGCGGTACTTCTGGACACGGCGCGCATCGTCAGGAGGTTCCTCTCTCTGCGGCCCTAACCACCGGTAGCTTGGGCCCCGCCCCGCTGCCGGCGGCACTCTAGGTTAGGTTTTTTATAATGTGTTTATGTTTTGTAATTTCATTTTGTATTTTACTTTTTATATATATATTGTAAAAAACCTAACTTAAGCAAATAAAGATATACGGAGAATAATAATCCTAATAAGTAGATACATGAATAGTTCAAGAAAAACTGTATGGCGATTAGTTTAGTAGGAGCAAATAAGTATGTGTTATGATTTTTGCAAATTTCTCAAAAACGGTGCAAGTGAGGAAAACCGTTATATTTTTCCTGTAATATTTAGGACGACATTAATAATTGGTAATTATGACACATTTTTCTGATCAGTAACTTCGGAGATAATAGGGGGGGAATGGTGTTTTTTAAACTTTTTTCGCCATTAATCAAAAACTATTTATTTAAGAAAAAAAATAAAAACGGTATTTTAATCTACAAATTAATCTATTTCATTTGATACCCCACTCGATATATTAGCCCTACTTTCAATTTTCAAAATCCCATTACGGAGCCCTTTAAAAAAAAAGTAAAAAAGGTACAAGATTTTTTTTATGTCCAATAAGCTCGGGTTAGCTACTTTTAACACTATTCCAAATTTCAAACCGATAGCAGCAGTAGTTCCTGAGATATCTGGCTGTGACAGACGGACAGACAGACAGACAGAGTCGCACCATAAGGGTTCCTTTTTTACCATTTTGGTACGGAACCCTAAAACTCAGTTTTTTCCGAAACCTTAAAATGTGAGGGTAGGTAGTAAAAAGGTTCTGATAAAGTCAGGTCATTTCTTTACGTTAAGGTCATCCAAGTCGGTTGATTCTCCATACAAACATAAAGAGGGTTATCATTTGCTTCCACGATATCGATCGTGGTTGAAATGTGTTTTATATTATAGCTTAATACATTTTATTATTTTAACTCAATATTGATACATTTTACGCCCGTCGTAGCGAACATAAAAATGCACGCTCAGCGCTGAATATGTTGGGATATTGTTATGATAGATATATATATAAGTAGTGTAAACTCGATTTAGCAGTTTCGAGAAAGTTGTGCTAAATGTGTGGTGGTCGAAAAACACCGAAATTTTCGGTAATTTTTCAGAGTTTGGTCTATACCTTATAAAAAATGAATTTCAGGGAAAAGTGTAAAGTAGATAAAATTGCCCTTCAATATGAGTTTAATTATAACTCTGTATGTTTAGAAGATGTTGGTCTGGTTGCATAACAACTTTTGTCATTATATCGATTGTCATAGCACTTTAAGCATAAAGTTGATGCTCATATTTTTTTTGGCATAAATTGTAGTATGGCATAATTGTACCCTGTCATAATTATACCGAGTCATAATTGATTTAACCATAATGTAGAATTTCATAAATTTATTTAGTCGTAATACTGATAATGTTTTTTAGTAATTATTGCAAGTGTCATACATTTATCAAGCCATAATATTGATGATTATAATTACTTTTAGGTACGATTATTAGTGAAGAGCGATCACAACATAACCCGACTTACTGTCCAAGATAAAAAAAAACTGTGACTGAGTCACAGTTAGGTACGACGACGAGCGAAGCGAGGAGGAGTGTTAGGTATCTTGCGATCACAACATACCCCACTTACTGTCCAAGATAAAAAAATACTGTACCTAATAGCAATGTTGTGAATAAAGCAAAGTAGTTACTTTGCTAAGAAAAACAGGCTTATGCGTTTTGCAGTTTATGCGTTTATAACAGTAGGTATGGTTATAGTATTTTATGCAACAGTTGTATAAGAAGGTTCAAAAAATGCGAATTGCGTGAGTTGCGATACGAGCCGCGAATGCGGCGAGTATCGCAAATAGAGACGCAATGAGCGTTTTTTGACTTAATTATACAACGTTGCATACAATAATTTTTCTACGACAGGTTTTAAAATACATATAAAATACAAACAAGGCATAACCTGCAAAGAAGGCAAATATGAATGACGTATGACTGTCAGTATGTGTCTATGGTAAACTTTTTATTTTTTAAATTAAGTTGACACGCAGTGAATATATTAAAAATACTTTTGTTTTTATGTTGGCATCAATGAATTTAGTTCAGAAAGTTTCGTTTTTCTTAAAAGCCGTAGGATTTTAATTGTTTGTTAAGTTGGTAGTTGTGCATTTTTACCGTAAAGTTAAAATTGAGCGCTTAATCCTTGACCTAAGTTTAACCTAGATTTAGAAGTCTGTGGTTGCTAGCAATAACGTAAAGTGGCTATAACGACACTAGTGCTGTTATGGGGAATAGAGTATAGACTTCTCTGAACTCATATTATGTATGTTCTTATATTAGTGTTCGTGACCAAGTAAAAGACAGATAACATTACAGGAGTAGAAAAAATTGTTTTATGAGCAATCAATTTATGTCCATTATAAAGTATGCTTAAAAATAATTATGCGCATCTAATTTATGCCTATTAAACAGTAGGTATGCGCATAAATGTATGACTATTTACAGTTATGCTTAATGATGAGTATGACGAATCCTCGTATGCGTATCAGAAATATGACCTTAAACTTTATGCAACCCGACCCCTACCCTATTTAGAGATATAAAGTCACTTTTGAAACTTTGTATGGATAACTGCGCAATATAGGTAGTAACAAATTCCTTTAGGAGCACTCTTTCCTGAGAAATCTGAGATCTCTAATGATTTAGTTTATTTCTGATAACAGTAGAACTATCGGTAGTACAGGGTTAAATTTATACTTAAAATACAGCTCAGTTATTGCTTCAAAAGTCTAATTGTCATCGTAAGATGAGTATTTCAGCTGCTATTCAGCTTGAGAGTTAGCTGAAAGTGCAATTTCGAACTTTTTAGGAAAGAGGCAAGGTTTTTTGAAATGCCATATCTCAACATCTTGTTAACATACAGAGTTGATGTTACACTCATATTTTAGGGAATTTTATCTACTTTAATAGTGTCATAGATAACTTTTCCCTAACATGCATTTTTTAGAAGGTAGATCAATATCTGAAAAATTACCGAAAATTTCAGCGTTTTTCGACCACTATACATTTAGCACAACTTTTTCGAAACTGCTAAATCGAGTTTACACTACTTATATCTATCCTAACAACATCCCAGCATATTCAGCGTTCTGCGATTATTTGCGACCTCGAATGTTCGAAATGACTGGATCATTTTGTCTGCGTAAAATGATATAAGAACTCGCTAAAAGCCAAAAAATATATTTTTTCAGCAAAAAACGTTTGTTTTCAAATGATGATAATAGAACAAACAGCAGATTGCACGCTAATTCTAATTTATTCAGGCTTCTCGTGTCAATTCGCGCAGATAAAATGTGTCTCCATACAAACAAAAAGAGGGTTAATAATATACTTTAGTGACATCAATTTTGGTTCAAATGTGTTTTATTTCATATCTTGACACATTTTGCCTGTGCGTAACCTCATGATAATGCTCAAAAGCTAATAAAATATAAATTGAGTAATTAAAACTTTAGTTCCGAATGATGCTAATAGATGCCGCTATTCCATCAATGGCGATCGCACGATATAGGTACTTTTGGAATTTACTCGTGTTGTCTAAACTCATTTTTTTTACATGCTATTAATTAAAAAAAGTGATTCAACAAAGTTTGATGTGGTTAGAGGGTTTAAATTAACCCCTTTTTGTCATAATAGAAAACCAAGTGAATCGAATCATATTAAGGAAAACGTAAATCATCGTCAGAAAGGGTACCTAGGAATAAACAAGTATTTTAGTACGAGTACATTGAGGAACCTACCAACAAAATGGTAAGGAGCACTGGTAATATCGTATCTCATAGGATTAGCAGGTCCCGAATTTCAACGAGTACTTTAACGGAATCCAGCCCGTGACTAATCCCACTACTAATTCAGATAACGAAACGGGTAGACACGCGTGTAACAAACAATGAAGAGGTATTAATATAAGTGAGACTACGTCGATTATTACCCTGCCGCAAGATATCAGTGGAACGGGAAAGAGTGGATAGTACAGGGTGGACAATTTAGAGGTATACAACTTTTATTGCCTCTATTTTGTTATAACGGTAAATTTTAGTCGTTGCGTAAAAAAGTTTCATGTAGACACGGTAAATATTCTTTTATCGAGCAGTTTGGCTTGAACACCGTGTTTTAATCATCAACACATTTTACTCAACCAGACTAAAGAGACTTAGGTTTTTATCAAATAACCATTAAGAGTGACGAAGCCAATTTTGACCTCAGTGGACTTGTTAATAAACGAAATAAACGGAAGGCTACAGTACCTATGGAGTTCTTCAAGAGGGGAGTGAATAGGTTCTTAAAGGGTCGGCAACGCGCACGTAATGCCCCCGGTGTTGCAAGCGTCCATAGGCTGCGGTGATTGCTTACCATCAGGCAGGCCGTACGCTTGTTTGCCACCCTAGTTGTATAAAAAAACTCGCTATCGGAGTGAAGGATACACTTCGTTGATCCACGAACAGCCACTGTGGCACAATGTGGAATTTGGTCAAGAGGAGTAATTGACCTTCTTTCTTTGAAGATGCTATTGGGTGCTGCTTTTACAGTGAATGGAAATCGTTACCGTGAGCTGATTAACATTTTTTTCCTAACATCAAATAAATCAGTTGCGCTTGGGAAACACGTGGTTCCAACAAGACGGCACGAGCCACTATCGAAACACTAAAAATGATGTTTCCAGGTCTATTAATTTCGAGAAACGGTGACTTTGACCGCAATATGACCGGATTAGACAGTCCCTTTTTACCCGACTGCGGCGAAGCCCAAAGGAGGGTTATGTGTTTGACCTGTATGTATGTATCTATGTCCGTTCCTGTGTCCGCTCGTAATTACTCAACGGCACATCCGATTTTGATAAATGATACATCATTATATTCGTCTTGATGGTGCGAGTGTCATGAAGGTATGAAGTTTGTTAAAATAAACAAAATGGCGGATTTTATGCAGTTTCAAAGTGCACCGCGGTCGGGTTTTTTTTAGTAAAAATGTGGTTATTTCTATGGGTTTATCTATGCGAACAAGCCGATGAATCTTCAACACAGAATTTCCAAGACACAGATATTGAAATAATACCGGAAATGTGCGAAAATGTGATGGGAACCGCAATGAAGAGGGCTCACATTTGCCATAGGTACTGCTAGAGGCGGGTATTTGGCATACATCATATTCCATATTGTAATTAGCAACCCTGAATAATTATTTTCGGAAAAATACTTCACTTTACTTTTAATGTTTCATAGAGTAAAATTTTAAAGATAAAGTGTATACCGACTCTTATTTGCACACTCTGTAGTACAGAGGAGAGTCGCTTAGGTACCAAATTATATTCAAACCGGAGTACCAGTAGCTTCATCATTATTTTTTTACTATGCCCTACCTTTACCAATATACTATTACTTATTCTGTGCCAATCAAGCTCAACGTTGCGTAATAGTATTTTATGCAACAGTTGTATAAGAAGGTTCAAAAAATGCGAATTGCGTGAGTTGCGATACGAGCCGCGAATGCGGCGAGTATCGCAAATAGAGGCGCAATGAGCGTTTTTTGACTTAATTATACAACGTTGCATACAATACTTTTTCTACGACTATGTTAAAATATAAAATACATGGACGTCACGCGTGTCTCGTCCGGTCTCTCCGAGTGTGTACAGCCGGCATGACAGTTGTGTCTATGGTAAACTTTTTTTTGATATGGCTGGTGACGATGTGACGATAATTAAAATACTTTTTTTTATGTTGGCATCAATTTATTTAATTCGGAAAGTTTTGTTTTTCTTATGAATCGTAGGAATTTAATTGTTTGTTAAGTTGGTAGTTAGTTGTGAATTTTTATCGTGAAGTTAGAATTGAGCGCTTAATCCTTGACCTAAGTTTAACCTAGATTTAGAAGTCTGTGGATGCTAGCAATAACGTAAAGTGACTATAACGACACTAGTGCTGTTATGGGGAATAGAGTATAGACTTCTCTGAACTCATATTATGTATGTTCTTATATTAGTGTTCGTGACCAAGTAAAAGACAGATAACAGTACAGGAGTAGAAAAAAATTGATACACCTCAAACACTCATCTTATTTTATGGAGACATTTCCACGTGACATATTCTTTTATAACCGGCTTAGAAATATTACAGCCGTCGCCATAGTTTATAGAAAATTTGACAATCGTAAAATGGGGGCGATAAAGTAGCCACCGGGCATCACTGGGGTGTTTTTATCTGGACTTACAGGGTACATAAAACATTTTATTGCGTTCGGTGCGTGCGTGTAATACCAACGCTTTTATGCATTTCTAGTAACTTAAAGCTTATTTTAACTAAATTGAGTTAATATTGATATTTTTTATTCTCCCAAGACCCAAGGTCCTACCCGTAGGACTAATTTACGTTGTTATTCAGACCCAGCTCCTTTAACTGTTGGGTAGTCATAGCGTAACATGGTCCTACAATTCGGACTTTTATTGAATATACTCGTAATTCAAGACTTATAGAAAACCCATGGTCTTCTCTGTAGCACATTTTCAAATAAAATCAATTCCAAATAGCTATCAAAACATTGATAACAAACACGCCCAAAAACTATTGAATACATACAAGTTAAGTAATAGTACATTACACAACTAGGGTGGTAAAACAAAGAAAGACCGAGATCGCAGATGTTTGCGGTCCGAGCTGCAAGCGAGGGACGTAAATATGCGATCGAGGGCTTTCTGTATTACCTCCCGTGTTGTGTACATAACTTTATGTCTACACTTGGCCAGAAAACGGCTTTTTCCGTACGCGTAGCGTGCGGTTAAAGTCACTTTTTAAACTTTCTTAAACTGTACTCTCATTTTAAACTCTTTATAAGTTAAACTATAAAGTAAATCAGTTTATTAGTCTTCGTATTTCACTTCGCATTCCAAATATGTAATTATCTTTTTTTTTCTTGGAGATATTTCATTCCGAACAACTTACCCCAGTAAGTTTTAGCCCCGCTCTCCCTTACCTTAGTTTTCTTTACTCTGTAAATCGCTAGCCCAGGGGTTCCCAAAGTGAGCACCGTGGCTCCCAGGTGCGCCGTAGAAAGTAAAGAGAGGCGCCGTGATGCGATCCTCTATCATTATCTAAAACCACAAATATTCGCGGATACCTATAAAGCAACAATACCTATTTTGAGCGAACTAGGGTAGGGCGCCGTGACGAAGTACTAAACTTGTAAGTGCGCCACGGGCTAAAAAGATTGGGAACCCCTGCGCTAGCGCTAGCCCAATGCCCGTGTAGACGTGCGCTACGAGTACTGGACTGGATTTGAGCGGTGTACGTACTACGTAGTACGCAACGCGCGTAGAACTTAAAGACATAAGTGCTACGAAACGCAGCTTGGAAACAAAATATTTAACTTCAGTTCGAAACGCCCTGCCCTAATGGCATTTATATTCCTGACGACGTTTCTTTTTTACTTGTAACATGTAGATACCTCAGTAGCTATTAGAAGCTGATTTAGTTACTAAACTATAATTATCTTGACGAATGGGTAGAGATGCTTGTCTTCATGATATTGAATGAAGACGAGGTTGAAGAGCCGAATTCATATTTTATTTATAGCCTTACGAAGTTTAAAAGTTGGATATAATAAACTAAGTACAGAAAAGAGTTTCCTGTTCTTTCCGAGTTTTAATTCTTTTAAAAGGGATATAAATATTTTTAATTGGCATCCCAAACTAATGATCTTAAATTTAGAGTATCCTTGTGTAAGTAAGTAGATAGGTACAGTAAGGTGATCAAACGCATATGAAACATTATCGGGCAGCCGCAACACCTCTGTTTTTATGGCCCGTAACAACCAATAAAATTGGGGTCCATCGTTTAGCAATCTCCTGACGCATGCTACTGATCAACCCTCCTATATAGCCCTCTATAATATTTAAGGATCCGTAAAAACATCTCTAGTGTACAGTTGTTAAAAAGAAAAAAATGTAGTACAAGGCACTCGACTCGGAGCCTTAAATACGAGTCCATATATTGCACTTTCGGTCGAGACTTTAACATTACCTAAGATTGATGTGTGGGTACCTATGTGTCGGACGTGCGGCGGCGCCGAGTAGCCAGCGCGGTGTCGCCGGTGTGAGCGCGCGCCGCCGTCGTAACTCGTAATATCGTCAAAGCAAACAGCGTGCTCTTGACAGCGAGTTGTTGGAAAGCACACCAGCGAGCCAACCATGTAATCAAACATAATAACAATAGGTAATATTGTTATCGTGTTTACTATAGCAATTGACCAATGAGAGCACTCAATTATGAAATTATATTAAGTTTATGAAATAGAAAGAAAATGCATTTATTTATGACAGCACAAAAGGGAAACAGTAAATAAGAAAACGGAAAACACAAACAAAGCTATAATAAGTGAGAAATAATAGAGATAATTCAAGTTCATATTAACAATGTAGACCTATTTAAATTTCAACTTGCGAACTCTACATTATGACACACATAAATCAAAACCAAGAAACATGTAAGTATCCCTGTATAAATGTACAATATTGAATTGTTTAAATATATACATATTTTTTTCTAATCATGGAGTTCATCAACATTCCTCATACATTGTAAACCAGTGTATCACCTTCAACTTACGAACAACCAAAGCCCAGAACGTACGATCTTGTTATAAAGAAATGTCTCACGGAACCCTCATCCATCCCCATTAGCGCCTCGACGGGCTTATGCACGGAACCCATACTTTAAATGCGTCGTATACTTTTTTACGTGCAACACGTCTGTATTTTGTAGCGGACGGTAACTTTGATCGTCACGTCGCCTGGTCAGCGAAAGTAATGAGTCGTAAAGTCACTGGACAGTGTAAAATAGACTCAGGTTAAGGACCTTTGCCTGTAAACTTTTATAGTTTCTTGTTTTCGATGGGATATCAAATACCTAGAGGCTAATCACCCTTCAGTATTGTCGAATATTATTCAATTAAAGCTTCATCATCAGCCTATACGCCCCACTGGGCGCAGGCCTACTCTCATATGAGAGTGAATTACTGTAATTAAGGATTAAGTACTTAAGTAATAAGTACTTAAAAGCGGTAAAAACAAATGCAATGATCCGTTATCATCACTTAACTATAAAAATAGTTTGAAAAGAAAATTATGGTCGGTACATTTTGAATTCTATCTATAATTATTTATACTCCTAATACTTTATCTGCAAAAAAGAAAACTTTGAATAGTATGTACTAACTTCCCAGTTAGTTTTTTGTGCGAACTGAATACCTACTCCAAATACAAAGTAGCCGAAATCCTTTGCAAAAATGCTCTCTAAAATAAAATATTTACACCAATAAAAGCTATCTTAGCCTCTAACCTTCCGTAAATCTTTTAAAATCCTTTTTCCTTGCTATGACAAAGGGCGAGGGGTGTGTCCGACCCCCGCGGCGCGCAGAATTAGCCAAGTCAGCTTAAATTAAAAAAGAAATCAGGCGAAAGTTAATTCCCGAAGTTTTAATTACGTTTATTTTGTCGTTAGGCACTTCCTAATTAATTTGCTTGAAAGAAATGCGCGTAACAATAGCCGTCTTGGATGCCGAAGAAAGCTGTTATCTTCGTTTTTAATTCACAAGACTGTGTTTTCGGCAATATATCGATAGAAACAATGCTGCTATGCAATTTTCTAAGGTAACAACGAACAGTTCGTTTCTACTCAACGCGGTGCATTTTGTGAAGTACCTATTGTACATTTTAGATTAGGAGATCGTGACCTATCTTTGCAACGATCGCGGAAAAAGCTTAATTTTGTGCCATTCGATAGTACTCATTGTACTGTGATGTGTAGTGTAATGCACAAAACGAAAAGATATCCTTTGGGGTGTTTTCGACTGAAAATCATCGAAATCTGATACCCATCTAGGAATTTAAAGCAAAATGATACTTTCATTAAAACAGTTCCGTAACTAAGGTTAGTGACACACGCCGTACTACCTAAACCACTATAGATAGCGAGATAAAACGCATTCTATAGAGTATATCAACATAAACATTTTGTTTCTATATTCAATTCCTAAAGGATTGGAACGGATGGTGAAAATGTGTATGATAAAGACCGAAAATCATGCGGACGAAGTCGTAGAGCGGCCTTCTTGAAAAATAATTATGCCTGTATGTTGTATGTGAACTTTCAGTGCGGGTCGTCAGCCATGAACGGGCAGGCTTTAGGGCGAACCCTAAAGCCTTCTCCTTCAGCATCGTGTTGTTTCACCAAGGAGCTCTTGGCTCTTACAGGTGTGTCGAGCGCACTCCTCTCGCCGAATGAAGGGCGCTAGAGCGCTTAGTTGTATCAACGAAAATTCAGCCAGAGGTTGACATGCTAGTCACTTTTATAGACTTAAAAAAGAGAATACATACTTTAATGTTATGGATAATAATAACAGTCATTTTATAATTTTTAGTTTTTCTTCTCTTACTTGTCTCAAGGCGAACACCGAGAAATAAATGACACGCAATGAGCATGATATACCTAAGTTAATTCGTAACAGGTGTAATGTTGCGATGCAATTCAACTGTTCTTGGACTTCATCACAGTCGAATATTGTTGCTTCTGGTTACAGGTTCAAGCTGGATCCACTGTATTAGGTACAAATCGATTCAATATTGTAGTATATTATATAGTATTCATACATGTAATATAATGTCATAAGGTTAAAGTGAAGAGAAGAAGGAAAGGGCTTTAAAGATCTAATTACTAATACATTCTATGCTTTGGTAGGTAGGTAAATTCTATGAAGACTGGAGCAGCTTTTGTTATTACGAACAACATTTGAAATTGCAAACCGTTCGTGCATTACCATATCTCCAGCGCGTTCCGATAAGGTTCATACATTAGGTTTGAAGCAAAGCCGATTGTTGGGATTCAGTGGACGCGGTAATAATATTTCACTTTTACGAGGCGCGTCTGCCCGTGCGTCTGCGACTCCGCCCCGGGAATCGCCGGTGTAGGGTTACCACTCGCTTACCTATACGGGGGACACGTCCTGATCAGGCCCGAATCCTTTGAGGCAAACCGAGGCACCTGTCAGATTAAGAAAATTAAATCGCGTGCTTTGGACGCCACGCCACTGATATATAGGTAGATATGCCGAAGTTTTCACTGACTGCTCTTGCAATACTTCCAACCATCAGAAATAGAGAAACATCGCGAAGGATCAACGAAAAATCGGAAGCAAAGGCCAGCCGTGTATGACATCCAAACAGCCATTGAACCAGGAGTGCGCGATACCGAGAAAGTTTCAAAATGTCTTGGTCGGTATCAAGACTTGGTCACCTGATCGTAATGGCGCATTATCTCTCGCCATCTCGCTCGTAATCGGGCACATGCACTCGACTCCTAAGTGCCGTTTTAACGATATTTCTATATGATAACAATTGTATTCCTGAGACAAATGACGTTGGGAAATTGTAGAATCTACAGCGCTTTTACGTCCAGCAATTCTCGTATCGTATTAATATGTAGGTTCTCTTCTTTGCCCAGGCCATTACTATGTATCTGTATGTATATGTATAAGATTGGTACTCTTATTCGCTATTGTAAGGCGTTGTATAATTTTGTCATCAGTACACTTTTTTCTACTCGTATAAGCCTATATAAGCATATCTTACAGGCAAAGGCATCTCTTTTGCACTTATGCCTACCTCGAGCCAAATTTTGCCATATCAGGTCTACGTGTATTCCGATATTAGTCTTTTGGGAACCACATAACATGAACTTCAATAACACTCAACAGCAAATTCCTCTGTATTACAGGCGACGGACAACAAAGAGCGATACCTATATGTTATATTATATATATCTTTTTTATTTTGACGATCATAGTATAAAGGTCATGTAAATTGACAATGTGTAATTTATACTGTATTTTTATATTATGAAATAAATAAATCTAAATCTAATCTATCCTTCGAAAAGTACTTGTATTTTATGTACAAGTTAACATCTCACTTTAGGCAATACCTTATTCAAACGACCGCTTGCCGAGCAAATTAAATGTCCAAATTCGTTTCGCGGCGTTAAAAAAGGTCGTAACGTAAACTTTTTCAATTTTCACCTGCAGTTAAACTCGGGTATAAAGAGTCCGCGAAGTAAATATTTTGAGAAGGTTGACGACGCCCGCGAGCAAATGTAGCGACTTGATAAGGGTGCGACGGTATAAAATGCATGTAAACACCTCTTTTGCGCTTGGGGACCAAATGTTGTCGACTGCTCCCTTCGCAAATTTAGACGTTGCAACACGATATCAGAGTTGAAATGAAATTTGTAATATCAAGCCAAAATTACTGATATTGTCTACAAAGTGACATAATTTAAACTTATTTGTAATCAAATTCACGAATTTATTAACGTTCTCCCAATTTGCCTAGTGCATGAAAAAATACCATGAAATCAGTCTCTAAAATTTAATTTAAACTATTTCAACGAAAATTTTCAAGCGTACAGATATCTTTCGTACTTACATGTGTAAAGTTTTCAAAGCGAATAAAAACTCAGACATGGAGCTACATAGTTGCCGGTGAGTCGTACAAAATTCAATCCGTTAAGAGGTCTGCTAACTCGGGCCGGCATCAGCCAGTGACGGCAATCATTCTAATGGCCGCCCGAGATCACAGTCTAATAAAACAGTGATACATCTTATTTTAACACAACAATAGGCATATACACGATTATATCTAATCGGTGATCAGGTACCAATTTTTCTAACTCAGTAATTGATGGCGGTCACGTTGATGTCGTAATTAGTTACATCTAAACAATTTTTTTTTCTGTGATAATTTTTATTTCGAAATCAGTTTTATCACCCTGCTAATCTGTATCTGTATCTGTGAGATTACAACCTCTTTAAAAAATTAATGGCAATGATAATTTATGAGTCACTGTCATGTATGTAAACAAAGTCATAGAAGTCGCAAATATTGAATGAGAAAAGTTTATTTACTTAAGATTTGTCAAATTTTCCGCGAAAGCGATGGCACTTGACGTATCGTGATCACGTGATTTTACTTCAATAATTAATGTAGGTGACCATGTATCCAGTGGTTATTAGTTTAAATTATGTTTTAACCTTTAATTAATTAAACAGTGAGGTATTTGTGTGAGTCCTCGCCTATTAAGTTTGATTTTAGCTAGATATTAATATTTGTCTACTCCTGATCACAGATTAAATTTCACCGTGTATATAGCCCCAACCATACCTTGTCGACTATTTAAGTCGAAAAGATAATTCAGTTCAATTAATTCGATGTACATACCGTCACTGACATTAACACATGATGAAACTCAGCACGCATGAATATCTGAACCAACCTAATTCCTCTAGTAATAGAGTACTGTCAGATATTTTTGCATGCCCCGTTTCGTCATATATTATTCCCGGTAACTGTATCTTATTTCACGACAGTGTAACTTTCGTATTTTCATAAACTTACACTGACTTTTTAAACTAGTGGCTCTGTGATCCGTACCTAGACCTCGCGAGTCTGTCATCCCCCATGCCTCCGTCAATTTGAAAAAATCCATAAACGAAGTCCTTAATAAAAAAATCTATTATAATTATGGAACCTGCTCACAATTTTCGCGAGAATCGGTTGATAAATGCGACCTGAACAGACAGACATCCGCCGGCCGGACATACGAATGCATTCTTGCCTAAGCTGAAGCAGAGACACTTCGTTCGCTTCGCTCACTCGCTCAATTATTTATTCAAGAAATCAAAAAAATTACCAAAAATTAATATCATCCAAATTCACAACACAGGTTTCTCGAATGAACAGAATCTGTTTTAGGTAACACGATGTAACTAATCGTAATCACATCACAATCACATCAAATCAGATGTTCGTCCATAAAAGCCAGTTTAGTCTAGCTTCTTTAAACATCCAACTACGACAATATTCCAAACGCATTGGAGAATATTTAATAATAGATACATTTATTTTAGGTATATCAAAAAACGCAGGATGGGATTTTTTAGTTTTTTTTTTTATACAACTAGGGTGGCAAACAAGCGTGCGGCCTGCCTGAGTTTAATGGCCATAAGCAGCAAACGTATGTTTCGCGTGGCGTTGTCTTACTTCTTTTTCTAGACTACGTCCAGACCGAATTAGTTCTTTACAAACAAGCTGCTTCATCCAATTGAATGCAGTCGGACGAACGCTGTTTGATGTGCAACTAATAGTTTTAGATGGTTATTGGTTAATCTGATCTCGATGGAATCGCTTCTTTTCTATTACAGTGTATTTATTGCTCTATAGCCTTTAACCATCCGCAATTTGTTTGATGATTGGCCAGTAAATCGATCCCCATTATGAAGCTAAAATTGTTTTTTAGGTAGATATATTAGCTAGGTCCCTATAATAGGTAACTTAATTTGCAGTTGATCGTTCTTAGTTGCACAGGCTGTGACGCGCGACTCTTTGCAGCGCAAGAACTACTACCTATCTCTTTTCATTCAATATAGTGCGAAAATGAGAGCGCATCTAGCACAAGATGGACGTGACACGTCTCGCGAGTGACGCGACGTGTAACAACCAAAGAGAACGCGCATACATTGCGCGCAACTGAGCGTTCCCATTGGCCGTTACATGCGGCATCGTGCGCGAGACATAGATATGCTCTGCTTTCTCGTAACTGCGTGCAGTACATTTTTCTTTAATTAGCGTAGCATTTAGTACATTTTTCGTACATTTTTTGAGGCTATTTTGAATTCGGTACGATATCATGTCATCGCCAGAAACTTAGAAACTAATGGAAATGAAAAGACGTGACTCCAACGCATTGCTAATTCACATTTCACGAAATTCCGTCATCTCATCTCGATTATCAAAGTTCCATATGTTCCATACCCTGAAATAAAGAAGGAAATAAACGATCCCATCATTATTAGATTTATAAAATGTGTTCCTCTACGGTTAAATAATAGGCAAGTCGGTGGAAATCGAGTTCTGTTGATACCCCCCCGGTACTGACTTGGTTTAACTTTACATCTCAAAACTTTTTTGTTGTAGGAGAACTGCGTTGCGAGACTTGCATCTTTTTACATGTAATGTATTTGATGGGATCTCATTTCTTTTTGTAAGTGGTCTTCCTTTAATTATTACATTCCAATCCATTCTTTTCAATTTGAACTGCAAAACTAACTTCGTAATCGCATAGGACTACAAACTTATGTGTGCAGTTGTGACTGAAATTACAACATATTTAGGTTTTTAAGGACTTTATAGGCTAAACACTAACTATGTTTAAAATTTGTAGGTCTGTTAGAATTACCTTAGAATTATGATGATCAGTGAATGAGTCAGTCAGTCAGTCAGTCAGTGACAAAACTAAGGAACTTTGACATGCAATAGTTCTTAAACTACACGTTCAAATTGAATGATATTGAGAATATATATAAGTCTTATTGAGCCCTATATATCACTGAAATTTCAGGGTTCTAGCTTTAGCCGGTACAAAATTACGGGAGGCTGAAAATCGCCTGAATGGCTTCGCGAAAAGGATGGTACGGCCGTGCCTTTGTTTTGCTCGACTTGGCGGGGGCACTACCGTGCCCCCAGATAACCAAGAGAGAACTTCAAACAATCAAATTTTTCAAATCATTTTTTTACTGAAGAACAATAAATACATTTCTCCCTATCGGTTATACGTCACAGAAATTTAAGTAATAGTCGCTTAAAGACAATGTGTGATTTAAATCCAGCGATAATTGTGTAATAACACGTCATCAAACCGCGCTTTAGCCGCAGGAGTGACTTCCTTAATGGGCCCCGAGTATCGTTATTAGCCCGAATTGTAACCTGATAAGTTCAATCATAATGTTCTATTCTCACGTATGAAAACCGATAAAAACTTCGTAGACGCTCCGGGGTAGTCATTACAGCGAATAATTTATGATTAGCACGACAGCTCGCTCGAACGGGTTGAACCAAATCAAAGACTACATACCTATATTCAGTAATATACACACCCATTATAACTCGTACGACTTCAAAACGTCTGGTAATGTTAGCAACCTCATACAAAATGTCCACGCGAAATAGGATCTACGCGTATATGAAATAAAATCTAATTGGCAGTATGACGATGGATGATATACAGCGCGTTTGCGATATACAATCGAAGCTAACGTATATGGCGCGTAAATTATTAAATTACATGGTAGCCGCTAATCACAGTAATGCGGTGTTGTTTATTGTGATCGGAACTAATGATCGTAGATAATAAAGGTTCCGCAGAGTACCTAATTTATACGGGAATATGGCTTAAATACAATGACTGACACATAGCTTAGGTTATCAGTTTTGTATTATTTTAGTGTAATTGGAATAGAATTGAGTTTTTGCGGACAAGTGTTAACTTGTATAGACTATAAATATGATGTAAGTACATATGACGGCGCTATAGATCGCAGATTGTTTACCTGCGTTCACCTAGACAACTACATCGGCGCCCGGCCAACCAACTACAACAATACTTAACCACTGTAGAACACTTAGATTAGACACCAAGATAACGTCAACGCAGCAATTTTTACATCAGTCAGTATGCTTCCTCGTACTTACGTCAAAGTAAAAGTGAATCTGTTTAAGCATACTTCTTGTATTAGGAATACATTTCGTTTTAATCCAATTTCTCATATTAGAAAAGCAAGCTAATAAATTCCGGAACTAGTTCCGGAATTGAAGGTAAATTTCGAACGGAATTCCGAAATTGGAAATTCGACCGATTTGCAAGCCCTAATTACGATATATAGTATGAAAAAATAGTTTTTGTACTCCTGTACTGTTATCTGTCTTTTACTTGGTCACGAACACTAATATAAGAACATACATAATATGAGTTCAGAGAAGTCTATACTCTATTCCCCATAACAGCACTAGTGTCGTTATAGTCACTTTACGTTATTGCTAGCAGCCATAGACTTCTAAGTCTGGGTTAAACTTAGGTCAAGGATTAAGCGCTCAATTTTAACTTTACGGTAAAAATGCACAACTACCAACTTAACAAACAATTAAATTCCTACGGTTTTTAAGAAAAACAAAACTTTCCGAACTAAATTCATTGATGCCAACATAAAAAAAGTATTTTTAATTTAAGTAGATTTTAAATTAAAAAAAAAGTTTACCATAGACACATACTGTAAATCAAACGTCATATTTGCCTTGTTTCCAGGTTATGATTAATTTTGTATTTTATAATTTAAAACCTAGTCGTAGAAAAAGTATTGTATGCAACGTTGTATAATTAAGTCAAAAAACGCTAATAGCGTCTCTATTTGCGATACTCGCCGCATTCGCGGCTCGTATCGCAACTCACGCGATTCGCATTTTTTGAACCCACTTATACAACTGTTGCATAAAATACTATTATGTCCTGCTAATTTTCCGGTGCCGACGGATCTGCAGAAAACTACATCTTATAGTGTCGGATATTAAACACAGCACAAACAATGTGTTGCATAATAACAGGTTATCTGCTACACTATCATTCACAACTGACAGGTTCAAGGTAAATACCGAAGGCTCGTGTTCTTTGTAACAAGATACTTATATTTTTTGCTCGTTAAGCCCCAACGACTCTATATTTCGTGATTTTATAGAACAATCAAATTACACGGCTACAGTTTATACCTACGAAGAAACCATTTTCATGTAAAAAACATGCATGAATTGAATAGAGGTATATAGAGACATGCACGCATAAGATTAATACCCACTGTCCTATTTTACTTATATTATTAAATAATTATTTTCTGTATATTTCCAGTTTTTTAATCTTTAGTGTAGTAGTGATTTAAATTCAAATTTAAATTATGGGTTTCTAAGAGTTGGCAAATCGAATTTGCAGTCTAATGCAAGAATTGATAGAAAATATTTCTACAGAACTATTTTTTTTATGAATAACAAAAAACCGTATGTAAGTCAAAATATACATTAAGTATACCTATTGCGGCAAAATGAACAAGTATACTCGAGGTTCAATGAACCAGTAGGTATCGGTGGTATCGGGTAAGACGGCTATTTGTATCACCACATTTAACTATGAAGCTCCAGGGTACGAGAGACTCTGGATATGCATTTGACATCTGCGGTATTTGGATTTGCAGTAATTGCAGTTGCGGAAATGTTCTTATTGCGACCATTATAGCGTTTTATTGTTGCTCCTGCCACGGTCGGGTAATAGCCGCTTTAGACACTGCTACACGATATTATTTCGTTAATTGCGCTTTTATTGTAGTGTAGGAATGAAACCAGCTATGTAACTGGTGGGTTTTCTTAGATAGTAGCAAGGATAGAATGGAATCAATTTTTTTTATGCTTGTATGTACATTGAAAACTAATCACTAAATTTAATTTATAGTAGGTAACTAAGCCATTATGCATAGGTAGCAGTGACGTGGTGTCCATAGAACTCGATTCCCATCGGCTTGCCTAATATTAGGCAGTTCAGCGCTTAATTCTAGTGCTCTTAAAGTAAATTTAAGCCAAAGCTACTCCGGCTTGCCCAAGGATTTCTTCAACGCCACGCCACTAGTAGCTACATCTATCGCTACACCTGATAGGTGTCTCTAATATCTAAGAAGGCTAATATCAAGTGAAATATACGTTAACATTAACATACTCGTACATTTATTTTAGACAATAGGTACTTATCAAAATTTTCTTACAAATCTTTCATATGGAGGAATTTCGTAAATGATGACTAGTAAAGATGAATTTCATGAGTTGGTATTCTCGTAAAGTTGTAGTTTATAAAAGTTCCCTTTCATTGAAGTTTAGTGGTGATACACCAAGTTTCATATTATCATTAAACTTTGCCAATACGATGCTCTATACGTTGAATGAATAGACTTTTACTTGCTGGAAAGTTATTTTTATATGAGTTTGCCAAGTTTCAGTTGCAGAAAATTTTCAGAAGTATACAAAATGGGTGTCCGAAAGGTGGTAGTCGTATAACATGTATATTATGGATTTATTTCGCAGGGAAATGTATTTATTTCGCATAGGGAAGTTACATAAAGTACTTTTCTCAAACATGCAATAAAATATTGACATTACGTGCCTTATAAATAGGCAGCAAAGTACCTCGTTTCGACGAAAGGCCTTTAATGGAATTTCATACAACATTGCTGGCCTTGCTAGGCGTTCAAGATGTTTTTATTTTAATTTCCATTTCACGTTTATTTGTGGCACAGCATCATGGCGTTCAGCCGTTAAAAAACAATAAACGATGTTTGTTATATTTTGCAGTTTTATTTATATAACTAGTTGTGAACCCGGCTTCGCCCGGGAAAAATGTAAAAAATCACAAACCCCCGTTTTACTTCCTTAGAAATATTTTCTTATTTTTAACAGACATTACAAAAAGGAGGATGTTGAACTGATGGCCGAGTTCCAAACATTAAAATAATGTTGAAGTCGTTTTTGGTTTAAATTATCCAAATTAAATTATTGTTGTTACACTATATTTCCCGTTAGTGAGCACAGCTCTCCCCTTTAAATTAGAATCGCCCCGGTCCAGAGGCGGCGTTAGACGTAGGCGACGTGGGCCACCGCCAACGCCACGCGGTCTAAGGGCCCTCGCGCCTCGACGGCAGCACAGCAAAAAGAGCTTCGTCACCAGTTAATAATACCATTAACCGTCTTCATGAAACAGCAAAGGGCCTCGCGAAATATCTTTTGTCCACAGCAAATTTAGGTCTTGCTGCGCCACTGTCCCGGTCCCGGGCAAACTCTGGCCGGGACCCGGCGGAAGAAATACATCTAAATCATCCCACTATCTTCGCCGCGGCCGGCCCCATCCTCGTCATCCAATTTGTGGCAGCCACTTAGCGTCAGTTTAGTCAACCTATGTGTGTGGCAGATGTGGCTAGCCCGGGCACAGTCTGCATCAGCAACGCGGTTTTGTATGCGCAGTGTGGTGTTCCAGACCCGGTCAGTTCGTGTCACTCCTCTTTCAATTTAGACCTTCTTCAAAAAGTATAGAATCATCTTATGGAGTTTATGTTTAGTTTATTTTATGGAACGGTTCCTGTGTATGTAGAAGTGCCCGCGAGAGGTAAAAATTAAGATGGCGCTACTATCACAGGTGGGTAAATGTTGCAGCAAAGCGCCAAAAATTATTTGACTTTTGTTAATTCATTAGTGAAAATTGTTTATTTAATAAAAAAACATGTGACCTACATACTTAACTGATTCCCCGTATAAGATAGTTATCCTTACCTCTATCCTCTATATTATGGGGGTAAAATTAACTTCCATCCACTATTTTGCCCTCAATAGAAAAGGAATTTTCGAAAGAATTAGTATATATTTGAACATTCCCACCTCCAAGACAAAATAAAAAAACATTAGGGAATATGCATAATATTTCTTGTTTACTTTAACGAAAGCTCTTTCATATAAGAAACAGGAGGCAAAAAGTATTTTTCGAATAAGTATAAAAATAACCAAGATACCATCAAAGATTCAAAAAATCAAAAAACGTACTATAACATCATAGTCCATGTCTTACCAACCGGTGAGATAAAAGTTAAAAAATTAAACTTAAAAAGCTACAATACCGAGTTTCGCTCAAGTCACCACTTCAGAAGGATTAAATACAAAAGTGCATCAAAACTGCCTATTCCTTGTTTTTTAAGCTTAGAATTTTAACTGTCATTTTCGCCTGACGTTGGTTCGTTTTCATTGAGCAATGAGACAATAATATTGAGCAATTTTCACTTATGTCAGTAATTTATTAGGTACGTTTTAAAAAATAAAGCAAGATGCATAATATTTTCCTGTTAAAAGATCGTTTTCCTTGAAATAATATTCGTAAGGATATCGCACGATTTTTCTAATTAAAAAACACCGTAAACTTACGTCGCGGTCAAAGTCACACGTTACGCGCGCTTCCTTAAACTATATCAGTTTCCGAACGCAGCAAAGAAACATGGCCGACTGTTTTTGGCGTTATTCGTATTATTTTACATCTTTATACGCTTATTTCTCCGTTATACGAATTTTGCGGATATAAGTTGTCGATTCGAAAGTGTTATTTTTTTACGCTTTAATTTTTGAGACGCTTTTCGTTCAGGTCTACCGTAGGGCCCGGCTAAATTATTAATATAGATATCGACATGAACATATCAAATAACACATTATAAACAATTTCCAATCATTGTTGCCAGCCTCGTAACTATAACCTTACTTCCCGGACTCTGCAGCAATAATGTATATCGTCGTTTACACAAGAATTAAGCAACGTCTCATATAAAAAAATGTCTTATAAAAGTAAGTAAAAATGCATGCATACATTTATAAAAAAATATACCCCAGCTATACTTGAGACCTTTAAAGTAATATTTTCCAAACTACTGAGTCACGAAAACTTTCTCATTAAAAACGACTAGAAAACCTGCAATTCGGTCGTCCAATTTGTCAGGAATGACAAGATGATCGCTTTTATTGCGCCACCTCGGTTTTTATAACGACTCGTAAAATGAAGCTCGACTCGATCACTCATGAAATGCTTCACGTGTAAATGTGACGTAGATAGATCGACCAACGACCACCGAAATAAACTTACATTGTGCTGACTAAACATTGTGAATGTAATCGTAAATCCATGTTTCTTTATATCTGTATTAATAAGGTCTCTACGGTAAATATCCATCAAAAACATTACATGTAAATGGAACTCTCGCAACGCAGTTTTCCTACAGCAAAAAGTTTTGAGATGTAATATTAAACCAAGTCAGTACCGGGGGGTGTCAACAGAACTCGATTTCCACCGACATGCCTATTATTTAACCGTGGAGGAACAATTTCATAGTTCTAAAATAAAGAATCCTCTAAATGCTTTTGATGGGACCTCATTGATTTTTGTAAGTGGACTTCCTTTATTTATTACATTCCAATCCATGTCATGCTTGTCCGCTAGTGACTAATATATAAGTAATATATTTGTGTTCAGCGTCGAGGCGCTTGGCCCTGGCAGCGTCCATAAGCTTTAGTCATTGGTCCATACTCATGACTGGATGGAAGTTGTCCCGGAATGCAAGTGTCACCATGTGGCGCTGTACGGAGTCTAGAATTACCTGCGCGAGGCGAGACCGCGGGCATTCATTTCGTCATTCGGCAACCGAAGCTCGTGGTATGCACTACTGTTCTAGGAACTGTACGTGTTTCTGTTCAACTTAGTTATTATTCTTAATGACTGTGATTCTAATACCAACTGTGATACCGATCAAACATCCTGACTTGGACTCTTGAGTGGATCGCTTACTTGTGGTGATTGTCTGCTAAGAACAGTTCTGTGATTATAATTAAGTAAAAGAAATAAACTACTGTGATGGCTGCTTAAGAATTTCAACTTACATGAAATATCTCTCCAATAACCTGACTTCAATATCGAATAAAGAACTTTGATTTAAGCCATTGAACCATCCTGACACTAGATCAACCCATGGGTTACGTTGGGTTCTTCTGGGTTACGACATTGGAAGTGAGATGAATAAGAAGTGTGAATACGAAATAAATTGCGGTATGTGACTATATAACCTACGTTGTCTTACTGCTCGAGCACAGCCACATCATGACGAACAAAGAATGCAAGGATAAGGATGATTAACCCCAACCCTATATACAAAAATATTTTTCCGTGTTTACATAATCGGACCCCATGTCTAATTAAAAAATCAGTGCAAACATACACGCTGTACAGAGATATTTAGATAAATAGGTACTTTGAAATAGAAAATATCCAATCGCACCAGTAGCTACAATAACCAGAGCCTCTACTGAAACGTTTCCAGAAGATCTAGTAAATTTTCAAAAGAGCTCTGTCGATCGATACCTCCCAGAATCACTCACTCCGATACCAATGGAGTGCAGCTAAGTTTCTTGTCAGTCTTCTTAGCTGGACTAGGGTTTGCCAACCAACAGCTCTATATTACTCACTAGTCAGATACCCACTACTTACCTTACTGGGGTCGCTGAGCCAACGGAGTAAGTAAGTAAGTAAGTATACTTACTTACTCCGATGGCTCGGCGACCTTCTCGGTTCCGCGCTATCTCTTATCTCACGCAGATCGGCCTCCGCCATGTCCTTCGAGCGATACCTGGGCCGGCCTGCAGGACGTCAACCGGTTGGGCGGCCCAAGTATATGCTCTCTTTACACTCCGAATTTCCTCCAATCTGTCAAGGTGGCCAAGTCAACGGAGTCTATGAGCTTTTGTTTCCCCTATGATATTAGGTTCGGCCACCAATACTTCCACTTCGGCATTCTTAAGGACTCTCCAGCTTCCATCGGGTCTCTGTCGCGGGCCCAGGATCCTACGAAGAATCTTCCTCTTAGCAACCAACAGCATCGTCTCTTCCTTAAGTGTTAATATCCATGCTTCCCATCCATACATTAAGATAGGTCGTATAATGGTCTTATACATCTGAATCTTGATTAATTTGCTAAGAAGCTTGGACACTAACACCTTGTGAAGGGCGGCACTGCAGCGTGTTCTGTACCCGGACACTGATTTCTTCACTACGGGTGTTGCTATTAGTGATGGTACAGCCCAGGTATTTAAATTTAACCGCGCCTTTGCACGTAGCATCTCCCACCCGTAGCTCTTTGGGTTGAATGCGAGTATTTTTGTAGCGCCTCATATGGAGATACTCGGTTTTGTCCTAGGATACCCACACTCACAATAATTGGTTTTACCTATCCCAGGTTAAACAGCTTTAACTGACCTCGCTAGTCCATGCACTCACTCAGCAAATAGTCACATTAGTGACCGCAGATCGGTTTCCTGCTTGCATACCCGCACTGAGTGAGGAAAACAAACAAAGAGCTCGACTGGACTTTTAGTTCAAGTAAGAATCATTTATACTTATAGTTTTGGCACGTAGGTCATCTTAAGCATTAGATCAGAAACATATAAGTATGTGCGAAACATTTCAGACTGCGGCGTCTAGGGCCGCCTCGTAAAAATTATTTACTATCGCGCCGTCTGAGTCATTAGCGCGTCGCGCCATCTGGCGACGTTTTAATGCACTTGCACTAAACGGTTGGGGATGCGCTGTTTATCATTTTTATTTATGTAAAAAAACCAGATTTTGAAAAAAAATGGTTGAATTAGTGATATTAATTTTATTTTACAAAAAAGTATTGCGCTTACTAAGTAGTAGTAGTATACGAGTAGCTAATTAATTCTGGATTTATGACATTAAGCAATAGGTACCTATATAAAAATGAATGGATGCATGTTTGCGTATTCAATCTATAAATCCTAAACAGCAATCTAACAATACCAAAAAGTTATTAAAGCCGATTCGAAATCGTACGTAACGTAGGTAAGTGTCGTAAGTGTATATCATACCATTGTCGTTTAATTTAAGGGCCAATTGCAGAAAAAATGTACCTTTTGCTTTTTTGTCTGATCATGGTGTGTCTTATATACCATTTTACTCAGAATCACGAGCACTTTTCATTTATCAAATAAAAAAAAGTAGTCCAAAACGTCCCAACTTTTCCATACAAATTTTGAATTTCTCAGTTTCGTTACGCCCAAACTAAATATAGGGGAAAATCGTAACGAAGCTGAGATCTCAGTTTCGTTACGTCATTTATCAAATAAAAACTGCTCGTGATTCTGAGTAAAATGGTATAAGACACACCATGATCAGACAAAGAGGTAAAAGGTACATTTTTTCTGCAATTGACCCTTAACCAAATAGGAGAAGGTACTCCGTTTGTCGAGTGCAGAAAGTTTGTTTTACAACCTCGATTTTTACTTGCAAACTATGATCCTTCAAAAAGTTTTACATGTAGTTACTACTAAATAGTATCAAAAACTCGAAGCTCGATGCTAGCTAAAGACTAATTTGCCAATTACTCGAGAAAAACTTGGGCTAGTCATGAGCTCGTCATTAATATCGTGCTAAGGTGGCCATTACTAAGTAATCTGGGGATCCGAGGATCACCGAGGATTGCCGACGATCGCCGGAACGAGCGGTTTTATCGTCTAACTCCCCCTAGTGTGATACAGAAGGTTGGACAAGGACACGGATTATATACGAATATGGATGGATAAGCAGATTGTATCTATTATATATGCAATACAATCTACTAAACGAAATATGTATTAATGTACATATTTAATGTCCATATGTACATTAATACATATTTCGTTTAGTAGATTGTATTGCACATATAACAAATAAACGACGATTTGTTTAAGATATGTTTTATTTTAATGCTCGATATATATTCGGTCGGTGTGAAATAATATGAGAAATGTCATAAAGCTATATATATGTGTGTGTGTGTATGTATATATATATATGTCGCAGTGTCGGAGTTCTCCCCACGAAGGAATGTCAAGTTTGTTTATGCTTGCGTGTCTTTGGTTGCGGTACAATTACGTTTATTCAAAATTTACTGAGTTCTGTCATGGTTGTTAATCTTTTGAATGTCAGAGAAATTGGTGAATTGTGCTGGACAAGAAATCAGAGTCAGTGATGGTTGACCTGAGCCTTTTTGAGCGAAGGGACGCATCCTGCAACCAACCGCACTGCTTCAACCGATGGAAACCTACACTCGACTGCGGATTATTGGCAATTTGATGGACATCCTGACGACTCCTACCCCTGACGCCAACATATATATATATATATATATATATATTGTACTTAATTAAAGCTTTAGTTTCGAACTGCGCTAACCATAAACTGCTGATTCTTCTGACTTTTTTGGGACGTTTTTATGTTGTTTTGAGCAGATAAAAAGTATCAAGCTAAGAAATACGTGAAATATCTATGTTCTCCGTCTGGACGTTATTGTAACTTGTGTTACGCTTATTGTGATCGTTTATGACCCCAGTAGACAAAGTTTTTGTGGATTTTCGCGTTGAGAGTCCACTTGTCCAAATGTACAATACATTTGAAAAGTTTTATTTGTTTTCAAGTTCGAGACTTAAGTTATGTGCAACTAATAAACAAGTATAAGCATCTACATATGAAAGAAACATGATGTTTCTTTATTTGTTTTTAATGCGGGCATCTCTCGCTCAATTGTCATGGCTGTAAAGTTTATGCGTTGAGGTGGGATACATGTGTAATACGTGTTCTCAGAGATGGCGTTTAGGTTAAAAACCTATTAAACTAGAATGATACGAAAGTCAAAGTAGATGGTAAAATTGAAGGCGCTTGATGCGTGCTCCGGTGGACAAGTGGCTAAGACGCTGGGCCGGAAATCCAGAGGTACCGGGTTCGATTCGGTCTGGACCACAGGTGAGTACCATTTAATTTTTCTATGTACTTTGATTTCTTGTATCTATATATGTAAGTATAAGCATCGTTAAGCCTTTCTTGAAGGTTAGGATTTGGACATGATACTCATATAATAGGCATGCAGTGGCGTGGCGTTGAAGAAATCCTTGGGCAAGCCGGAGCAGCTCTGGCTTCAATTTTCTTTAAGAGCACTTGAATTAAAAGCCGAACTGCCTAATATTAGGCAAGCCAATGGGAATCGAGTTCTATGGACGCCACGCCACTGTAGGCATGTAGTTTTAAGACTGGATAACATATACATTTTATTTATAAACTAAGGCTAAATGTCGCGCTGATAATATATAGCCTATATAAGTAGCCGCCAACCTTTGGCATTCGTAGTTGATTTGTTACCTATTTGAGAAATAATTTTACGTCAGTACAAAGAATGTCATGATTGTCATTCCACCTATTGTATGCCAGAAATATAGCAATCATAATAATTATCTAGTGTAAATAGTCACAGATGTTCATACTTCTAAATAAGGCATCGTAAATTACCCTTGCCAGTACAGTATCCTGTGATTAGTCCAATAGAAGAATGATTGCAAGATAATCAGTTAGATATAAAAGTGGCAGGTATTTATTATGTTATCTATTGTGAGTAGGTAGAGTTAGAATAAATTTGCCTCTAAATTATTCTAACATGAGGTTTTAATAATCCATAAATTAGCGACGATGTTCATAGGGCTATAATAATAGTATTTTATGCAACAGTTGTATAAGTAGGGTCAAAATACGCGAAGAGCGTGAGTTGCGATACGAGTCGCCGCGGCGGCGAGTAATGCAAATAGAGACGCTATGAGCGTTTTTGACTGAATTATACGAAAAAAGTATTGCTTTTTCTACGACTAGGTTTTAAAACATAAAATACACAATTAAACATGGAGCACATACAAGGCAAATATGACATATGACTGACAATATATATAATAAGTATGTGTCTATGGTAAACTTTGTTTTTAATTTGATGTATACCGCTAATGACACGCAGTGACGATATTATAAATACTTTTTTTTTTGTTGGCATCAGAAAATTTAGTATGGAAAGTTTTGTTTTTCATAACAATACCGCATGAATTTATTTGTTTGTTAAGTTGGTAGTTGTGCATTTTTATTGTAAAGTTATTGATCACTTAATCCTTGACCTAAGTTTAACCTAGATTTAGAAGTCTATGGCAGCTAGCAATATCGTTTTGCGACTTTAAAGACACAAGTGCTGTTATGGGGAATAGAGTGTAGACTTCTCTGAACTCATATTATGTATGTTCTTATATTAGTGTTCGTGACCAAGTAAAAGACAGATAAAAGTATAGAAGTAGAAAAAATATATTATTTGCCCAGTTATCTTAGTTACTTAAGTAGTCCGTGGTTATTAATTACCATGAACCAAAAACTGCTGAACCACTGGTGGACATAGACTTCTCCCAAATATCACCACAGTGACAGATCCTGTGCCGCCCGTCATTGCCCACTTTGTTGGAGGCCTAACCAATCTAACCATGCTTCGTCTTCTATTAGTGCATATTGGAGAATTCGTCGAACTTAGCGGCCGTCGGTTCTACGAGCTATGTGCCCTGTTAATTGCCATTCAAGTTTTGGAATTCTGCTATTTACGTAGGTTAGGTACTCTGGATCTTCTCGGTGAAACATACGAATTACTTATGTACATAATTAATGTGCGTGGGCAGAAACAAAGTCATATTTATATAGTATTTAAAGTAACCAGTATTATGGAACAATATACCTTTGGTGAGATAAGGTCCATTTAATAATTCTAAAGCAGCTGTCAAAACTGCATGACTGTGTACACAGTTCACAAATAAAATGTTTCATAAACTCATATACAGCAAATGTGGGAAATAAAACGTGCGAAATTAAAGTTAGAGTAATGCATTAAGGACTCGACGATACATCAGTGGTCTCGTGAAAGCTCCACTCAGAGACTGTTTCCGTTGCGACATATAATTTCACATGTAATCCTTTCGCATGTGAAGTGTGTTAGGTACATGCAGGTAAAAGTGAAAAATTTAGATGTTTGAATATAAAATTTCACTTCGCGGTTAGTGACAACAAGGTAGAATTTGAGGTGATCGTTGTAGAAAAAAATTGAGTGACTCGAAACTTTGGCCGTCACTATAGTCGCCACAAGATAAGTAGATTCTTACAACTGTCATCTCTTACGTAACCTCAGAAATTCGCTATTTAAAATCGCAAAAATACGTACCGTGCGACGTGCGACTATGGCTCCAAGTCGTCTCTTCTTCGTTAATAACACGGTTTACGACAGAGTGACGCTGGCTATTAGTTTTATGTGCTACGTTTAAGGTTTATTAGTGGGTCTACAATTCGCCAGGTTATTCCACACGAGTCTAGACGACGATATGTCTTTGTGTGGACGTCTTCACAAGTTCACAAATGTAGTGCTAAGATCAGATTTTCATGATGTTTCAAAGAGTAGCAAGTAGAACAACATTTTATGCGTTTCTTGCATAGGTTTATTTGCATAGAGTAATCAGCCCGAACGGAAAAAACGGAACTCTTATAGGATCACTCGTGTATCTGTCTGTCTATCTGGCACAGCCAATTTGCTCCAAAAATACTGGACCGATTGAATTAAAATTTGGTACATATATTTAAGTCAATAACCCAAACACGGATGTGTAACAGAAATATATGAATTTTAAACGAGGGGCCATTTTTGGGGGATCAACTAGAAAATTTAAAAAAAAAGTTAGCAAACTATAACGTGTGACATATCATATAAAACAACTCACTGTAAGCATCTCAAGTATATTTTTACAATAATTTTTATATAGGTAGTTATGAAGTTATTTAAGAAAATAGGCAAAAATTTACCATTCTCCCCTTTACCTCCGAAACTATAGGACCTAAAGTTTTGAAAAAAATACAAGAAATAGTCCTACACCTATAGATTACAGGAAAATCTATAAGTAGTCCGTGCAATAAAGTATAATTGTGTTGTATTGTTTTGAACGTACGGAACCCTCTCCACGCGAGTCTAACTCGCACTTGACCGGTTTTTAATGTATATTCCCCGATTAGTCGAAGACAGCTGAACCGATTTAGTAATTTATTTTTGTTAGAACTAGTAGTTATACTTCTCAGGTGGTCCCATTATCATCAGCAAGGATCCGATGTTCATTCGAATCTTGGATAAGTTGAGGAAATAAATATGGGATTTTTTAAAACGGTTGTCATCAAATTTCTTCGAGACCGACAACGCATTGGTAATGCATTTAAAGTTGCAAATGGCCATAGGCGACGGTGGCGACTTTCCACCAGGTAGGCCTCTGTCTGTTTGCTAGTTAAGGCAATAAAAAAAATACTGGTACATCTGGATCTGGCACATACCAAATTGAGTATTTTTATAGTAACTCTTGTATTTGTTGATTGAATAGAAGTTTGAATTGGTTGTTACAGTTTTAATGTTGTATGTCTTAGCCGTTCACGGGACAATGGTGTTCCGGACTTTTGGGAGAGTGTGTCCTGTTTATTCCGAAAATCGTTTTTCCAATCCAAGTTGCCATTACTATCATTCCCATATTTTACCACTTAATTTTTTCTCAATTGCTTCTTTTTCCGAAGGTATTTCTAACCATTCTCATAGTTTCCCACTATATTTATTTTTCAATAGCTTATTTTCCTGACGAATTATTTAACCACCAGTTTATATTTTTCCCCGTAGGAATTTTTTACCAACTTTCAAGAGAGGGGGGACGAATCAGTGGTAAATCTCAATTCATATAGGTGCATTTTAATATACCTAAATTGAAGAATAAAGCACTTTGACTAACTATCACACATTATGGAACATTATAACGCAATATTTACTTCTAAATCGGTCGTGGTTAGTGGTGCACCAGTTTTTAGTGAGTGGGCTACTGTGGACTTACATAAACGTAGACAGGAATTGTATGCCTTGTATGAAGAACGGCGGTTCAATACGAGTGATGAATTTAAAGAGCATGTGAAACAATATTCGAAGAAATTTAAGATAGATTGTCATTTAGCTAAGCGTAATTACTTAAGCCAGAAAATAAGAAATAGTTCTGATATTATTAAAACAACCTGGAAAGTAATTAATGTGGAGACTGGTCGATCGAAGCACTCAGTAAACGATCTTAAACTAAAAATTGATGGCAAAATTGTAGATTCCAATTTAGAAGTAGCAACAGAATTTGAAAAGTTTTTTACCGAGATACCAGTATCCACAACTAAGCATTTAAATTCATCACCTTCGGCTGCCGTTACACTGTTAAAAGATAACGCCCCAGAATGTAGTAAAGACTTTCATTTTGAACATGTTAGTACTTCAGATGTAGTAAAGGCGTTTAAATCAATTAATGTCAAAAAAACTAGTGACCTTTGGGGAGTCTCTGTCCATGCTGTTAAATCCCTAATAGAAATCATAGCGCCTGACTTGGTAGTCGTGTTTAATAACTGTGTTGATTGCGGTGAGTTTCCTGATCTAATGAAATATAGTAAAATAACACCTTTATTCAAAACAGGTAGCACTACTGACCCCACTAACTTTAGACCAATATCTGTGCTACCCACTTTTAGTAAAATTTTTGAGAAATTAGTTTTGTCCCAATTAATGAAACATTTTAATACAAATAACTTAATGCATAATAAGCAATTTGGTTTTACTCGGGGTCGCTCGACAACCGACGCTGGTGTCGAGCTAATTAAACATATTTTCGATGCCTGGGAGGAGTCATGTGATGCTTTAGGTATTTTCTGTGATTTATCCAAGGCATTTGACTGCGTATGTCATGAAACATTGATCGGGAAGCTGCACTACTATGGAGTCAGAGAATCGGCACTGAATTTATTTAAGTCATACTTACAAGGTAGAATTCAAAGGGTTGACGTGAATGGACAGCACTCACCGGGGTCATTGGTCTCGATGGGTGTACCGCAGGGATCAATATTGGGACCATTCCTGTTCCTTATTTACATAAATGACTTGCCATACCTCGTTAAGACCCACCATGATATAGTATTGTTTGCAGACGACACCTCACTTATCTTCAAAGTCAAGCGACAGCAGCAAGCTTACAATGATGTAAACAATGCTATATCTAAAGTAGTGAATTGGTTCAATGTTAACAATTTACTGTTAAATGAAAGAAAGACTAAATGTATAAACTTTGTCACGCGTAACGTAAATCGCGAGCAAGCAAGTGTCATTGTGAAGGATGAGGAATTGGAACTAGTTGATAGTACAGTCTTTCTTGGTATAACATTGGATTCTAAACTCCAGTGGGGTCCCCATATTGGTAATCTCTCGAATAGACTAAGTTCTGCAGCGTTTGCAGTCAACAAGATCCGACAATTAACAGACATAAAAACAGCTCGATTAGTATATTTTAGTTACTTCCACAGTATTATGTCGTATGGTATTCTGCTGTGGGGCAGTGCTAGTGCTTCAGAGCTTAATACTATATTTGTTCTGCAGAAGAGGGCTATTCGAGCGATATATAAGATGAATTATCGAGACTCACTTAGAGATAAGTTTAAGGAAATTAATGTAATGACATTGCATTGTCAATACATCTATGAGAATATTATGTATGTACATAAAAATATCATGAATTTTAAGAAGAACTGTGACATACATAATATTAATACTAGGAATAAACATAAGCTCGCAGTGCCCACCACTCGGCTCCATAAAATAAAAACATCATTCATGGGTAATTGTGTAAGGTTTTATAATAAGCTGCCAAGGAATATAACTGAATTATCTATTAACAAATTTAAGAATTGTGTAAAGCGTAAACTCATGTCTAAGGCTTATTACAGCACACAAGACTACATGAATGATGAAACACCGTGGGATTAACTGCGACTGGAAATAGATATATTTTAAAAACAATGTTTGATTAGTTGTCTTTTTCTGTTTTTGTACTTGCCAATTGTTTTGACACTTAGAGACCATTTACATCTCTAAGAAAAAATGGACTTAATTTAGTAAATAAGTATTTTCAATTTGTATTTTGACGTTTGGAGATCCTTTACACCTCCAAAACATAATATTTTGACAACGGAGACTCTTTACATCTCCATTAATTCTAGTATCAATTTATTTTCTATTTTTTTATTTGTATTGTTTGGACGCATAGAGAGACCCTTTACATCTCTATAAATGTAGTTTTTAAGGTAATGTAATGTATATTAAATTATTAAAAGAGAAACTGGTGAGTTTCTTCCGGCGCTTCTTCTCACCAGAAGGTCATTACCCGAAGCGCCAAAAAGAAAAGAAGACAAAGAATGTAAGACATGTAAAAGAGCCCTTGAGGGCCTACTTACAGAAATAAATTATTTTATTTATTTTATTTTTATTTTATTGCTGCTATCGATTTAAAAATTGGAAGTGTTAAAAATCACTTACCCAAGCCTATTGGATACAAAAAAATCTTACATTTTTTTTACTTTTTTTAAAGGGAGCCGAAAGGGCAAATTTCGCAATCGCAACTTGGAAAAAACGATTTTTGGAATACACCGGACACACTTGGATGCGGGATTCTATCTCTGTCCGTGTCATGGGGCGCGTACATAGACAGCCCCCGCTAGATGCAATGACTATTGTGAAATGATGGTATGTAAATCTAGGTACTACAGTGGTGGACATATGGACAGGAAACTCGGATATTGATTAAGAGTGGATTAAGACATGACGGCGTCTGTCAGGAAAAAATGTTACTGAGTAACTATACATCAGGCTCATTAGACATAATAAAACAAATCATAATATATAGGTATTACGAATTTTTTTACGTTCTGAAGGTGATATAGATAGTCGTAAATATATTTTATAAAACAAATTAAATAACATAGTAGCTTTAAACAATTTCCATTCAATACGAGCGCTCATATATCTACCAATTACTCTGTGAATTTCAATGCACAATACAATCTGACGTCGAAAAGCTTTCATAAAAAATCGCAGATTAGCCTGTAAACTCCGTCTTTATTGCCGAGAGTGGGGTGTAATTGAAAAAAGATCTACCTGCTCATTTTACTAACAACGTTGTAATAAAAGAAGTTTACTCGAACAATAACCAATTTGCGGAAGAAAACACAGCTCCGGGATAGCCCATTGACATTAATAAATGATTAGACTCCCCGAACAGTTTTCATTGTAATGTGCCACAAAAGAAGGCCTTACGAACCTTTGTTAAATTATAATTTGATGCCTCTTATCGTATTTCTTTTGGATTTTTTTTTAACAAAAATGTTGCAAGAGATTGGTTTTTTGTTTCAGAGAAGTGGATGAAGAAAATTAATACTCCAGCGTAAGAAAATCTGCCATTAACTTATAATATGAAATGAAGTAATTTAATTGTTTTATACATGGTTACAAAAGATGGTCAAGGAGTGAGTTACATAACATACATATCTTAAAATGTGTAGAGTCAAGTCGTTTTTTATAAACGCACCCTAATACCAATAGGCAATCGTTTCAATTTTAATGTTAATTCAAAACATATGAAATGAAAACTTTAAAGAGCCTTTAAATGCCGAAGCAGATTAAAATGTGAGAAAATTACATAGGTTATATAAAACGTAAGTTCAAACACGCAAAGCAATTTTGAAATATGCCGTATTTGAGTTGTTTCTCCAAGGCGGTTTTAAACATAAGTTCTTTAGTTGATCGGGTGGTAGAATCAGACCCAGAGTTTACGGAGACTCAAAGACGGTGAGTTCTTATCGCTCAAATGATTAATCCAATTACTCGCACTGTTCGACAAGTTCGGCTCCATTGCCTTCGCTTCGCTTCCTCCATTATGAGTTGGACGTTTAGGACTGTTGGCGTATTGAAAGATTAAAATCCCTAGTTAGTAAGCTACTTTCTTTAAACTCAAACCTTCAAAAATCGTAGCATAGGTAGGTATATAGGTACAATTATAACTAAAACTTGAATAAAAATTCTGATTGTTTTCATGTCTTTGAGAACTAGAGGTGTCTCCTCTCCTAGAAAAAGGTAAAGTCGAAAATATAAAAACTACAGTGCTTTCATCCTTTTCTTTGATAAGCATTTAATTGACAAAATTCCTCATTAATACTGCAATTATCCTGTCCCACTTTACATATACACCTGGCAGGGGTCTATATTGACTCCCATAAAATTATTGTTCCGATTTTTGTTGCCCATAACGTTTTGCGTCATGATTTTTATTAGTCATATTATCGGAAGTCATACAATTTAGAATTATAACTTGGTTTTACTATTTTCGGAAGTCATAATTATTATTACTCCGAAAAATTTAAGTCATAACATTCATTATTGCCATAGTATAACACTTCCGATTTTTAATGGTAATAAAATCACTTGGAATAATTATTGGAAGGCTTTTTTCCTCAGGCCATAATTATTGTTAGTCATACTATTCACGGTCATACTGGTATAAAACTTAATACTCTTCAAAATAATAATATACTATTTAAAAAAAATTGCAAGCACGTTTTGTCCTTATTCAAAAAAATATAGAACGAACTGATAAATACAAATCACAGATAATAAATATCACACTAATATTATGATTCAATACGACGCGTTCTTTATTAACCTACGTGTGGCGCTAAATAATGTGGGTACCTGAGACCTGAGCAAGTATAAAAGTGGGTAAGTAGTAAAATTACTACTTACCTTTAAATTCTAAATATTGAAAATCTATTGAAATGTTAAAAGTCTCAATAACAATCAATCTTAATTTATTAAGACAATTTAAATTAAGACACATTGCCAAACATTTGATTTTGAAACCGTAATTTGGCCATGCAACGGCTCCGGCGCTGCGGGCAGTGCAGCCCCACCGCCCTCGCGGAACGAAGCGCATGCACCCACGGTCACCTCCGCAGCTTCGGCTTGTTGGTCGCCTTCGGCGACCAGCCTCAGCCGCTGCGGCTCGCCCGGGTGTTGCGCTTCGTTCCAGCGGGCGAGGGCTGCCCTCCCTCCGCGCCTCCGGGTTTGCAAAAACACTCTAGGGGTAGGGCAGACAAGACCACGTGGGAGTGGGGTGCTCTGATTCGGTTTTCCATAGTTATGACTAAAAATACAGTATGACTTATTACTTTATGGGTAACAAGGGGATCCCAATGAAACGATATGACGAACAACAATTATTACTTATAAATGTATGCCTTAAACTATTTCTGAATAATTACCGGTATGCTTTGCTAGGTTATGGACATCAATTTTATTACTTTTGTAATGTATGATGTATAACATTATAGATTGTGAAAGTTCGGATTATTAATCATTCATTATACGTAAACAAAATTATGACTAACGATATTTATGGACATAAATTATATGGAAATCATTTTCTGACTTTCAAAATTCGGAACAATAAGTTTATGGGAAACAAAGGGATCCCACCTGGCAGCCTAGACATGTGTCGCTTTAGATTAAACCATTGTTTTACGTAACTATATTGAGTTCTCGCTCAGTTAATCACTGTGTTCAATCCCTGCCGATGATGTGATTGGCTGATAAGCGTTCCAGTTATACTCTCACGCCACAAGCTATACATATTCGATGTAGGTAGTTTCAGATGACATACGGACAACTCGTGACGTCGCATTTCCCGTCTAGGAACAAAACTCGTAAAGCAAGATAAAGCTCTTGTTTAAACTTAATTTCCAATTTTCCCGAACAAAGGAAAACTCGGGGTTGTCATAAATATATTTGCTTTTTAGGATAACATGAATAGGACTTTAATTGTGATTTTAGATTAATCATAAAAGTAGAACCGCACAAGGTACTTTACAAGTACCTGCTGTTAATGTATAAAAAAAGTATCGTTTAGCAACTTGGTGACTTTGCGTCTCAGGTTTCGATCCAGAAATCTGCACTATAGGTATAAATGCTACCTGTTGTATAACTACGTAACATGCAATATGAAATTTCAAAACATGCAATATAGCGAAAGCGTGTGTTGCATTTCACACATAAGATTCATCGAAAGATTCAGATTTCATCTTATGTGTGAAATGCAACACACGCTTTCGCTATATATTCATCTACTCATGTTTGTACGGATGTACTATATGTAATGTAACTAAAAAAATATTAAATCAATTCCGTCCTTTTCGGAAACATTTTTCACTGCGCCCTCACCACCGGCCGCAGGTGGGCCTGTCAGCTGTCTCGACGCCATCCGCCTTCACTAATTATTTTTTAACATCAACACTAACTCTTTCCATGTACCTTTAAACCCTTAAATACATACCGATAAGGGTGATTTTCAAGCATTTTTAAATTTCGCGCCAGCAACTTTTCATTAGCAATTTTTAATAAAGAAACAAAATAAGAGTTACGCTATTAAAAGCAGCTTTGATCATTTGTTTGGGACTAAGGAGATAAAGTTTACAATGGGCAATATACTGGATTACAATGGATAATAACTATAAATTTAAAGCGATCTGTTTTCAGTATTTAAATTAGCATGTTAAACCAATTTGTGTTCATTCTAGGCGTAAGGTGCATCGGGGTAAATCTCAACGTAGGGTAATTACGAAAATTAGTCATTCCTATAAAACTACGTAAGATTTTGATGTTGTGATAGGTATAATGGACCACCATTAGCGTGTCCAGTACCTCCAGCGCAACTGTAACGTGCGACTCTTAGTCGCGCGACGAATACTACCTATCCTTTTCCAATCAATATAGTGTGATAGTGACAGGGTATGCTCTGTCGCGCGACAAGCGAAGTCGCGGCTATAGGTGTGCTAGCTCGGCAGTATTGTGATAGCGTGTAAATATACTCGTATCTTGTATGGATTAGTAGTGATTAACCGTTTTCGAAATTACCTCAAATTCAGTTTTAAACCAATAATGATCTGTAGGTAGGCTTATGATGCTACGCTTTGTCGCGCGATACATAAATGATAAAGCATTTGTTACGTTCTGACAAATAGTGTGTGAGAGTGACGGATGCTTTATCATTTATTTATCGCGTGACAAAGCCTAGCATCATAAGCTTATTGAACTCAACTATATAACAACTTCAACATGTGCATACCATACCGATAAATGGAATGTTATTTTATTATCTCTATCTACGAAAAATATCTGTTTTTAAAACAAACAACCTGAACATTTCCTAAAACAAGCAAATATCGCGCAGACTTTTTTTAACATGTCTGCATTTACAATTTTAGTAAAACAATATCTATATAGGGGAGGCAGGGGACGGCGGGCGCCGTCTCCGATAAAAATTATTTATACACTTTCGGGGCACTCCGCTCCCGTCGTGATATGACTTTTTTCCTAAATTACCTATTACTAACGATGTTTATTTTCCTAGAGATAGTGGGAGCATTATTTTTTATTTGTACATAGAAAATGCTCAGATAACGCAATGTTCTTGTATTTTATTACTGGCCGAGTGAGCGAAGCGAGCCAAGATTCTCCGTTTCAGCTTAGGCAAAAATGCTTTCGCATGTCCGACGGATATCCGTCTGTTCTCCTCTACAGGTAGCATTTCACAACCGATTCTCGTGAAATTGATAACCGTAAATTGAGAACCGGATAATAATTATATAGACCATCCGCCGTGCCCCCAGCTTTTTTAGTCCACTCAGTTTCAGGATATCTTCAAAACGGCGGAGCCATAGGGGTTGCGTGACTCACAGTGCCACTAGTAATAACTAAGACTCTGGATGTGTTCTACCTTCAAGGAAACTTCAGGTACCTACTAATAGAAATAGCATAATTTTCACAAATCTACAAATGCGTCACACTTTTCTATGAGATTACCCATCACTGTTTTTCTTCGCGTCGCTCATACGTGCAATACGTGTGTGTTTCACACGATAAGTCTCGTTTTGTAAAAATAAAATAATTGCGAGTCGGATTCACACACAAAGGGTTCCGTACCAACGTACAAATTTAAGATTTTCGGATTTTTCTTGCCAATAGGAGAACAGGGTATACCCTGGTTTGATTCCCGTCAAAATATGCGGCGTAAAGGAAGCTGAAACGGCCGTGTCTTTTGATTGTGTTGATTTAGACGTTTGATCTTTTCACTGCTCCAAGGGATTGCAGACTTGAGTACTTGATATTAATTTCAGCTTGATACCTCCACCGCGTTCCTGTGAAAAAAGGTATTGACAGACGCACAGACAGACGGACAACAAAGTGGTCCGATAAGGGTTCCGTTTTTTCTGTTGAAGTACGGAACCCTAAAAAGGAAACAAACTAGTGATAAGCAAGTTATTTAAGACAGACGAAAGCGACCTGAAAGTAAACGTTGCAGTTGAGGTACATAATACTTAGGTGAATTCTTTGAACACTCCTCTGCAATATTAAGTAATTACTAATAAAGTATTTCAATTACGCCTGCAATGCAGCTGCACCCTTACGGGATATTAGCGTCCGTGCGACCACACAATGGCCACCGCCCGGAGCAAACACAATATCCGACGCATGACGCGAGATTACGCCGGTGAGTGCCCGGCCTTAGGAGTTGTTAACCGCCTAACTTTGCTATTTTATCATGAGGTGGACGTTGAGTGGACGTTGAGTGGACGTCCATCTTGCAGTACCAAGTCGATTGCATTCTTTATAGTGGTGGTACCTGAAATACTGTAAAGTTTTGTAAAATGTAGGTATCTAAGTTGTAATATCGCGAAGAATAGAGTTGTGGTCGAGGTTTTTAAGGGCTTATTCCGGGCTTATTGGAGATTTTACAGGAACATGACGCTATTATTAACCCTTGAAACGCAAGGAGAAATAAGAATATGTCGAAACTTATTATATAAATTAAAATAGGTACTTCATTTGTTTTTCATTTGGACATTCGGTATCGCAAATAATTTGACTTGATCTGTTGAAATAACACTGTACTGTTCCGTCTACTATACCGTATCCAAACATTTCTAGCACCTACTGACATAATGATACCAAATGTTTGAAATTAACTGTCAGTTATTAGGTTTGAACCATTTTCAAATACACGCTACGCGCTTATTATTGTGGAACTCGAACGTAATTTCGAGTATCATTTCCAAATATCAATTCGGCCCGTTTCGCTGGTTCCGGCGGCCGTATCGGCTTGTCACGTATCAATGCGGCTGGGAACCGAGTGCACTACCCCCATACATAATAATAATGTACTATAGTTTGTTGATTATAGGTTTATAACTTACGTAAATAATAAGTTTGGATTTGGGTATTAACAAAACAAATGGTAATTATGAACTGTGCAAGAAAATAACAAAATCAGTTCTTTTCGGAGAAAATTAAACTGTGAGAAGGAGAAATGATAAACTTAAAATTTACAGAATAAAATGGAGTTTATGATAGTATAATGTCATCTCCAATATGTACCTAATTAAAACCACTAAAATCGACCGGTGGCTAGAATTATAGGATATTGCGGGACATCTTACAGAAATCGACCTTAGTCCCGAACTAAGCCATGCCGGCACTGTGGCTACTAAACGATGATACACATGCTCAAATAATATATAGGAAACTGCCATGACACAGGAACAAATACTCGTACTCATCACCATCATCAAATATTAGCCCTTACCAGGATTTGAACCTGGGAACTCTAACTACGTAGGCAGTGTCACTCCCACTAGGCTGAACGTATCGTCAATTACAATAGCTACACTACATAATGACTATGTTGAGCTAGCAACTGACTTGAAGTGTAGGGAAGAGAAAATACGGAACTAAATCCTTTATAAGGGGTTCAAACTTTTATGCATTAACTAACCACAGGTTTAGGCTGTTACTAGTATTATATACCTGAATTGTACTAGTTTAACTGCACAAGAGCCACATGTTCTATTAACGCCGTCAATATTTTTTCTTAATATTACTTTTTGGCGCTGGTGAAGATATTATATGATATGGAATTTCAGCAACTCCAATACTTTCAATGCGGAAATTGAATGGAACGGTCTCGGGAACCACGTCGCGTTTGTAAACTGCAGTATTGTACAATCACTACGTCGGCGCCCGGCCGATTGAATGGAATGTTGAGACTGTTTGCTTTACGTAAATATACCTACGTTACGTTAGGTACCTACATTTTCCCTGTGGCTTGGAATATGTTCTGTAATACGTTATCCGTGGTTTTTCCATTGAGCTTTTAGCCATTTTCCAAAGTCGTTTAACCTGATACGAGAGCGCTTTTACACTTCTTTACATACATGTGTTATATTAAATGGATTTCTATATCGCATGCCAATATTACTAACAAGGGAACTATTTATTAATTTAAAAAGTAAAAAAAAAACAGCAAATGGCAAATATATAGAATATAAGGACTAGAAGTGGAATCAAGTAAAAAAAAACCTAAAACTAACTAATCCCTAACATGTATTTCTAAATTTTAATTTGGAGAGCCACTAGAACGATCTCCTTCTCCCTAAAGCTTGCAAATATGTCTCAATTGAAGTTTCCTAAGTCACCAGGGGCACCCATTTAATAAAATCGTGATATAGAATGACCTTCTCTTATTACTTATAAATCGCACTTTTATTTTTAATCGTTCCCTAAAGGTCGAATCACCGTGGGACGTAGATGGAGGAAAAGTCACGAATCGCGCGTTGTCTAGACTCGAGATGACAAATAGAGGCACCCGGCGTGACCTCGCTGTGCTGTAATGAGAATATAGGTACTTTTTATTTCATAAAACTACGTAGCATTGCGATGTTTTAAGGCCTGTTTAAGAATCCAAAATGTCCAAATGGTCTGTTGGCATTTCAGGGTATTTCAGTTTCATATGCGATAGTAGGCGTACCTCAAACACTATGTAGTCGAACCCAAGTGTCAAAGCTCCAACATACGAGTATATGAATATTCCAATGCGTGCCCTGATTTCAATAGAAATATCAAACAGCCACCTACATATTAAAATCACAACCCCGAACAACTAATTTAGAACATGTAATAACTTATCGAGAACGCTCCCCTTGGGCTCGCCGGCACTAAGGCCACATTATCAAACAGATTGCCTCCACGAGTTCCACGGCGTTGCGTACATCAGCCATCGCATTAAGGACGGCGTCCACTCGACCGATTAGCGGACAGGGATAACGAGAACATAAAACTCTCCCTCTCCCAAACCGGCCTTAGTCACGAAACAGTTATTAATTTTATATAAACCAACTCAATACAAGTAAGACCGCCGCTTGACCGGCCACGAGCTTGTAATCCCGTAACCGCTCGTACGCGACCAGATTTCATGAACAATATTTCCACCAAACAATTCCACTTTCGTGTAAAACGTCATAAATCAGAAACAAGCCATTGTTATTGAAACGTACACCGAAACATAAAGCAGATTAGGTTTTCATAAAGGCTACGTAACACGAGACCGCTGAACGTCAGTTTCAAACGGTTAACAATTTACGTTTGTACACGGTATAGCCGAAAATAAAATGCGACGCAGGAACGCCACCTGACGTCTTTTCTGATTATTCGCAAAAAGAGCCAGAGTTTGGAGTGTCTGGCGGCGATGCAGCCGAATATGTTTGGAGAATAAAATAAACAGGGAGTGCACTAATACGGGATACCTAGTGCTCGTAGAGAGCGTGTGTGCGGCAGCGAGCGACGCGCCCCCGCCGGGAAGTACTGACAAGTTTTTGAACGTTTATGAATAAATAAGTAGCTCCCGTCTGCCGCATCAATACCACTGGTGGCTGAATGCCAAATGCTGTTCGTGACACTTGCCACTTTCGCTCCTTTTTCCAAACACACGCCGAAAGCCATTCCGTGCTGTTAATTCCCGAAACTTGTCGTAATTTTCGTACCACGAATTTTTTTGAGTTAAACTGTCATAAGAATACCGCGAAGTGTTTTGTTTCGTACCTCGTTTTTGCTTTATTTTTTGAGGTGAAATTTTAAAAGATTAAATTTAAAATTCTAACACGTACCGGCTCTATACAAAAGTTTGAAATAACTTTGAGACGCCTGTGGCTACGTAGTAATTTGCAGTGTACAAAATAAAATTATTAATTCTATATTCGCAGAGTGAATTAAAACTTTCAAAGCTCGTTTCAATAAATTGATCCTGCCGTTATATTTTAGTTTAAATTCTTTATAGTATTTACCAAAGAAGACAGACACAATTCAGAGGGAAGGTACTGTACAAAACAAATCGGATTAATGAAAACAACTGGGTTCTTACCTACTTACGTTTACAACTAAAATTAAAAATAGATTTCAATAACAAAGACTGTTCTCTTTGTCGTCAACACTACATCCGACACAGAAAGCAAGGAATTGACATGTAACGGTGCAAGTCTAGTGGAATCGAGGCGCTAAAATACCGCCATGCATCCTTTGATACGAATATGTGTTTGTTTACGGCCATTGTTACTCGTATGTAAAGCCATCCTTAAAAATACTAATTTTAACCGATATCAAAAAAGAAGGAGATTCTCAGTTAGTCGGATCTTTTTATTTTTTCTTACGTACTTATTATATTCCCCGATTATTCAAAGACGGTTGGACCAATTGGAAAAATTACTTTTTGTTTCAAAGTGCACCTCCTAGATCAGCATCTGATGATGGGATCTTGAAGAAATAGAGAGAACTCTTTAAATATTATAGGCACTCCTATAGTGATTTGAGTATTTTTGTATTACCTCGGGTATTTTTTAGGTGTATTGAATAGGTTCGTTTGATTTCAGTTGTTTCGAAATGTTTAATTTCACATTTTCATACTTTTGAAGTTAAAGTGCAATTACTGTCCTAAATAACTATGAAGTAGTTATTTTATGACATAAGTGTATGATTGTAAACGTATGAAAATTGTATGACTGTTTTGGAAAAAATAATACCTTCCTCACAGAGTTTCTTACGCCGGTTCTTCTCGGGGCAGGGTTTCACCTTGGAATCGGTGGTAAATTTTGATATTCATAAGTGCATTTTACTATGCCTAAATTGAAGAATTGAAGAACTTTGATTTTGAACAAGGCAGTATTAAAATGTTGGTGTATTATTATTCTTCTTAGTGTTAATCCTTCAAGCTTTAAGCGTTTGCACATATTATATGTATTTTATCACGCACTCACCAAACTTTTGGATAGACATGAATAGAATTAGCACAAAGTAGGTAGGTAATCTTTTCATCAAAAGCAGTCTTAAACTTCTAATCCTCCTAAAGCATAAATATTTATTTTTGAATTTTCATTCAAGTTCACCATAAAACGTACATTGTACCATTACCTACTTATCGGTGGCAAAACTGGCAAAATATCCGTAGAAAGCAATTTCTATCAGATTAAACGCTTCATAAAAATGCTTGCGCTTCATGTTTCTGTTTTAGATAGGTTAGGTACTAAAACAGAAAACAGAGCGTTTAAAAAAATGTGAGTAATTGTTTTAATTTAAGTTTCTAAGAAGAAAAGTCTAATTTCCATGCGAAGTACATAAGCAAAAGTATAACTGAAAGTAGGTAGCAACGTAAACAAATGTACGTAGTACATACGGAGTCTCACTGTCTCACTAGTTTCCGTCGTCTCTCGGCTGCAGATCGACTACTTTAAATAGAGCCACAAAAAGGCTCTTAGGGCTCGCGACTGGAAAAACAACCCAAAGTCTGTGAAAATCCACAGAACACCAATTCGATTAGGTTTTTTCGTATGTAGTTATCTTCGTCAATGTCTGTTAGATGTTAATATGTTTACTGTAGGTACTTTGCGAATTTCACTTTGAAAATGTTAGGTAGGTACATATAATTTTGTAATTCAGTAAGTCATTTTCCCCTTGCCTTGGCGTATTTTATGCAACAGTTGTATAAGTAGGGTCAAAATACGCGAATGGCGCGAGTTGCGATACGAGCCGCCGCGGCGGCTCGTATCGCAAATAGAGACGCAATTGAGCGTTGTGATGATCATCAGTCAGTGACAAAATTAAGGAACTTTGACTTGCAATAGTTCTTAAATTACACGTTCAAATTGAATGTTATTGAGAATATATTTAAGTTTTATTATGCCCTATATATTCAGGGTTCTAGCTTTAGGCAGCACAAAACTAAGGGAGGCTGAAAATGGCCTGAATGGCTTCGAGAAAAGGATGGTACGGCCGTGCCTTTGTTTTGCTTGACTTGGCGGGGGCACTGCCGTGCCCCCAGATAATATCGGTAGAGCAGTTATACTTTAATACGTTATTAGGTGATCACAATTAAATTCAATTATTAATAAAATAAACAACGTGTGTTCATTATTAAGGGGAAGTCCCTTTGTTATTCAATAGGCTACTTTCCTGACAGATCAAATCAGTTACTTTTTATGAAGTGTCAAAACGCTCAGATAGTATGAAGTTTGTATGGAATAAAAGTGAAATGACGTCATTTTACTCAAACATCAAATCATCTTCTTATTTATAGGTTTTGATCTTTTAAAAATCGTTTAAAACGCTAAATAGGTGATGTTCAGTTCATTTTTGCAAATTTTCGTAAGCTAGCTGATTTAAGCGTGTAGTGATGTATATTGACAACAGGCAAATACCCTATTGCAGTGATGTAATTTTCATGCTTTTTCTGAACATACAACTAATGCCCATATTCCCACATCTTTTGAAACGTTAAAGAAAAAACAAGGCATATTTTTTCGTAAATAAATGTCCAGCGACTTTAAAAGCGTTCAAGAAACTCAAACAATATTTCGTTCGCTTTTCTTTACATTGTCCACGTTTCAAGGTATCCGCAAAGTACAAAGTAGCCAGCAATAAGACAAGCTTTATGAGAGAACAGCTGTACTTGTAGCGTATTGTAAGGGACAACGTCTGTTACAGGTTGTTAAGTTCGTTTATACACTTTGTTTTCTTAACCGTTTAGAAATATGTACCTAGTGATGGTAGTCGATTACATTAAAGTTTGTGAAGCTAATCCAAACCACTCTAGTCTCGATCGAACATGATGCGATAGTTAAATATCAATCATATTATGCGGGTAAGGTTTGTGATTATAATCCCAGATTTGGCAATTCAGCTTACTTAGAGCGGTGGAGGGAAACCAGGATGATGATAACGGCATCGTGGTTACCTATTGTGCAGGTTTGGTCACGGTGCCTTCCTTCACCGTACGAGTGTTGGTTACCGCTGCAGTACTCAGGAAATTTGCATAAGTTGTAATTTCTAAAAATAAAAGTCATAACTTCATAGTGACACTAGGATTGAACCTGGAACATCATTATTTCGCGTCTACCTACTTTTAACTGTTATTAGACTCCAGCAACGCTCGAATCCCATTGTGTGAAACAAAATAGTACATTACACAACTAGGGTGGTAAAACAAAGAAAGGCCGAGATCGCAGATGTTTGTGGCCCGAGCTGGGCTTTCTTTATTAACTCCCGTGTTGTTGTGCATCATTTTATGTCTACACTTGGTCAGAAAGGGGCTTTTTCCGTACGCGTAGCGTCCGGTAAACGCCACTTTATGGCCAGGTGTGGCATAAATAATTTTATTTGCACACATTATTCTCTCTTTATAGGTACTTCTAGTACTAACCTCATAATACACACATTAGCTAAAAGTGCTTCATGCTATGATAATCATTTATTTCATATAAATATTTAACAACCGCAAAGTAGAGTAACATTAAAGTGCTGGAGAGTGATGGAAATACTCGCCCATAATTTGATTCTCGGAAAGTCTGGTCGAGCCACAAAATAATACCACGGGAAAAAATGAATTTTTCGTAGTACTCGTTATAATTTGATAGCTTTTTGCCCGCACGGTCACGAACGAAGACGAAGTGCCACGGCAGAAGTAATCGATTTGAACTTGAATATTGCTGTATCGCTTCGAATTAAATAACAATAGTCTTAACATTTTGTGTATATCTATTGAACATGTATTTTGCAGGCTGTTACTCCGCTACAGTCCAATTAGCTTGGAAATAAGTATTTTTCTATGACTGATTTCCATACTTACAAAAGTTTTCCAGTTTCACATTCATTACCTACGCTGAAGGCCCACAAAATAGTATATGATGTAATAGATGTTTTGCACTGACATATAAAATTCGACTTGGTAACAAAGAAACTTGAGATTTGTAATAAAGTATTTGTACGAATATAAATATCACTGTTGATTCTATTGATTTCTGTTACGAAATAACAGCTAAGTCGCTCTTAAAATAGCGCCGAGCGCATTATTTAATCGACTATCATATATTGTTATGAGACTTGCTAAGTTTATTTAAACTTAGCAAGTCTCCTTTTTACTTTAACCATTTCCTCTCGGTGTTATACCAGTAATAACTGTTGGTGTTACATGGCAAGCTGTACACAGTAGGCCAGCGCCTTGCATAAAATAATAAGTAAAATTGGATTGCATGAATAAACTCCTTCAAAAATTAATTCACCTCTGGGATATGCAACTTCCAAACTGAGAGTGTAGCTTCAGCTTCATTAATCATAATCAGTTTGATATTTGATTGTTCTCAAAAAGAAAAAAACCGGTCAAGCGCGAGTCGGACTCGCGCTCCGAGGGTTCCGTATAAACTCGTCAGTAGATACTTGCGTGAATAATTCATGATAAACTGTATGGTGGAACAAATAAACTTTGCTCTTGAAAAACTGTTGCCCCCATAGGTACAACGACATATGTCGCGGTTAGTTTAGTAGGGGCAAATAAGTTGGTCTTACGATTTTTGCGAATTTCTAAATAACACTGCAAGTTAGGAAAACCGTTTTATTTTTCCTGTAATATTTAGGATAATATTAACAATCGGTAATTATTACAGATTTTTCTGTTCAGTAACTTCTGAGATAATAAGGGAGAATGGTATTTTTTTTACGTTATTTGTCTTAAATCATTAACTACATGCTTAAGAAAAAAAATAAAAATGGATTTGGAATCTACATATTTATTTGATATTCCACTCGATATAATAGCTCTTCTTTTGATTTTCGATATCCCATTTCGGTCCCCTTTAAAAAAAAAAGTAAAAAAGGTATAAGATTTTTTTTCTATTCAATACGCTCGGGTTAGCGATTTTTAACGCTATTCCAAATTTCAAGTTGATAGCATCAGTAGATCCTGAGATATCTTGCTGTGACAGACGGACAGACCGACAGACAGAGTCGCACCATAAGGGTTCCTTTTTTACCATTCTGGTACGGAACCCTAAAAACTGAACCCTCATAAGATCACTTTGTCGTCCGTCTGTCAAGACCCTTTATCTCAGGAACGCGTAGAGGTATCGAGTTGAAATTTTAACCATATACTTAGATCTACGGTCCCTTGAAGGCTGAAGCTGTGAAAAAATTAAACTTCTATATTAACGTGAAAATAAGGTACGGCCGTTTATGCCACAAAAAAAGTAAATTTCGATACTCTCAAGGAAACCAAAATTCAAAGGGTAACTAAGGGGTACTTACCGTTGACTTAGAACTATGAAATTTGGCAAGTAATACCGTCTTATATACAAGTATAGGGAAAAATCTGAGTGTATACTATAATTTATTTTAAATACCACCCCTTTATTCTTAATCCTACCCTGCTAGTGGTTACACGTTATAACTTATAAGGTATCCAACATTAACCCCCCATAGCGGGCCGACTGTACGCATCTCTCCTACTTTAATATAGTCCAGTGTACATTTTATAAAGCTCCTGACGAAGTGTTCTTCATATTTCAGAGGTTTTTATGAAAATCACCCGTCACGTTGGCAACGGAAATTTAAAGATTAACGTTTGCCTAATGGACGATCGTTCTGCTTGATGTGAAACGATGAAGTGACGTGACTTGAAATTTGAAATGAAAATTAAGGTGGGAAGACAGTTTGTAGCAAGTTTTACATTTATCGAGAAATTGTCGGTAAAAGAAAAGGTGATCTCTTCAACTTTTTAATAAGTATATGAATCAAAATGGAATGACATTTACGTCTAATTCCGTTTTCTCTGTCACCTTTCAAACTATTTTTGGTGACTCAGAATCATCGCAATCGCTCGTGACACTATTTCTCATTTCTTGTTTGGAATTCCCGCGTCCTTTCTTGAAAAACGTATACCTATTTTTATACGTTTTATTTTAGATAAGAGTTTTAACGGTCATTTTTGCCCACGTTTGTCCGTATCTCTAGAGTATCAAAGGATAATATTGTACAAAGTTCACTTATTTCAGTATCTTATTACGTTTGGAAGAGATCGCTCTTTAGCGATAAGACCGCCTATTGTTTACCACTGTTTTTTGTATACGTTTACATTGTATTTTTTTTTGGTTTGCAATAAAGTTTGATTGTATTGTATTGTTTATAGATGGTACTACTCAAATTTTCCGGCTTCGATGGGTTTATTGAATTTTTCTAATCTTAAATAAAACGAGGTAGGTATAGAATTTGTCATGAGCATCGCCGACCAAGCATACCACCGAATATGCGAAAAAACGTGAAAATTAAAACATTGTATTATCGCCTACGAAAAAGTACCTAAGTATTGATACCGAAATAGTATTAATTACATGAAACTTTCTATCTAAATATGAATAAATACTATGTTTTTTAAGGAGTAAATTATTTTTAAAGTTATAAGTGAAACTCTTGTGGATCATATTACAAACAACTTCATTGCAGACATGAATATTCCAAAGAAATTAATTTGCATATTAAATTTGCTTCAGGCTATTATTGCTACAATCTTCAGGCATTTGTGTCTGGTCCCACGATGAGTAGAAATAAAGTGATCACTACGATCGAAACTTTCAATATTGACTATTTATCATAACACAAGCTTTAACTACATTTTACGACCTGATAAATTAAGATCATATTTTTAAGGTTATTGACGTGTCTGTACATTATTGTGAGTTTCATTAGTTAAAGATCGGAATATTTAATACATAGTAAAGATAATAACTACTATTGACAACGGGATATTTACCATGTATGTTTGTTTTATTGAGTTCCCGATATTTCGGCACTGTTGCAAGCGCCATCATCACGGAGTAACTGACGTGCTGCGAGTTTTAGTAGTTATTATGTGAATGACCATGTTAGCTTAAAATCGTATATTGGTAAAGATAATTATGTAGAAACTTCGGAAAGAGTCAGGACTCTTCCGAACTTCCCTAATATTCAAACTTCTACTGATTAAAATATATTTTTTGCTGTAGCGTTTTATTTCTGAATAAACTCACTGTTGACATAAGAGCGATGTGCAACTCTTAGGAAGAGAATTGGTTAAGACACGCTGCTACGAACAGAAGTGTCAATATTATCTCGAGAATAATAAGCAAACGTAAAAATAACTTAACGCATAATCATTTAGCAAGTTTTGGTCATTACATACCTTAATATCGTTGTTTAAAGTCCAAGTTAAAAAAGAACGAAAATCTTGCCTATATTAAAAGCTTATAAGAACATGTAACTTAAAAAGATTTGCAAATTTGTTTATATAGTTTTTGCTTCCCGTGTAGGTGGGTCCATCAATTATTTGTTGTTTTTGTGTGTCACCACTGATTAATCTATTTTAACTCTTAAACTATAAGAAATAGATTGTTTCCTAAATGTTTTTCATTAAATTAGACTATTGAACAACAACTGAGCCAAATAGAGGATAATACATTTTATAATTGATACAACATTTATTGGTATTGTAGGAGATATATTTTCACTTCTATACAAAAAGTTCGTGTCCCTGTACACATATTGTACATACTCGTATTTAAATCCCAGAGTGGCACCATTATTTTTTTCGCTATCTGACCTAAAGAACTAATTTAATAAAAAAGTTGTTCAATAACACATATCCCAGTAATCGCTCATTAACTGTTTTCGAAAAAAAATACAACTTTACGATGGTAAAATATTACATAAACATTGTGAGACTATATAATACGCGAGCTTCTCTACAGGACTGCTGGAGAAAACTTTTGCAATACTCAGCGTAGCCGGGGGATTGAACAGTCGGTATGTCAAGCAGTTGGACAAGATTTCAGACGCATTGTTTAAGTTATTCCGGGCATCTATCCGCTTCGGAAAACTATGCCTAGGGTTGCTAACCTGCCGTAGCAACGCGATTTAATTCAAACGAAGAAAATATAAGGATGTAATACTTATTTAAAAAGAGTATACCTAGTAAGGGTTCCGGTTCGAGATTTTTAGTACCTTTAATTTCAAATATTTATGTCTTTAATTTTAACCTAAACCACTCACTGAGATTTGAATCTGGATGGGTAAATCTATAAGTAGTCTATGTATAATTTTAGTAGAGTTTGGAATAAAAACGTGGCACTCAGCAATAAAACGTGTCATTTTCATTTCAGTTTATTTCAGTCCTTTGAATCATTGAAGCCTATGAGTCACCGTTACGAAATGAGTGAAAATACGGCCAATGGAGTAATAACTTTACGTGAATCATGTTGAGTCATCGGCCTTGACTATAGTAATGATAAAACCTCTAACGTTTACTCTAGATATAAATGTACAGAACATACACACATTAGACACAAAAAGTGTGCTTAGCACATGTTAGGTAATAATGAACCTAAATCAATATTGGTTCAATTTGCACTTAACGAAATCATCTCAGATAGAAGCGCTAAGAGGTGATAGAAAAACACGATTTATAGTCTGTAAAGACGTCAGGTTAGCACTTTCTCGGTATGGAGGTGCGCCGACTTTGACGTAGAGCCCGAAGGGCTTGATTGCGATGCGGACCAAGTCCACTGGCAGTTGGATCGTTACGCCGCAGTCCACCGAGCTGACAGTAGGTAAACAACTTAGTTTAAACATTAAAATACCTTCAACAACTAGATTAAAGTAATAGTACATTGTGTATCAAGGGCGGTAAGTAAGGAATTACAAACGAGTGTTTGTTACAAGGCCGAGGCGAAGCCGAGGGCTTTAATAACACGAGTTAAAATTGTAAAACTGACAGTGACATTAGTGACATATATCGAGACGACAAGTCACGTTCGGAAACCATAGCGGTAAAGACTTAAAATGGTTGATTTTATATTTGCAAAATACTGAAATACACTATTTAAACATTTAATTAATGTTACAGAAATATGTGTTTACATGTATTTGCAATAACAGTTCTCTTTAAATAAATATTTCAGTAATAAAAGTTAAAAAAGTAAGTTGGCGTTTTCTTTGAACATGACAAATAAGAGTAAAACAGAACCAGCGTTTCAAATTTAAAAAGAAAACCATTACGCCCTAGGGCGTAATAGGTCATTTACGGCCCGCAAAACCTACGTGTAATGACACCATTTTCGAGCAAGTGTGATGAAAAATAATTTAAAATTACTTACCAAATATTAAAAAAAAAACATCAAATGAGCGTTTTTCAAAAAAGTGTACATATCAACGGCAACGGTAATACCGTTGAAATGTACTTTTTTAGGGTTCCGTACCAAAATGGTAAAAAAGGAACCCTTATGGTGCGACTCTGTCTGTCTGTCTGTCTGTCTGTCTGTCTGTCTGTCTGTCTGTCTGTCTGTCCGTCTGTCACAGCCAGATATCTCAGGAACTACTGCTGCTATCGATTTGAAATTTAGAATAGTGTTAAAAGTAGCTAACCCGAGCTTATTGGACATAAAAGAAATCTTATACCTTTTTTACTTTTTTTTAAAGTGCTCCGTAATGGGATTTTGAAAATTGAAAGTAGGGCTAATATATCAAGTGGGGTATCAAATAAAAGGGCTTGATTTGTAGATTAAAACAATATTTTTGTATTTTTTTTTAAATAAGTAGTTTTTGATTTATGGCGTAAAATGTTAAAAAAAATACCATTCCCCCCCTATTATATTCGAAGTTACTGAACAGAAAAATCTATAATAATTAAAAATTAATAATGTTGTCCTAAATATTACAGGAAAAATATAACAGCTTTCCTAACTTGCACGCTTTTTGAGAAATTTGCAAAAATCATAACACATACTTATTTGCTCCTACTAAACTAATCGCCATACAGTTTTTCTTGAACTATTCATGTATCTATTAGGATTATTATTATTATTAGGAAGACCGTTATATTTTCTCTTCCTAACTTGAATATTTTTTTAGAAATTTACAAATTTCTTAAAATATTATTTTACTTCTACCCTCCCTACTAAAGCCATCTAGTGGAGAGTAGCAAAACTAAGCGATGGCCTATTTTTTCAGATTACATAAAAAATGTCTATTAAATACAATGATCACTCATCAGGAATCGGGAAAAAACATAAAGTAACAATAATTATTAAAAACTCTATAATAGGAGTTTGTTAGGAAATCTGACACAGTAAATACCATAAAAATAAAATACCATTAGCGCCATCTAGGGACACAAATCTAAAATAAGGCAGCAATATTAATTTAATACACAAAAGTGTGCTTCAAAACATGATTCCTTCATGAAAAATGATACATGAGAACTAAATTAGTTGACAAACAATTATTGTTTGTTATTGGCTGATTGAAATAATAAAACGTTTAAATTACAACTAAAATTTACGCGCTATTTAGTATCAATAGATGTCGCTGTAGCATACGCTGCATCGTGCTGTTAAGATTTTTCCTGGTTTAATAGGACTAAGGTGGGTTTAAGGCAGGGTTGCGTTGCTGTTTGTCGTATGGTTGGTCTACATATGAGTTTTTACGGAACCCTAGGTGCGCGAGTCCGACTCGCACTTGACCGGTTTTTTTTGAATACTGAATACAGTTTTAAATATTGTCTCACGAAATGATTTCACACCAACTTTCAGATCAGTTTCGTCACGGAACCTAACTGCTCAAAGCTTATACTTAGAAAAAACAATTAACAGTTATGGCACTGAACCCGCATCTACTTTAGGCCAGTCCGGAAGCAATGATAAATTGACTTGACATTGGAATGCCCATGTGAAGTAGAGTCTGTGCGGAAAGAGAATAGGATTCTGTGGCCATACTGGTTAGGTTAGTTCCGTTTTTCGCCACGCCTATTCTCTTTCCGCACATACTCTAGTATGATGTTCTCGTGACTGGCTTATACGATATACGTACATCAATTGGGTAGGTCTAATTTTTAATAGGTTTGGAATTTATATTTTTTTTGGTAGTCCTTGTTTTAAATATTTAGAAAATATTGCTAATGCATTTAAATTCTCTGTGATTTTTCTAAAATATTTTTTTTAAACCTCGATATGCTGATAGATTTAATGTCTTAGTTCGTATAAGAAAAAAAAAATAGGTGGCTATATGAGGTCTGTATCGACTGTCAGCTGTCAATTGTGACAAAATAAATATAATAAATATGTAATATGTAAATTATATGAGAAGCGTGATAGGTAATTAGGTACCTACATAGTTATCATAAACTTTATTTTTCTCAAACATGCAATGAAATGTTGACATTACGTGCCTTATAATAGGCCGCAAAGTACCTCGTTTCCGGTGCAGCTTGACACTTGGCATTTAATGGAATTTCAAGCCGGCCTAGGCCTGCAATGTGTTATTTTTTTAATTTCCATCCACATTTATTTGTGACACGGCATCACGGCGTTCAGCCATTAAAAAAGCAATAACCGATGTTTGCTTTATTTTGCAGTTCTATTTATATAAAATCGACATGAACATAACAAATAACACATTATTAAACAATTTCCAATCATTTTAAATTGCAAACTTAACTACAAGAATACATATTTAAAATATTTCACCGAAATATTCGCGGTAAAAATGTATACTGAAACAGTTTTTGGAAAGGAAATTGATTTTTTTTATTCTGTAATTCCTTTTTTCTGTCTACTTTACTTTTAGTGTCTCTAGAAAATAAAGTTTGATTTTTTGGAGTGTTTTAATTTATTTCATTGCATATTTGAGAAAAGCACTATACATACCTCGGCGTGAAATGGGGTTGCCAGTCTCGTAACTATCTGGCCTCGCTTTCGCTCGGCCATCTATATGTAGGTACTCGGCCGGCCACCCCTTTCTTCCCGGCCTCTGTAGTAATGTACTATTAATCACAAGTGCGTTCATCAGTGCTTTAACACCTCTAATTACAGGAATGCGCACGCGTCTGTAAATATTTCAATATTTGAATATTCACGCGAAGTCATCGATAAAAAGAAATATTTCAGAGGTATACAACATTTTTTTTTAATTGTTATTTCTTTTATTGTATTGAAGTTGAAGTCAGCCGACTTGTTGCACTACTATTGAAACATTTCGAAAAGTATTAATAATAACTAATAACATTGTTTTGAGATATTTTAGAGAATATCATGTAGTTTAATAGTAAATTGTAAAAAAATACGAAATATGGGACAATTTTCGGAATTTTCGGCAAAACAATAAAAAATAATCGTTTTTTTTTTAGCTTATTTCCAAAATTTAAAATGTGTAATTTATTTTGGTTAGTTTTTGTAGCTTAATCGAATTAGTTACAATATTGGCTATGCAAAAACAAATACAGAATAGAAAATAAAGTCAAAGCCAAGAAAATGTCGCAAAAGTAGTAAAATAAAAGAAATAGCAATAAAAAAAAATTGTTGTATACTTTGAAATATTTTTTTATCGATAACTTCGCGTGAATATTCAACCATCACAATCTGGTTACTTGCCCCTGGGACACATTGTATATCTGGCAAATTGAAGATGAAGCTCCGAAATTCCTACAATCCTTTCTACTTTCTTCTTCAATCCAAAGGCCATAAGGATCTTATAACACCGAACGCAGATATAAACAGAACTGTTGATTGTTTTGGTTTTGGCACAAATAACACCTGTCATTCAACATAGACCTCACATAGGCAGCTTTTTTTTAATACGGAATTACGGCTTAAAACACAAATTTTGTCTGCCTGGCGTACTTAATTTGGAACCGATGAATATGAATCCAGGATTTATAAAAATATTTAAGAAAAATTATAGGGAGTAAAACTGCAATATTGGTATTTTCTAGATTTTTAGACGAGAACTATCGAAAAAATATATAAATTACAATGTTTGAAAAAATTGTGTCAACCAATTGTATGACGCGCATTTAGTTTCATCGAATAGGTAAACCTATTCACTCTTTAAACGGGGGACCCTTTAGGGTTTGTATTATGATATTGTTGTTATGTTTGTATTAAGGTGATTCGAGTCGGTTTCCATACAAACATAAAGAGAGTTATCGTTCGCTTCTACGACATCAATCATAGTTCACGAAATCACATGAGAAGTGTTAAAGAACCAGAATTAACGTGCAATTAGACGTTTAAGGTCAGCGCCATCAAGTGGCGTCATTTGAAACCGAACGCTTTTTCTTTAATTTAATGGCTTTTTGAAAGTTCTCATGTCATTTCGCGCGAACAAAATGAGTCAAGCTCAGTATAAAACACATTTCAAATATAATTGATGTTGTCGAAGCGAATAATTAATGACCCTTCTTTTGTTTGTATGGAAAACATTGACGTGTCATACAAAAGACCTTAAATCATACGTTAACTAATATAAATTAAACTTCACTGATATGAAACCTTTCGTCAATCACAATCCGTTCGACGAGACCTTACTGTCCGCAAGCCGTTACTACGGCCACCGCTTGCAAACAATCAAATAACCATAGCAATTGGCGCGGCCATCCCCCGCGACTCCTGATTGCTACAAATTTTAATTCGAAACGAGGCGTTTGCAACTCATTCCCTTTATTGGTAGTTCGAGCTGTCTGCAGCTTAACAGATAGTTTTAGCGAAGCAATTTCGTGCCGCGAACACTGAGAGGGTGATATTTTTACTTTTCTTTTGATTTTTTTTAAGAATAAATGCCGAAAGGAACGTAACCGTGTTAAAACGTGTTCATTCACATTATGAACAATATTTGAGCTAGCTGCAAGGTAAGTTTTAGTGATATAGCAGCGACCATGATATTTACAACTTTCAGAAATACCGAATGCCTACTTAATCCAGTATTATTCCATCTTAAAATTCAATAGATATGTAAAAAAAAAACAACTTGCAAAGAAGGATTCTTTCTTATTTTAAAGATTAATTAAGTTCTCAACAACACAAAGAATTTAATTCACTCAAAAACTAAAAGACTAAATCGTTAAGATTTCGTTTCAACTGTCTTTAAATACGCATTCCTAAGTTGTCTGTTTATTTTCAAAGTATTTATTTTCTGTGTATCCTCTTGAAGTATATTTTCTTGTCTAGTTTTGTTTGTGAATACAAAGTCTTTGATGACAGTAAAAGGTTATCTTTGAGCAAACAAAGGCTAGACGCAACATGTAGACGGCAACACGTTATTGCTTTATTTCTTACTCTACAACAATGGGAAATAAACTTCAGTCTCTCCTATTCTACTTTAATGACGCGCAACATTGTTTCAAAATACGAATTTTAAATTATTTTACTTTCCTTGAACACCGTACAAATCTGTGGCTTGTAGCTACGACGTCGAATTAATCCGCTTCCAGGGTAGTTACGAGCCCAAATGCATAAAAAATCGTCTAGTACAAAGCTACTCATTACCTGTTTAGATCAAACAACTGAGTGATAGGACCAATGATAGTTATCTTTAAGGTAAATCTTGACATTCATAGGTGCGTTTAATATGCCTAAATTGAAGAATAAAGTACTTTAACTTTGTAGTTTATTTTGATACTATAATAAAATTTACATGAAACCTTTATTGTTGAATCTTTTTTTCTTTAAAAATTATTGTCTTAATCATATTGTGCTCTCCTACAGCACTTCTGCACACTTGGGCTCAACGCAACATTGTCGGTATATCGCTGTGCCGTGTTGTTTTCCTTAGTAATTGTCCTTCTTACACTTTTCGAGCTCGTGACAAAAATAATTTGAATTAGAAAATGAAAATATTTTTACTCATCATATAATTGGCATTTCCTGTAGGTATTTTAAAATTATTAGGGTAAAATATTTTTATTCTAAATAAAAATATTAGAGAATTTTATCTCAATTTATTTTTCTAAAAAATGTAGAGCCTAACAAAATGCTCTATATCTATGCTCTGATAACGAAGCATCAAGTGCATACCGATTAACAAAATAATATATTCCGCCATTAAGTAAATCAGAAACTTCACACTCTCACTGTGTCACTAGGTATCGATGAAAGATCAACAGTCATAATAAATATTTGTGTTCCTCTAACGTCAAATTTAGCGTACGTTCTTGCTTGTACAGCTAAAGAGTGAACCTGTGGAGGTCTAAGATAGTAATAAGGGTTCACATGTGAAACTTAGTCTGAATAAGCAGTCACTCGTGCTCTTATAAACAGCCAATATTCAGCCCTCATAACTCTGTTAACCTTAATACAGCCGTTATACAACTACTATTAAGCTATTAAACAGCCTTGTGAACTTAAGGTTGAATAATTTGTGCCCAAATTAAATGTATAACGGCTGAAACAGCGCTGTTTCAGCTCTTATGCAGCAAAATTATTTAGCTTTTAACGTTGATATATTCTATTATACAGCTGTTATACAGCTGTTTTGTGTTACTTGGGAGCACAACAAGCCGCGACTTCGCATTATCGCGCGGCACGATCTGTCTCTTTTACACTACCTATATAGAATAGAAAGGGTATTTGTCACGTGGCGCGCCTAACAATAAATACATACTAATATCCGACTTATTTCACTAATCATGCTTTAGAAGGATGTCGATTCGGATGTTTTTATGAACGATTCAAATAATGAAGAAACTAAATAGTAGAACAGATAACGAAGCCGATAAAAGGTGGTATCCAAGATCAAGAAACGAAAGTACCGAATCAAATATACCAGACTCCAGTGGTGTCTCATCCAAAACTTTCTTTGTATTACCACCCTAGTTGTGTAATGTACTATTACGTACCCTGTTACCTAGTGTTATTTAGTGCTAATTTAGTGCCGATATTACTGGCTAAATAAGCACATGAGCTTGAAGTGGGTATCTATTTAAAAGTGATGAACTCATGCAAACACGGAGTTGGAAAAATCAGCAACTGCATTATTTCAAGAAAAACCGGTCAAATGCGAGTCGGACTCCGAGAATTCCGTACAAACTTGTAGGTATGCAAATAGTTCGTCCATCACGGGAATCGTGCCTTGGAGGTTTTTCCTGTTTTTTTCCGATTATATTTTTTTGTGACTACTACAAATTTACGGTTTCCAGATGTGTTTCTTGTGCTATATGACATTGTTTCTTGCCAAATGTCATGATTATAGATCAGCGGTAGGTACCCTAGAGGTTTTAATTCTCCTAGAGCAGCGGTCGGCAACCGCTTACAAGCCAAGGGCCACATAAGGGTAAGGAAATTGACGCGGGCCGTATTTTGTTAATAATTTGTGATTTTATACTATTCGGAATCGGAATATCGCAGGTTGCCGACCGCTGCCCTAGAGCATCAAAATATGCGACGTAAACAGTATTTATAATTTATTAAGGGTAGAAAGATAGAAAAAAAAACAGTACAGAGTAAATAAAATCAAATTAAAATTAAATATACTATAAACTAAAACTAAATTAAAAATTAAAATAAATCTAGCATTTTCTCACTGGATTGTGAGACTGATGCGTTGAGACGAAAAGCTGCCAACTCTTCGGTCCCTCTTGGTGTCTCTTGAGTCTCTCGACATGTCTTAGAAGAGACTCAGAGAGCCGGGGACCCACGGACCAATGGTCTCGACGCCAAAAGGAACAACATTATATTAGGCGCCGAGACCACTGTATTTACCAACTTGGTAGTTTCGGCCGCTTCTGCTGCAGCTTGAGTATTTGATATTAATTTCAGCTCCATACCTCGGATCCGATACTGGACCTCCACGCGTTCCTAAGAAAAAGGGTCTTGACTGACGGACAGGCGAACGGACCGACCGACAATAAAGTGATCCTATTAGAGCTCCGTTTTCTCTTGAGGAGCCGAACCCTAAAAATCACCCAAATTATAGTATTTATTTATGTATGCCAGTGGCGTGGCGTAAAAGACATCATTGGGCAAGCCGGTGCAGATTTGGCGTACATTTTCTTTAAGAGCTGTAGAATAAGGTGCTCGAATGCCTGATACTAGGCAAGCCGGAGGAATCGAGTTCTTTGGACGCCACGCTACTGATGTATGCTATACCTATCCCTGTAGGTACACATCTAATAACGTTACTACGCAAACCATTGTCACGTTCTCATATGGCAGTACCCCGTAATGTACAGCCGGGCGGCTGCAATCATGCTGTATTAACGTTATAAATTAGGACGTTAGTGTCCGCGCCCACTCAAATAATCGTAAACCGCGCTCGTACCGCACACTTGTGCGGACCCATACTGCCCGTAGTCGGCACATTGTCTGGATAATTTTTCTTCGGTAAAATGGAAATAATATCGGGACAAGGGTAGGTTTATTTAAGATTGAATCTCCTTTTGCTTACTCGGCAACTGTGCTGGACCGCCAACTTCACCGGATATTAATTTATCTAATCTGTATAAAATATCCATAAGTACACAGTATTATATTATCTTAGTATATTTAGGTGTACATAAATAATCGACAAGACAGGAAATACATAAAATGGTATATGCTACTCATCAGTGGCGTGGCGTAAAATATTAGGCAAGCCGGTAGGAATCGAGTTCCTTGGATGCCACGCTACTGCTACTCATATATAGTGCAGTAACGTTATCTACCTAAACTAAAGCCATGACAATACAGTTTTCAAAGAAATGTTAAGCATCGAACAAAGAGCCCATATCGTACAAGTAGCAGCAGTTAGGAGAGTCAAATACAATCTAATTTTGCACCACGGTTGTATAGGTTTACAATTATTAGAAATAGAAATGAACGCAGTAATAGCTGCGAAGCGCTCCAGACTCCAGCATCACCGCGGCGGGGACGTCATGCATACTTATTGCGCCATTTTCTGCAATGCACTTTCAATTGCGATCACATTAGATACATACGATTGCCATTGGTTTGGATAAAAGTGATAGCACTTTGTCGGGGGTAAAAATTAATTGGTTGCAAAAGTTCTGAATCGCCCGCTTCAACTCGTCATTTTATATCCTAAAATAATTGAATCCCCCACGACATACACACAATAATTGAATCCGGCAAAACATTATACGCAGTTTAATTTAGAGCAAACATAAGTATCCAAGTAACTCGCGAAAGAAAATTCGAAGCGCAAATATTTATTTCAATTAGTTGTCTCCCTCGCTGCGATTGACACGAGAGGCTTGACATCTGAGAAAAAGGGTTTTCTTGAAGGAAATTCGACTGAGAGGACACTTAAGCACCTTACTGCCTTTGAACCTTCTAATTAACGTAAGCGGCGTAATTGAGTATTTATTTTGTGTCAACGGATTGTATTTGGATTTTATTGTGATCACGCCTTTTGACGTAAATATTTTGAAATTTAAAGCGGCAAGAGGTCGAGGATTACTCGTACAGAAATGCTAAAATAATTAGTAAGCTTTACCAAGCGACAGTTCGTTAAAGATTCTGAATTCTTTGACTGGTAGCGTTAATACTTTAAGTGCACTTAAGTGCTAAAGTAAAAAATCTAATTTTAATTAGTAATTTTATTCAAGACGAAATAAGATTCAAACGCCACTTTAATCTACCAATCACCACTTTTATCTTAAGTTTCAATCAAATGACCTGTTATTATTAAAGCGGCTTCGATAGTTTCGTGAAAATCAATTGAATAAAAAAAAATACTTCCGATTGACGTGTAAAGGTGTTTTTCAAAAAAAGTGTATGTATTTTATTCTTAGAATATTGACTTTTTAGCTATTTCTTACTCAGGATCATTTGTACTTTCGGATCTAACACAAGAAAAAATGTGTCCCAAATTTCCATTCTAGGTCGTCACGTTTTACTATGGAAGATTTTTTTGAATTTGGGACACAATTCTTTGTGTATTAAAAAGCAAATATTCTAATGAAGAAAAAAGATACAAGTACTTACACTTTCTTTTTAAATGCTCGCAAGTGTTCTGTAATGAATTTATTATTTCAATTTTACAATAAATAAAGCGGCGCTTACTTCACAAACTGGTCATAAACATACCGAAATAATTTCAATCGAGAGCAGTAACATAACTCTCATTTATTTATGCTTCGTACGTGACGAATTTATGTTATTGATAAAAGCGACGTAAACCTCACTATCTGCGACCGCCCCGCCCGACCAATAAAAGGTAGGTAATACATTTACTTTGTAGATTTTATGCTTGACCGCACATGGAATATTTAAAAATAGCTCGGTTCAGTCCTTCGGAATGGAATGGTCATCCATTGGAAAACGGTTCGTTGCCAACAAACTTATAAAACGGTCAGGTAAGGCTGAACGAATTCTCTGCATTTTCCGTTTTTATTGTATTTTGTTTTTATGGTGGAATTCTAATCGTATTTATATTGTTTTATACGCGAGTCCGCTGTGTTTCTGTTTAATATTTTACCGATAACACTAGTCAAACTGTGGTTTTGTGGCACTTGGTATTAAAGTATTAATTAATAAGCTTTTAAAATAATTTAATCATAACAATAAAGGAACACACAGTTTATCCTAAGTATGGATCTAGTAGTTACTAGAAAAAAAAAACTTTTTCATACTACAAATATCAGCCAGAAAAAAAAAATACTAATTTAAAAATGTTTGTGATTGATATCTAAAGTTAGGTATTCTCTAGTACCAAAAAACGGTAAAGATTAATGGCGCATAAAAAGATATTTTATTTTGTTGACCTGTAATTTATAAATAACCACCCAGTGAGCTCAATTAAACGTTTACGCAAGTAAGAAATAATGTACCTATTCAAAGGTTCTATGAACAAAAAAAATAAACAAATGTTTCATTTTATTCATATTCACAAATAAATTTACAGCGAAATTACTAATTAAAAAGAAATAAAAAAAGAAACTTCCCCCACGCGGAATTAAATAAATTACTCAAAGTCTAAAATCCTTTAAGTAAAGTCGTGACACTTACAAAATTACCCGTCTATTGACGTCCTTGAGCACGCGGGGACTCGTGAACATCTAATTAGGGAAAATAAAAGATAATTCAAACGTTTTTCTCGTAATTAGAGGACGTCAGATCGACGGTAACGTCGTAGGGCCGCGATTAAGGATTCAAGAGGCAAAGGCTTGTGGACTAGATGATACAATCACACAGTAGGCTAGTAGACTCGATGCGACGAACTATTATAGTGGACTCACTAGACTCAGCACTAGACATGATTGGTTGGGGGCCTATGCTAGCCGTGTATAACAGGAAATTATAAAATTATAAGAATCAACCTGACTTCATCATTTATTTTCTCGCCCAGGGAACGTTTAATTGTAACTGGAGTAAAACAAAGTGGCTGCACCGCTGCAGTTCGAATATAAATAAGACAGTAAGGGTTTCTTCTTCTTACAAAATATTTTACTTGCAACTCTCTAAAATTAAATCATCTTACGCACAGCAAAATGAGCATAAATTTTCCAAAATTCATAACAGTTTGACTTTCTTACTTTACCTTTACATCGATCTGTACAGAAATCGATGCCACAACGTATTTTTTTTTATAATCAATAAGTAGGTGATTATAAAGTAAGTAGTATCGCCCTAAACTCTAAATAGGTGCATATAATAAATTGCGGAAAACTATCCCGCATGAACCTATAACCTAATGTAAGTAAAAAATAATATCCTGCGGTGGTGGTGTGACAGTGGCCAAAATATCGTCACTAACAGAAACGTCGTAAAAAATCTACTGTCGGTCTGTGTCAGCCGAGCACTAGGGTAGTTACGCCGGCCCGTAATTAACAAAGGGCTCTCGTTCAGCCTGCTTGCCCCTACTCGCCGTCGAGGACTGGCTGTAAGAAAAATTACCAACACCTGCCTTCCTCACCGGCAGACTGACTTCATTTCCCGAGATTTCTTAGTAACGAGCGCGTAAATTTGTAACCTAATTAGCGAAATACTCAAATTTATTTTTGAATGTTCTTAAAGTCCTTGTAAAATTGTAAAGAGACTTTGTTTCTGAAAATAAGAGATACAAATCACTAGGTAACGTGCAAAATGGTTGCGCCGGCTTATATACACGATGATTTTTAATTGGTGAACTGGCGGTCACGTTAGTCGTAATTAATTACATGCAAAGAAAACTTTTTTTATGATAATTTTTATTTTGAAATTAGTTTTATCGTAAATTCCATGTCACCCAACTAATCTGTGTCTGTGAGCTTACAAACTCTTTAAAAATGTAATGGCAATGATACTTAATTTAAGAGTAATAACTTGTCATTGTCATGTGCATAAACAAAGTCGTAGAAGTCGTAGATATTGTATGAAAAAGTAAATTAGTTACAATATTACAGGAATATGCATCCATCATACCCAAACTCAAATATTGAGAGTAACAATATTGAGAAAAGTTTATTGCCTTGAGATCTGTCAAATTTCCCGCCAAAGCGATGGCACTAAACTTGACTTGTCGTGATCACGTGAGTTTACTTCCAGTGGGTATTAGTTTTAATTGTTTTAACTTTTAATTAATTGAACAGTGAGGTAACGGCATGAGACCTTGCCTATTAAGTTTAATTTTAGCTAGATATTCATATTTTCGTACTCCTGATAACCGATTAAAAATCATCGTGTATATTTTACTTAAGTAATCTCATCTTGGCAACCAATAAACCATAGAATAGCTCATATGTAGAATCGCTCTACACAAGTCCTACACATAACTCACTTTGCGATGGCATATTAGAGGATTTATAGACGTTTACCCGCGGTTTTGGCCGTTTTATTCGCGTTTCTAACCCAGGGGACGAAGTATCTTATGTTTCAATACTCAATACTTTATTGCATTCCTTAAATATGTATTAAATATTTATAAATTAAATATTAACATTATTTCAAATTAAAATTATTATAAATTGTATATTTTAAGTTAAATTGACTAAATATATCTTTTAATGAAGATATACATATACTTTTTAATATTAATTTATTGTTTAATAACGAAAATAAGATTAATTTATCAAAATTTCTCAAACCAGTAGGCTTATGATGCTACGCTTTGTCACGCGATAAATAAATGATAAAGCATCGGGCACGATCTTACAAATAATGTGTGAGAGTGACGGATGCCTTATCATTTATTTATCGCGCGACAAAGCGTAGCATCATAAGCCTACAGTACCTCTAGCACAACTGTGACAGGCGACTCTTTGTCGCGCGACAAATGCTACCGATCTTTTTCCAATAAATATAGTGTGACAGTGACTAGTGGGAAGTAGGATTTAATAATTATATATTTTCATCACAAGCCTTAACACAATCTCATTAACGCCGCGCCGTATAATTTTCTTCCAACTACCTACCAAAGTATCAACGCGAAAGTGGAGCTGCAGTTACCCTTTCCGTCTATAAAAGGTAACAGGATTGCTAATTTATTCAAAAACAATTCCGTCCAGATTACTCTGCGCCGTTTGTTTTACGAGTATGTCATATTAAAACGCGAGTTTAGGGGTCGAGGATTACGCAGTTAGTCGGCTGGCGGCGTGCCATGCCTCTTTGGCGCGCATTCGGATTGGCGGCTGGGCCGGTAAAGGTTGTAGTTGGAACTATGAGCCGTAACGTATGGAATGTAAACGGTTGAATTGGATAGGGTTAATAACGAATCGAAATGCCTTGTTTGAGATGCGCGGCTGTTTGTGTAGCATCCGTGTTTGCGATATCAACATCATCACATCAGACTCGTCATATAGTTTCACGTTAAACTGTTGTACATATGACTTTATGAAAGAAAGAACCTACCTATATCATCATTAGGGAAAGGACCCAGTTGTTGAACCTCTAATTGCTACATGTAAATTGTAATTTATGGGCAATGTTTAGTGACACTAATTCAAAAAGGATAAGAAAATGGAAAAGCTACATCAAAAATAAGTTTGTACATATATATTTTTTTAATTCACTTAGTATTAGCAATGGTAACTGATAAACCTAGACATATATCATAGACGATCCTTTAAGTTTGTAGTGAAACAGGATTCACTTACCTACTGAATTTAGTAGTATAGGTACGATTTTAAAAATACCCGAACGTTACCCGCTGACAATATTCATCGCGCCGGCATAAACATAACACTAACATCAAAAAGGTTTCAAATTCAATATAAAAGCAAATCCTCGACGAATCAGAAGTGTTTTTATTTACTTTTTTATCGCCTGGGATTGGTTGGCTGCAGTCTGATGGCGTCGTCAACCTATCGGTGCAATTTTGTTGCACATAAGAGTCGATTGTATTAGATCAATGCATAAAGGGTCGTTTCTGATATCCTTTATGATCGCGCTCGAAAAGGTACGTTTAGCTGTAAATTTTGCTGTATTCTTCCTATTCTATTAAAATAGGTTTTAGTTGATCGTGTTACAAGGTCGTAAATTGTCATACTTATAAGCTTAAATAAGGAAAGCCGTGAAGAAGAATCAATGAATATAAAACTCTTTGCTTTGTCTATACATTCGCGTCTCTCGCGAAATATTAAAAATACTGATCAGAGAATATACTAAAACTTAAACGTTAATTAATATTCAGTCATTAGTAGTTAAAACATATACCCTTTATAACTCCAGTCTATTTCGCAAATACGCCGTAGATTTCGAAACTTTCCCGACCCAAGCAACCCAACACCTACGTAACAAATTTCATGGTTAATTAATAAGTGGTTTCTAAGGAAGCACCTTTCTATTCTAATTAGTAACTGCCCGCGCCCGCCGCAGACATCGCTCCGAGATCGTCCAATTATTCTTTACGTAAGACCTACGCAGAAAAGTTTGCCTTTCAGTACATTCACTCTGTTTTGCTATAAGATATATTATATTTTAATAGTTGATAAGTAAGTGATTTCTCAGTGTAACTACAATATGGCGGCACAACAACGAAGCCAGATTTTTGCACATAGCTGTCAGATTCTTCGTAACTTTTTTACCCGACTGCGGTGAAGCCGAAAGGAGGGTTATGTGTTTGACCTGTATGTATGTATGTATGTCCGTTCCTGTGTCCGCTCGTAACTACTCAACGGCACATCCGATTTTGATAAATGATACATCATTAGATTCGTCTTGATGGTGCGAGTGTCACTGGGTATGAAGTTCGTTAAAATAAACAAAATGGCGGATTTTATGCAGTTTCAAAGTGCACCGCGGTCGGGTTTTTTTTAGTAAAAATAGAGGTTGTTCAATAAAAAATAAAAAAATTGTACAGTTAAAATTAAGTCTTTGAAGAATTTAAAATTGTAAAATAAATGTAATTTGCGAAGAAAAATCGGTCCTTGTATTTGCTAATATGCCCACAGCTACTCAATTAAGGTTTTTGGCACGTTAAATCGATCGATTTTAATTAACCTCCTGGGATTACCTACCTAAATCCAGAAAGGATTGCACCAACCATTATTAGTTACGGCCGACCAAGACGAAGACAATCGCTCTGTACATCCTTGACCACTACTTCAGAACGAGGGTCCCACATTTATTAGTAACTTCCACCCCTTGTTGCCCGGCTAATCAAGTCAAACACGTATCTAAGAAGGTGCTTGTATGTTTGTAAATGGTTATACAAGGTGCTCGTGAGGAATTTTGACTGATTAATGTACGTAAAATATTTTTTTTTACAACCGAATTTTACATTTGGGTTTCTCACGAGCACTTTCGAGAAACGAGACATGGTTAAAACCACGAACACACAATCTACAAAAAATATCATCATAGTATCAAGAAAAAAAACAAGTTTTTGCAGGTTTTGATATTATGTTATATATATGTTTTTACTACTAATGACCTCAGGAATACGTGGTTAAAATTTTTGGATTCCTCACGAGACACGTATCACAGAAAAATAACGATTATTTTAGCTAACATTTCTTCATGTTTTGCGTCTAGTTAGTTCGTCGACGGACCAAATATTTCGTGGTAATGGAGTACGCAACCAACCAAGTAACCAAGGACTTCTTATACCAAAAAAGTGTAGAGCAAGCAAAAAACTAGTGGAGCCACCGAATAATCATTTGGTCATTTGCAAGTTGTGAATTAAAACATTTTCTGTAAATTACAAATGGAATGTAGTTAAGCAGTCAGCGCTAAGCCTAATTTGAATGAGGTAAATCCGTCGATTCGAGTGCATTTGCATAATCGCCCAGGGCTGATTAATTTTGTAGGCAGCCGCCATTCGTGAAACTAAACATTAATTGTGCACATTAGTAATGCTATTAGCGTCCTAAATCAAATATCCCCGAAACCATAGTTTACTAGAGCGCATTAGATGAGGTTCGGTTAGCTTAAGCAATCCTATTAAATTACGGCTTAGAAAAATATAGAATACTTTAAATGAGTGACAGTAGTTTCCATAAAACGTTATCACTTCTTTCATTTAAAATAGGCACCCTTTCCCCAGGATATTGTAGGTTATAGGTAGTAATAAAAAATCCAAAGCTAAGTGAAAAGCGTTATTTCAAATGTTGTTACCTATATTTGGAACCGTGAATAAGTTCTATTTTTCCCTGTATTATGATAATGACCGAGGGCACCTACATGTTTTGAACTAGTTACTCGACTCGCACGCAAACACGTCAATCGTCAGTCCTCGAAAACTATAGAACGTTTCTTGGAATACTCAACGCACTGTCATTGTCAAAAAGGGTCGTAGGCTAATTTAATTAATAGCCCTGAAGTGCTGTCTTGCACATAGTTTGAACAATGTTTCACACTTTCCTGTAAAGATTTCTCAGCTCTTTAGTTCAATTTACTTACTTCTAGCGAGTAAAAAGAAAAACTTTTTTATTTGTTTCAATTAGACACAACAGATTCAAGTTAGTTTAAAAACTGGCCAAGAGCATGTCAGACCATGCTCAGTGTAGGGTTCCATAGCCGTAACTATAAGGTAAAAAATACGATGTAAAAAAAGTACAACAACAAAAGAGCGTATCTTCATAGCAATTACGTCCTTTTGTTGAGAAGCGCAGTTTATCGGCAATAACTCAAAAACGGTTAATTCGATCTTGTTGAAAATAATTTTCGTTGAAAGTATTAATTAAGCGTTACCTTCGTGATTTTTTTCATATTTTTCGGACGCACGATTTAGAAAATAGAGGGGGGGGGGGACACAATTTACACAACTTTCGGAGCGATTATTTCCAAATATATTCACTTAATCAAAAACATTACTTAGAAACCTTATAGTGTTTTTTAAAGAGCTGTCGAACTATGTACCACACGTTGATATTTGCTGAAAACTGTTGATTTTTACTGTCTGTAACATGTATGGAGTGCCCCCCCTAAAAATATTTATTTTAATTATTTATATACCAAACTAAGTAGCGGCTCATAAAAGACACCTATATTCCAAATTTCATAAATATCGGTCATGTAGTTTTTGAGTAAAATGCCTGTGACATACGGACAGACAGACAGACAGACGGACGGACATGACGAAACTATAAGGGTTCCGTTTTTGCCATTTTGGCTACGGAACCCTAAAAATGAAAAATAATTCTGTGTCTCACAATGAACTCAAAGAGAAAACTCAACATGTCCACTTTGGTCTAACGTAGCACAATATCGGACTTACAGTAACATTGACTTTTCGCAATTTGTGATCCGGAATAAATATTCGTAAAATGATGATGGCATGCCTAAAATAATTCAATTAAGTGGGACAGTCAAACCGCACTTCACTATTAACTTGGTCCCAAACAGCGAGGTGTCAAAACCCCACTTCTCCAGTGGTCACTGAGGAGACGCCTCAGGCGTCAGGGTGGCCGTGCTGGCGTCAAGTTGATTGACAGCCGGACTAAACGCCCGCCCCTTACGGCTTAACCTTCGCTATTATAACTGCAAGTGGCATGTTTGAAAGCGCACGGTTTGGTACTCTGTACAATGGTACGCAATATGAAGTCTGAGATTAACCGCTTTGGGTAGCATAGGTTATATAATCCAGACAAAGGAAAAATACATCTCATTTTTCAAAAATAGTAACACAAAAAGTTTTTGTCACTTGTTTGTTAAAATTGGATCAACTTTTTTTGCCGATGTTTACAGGCAGATTTATTATGTTAAATTGGAAACTACCTATTAAGTATTTATAATTCACGTATTTTTTTGGTCTCTTGAGTTTATATTGTCTTCGGTTTTTGCGATTATCACTAAGTGATAAAATTATAATAAAAAAAACGTTATCGGACTAAATCGCGTATTACTTTATGTTTACGTCCCGACGTTATGTAACCTTTTCAGTGTTCTTAGGTTAAGTTTTTCACAATAAAGTATATAAAAAGTAACAATAAATAAACATTGATAAAAAATAAATTTAATATGTTTTTTTACCTCTTAAGGATATTCACATTTTATTAAAATCTTCTAGTAAATTTCCTGGTAGTTGTGTATCTGTATCAGCCGTTTGGCTCGGGGAGATTATTCTAAACGTAATTATCATAAGTTGGCCCGCGCACAGCACTCGCTTCCCGCTCCGCGGCTCGCCCCTTGGGACTAAACATTTGCTTTCATGAATACCTTACCATAGCAGAAGCAGCGAACCTACGCTATAAAAGCAACAATGTAAATTTAATCTTAATTTTCATTGTAAATAACGCTTTTCCACGAAGCGAGACCACGCTTTTTTACTCGGCAGATATAGCTTTTTCAACGTCCTACGTTTTGTACAAAGCTACCTATTGAATGACAGCAGAGTAATAAATTCGGCGCCTTTGTATCTCTATTACTTTGCAAATTGAATAATCTCGTTTTTGATTACAGCGGGGGAAGGCAAAAAGTTCATATTGTGTCAATATAAGTTCTAATCGCTTTTTAAACGCGTTAACGCGCGGCGATAGCGAATAAATTTAAATTTATTAACGAACAGATTTGACTCCGCCCACTTTGATGATTTTAGGGGGGACAAAATGGAGTTTGATTGAAATTCTATTTAGCGTTTTGGCCCAAATAAAAATACAATTTACTTACCGATGTTTCCTCCATTATAAACTTTTTTGTTTATTTAATTTTAAAAAATCGGCGATACTTTCAAACGCTACTTACGTATACAATATGCATACAGCACATTAATAGTTATTAATCTTCTGTTTCATATTATAATTGCTTTTATTGACTATGAATATTATGATACCTACTACTGGGCTCGCTCGCAACTTTCACGGAGGTGTAATAAGTCTACATGGCATAAAATTACTTTTTTTCTAGTTTAAAAATGAACAAAACAAATGCAACCTGCATTTTCTTTTAGTTAAAATTTAAATTACATTACACAAGTCCTTTTGAAAGGTCCAAGGGCCTTTCAAAAGGACTTGTGTAATTTTAGTTTGAGGCCTTTTTAGTTTGAGGACGGCATCGGCAGTATGGTAGGCTAGACATACAACTTTATAACAGTGTAGATGAAGTAAAACTAAATAATGTAACTATACATTGAAATCGAGAGATGAGAGCCACATTCAGAGCGACAAAGCTGTACATAGAACCATATAAGAGTCGTTTCTATGCAAATTCGGACAAAGCCAGTCATTTATACACTCAGATTTATTATAACGACATCGACCACTACACAAGTGTGAATAAATACGTCACTGCTATAAACATACCATATTCTGATATGAAATAAATAAAAGATAAAGTAATCTTTAGAGGAATATAAACTTGATTTTATTCCAATTAAGAGAAATAAACGCAACTTAGTTTCAAGATTTATTTTGTTAAATGAAGCGTACAATTTTTTGAAAACGACCCAGCCTTTAACAGTGTGTTTTCACTACCTTCAGCTACAGCTATCCAAAAATATTTCATAATGAAAGGCATTTTCTTTGAAGCGTTTCTAGAAACCCATTATTATTATTATTATTTAAACCCGATGCTGCAAAACGGCGGGTTTAATGCACGCATTCCTCTGTTATTAAACGACTTGCCGCTGCGGCAGGGTCGGCAAGCATTTCATATTGCACCGCACCTAGCTCATTTATATAGAAAAGCTTTACATTGATTACAGTTTCTAAAGGCAAAATATTTAACATAAATCACAATAGGGTACTTGCCTGTGGTAAAAATAACTTATTCAATGTTAATTATCGCTTCCATAACTTCTAGCTTCCTAATAAAAAGAAGCTGATTTGATCGGCTAGGAAACTAGCCTATACAAAGCGTCTTCACACCTCCCAACAAATTTAAGTACGAAAGTTACCATAAGGAAACTAACATAAATCTCATCTGTTGTCGTTATCGCCACCGACCAGTTGTACTTGGCTACATGCTCTGGTCATATTTATTGAGGCTTTATGTCGCTTTTGTAACACAATGCAATAGGCATCCATGCATATTTGATGTGTATATATTTCTCATGAAACTGAAACAGGCTACCAATTGTCAATATTGTTTATTGATGCTACTTTCTCATAATAACCAATTCTTCACAGAATATTTTTAAAAATATACAATTTTCTATTCATTTGTTTTCCATTCACAATACAAAAAATATTTCTATGTTATACTATATACATATACTTACACCGGTTATTTATCTCTAGTATAAGCCTGTAAGCTCGTTGTAATTGCTTTCAAGTTCCGTGTTCTGAGGTAAGTATGCAATACTTATATAAATTGTATTGAAGTTATAGGACTAGTGGAGGATTGTGTAATTAAGTAAATTAATGATTAAATTAATGATTTATTTTAATTTTGCTGCCAAACTTGATAACCCTAACTGCACAGACAGCGGAACAAAGGAGCCAGTGGAGCGTCGTCAGATAATTAATATTGTTTTATTATAAGCCGCGTATCTCCGGGGCCCGCTGCCCCGTGGCGCATCCATGCGTGCCTCATCCAATAACGCTGCTGTTTAGATAACTCCTCATTCGGGAAAACGCGTTTGACGTTTTGAGCACTTTGATTACAACGACTGTTAATTGGTTAAGAATTAAGGGAACAAAAATTAATCCATTTAAGTACTAGCTGCACTTTGCACTAAATTGACAATATTTTATATTTTTAAGGTCACAATTTTATTGGTTCTTTCTATTCTGCTTGGTAAGAGGGGGTCAACAATGTTTTTATATATTTTCTAGGATCAATAGTTATTTTAGTTACCTATTTATAAAATGTACACATTCTAAAATGGCATACAGCGTGCAGCGTGACCTTAGCCTTTGGACATAATCTGAAATCCCCCGTAGAATTACTTCTCGGGAATGGTCTAATAAGCATATTTTTTTAATTAGGAGCTTAGATGAATATTATAATTTTCAAACAAAATTTAAGAATTAAAAAATCAGCAAAAATAACATACAGTATCACACATAGGTACGTAATGACCAAGTAATGACGACATTAATTAGACTGACATCTCCTGTTTTCTGTGTAACTCTTTAACGCAAGGTTGGCACTCTGGTGACACTCTCCGTAAATTAAAATCATGTTTACGTAATCCTCAGCAGAATAATAGTTTTCCATTTTGAAAATATGAACACATTATTTTTCGGAATATTCATCATAGGACACATGTCAATGTCACACCAAATAAGTGTCAATATTTTAAAAGAAAATCATACTATAGAAAAAGTTATCATGCAATTTTATGAGGTTGCATTTGCTGAAGGAGTTTCGAAGGAGTTCGACTCACACTTGACCGGTTTTTTATAATTGCTTGTATCTTTTAGAGGAATATGAATAAATTGAAATAAATATTTCGATACATTCGGGGGGCTACAGCCTTTTGATTTCTATACAAATTTCCCGAGGTTTAGAAAAATGAAATGTTGTCAATTAGGTGTCCATTTATTTTGGTTTTGCGCATAAAATAACAAAACAAGATCAATGATAACACAATCAATATGTACAAAGGCGATTTTTTTCCCTGTAAGATGTCAAATTATCATCGGGCAAATAAATATAGTTAATATACAAATTGTCGACTCATACACCTCACTTCGCTTCATTAGCTCGATCCAAAAAAAAAACAACAGTATGTTTCGGAGATGAAACAATTAAGCAATTTCAAGCAACACAATGGCTTTTCCCTCCCATATTCAGAATTACGCTGAATTTGATATCTCGGCGGTTAAGAGTCGTGTGAAGGCTCATGCATTATGCATGCGGGCCCGGTTAGCCTCCGTTTTGGGTCGCCGACGGCCCTTGATTGATTGCGGCGGATCCAACCCCTGCCGCTGATGGACGCCTGGTACACTAATTGGTATTTTACTCTTAATTGCTTAGGTTCTGTTTTATGATAGTCTAATTTTTTTTTTTTAATTTCGGTCGAAGTATACTAATCTAAAATGTTTTCTTTTACGTAAACAAACACCAATACACATTTGCAGGTCCCTACGATAAACAGTTAAGCAAGAAGCTCAATGTATTATCAGTAATTTAGTATACATACATTAACTTTATACATACCGATTAGAAATAAATAATAACCCTCATGTGTAATTACTTCGGCTGTGGGCATCGCTGTAATAGGTATATTTTTTAAATTCAACTTTAAAACTACTTATACTTTCATGCTGGTAACCGTTTCCATTACCTATTCTTAAAGCAGGCGTCTCAAAATACCTCCCTTAATTGCATATTTCAGTGTACTATGTAAATTATCACTTTTACGCTACAAATATGGCAAAATTACACGTCCCTTGCGACGTAATACATGAACATATAAATTGATACTCTACAATAAAAATAAACACTGGCATTTTGCATGCCGCTAATACAAAACAAAAGAGAATGTATTGGACTAGGCGGCTAGACCGATTCTGGATACAAAACAGGTGTACTAAGGTTTAATTCTGAATCTGATTGTTGTTAGAGATAGTACTGTTTGGTAGTGAGAATGTGTGCGTAGACGGCGGTGACATTTCACCGGCCTTGCCCTTCTGTGGAACGTTCTCAAAGGCTAGGCATCCACAACAGGTGTACGGTGAGTAAGCTATCTTATTCATAGAGGACAACGCCTTTAAGGCCACTTTCTCCTTCTACGACATGAAATGCGTCTTCAAATCAGCCATAAACATGGCACGAAGTCTGTAGCTTCAGGTAAGTATGCTGTTCCCAGAGTAAGTAATTACTATGGGGACAGACTCATCGAAAAGCGCTTACCATACTTACTTAACGCCTTACCTGCGACTATTAGGACGGAGAAAAGTAAAAATAAATTTAAAAAAACATTGTTAAAATACTACCTCGATAGTATTTAATTATTTAAATTGATTTCTGTTGAAGTACTTACCTAGTTTCTACGTATATTTTGTCAGTTCAGTACCTAATTAAGTTTTCTAATATTGTATAATAGATAGACTCACGGATCCCACAGTCAAACTGTGAAAACAGTTTTGTGGGACGATGTACCTATTATTATGTATTTACCATTTGAATAAAGATATCTATAAATAATAATAATAATAATAAATGAAATACAAACATGAATTCTTTAAAAAATATTTGACTTTTGAACTAAAATTTTACGTATTTATTTATATATAATAAGTAATAATATAAATCAATATTGGGGGACAAGATTACACAAGTCGCCATAGTCCCTAACTAAGTAATGCTTGTACTATGGGTACTAAATGACGATATCCATACTTATATAGATAAATACATACTTAAATTGATAGAAAACACCCAAGACTCAGGAACAAATACTCATGTTTATCAGTCATATTATTTGCCTTTACCAGTATTTGAATCCGGGGCCTCTAGCTAGTTACTTTCTTTGTGATAATAGTATTGGTACATCGTTTATTTGTATCTGCGTAAAACGTCTTAATTTAGAATAGATTGTTCATAAGATTTACGGCACAACAAGTAAATAAATAACGAAACCCTAACAAAACACGAAACCAAATCTATGGACACAATCTCCGCCAACCCCTACAAGAATTTATACGCCGCGAATATTCTCTGAGGAATTTTATTCGCCGAACCGTCACCCAAGGTGTCATAGCACCTGAATTTGCATACGAGCGCAGAATCCGCCTTAATTTACCCGTAATGGTTTTGGAACGAGCCGCGAGTGTTGCCTCTGATTGCCAGACTCCCCCGAGGATGAATTACGAATAGTATACAACCGTTGCTTGCGTAGATCCAAACGTAATGGAACACTAAAAGGCCGAATTGGTGACATCCATGCGACATATACCTATCTATGATATTGATTTGAGGTAAAAACGAAAGGTACTTTTTCGTAATATAACCCTACCCGCCTGAGCAGTTTTCTAATAAAAACACTAATAGAACTTATTGGTAAAGATGGATGTCGATGATTACGTTACGTACTCGCATACAAAAAATATACCATGCATTTTTGAGCTCTATGTGTCACTATATTAATATTAATACAGGTGTGTTGAGTTAAATGTGTCTAGGTAGTTGGATGACGTGATCTACTGGACTGGACGAAAAGCCTTATATCCCTTATACCGTAGAATGGGGTGAGTAGGCTTCGCGGGGGCAGTTGGCTTGCGAATCCAGAATTTCTTTTTTGAGTAGTTACTTTAATTTTTGGGCTTAGGTTGCTCTCAAAATAATTTGATTATATTTTTAAGACATATTTTTTCTTCTTTTCGCAACATTAAGCTGCCAAATCATACAATTTTGAAACACAAATTCACTGTCAAAGTTGATGCTCGAAATCGGCGGATTTTTAGTTGAAAAAACTTTGTTTTTAAGTGATGTTTACCAAAGTAAGTGTTCATCCACCTTTCGGATATCGTTTATATACTTACATGGCTTATTGGAAACAGAAAAACTTAAGTTATATTTTCTTTATTTATAATGGTTTTAACATAAAAAACGAGGCTATATTGTCAAAATATAAAATTGCTAGGCCTTCTCACCCCAACTACGGGGTGAGCTGGCTTTGCCTACTATTATGAATTTTTCATTGAAACTATGCAATGAAGCAACAAACTATCATTGACAAACTGAAATTCTTACCTCCGGAACACTTTTTTTGTATATAAATCAATGTGCCACATATAAAAATAAACTTTTATCCAGGTTTGAACTTCGATTTCCAGCCAACTCACCCCGTTTTACGGTACTCCAAAAATATATTTTTAAATAATTTTCTAGCCTCAAAACAAATGGCAGGCGTCGGAGTCAAGTGCGAGGGTCCACCATTGCTCACCTGTCATATTCGAATGTATCCCGACAAGGGTAGCCATCCATCTTGCACGCGCCCTCTAATGGGGAGTGCTTAATATTCAATTTTTTACCTAATTTCGCCTACTGCGACGCGTCTGCATGGATTAATGGTCATATTCCGCCTAGTGCTGTGATTCTGGTCGACGTTAAAAATATCTAAGTGCGAAATAAACATAATCCTTTGATCGGCATACGTCAATATGGTTACGGTTCCGATCGGACGATCTTTCGAAAACAGTTTGACGTGTGACACACGGTTTGGACGCGGTTATATTGATAGTCTAATCGTGTGTCACACGCCAAAAAGTTTCTTTCCGGACAGGGGCTAGTTGTAAACATGTAAGTTAGCTTGGCATTGTGCGAATTGCCCACTATATACCTATTATAGTCGTCAATCGATGCCGCTATAAGCAGAATAGTGTCTATCTTAAGCGTCGCTGGCGTTCAAAGAATTTAAAAGAAGTTGATTAGTCGTCAGGGCAGTATGGGTTGCTTTTAAAAGATATGTTCAATATATTTTTATGGAATAAAAAGACAACGTTAAGCTTTGATGCAAATTGATTCTATCGACTTTTACTGCTATCGTTACATTGTTTTCAGTTCTATCGATGCTCTCCCGAACGTCACTAATTTACCCTTGCGATAAAAAATTGCGTTACAGGGTCGCGCCACATCATTGTGTCGTTAGTGTCGGTGTGCCATCAGTCATGCGTGTACTAAATCTATTTTGGATATGTCCGATACGTAACTTAATTTCGATGGCGCCCAGAATAAAAGGCCTTTTTGGGAGAGCGAGCAGATTTAATAGTCAGTGTTGATCTCAAAGGGGAGTTTTGTGTACAAGGCCTTTGTGTAAAACTAAAATAGAACTATAATAACTGTAGAAAGGTACAATGTATGTATAATATATATGACTTGATTTGTTTGATTGATCGAATATAGTTTTACTTGGATAAAAGAAATACATTACACACCCTTTTGAAAGGATAGCAAGTTATAGCATAAAGCAGTTTATAGGTAGAAATGACATTCAGGCAGTGCAGCGTTATCACAACTCTTGTTTATATCATTTGAAAACATTTATTTCAGGTCCTTAGACCCATATAAGATTTGGTTAGTTACAATTGACTTAAAGCTATGTTAGTAACAATAGCGCTAATATCTGTAATAGAGCTATATTAATAATCAGGGAGCGTAAGTTTCGTGCCGATGACAGGCAAATGACGTCTATCTACATACAGGCTGATTTAGTTAAGATATTACATTGATTTACTGTTACCGTAAATTACCGGTATCGTTTAAGTTATGGATTAATTATCTTTTTTACTTTCATTGATTCGTGTCAATGGTAGAAAACATTTTGTAAGTAAAAATGAATATGTCTGTTTTTTTATTTTTTTTTAACGGGAAATTGGAAATATTCATCGGATATGCGATTTGACATATACTTATCCGAATGCGGTCCCTTCTATATCAAAATGCGTTTCTGTTATATGTATTTTCCAATTTCCCGTTGCAATAAATAAGATAAAACAGGCAGACACATCTTGATTTATAAAACGGCTTCTACCATTAACACCAACTAATAAAAGTAGTGATAAAATGAATTCATAGCTTTTACGATACCGGTAATTTCCGGTAACGATAAATCAATCTAAAACCTAAAAATAATCATGCTGTATGTAGCCTGACGTCATTTTTGCGTCATCGGCACGAAACTTACGCTCCCTGTTAATAATAAATGGCGGTAAGACACTTTGAATCCTCAAATGATTTAAACAGACACACGGTATGACGGTATTCAAATTATCAGTTACTTTCGAAATTGACTTAACTATAGAGAGAGTTTTGTATGACATTAAAACAGCAAACAGCATGCATTTGGTTTATTAACTTGTAAATTGTCTGAGTAGCAGCGTCTAAGATATCCGAGTGCAGCGGCACAGTAAACGGAATCCACGACGAGCGGAGTTCGACACACAAAGTAAAATGCAAATCCTCATGTACATATTACCAATTAGTGCCGCCAATTTGCATATAATCAGCTTGTAGCAAAGACGACCCATGAGAGTATGTCTAGGGTAGAATATTTCAGACTTTTTTTTCCAGATATAGATTCAAACATAGAGGATGAGGAATTAATATTAAATACACAATGCTGTGTATGAAATTTTTAATAGACCCTTTTAGCCGCACCATTACTTTTTCTTCTAGACTCAAGAACAAAATTTTCCTCATAAAACTATGTAGGTAATCTTCTGACTGTTGGTGCACGCTATGCTGCTGGTTTGCTGAAACATGCTCGAAAACATATTTATACAATGTTATTTGACGGTTAAAATTGCATTTTTTACATACAAAAAAAAACATTTTCTGAAAGAAAGCAAAAATGTCTATAGATAGCGGTTAACTGGTAAAGAATGCCTTATGACATTAAGTTCGCCGTTTGTACTTTCTTATATACCTATTGTGCACTAAAGTCTAAATAAATAAATACCTTTAGTTGAAATACTGCTTTAGCTAATAGACGATTGTTTACTGTGCATCAGGCGACAATGCCTATTCTTGGCGACATCTACTTTATAAATAATACATTTTAATCCTTCTATGGACTCTTGCTGCTTATAAGATGCACTTTAGAACTGTGGAAGTACCTGTATCTATTCTAATATCGAGTGTTTACCTTTGAACTTTAGTATTTTTCGTCCGTTTTAACACTGTTGGTACCTACATAAATACCTACTGTTTATACGTGTCACATACGAAAGAATGCAGCTTTTTGTTTTATTGGCGCGCCATATGCCGTGTAGCACGTTAATAACTGTTTAATAGCTTGTAGCCATGTAATTTATTGAAAGATGAGCGTTTTTATTTTATAATTCATAATATAATTAATAATCCTAATGGGTGTGGGTCTTCTATTCTATATGTCAGTACGTCTAGCATAACTGGCCGCGACTTCGTTTCTCGCGCGACAGACCCATCACCTGTCACTGTCACACGATATTGAGTGCAAAGAGATAGGTAGCATTTGTCGCGCGACAGTGAGTCGCGTGTCACAGTCGTGCTAGAGGGACAGGAACAAATAAAGTTCGTTTCTCATAATTATTATGAACGATTCGTAAATGTCTCCTTGTTGTGAACGTAAATAGTGATGAAGTAAATAGTACTTTTTAATGACGTGACGACGTAGTGAAAGCATTTAAGCATTTACAATTCCTAAAGCTCAGAATACCCAAGATACATCGCAGATGGCAGTGGACCCAAAGTACCTGTTTCTTTCAAAGAAATTTTAATAATGTAAAATTTCTAAAGAGAAAGTACTATTTATGTACTTATTTTAGTTGCGTTGACACTTTTAATTAGCCCAAAATGTCTGCAGTCTTGCCGTTTTCATGAATTATGGAATGCCAATTCTTTTTGCCCGAGCACTAAGTTCGTCTCGAGGCGTCGCGTTATAACGAGAAATTAAATTGAAGCGTCTCCTCTTTAATTTTAATGGGCATTATAAGCGAGTAACTTTCATAAGATCGTATTAGACTGGCACTATAATTTCAATTTGAACTTTATGTTGATAGTAAAAGATTGTGTTTTGACAACCTTCTTATGGATGTAAGTAGCAAATAATGTTATTGAGAGCAGCGTCTGCATATTACAACGGGTGATATTACAATGATGAAATAACTAATAAATATCAATTTACCTCCAGCAATATTCAAAAATGTTATTACACAAGAAGCAAAATAAGTCGTAATACCAAAACAGCTTTTTGCCTTGATAAGTAGGTACCTATGCAATATTCTTGTTCAGTCTAGCTCTAGGAGTATATTCTTTTGAACAGAAACAATTTTGTTCAAAAGAATGTACTTTTCAACCAGCACAACGTACGAAGGGTAGGTACACAAATTCGTAGCATCCGGTAGTGAATACAGTAACGGTAGTGTACTCACAAGACAAGACTGACTGCCGGAACCCTTTGGCTTAAATGCCCTCACCTGTTGCACCATCATTGGGCAGAATTCAATAGAAAAATCCGGCTGGAGGGAAACTTGGTGTTGAATAGTTTTTGATCTTATCATGCGCGGGTTAAACTTATGCTGTTGGAACTCGCAGTGCAGCTAGACGCGGAACTTTTTCGAGATAATGTGAAACAAGTAAAGTTTGAGTTTAAATTTTAAAGCTTGTTTAGCAACCATTATTTTAAGATATTATATAGATATTGTATGTATAAAATAACATAAATAAAAGCTGAAAAGTGAAATTAGTAAAAGCATAGATATACCCTTCAAAGGCAGAAAATAGGTCCTTCAGGTAAATGTTAAAATCTTCTGTACAAATATTTCCATCCTGAAGAAGTTAAAATATTGCCATCAGACAGATTTTAGAAAATGGATAGGTTCGACGTAAATAATAATTAGGTGCGTTTTCAAATTATCTGATAAAATATCAGTGTTTCCCTCTTGTGTAGGTACGAAGAGCTTATAAAATCCAACCGCACTAATTTTCATTCAAGCAAATATTTATGTTTGCCACTCGAATAAATTTGGTAAAAAATACCTGAAATAAATGCCTTATGGCATACTAGGAAAAGAGGAATGCGTAGCGAAGATCCCGAATACCGCGACAAAAACAAAGCTGGAAAAGCGAAGTCACTTTTATTTTAACTGTCGAAAATTCAAAAAGTATGCAGACGATGTGATTAGAGTTGGAGTAGCTCAAATATAATCCTGATAGCATCGCGAATATAGCAACCTAAAAAAACCGACAATAGTGTGACTAAAGAACACTAAAAATATCATTTTCACACCTCATTTTGTACTATTAGGACACTTGTTAAAATAAATAAATCTTTAAATGTGCTTCACGTATATGACCTACGCTATGTCTAAAAATATCTAGTCCGTATTAGCGACAGTTCCATGGTTCACTTAATAGTGAAAATATAAATTTATAATTATAAGCATAACAGCCGCCTGCACTGCAGAGAGCTCTCTAGGATCTGTTCTACAGTGGCTTTGTTACTGTGAGTGAGGAGCATTCCATGAAAACATCAACTTTTTGTCCCTTACGAAACGCTATCGTATCTACCCTAATAAAACTTATTAACTGTTAAGAAACACTACCCATCTTAAAGCCAAGTTATAATATTACTATACCGACATTCAGCTTCCTAATTTTACATGTCAAAAGTATTAAAAAAGTAGTGTCCCTTACGAAACGTTTTCGTGGAATGCTCCTAGATCATTTAATAATTTTAACAAGTGGCAAATATTGTTGCTGCTCCGTCTGCGGCACGCAGCGCCGCGAGCCATAAACACGGCAGCGACCTTCCGAAGCCCGCTCCGCTTATGCCAGCTATTTCTCCATTTACCCCCACTGAAATATAAATCTCAAATAAAATATATTGTTTGGGTGGACATGCGACGGACAAAACACTTAACCTGATTGACCCCCGGCTGGTATTTTTATTGCATCTCAAGTCGCCGGTGTTTCGGCCTCAGGAGGACTCTTCTGCGTGCATTCATTCCCTTCAGCGTTTTTCTATAAAAAAGCTTTCGCTATTTATTTGAGAGGAGTTTTATTTGTATACGTAAGTGAGTACCTAGATGGTTAAAAGTGTAATGAACTGCGTTTTAGTTTTGGTATTTCTGACTGTATTCGTTTTATTAGCGTGTTTCATTGTAGTGAAAAGCTATTTAAAAACTGAACTTAATTTACCTTTGCGATTTAACCGCAATCTAATAAGTTACGTTATAGTTTACATTAAAGTACAGTAAATATGTCCCAACTTGCAAATGAATAAAATAGAACCGACGGGCGGAAACATTTGGAATGTTATCCACACGTGGTCCCTATCTTTACACATTTCCATTCGCGTTCAATATTCATGTCTTCGGCAATGTAATTGTAACTTTAGTGAGTGCAGAGATTGAAACAATAAATTGCAAGAAACAGTAACATGTGGCGACACGCAACCTACGGCAATCCGCAAATAGGGTTGGCAAAGGCACAGAAATAATACCTACCCAACTATTCTCGTCCGGAATATGATGGTCACTACCACGATTTTGCCGATTATATATAGATAAATATGTAATGAATTAAGTTTTCTTTAGATATTTAACTATGTTTTTCAGAAATAACTCTAATAATATTAAAATTATGGATAGTTATATACCGCTAGGATCAAACTCAACTTTGCCCCATTCAAAACTTGGCAGCCCTACCCAGCCGCACCCTACCCGACACCATTAGAGCGAAATTAAGACAGCTTGTGCTACCAATATGCAAATCCTGTGTACCTACACATGTACCGAGTGTACCGAGCCTAAACAAATATTGTTTATAACAAAGTACCCCGCGTCAAAAGCTACATTTCTGTAAATAAACGGCATTAATGAAAATATTACTTTCTGCCTCCGCAGTTCACAATTTCGCTCTCAGAATGTGTATTCTGAATTTTATTTCGGCTTTCCCTTTCAGTAACTTTGCTTATTTTTGTGACAAAAAAGTTAATGATATTAGAAAATATAATGGCTTTGTCTTCGCATTCCAATGCCAACTTGAGAGCCAAAAATACACGTACTTATTATGTATTAGAAAATTACACTTATTTCCTAAAATATTAATCTTTCGACTATTTCATTGATAGTAGGTAATATTTTACAGAATTGCAGATTGTGTATTAATGCACACAGAAATAGAACAATATTATTTAAATACCTATATCTGATACGGAAACTATTGCGTTCCCTTTGTTACTTTGAACTTAGTATTCCTTTGATTCGGTTCGTTTTACAGAATAAAGGCGAGTTTACGTTTCCGCAACGCATTTGTTTCGCGTTTGCCGGAGGAATCCTTAAGTTCCTTTCTATTCGCGATAAAATATCGCGAGGCAGTTGCGCATTCCTACGCGGCCCACCGGGCTGGAAAACATCCTTTACGTTTAACGATACCTCAACAATAAGACGCATTTTAAAACTTTTCGCGAATGCACGCAATCTGCACAATAAGGCGTTTCTTCCCGCTATATGAAAACTTCAATTGTTTATCATTCATATACGTTTAAGTATTCGTTATTCTTCCCAGTTCATCGAAGGATCCTATATAAACGAAGAAATAACAATTTTCTCAATCTCATTTATCGAGACAAAATTCAACGCTACTCCAAATTGGAATTCATTTTCTCACCACTAATAACTACAACGTAAACGTGGAATCACTACGTATCGCCGAGCACCTCTTCACAGAGTTTAAATAAAAATCAAGTCTGAATCCCCTCGGGGCGTGCCTGAGCAATTTTCCAATACAGCCATCAGGGCTGGTACATCCGAGAGCTAGTCATCTTACAAGCTGAATTGATACTTCAGACATCCCTTGAAGTGCTATTCTCTTGAAAGCTTTTATATTATATTATCTAAGACCTTTCAACACGTGGCGACCGTCTGTTGAAGCGATCTATCGATTTCGATTCTCGCCTCATGGGTAAAGAGCAAAGTGCTTGCTACGGCAAAGCAGGTGATATTGAAACCGGCGTAAATAAATTTGCGAGGTACCTACTCAGAGACGATTCCTGTTAACACTATTATACTACCTACTTGTTCACAAATATGCTAGTTGTGAGTAACATTATAGAGTGCTTAAATAGAACTAAAACATAACCCCTGCCAATGCCTGATAGACAAAAGTTCAAGTCTTACTCGTAGAAATAAACTTCCGTAGAAATTTAGGGTTATTTAATATTCTGCCCCCACTTACTGCTTAATTAAAAAGGCCCAATTATGTAGGAAATCTGAATGAGATGTGTCCTTTCCAATCAGCGTTAACGCCAGTATGTTAAAGAATAGTCAAGTGGTCTATATACCAGAGGATGCCAAGATAAATTAAAGATACTGATAGTCGACAGGTAGAGTTGGTAGTAACAGTAGTAACTCGGTTAAAATAATGCTATTTTAACCGAGTTACTACTGTTACTACCAACTCTATCAGCGTAATTCAATTACTAGGTACGTGTTACTGCTGAAATTAAGAAATAAGAAAATAAATAAAAAAATTAAACCGACTGTAAAAAAGAGAGAAATAAAACTTTTATGCCAACTATGGGCTGGAAGGCTGGCACCGACCTCAAAAAAATAGTTGGCATAAAACTTTTATTTCTCCCTTTTTTTAAGTCGGTTTAATTTTTTTTATTACTTTTTCATGTACTATGTATATATTTATGCTATAACATGAAAACAAAACTCAAACTGGCCAGTAACTTTTTATTAATCATCATTCCTATTGGTTTCTTGTCTATTCTACTGTCTTAAACGCTAGTCAAAATTTGTAGATCAAAACAGTAGTCGTATGTGTGTAGCTAATGTTCGATAGTAGCAAACAAACAGTTATTATGTAAGTAAACAATTATTATGTACAAACATGTCTGAGTTACTGGGAGTGCATGCTTAAGGAGGAGTTTAGGCATCACTTTCGCGAAAATTGCTCAGGGCTCAGACGAGAGGTTCCGCTCAGCGATCTCGCGCTTCGTATAAATCCACATTATGCAGTAACAACGTTTTGGTTCCCTGCCAGCAGACGAGCATATGCATGCATACTCCTAGCTTGCGGTTTAAGTGCCAGTCGTTACGATATAAGTAACATAACATATGCAAAGCGGGGCGTTTAACTAGCGAATCAATAAGAAACAAGCACGTATTGTTATAGTTATGTACATGTTGCTGCTAAAACTGAAAATCTGCGGACACGGTAGTGCTCCCGCCATACTCGTACGAGCCAACGGCCGCCGGATAGTACCTTTTCTCGAAGCGTTACATTAAGCGTTATTTTATTGAACCCTCATAACTTTGATCTAGATAACAATGGAGAGTCTAAATTTTCAGCATAAGGTATGCCTACTAATCTTTAGATATTATGAATATTTGAAATACGTCGATTTTGCCACTTCATCACTCACGCACTGCACTCATGCACGGTGATCATCAACACCTCTCGGGATTTCCTAAAGTCTAAGAAGGCTGAAATTTGGTATTTAAGCTAGGATTTCTACACAGATAAACAGAAAATATAAAAATTTGTAACTTTCTCCCTCGGACTCCCATAAAAGAGGTTAAAGGTTGCGTGGTACAAGATGGTCAGATTACCTACCTAGGTAGCCACATTCCACATTGCAAAAAGAAATGTAATTCTACCAAAAACATATATTGTTTCTAAAATGGATTGCTTATACTCGCAAACTCATAATAGTCATAATGCTTTCATTGTGAAAAAGTTATCAAAATCCCATGTAGAGGCAAGCCCGTGTTCCTAACTCAATAAATCCAACGTCTTGGTCAAAAAGTATGACTTGGCCGTTACAAACGGTAAGAAAGGTTAGGTACCTACTGGTTTCTAATGTTCGCCAAACAATAGTAGTTTCATGAAACGACCAAGTCATACTTTTCAATGAAATTCAATTCATTTATTATCCGACTGCGGCGAAGCCCAAAGGAGGGTTATGTGGTTGACCTGTATGTATGTATGTATGTCCGTTCCTATGTCCGCTCGTAACTACTCAACGGCACATCCGATTTTGATAAATGATACATCATTAGATTCGTCTTGATGGTGCGAGTGTCACTGGGTATGAAGTTCGTTAAAATAAACAAAATGGCGGATTTTATGCAGTTTCAAAGTGCACCGCGGTCGGGTTTTTTTTTTTATAAAAATGTGGTTATTGCAGATTAAATATCCATATTGTGTTAGTAACAAAGGGCTTAAAAACTATTGCTTCTCTTACTCGATTGAATCTCCGGTTGACGATATGTATCCCACCAAAAACATTTGATGTGAAATGGTTGCAAAGACTCGTACTTAAACTCATAATGTTTCCACTTTATAAATCCTACATCTTAGCCAAAAAAAACAAAGAGCGGGACCTGTACCTCTACCACAACTGTGACACGCGACTCTTTGTCGCGCGACAAATGCCATCCATCTCTTTCCACTCAATATAGCGTGACAGTGACAGGTGATGCTCTGTCGCGCGAGATGCGAAGTCGCGACCAGTTATGCTAGATAGCCTGGAGTGAGAGCGCAGGGCGCTAGGTATTGGTAAGAAGCAATATGTTGATCCGCAGATTTGCAAAATGTTCAACAAGTGTGTTAAGCCTATTTGCTTATAGAGCTTATGGCCTTCATTTATACACCTGCAGCTTGTGAATCAACTTTCCGAAGAAAGCTTATACTTAGCGCGTTACGCGTCTTATACAACAACGTGTTCGGATACTGAAATGAGTGAATAAGTACCTACTGACACACTTCTAGAACTAGTAATAGGTATGTTCCAATATCCACAATATATACATGTTGAAATGTGACTATTTAAGTACCTACGTACCTATTTATATACTCCTACCTATTAACATTTGTCTCTTACGCTAATCGAATATACGGTCGATGATATCTCCATGGAAATACGATTTAAAATCTTACACATCGCCGCTGTCAGGGATTTTATTGAATATGTATCGCTGACACGGTACCTACGGTACGATTTTTAAAGCATAAGAAGATTTTCAACACTGAACTTCTCAATTTATAAACAATCAAATCCCATGATAATGAACTGCACTAATAAGATTAAGGCTCGATTTACATTAACGGGCCTTCGGGCGGTTCTAATATAATTAACAATTCTTTTCGCCTGACGCGGAGTTTTGAGGGTGGAGAAACGATTGAAATTCAAATCCTACGTCTCGAGCATATCTAATGTAATTATGTCGCCCTGGTAGGTAATTGAGAAGACATCCTTACTGTTTAACTTACACAAAAAAGAAAGATGAATTAAAGAAAACGTCTTTTGGTTTGATGCTAAGTTACGGAAATTAATATGAAGGCCGATAGATATATAGATTACCTTCCTGCAATGTTATGCTACCATGCCTCGACAGGCCTTCATCATTTTTTTGGGAAGATATACGTACTTACTAGACCAGTTTCATTTTGTTTCCTTTAGATAGTCCGCAACAAACCTACATAGAAAGAAAGGTATTGGAACTCAACATTTTGCAAATTTAATATTATAAGAATTCAATATTCTGGGCCGGAAGGCTGGGGCCGAAAGGTGGCTAAAGTCAGTGTACGAATAGCGTATACTTATAAATATCTATCCAGGTATGTATAGCTATGTTCCCGTCTAGCGCGACCTCCGCACCGCGCTAATAACATTTCTCTGCGAAATCTACTTTAGCCAAAATGGCTTTGTCAGTAAACATTAGTCTGAGATTTAATATGTATACCGCACGTCACAACGTCAACGCATAGTAACAAACAATCTAATAGGAATGCCATTAGAGATACGTAAGTTGGGACATGTTAGACAGGCTGGAAACAGTATGAATAAATATATCAGTAGACTAGCTTTTGCCCTCGACTTCGTCCGCGTGAAATTCGAATAATGTGAACCCAGACGTCATCCCTATTGCGCGAAGCAGTCCCCCTTAAGGAGCAACCCTTTATAGTCCCCCTGGGGATGAATTTCGAAAAACGGTGAAATCACTTTTCATTTATTCTAATGAAGAGTCTAGGTAAACGTGATGTTTCAAAACTCTTAAAAAAATCGCAGACTCTCCAAACAAACTTTCAACTCCTATTTAAACCCCTTAGAGAATGAAGAGTCTGAGTGCATGATATACAGACTCTTCATTCGAGTAGAAGAAAAGTGATTTCATCGTTTTTCGAAATTCATTCAGGGATGCATTTCGAAAAATTCGTTCTTAAAGTCTCACCTACGTCATATGAACATTCAACTGTGAAAATTTCAAGTTCCTAGCTTCAGTAGCTTCGGCCTTTTATATATAATATATAGATAAAAAAAAATTTAACACACTTGCTCGTAAAATGGCTATTTCTGTCCTCTGGCCGGAATGCGTCACCTTGCCGGCCGCTGCGCTAAACGAAGATGCCGCTTTCTGGCTCTGTCGAACAGTAAAATAGTATACAAACCTTGGCCAGTAAATAAGAAAGCCTCAGATCACATGTTTGTCGTCCTCGGCATCGATATCGTGGCTAAGACAAAAATGTATCGCGATACTAGGTACACCGCTGCAAAAAGTTGCCGAAGTCAAATTCTTATTATTTACGCACCATTTCACTGTTCCATTCTACATACCGTGCGAAGACGGCACCGTATAATATGCAAATTAGAGCAGACGTTAGCCCGCAAACACACGATGAATTAATGTCTTACCAACGTCTCAGTCCCGGGGGTGAACAACTTAAATTGTAACAACACAGCCATACGCATTCATTATAATTTGCTATTTAAAATTGGAAACGAAGCCGCGGGGGCTTACGTGACGGGTTATCTCGAGTGTTTGTACAGTTTATATTAAATTATCTACTTCCGAAATACTTGTAATTAATAAGTATAGGGATATTGGCCCACGCGTGCTTGAAGTGACAAGCTGCAGGTGTATAAATGAAGGCCATAAGCTCTATAAGTAATAGGCTTAACACACTTGTTTAACATTTCGCAAATCTGCGGATCAACATACCTATTGCTTCTTACCGGTACCTAGCGCTCTGCGCTCTCACTCCAAGTCCCGCTCTTAGTGAGCTTGCCTCTACATGGGATTTTGATAAGGAACTTTTTCACAATGAAAGCCTTATGACTATTATGAGTTTGCGAGTATCAGCAATCCATATTAGAAACAATGAATGTTTTCGGTAGCATTACATTTCTTTTTGTAATGTGGGTACCTACGCAACCTCTAACCCAGTGGTGGGCAAAGTACGGCCCGCGGGCCAACTCCGGCCCGCGAAACCATTTTATCCGGCCCGCCGCGGATACATCGAAATAGTTTGTATATGGCCAGCGATGATTATATTTTTAATATTATATAATAATAATAATATTATATGATAATTCTGGCCCTCCTCCGAAATTTCTCAATCTTTCTGGCCGCCCATGAAAAAAGTTTGCCCACCACTGCTCTAACCTCTACAAATTTTACTGACTCTGCTTGTTTGATGTTCACTCCACGTGATGAAATTTCCAGAGTGTCTTTATTTCTTGAGATAGTTCTAAAAAGTCAGTTCCAAGTTGTTCGAACTGAACCAAGTATTGAGGGCTTCCAAAGCAAGGTTGACTCTAGCATTCAGCTGTGTGTGACATAATATTCTCTGCTGATATAATGGCGTTAGTGTCATCAGCGAAGATCACACGGTTTGCGTCCTGAAGAGCTGTCCTCATGAATGCCACTAAATCATTTATAAAGATGATAAAAAATATAAGACCTAAGATTGTGAGTGCCCTTTAGGGCTTCAAAATACCGGACCCTTCGCAATCCCGGTATTAATACCGGAACCTTCTTCCTCAATACCGGGATCCCGGTATTGGAAAACAAAAAATGTATTTATTACGAAATTACGTACTAACTAGAATTGAACTCGGTTTTATTGGTATAAATTCATATTTAATGCGTTAAATAACAAAATAAATGAAATACGGAAACCGTTTTGATGAAAAATAACCATATAAAATTTGGTTCCGATGGCCAAATGTGTTCATAAGCCCAAATAATAAGCTAGTAGTATATAAATGTACCGACGGGACCTCAACCCATAATTATTATTAAAGTTATGACTATAGCGCCCGTTAGGTAGACGAAATCCTCATAGAAGAACTCCTATTTAATAATTATTTGTTGTGTGTACTGTGTGCAGAGCGTACCTAAGTAGTACTTAATATTGTAGTATCACCTTTGCACTTAATCACTGGCAATATACATTGTTAGATCACTGCCAAATTGCCAATAGAAACATTCGTCTTCAAATATATTTAACAATAAGATATTGTGCGTCCCTCAAACGTTGCCAAACCAAGTCAATTCAGAATATTCAGATTAACCTCTTTCTCAAAGTTGAATCTTCGTATCTGGACTGCATCTGAAGGGGTTGGGACTTGGGCCTTCATTTTGAAGGCTCATAAGAATATTCTAAGTCATTTAAAGAAAGATGGAGTGGGATATATCCAGTTGCTCTGCGAAATCGAATTAGAAATTAACGTTTCGATCTGTAGAAGAACCAAAGTGACCGAAATATATAGTATTAAATCTTATATGTCAATGGGCAGAGCATGTTTCTTGTAGGAATGAGGGCTGATTTCCCAAGTGCATAAGAGAGAACTGATGGTCTGATGAAGGTTCTCTGGATGCGAGTGGTGCCAAACGACTCACCATGGCGTTATTTGGGGAAGGCCTATGATAATATTATTACAACTATACTTGAAATATACTACCTCAATCAATAGAGGTATTTTTGGATACAAAATTCAATCAATCGCACGGCTATCTGGCAAAGAAGACGTACTCGGTCGGGTTGGTTCATGGTAATAAAAAGACAGGATGGTGCTAGATTAGCATAAGTGCTAGTAGCAAGCTTCTGACCTGGCCGAAAATTATTGTTTTAATAGGAAAATTCGGTTAAAGTAGCACATTTCGTTAATTGTACTTAATACCGGAATCCCGGTATTGCACCGTCAATACCGGTATTGAAAAATGGCCCTAAAAAGCCGGGATCCCGGAATTGGAAGTCCTAGTGGGACACCTCTTTCTATTTTGGCTACTCTTGATCTGTGAATACATTCGTTATTGTCTTTAACCCACTTGACTTCAACGAACTGTTTCCTCTTTTCTAGGTAAGATTGAAAAAGATTGAACATTGTGCCTCGTACACCGTAATGTTGCAATTTGGCTAGTAGTACTCGATTATCAACAGTGTCAAACGCAGAGCTCAGATCAAGGAATAGACCTGCCACTTTATTTTTTTTTTCTACTCCTGTACTGTTATCTGTCTTTTACTTGGTCACGAACACTAATATAAGAACATACATAATATGAGTTCAGAGAAGTCTATACTCTATTCCCCATAACAGCACTAGTGTCGTTATAGTCACTTTACGTTATTGCTAGCATCCACAGACTTCTAAATCTAGGTTAAACTTAGGTCAAGGATTAAGCGCTCAATTCTAACTTCACGATAAAAATTCACAACTACCAACTTAACAAACAATTAAACTCCTACGATTCATAAGAAAAACAAAACTTTCCGAATTAAATTAATTGATGCCAACATAAAAAAAAGTATTTTAATTATCGTCACATCGTGTCACCAGCCATATCAAAAAAAAGTTTACCATAGACACAACTGTCATGCCGGCTGTACACACTCGGAGAGACCGGGCGAGACACGCGTGACGTCCATGTATTTTATATTTTAACCTAGTCGTAGAAAAAGTATTGTATGCAACGTTGTATAATTAAGTCAAAAAACGCTCATTGCGTCTCTATTTGCGATACTCGCCGCATTCGCGGCTCGTATCGCAACTCACGCAATTCGCATTTTTTGAACCTTATTATACAACTGTTGCATAAAATACTATTATTAAGTTGGAGTAATATGTCCTCATCCTCAATCAAGGTACTCCTGCTTTTTTGGTATCCATACTGTCTCTCGCTTATATAGTACCTACCTATGTTATTTAGGTTAAGGTGCTTTAGAAGTCTGTCCGTGTGATTTTTGGGTCTTTTTTAGATTTTTTTTTGTGGATAGGCAAGACTTTAGCTACTTTAAACTGGTCAGGGAAAGTACCAGTCTTAAAACATTCGTTAAACAGATACACCAAAAGACCTGCGAGTATGTCTATATTGTCTTTGATGACAGTAATAGGGATCTCTTCGTATCCACAAGATGTTTTGGGCTTCAAACTTTTTAAAATATAGGTATATCAGCCTCATTAACTGGGTCAAAAGCCAAGTCATTTACGATCCTTGTGACATGAGCACGTAGCAGGGGTAAAGCATCTTTGGATGTATGGTTTGTACCAATTTGGTTAAATTTTTCTAAAAAGATGGCACAAATATCTCCTGAGGGTCATTTAGCATGTTTTTGTTTTGTGTCCCATTTTCTAGGTCTACTGTCAAACACAGATTATCTGTGGCTTGTGACGCAACCTTACCGCAATGCCCATGGACGACCTTCCATATTTTTTCGACTTTCGACGAATCTTTTGCTTTTTCGATTTGTGTCTGTACAGCAATTTTTTTGGCATGCCCGATTACGTTTGTAAATTGACATATTTTTTCCTATAGTTCACTATCGAGTCAGATGTGGAAGTTTTGTGTCCGTCAAGATAGCGTACACCGTAAAGATATTCAGAATCTGATGCAGCCAATAAATAGTACCCAAATAGTACCGACGAAATACCTAGGTGAAAAAAATAGTACCCTTAAACTTTTCGAAATATAAGGCCAGTTCACGGTGTACGCTACCGGCGTCAAGCTGGCGTACACCGTTTGTATCTCTGGAACGGCTTTGTTTTTGGAAACGCTTTATATCTCAAACGGAAACGCTTTATATCCAAAAACAAAGCCGTTCCAGAGATACAAACGGTGTACGCCAGCTTGACGCCGGTAGCGTACACCGTGAACTGGCCTTATATTTCGAAAAGTTTAAGGGTACTATTTTTTTCACCTAGGTATTTCGTCGGTACTATTTGGGTACTATTTATTGGCTGCATCAGATTCTGAATATCTTTACGGTGTACGCTATCTTGACGGACACGGAAGTTTTGTGAGTCACGAGAACACGCTTCATTTGGCTTGAAACTCTAATGCCTTTCGTTATCCATTTTATCTTAGGCCTATAGTGTTAATTTTATTTTATTTTTCCTGAAGCTTTCCCTAAATAATTTATTAAACTTTTGGATGAAGGTATTCAACCCTATAGGTAGTCTACCCGCGACCACGAACGCTGAAAAGGGTTACGAAACGCCGGGACTTAAAATGTAGTAAAATACGCGATTTAATCCGTTTAAGTTGTTTTATTACTGAGTGATAATCGCGGAAACCGAAGACAATATTATATTCAACCCTATGTTGTTCCAGTTCTCCTTCATAATTGCTTAACAAAATTTTAATTATTTATAAAATATCCTTACTACCTACTTTGCAAACTATTTTATTGGATTTATGGATTTGAGGAACGTTAAAAGTGCTGAGGACACCTGCATGACCATCTGCCAGGCCATTGTTCAGCGTTCCCGAGATAAAGGGTCTTGACAGACGGACGGACGGACAACAAAGTGATCCTATAAGGGTTCTGTTTTTTCTTTTTAGGTACGGAACCCTAAAAATCTAAGTTTTTGGTATTTTTTGCAAAATACACACTTAGCTTGGCAACTTCGTTGGTGACACTCACCTGTGTGCTTTTTGTTATGTGCAGCCGTTACTTACACAAGTTACCGTTAACACGAACGGCGACCGACGGGGACTGCCCTCGTGCCCTCTGGTGTTGGCGGTAGCTACAGTAGTAGTTGTGTAGTAGTGGTGTAGTATAGTATGGTAAGCTATAGTAGGCGGGTACTTATTCTATACTATTTTGCTTTTTGTATTTTATTTTATTAACAGTGGGGCGATTCCATTATCGCGGGTGCAACATTTTGACTTATTCAAGGCCCCTAATAAAACGAAAAACATTTATTATAAAAATATTGTTTTAAGGATTACATTTTAACCTCTTTTCTACAGATTTGTGTATAAGAATTTAAAATAAAATGTTTAAATAGCCACAAGAGAGGGTTAAAGTGCTATCGCGGGTGCAACCAAATCGGCCCACCTCTCCGGATCACAGTATAAAAACAGAAATATCTTTTAATTGTCAAATATTTCAAATGTTTTGCCTATTTATATTGAAAGACAATAAACAATCAACTATAGAAACATAAAAAAAGTATTAAAAACTGAAACTATCAATAAATTATTCACTGTTAAAACGATCGCGTTGGCAGTTGGTCCTAAATCTTAGAATGCTAAGGTTTTCAAGCGCTTTGAAGTTAAGTCCATAACAATTAATTTAAGACCTCACCCTACACGATGGTATCAAAAAAAGTAATAAATTTTGGGACTTGATGAAATTAATGTCAAGGTTCGTCTCTAGCGGAATCGCCCAGTAACTATAATTATTTTAATTTATCTGAAATAATAAATGAAATAAAGGAAGGCATCGAATAAATAAGAAAAGTAGTAAATCAATTAATATTTATTAGCTACGCAATCAATCTGGAAGTGTTCCTTACAATTGAATGGATGATTACAAAAACAACATAACTAGAGTCTGTGCGGAAAGAGAATAGGATTAAATGGGGCGGGCGCCATACTGATTAGGTTAGTTCCGTTTTTCGCCACGCCTATTCTCTTTCCGCACAGACTCTAAGCTGGCTGACACCTACTGTCATTAAAAATGTTTCTCTATAAGTATCAAGCAGTCTAATGACTTGTCAGTTATGTTGTTTTTAAAACATCCCTTCAATTGTTTACAATAATCAGATAAAAGAAACAATGGGGCTCAAAGCAAAACACACGGATAAAATTCCCTTTGAGAAGATATGTCATTATTTAAAACACCAAAATAACAAAAACATTGCAAAGGCCTTCAAAATTATAGTAACACTATAGATAAATTGAAAGGTATTCAAGCTTCAAACATTAGATTTTTATTTCCTAAACCGTTCCAGACTCGTCATATTCCCAACTGGTCACATTCCATGTTCATAATAACTAATATTAACACCGGGACCATATATTTGTGTTTATTTTTACGAGTACTATTACGGGGCTATTTAAGACCCGCGAGGCTATTTGGAAAAATTACTTAAACTAATAAAAACCTTATTATTAGACCACTTACCAACTTCACATTAGATTTAGGCTCCGATAGACGAAGATCTATGCTTCTACCAGCCCCCACCAAGTCCGATCAAATCGAGGTGGACCGGGACAAGCGACCTGGTTCGACCCCAGGAATCCCCGGCACCCACCCAGTCCGATTCATTCGGGGTGGTCCAGCTAGCGACCTGGTTCGACCCCAGGGAACGCCACGGCCGACCACCCGGTCATATAATCGTTATGACCACTAGGGTTGCGAGTTAGGCTTTAAAAAAACTTGCTTCTTTGCTATGCTTCTACCATTACCACAGCAAGAAATAATTGGACTTTTAACTTACGTTTTCTTAGTACCAAATAGCCTCGCGGGTCTTAATTAGCCTCATTTTACGGTACCCGTTTCGGCACTGTTGCAAGCGCCATAATCACGGAGTTACTGACGTGCTGCGAGTTTTTAGTCGAAAACATTCAGTGACAGTGGTTTTGACAGTGCCGAAATATCGGGAACTCGTAAAAACAAACATACAATGGTAAATATCCCGGTGTAATAGTAGTTATTGTGATGACCATGTTAGCTTAAAATCGTATTCCATGTTCATGATTAGTATACGAGTAGCATCTACTCGTATTCCTGATTAGTTACATTAATTCCAAGGACAAATGCCGAAATCGCAAACTACCTACTACGTTAAGCGATCTTTGCAAAGGACTAATTTACAAAATCATGAAATTACTATTTTATGTAGGCAGAACAAGCAATTATTGCTTATGTTGGAGCAATCTGAGACTAGTCAAAAACAAATCTTGGTATTGAGTATTTCGTTTGACATTCATTGCTATATGCTCTTAAATATAAAATGTCTTATAAAATATTATTGATAATGAGTTGTATAGTAAATATGTTACACTTTGTCTACTGACGCATGATTTAACGATCGGAATCTAAGACAATATCTATTGTGATCCGGAGTGATTGTAAGAACATTTTTATGAACACTCCAGCATAGGGAAATCATATAAATATATGTCCAATTACGACCAGTAAGGTTTTTAAATGGGTAATTTACGTTATTACTACTTAGCTGCTGTTTATAAAGATATTAATATTATATAACTTGTTATCAGATGTACTTCCTATTGTCATAGAAGTTAGAACTGTAAAACCCCAATAAATTTACCTCAAATGCGTACGTACCTCAAAATAACGAGTTCTACAGAGCAAATAGGAAGTACAACTTATAACAAGTATTGTGCGTTTATTATTTCACAATTACACGAACGTTGAGTAAAACAGATTTATACGCAATTAAAAATTAATTATTCTGTGCCACGTTATTAAATATAATGAACAATTGAACATGGATCAAATAGTGACGACTAGTGACTAATTGTATATTTTACATTCTAAAAGGTAACAATGAAAGATGAAGGGAAGTATTCACAAAACATATAATACTGGTACCATAGCCCACGCATGGTTATAGCCCGCTAGATTACGATCTGTCAGTTTCGTTAGTGCATTATTTTTTAAAACATGTTGCACGTTTTAGTAAGTGTTAATCGTACTGTACAAACTACTCATGGCGTGAAACTATCCGTTTTTATCAATTATCATCCTGAATATACCTTATTTTTTCATTGTTCACCTGTAAAAAGTAAAAATTTTACACAACTTTGTGTTCTAATTTAGTATTAATAACATATTTATGGCACTCTTAAATTAAATAGCGTATCACTACTTAACCCTGCATACTTGCACAGCTTATTATTTAAACGACAAAAAACGCTTGTTTGGCTGTAAAAATAAGGTTTTGTAAAGATAAAAACCTTAGCACTTGATCAACCGAATTTTATAGCAATGATTTACGGATTATATCGCTATTTTATTGCCGGGTAAAAGGTTTCACCCACTTTCGATAACATCGCAAATCTTTGCAGTTACAGTAGAATTTAATTTTCCCATTTGAAGGGTACACGGAACGAACATGGCTAGTCACCTTTTTTGAAAAATGATATTTTAATCTCAAAATGCCGGCAAAGTACTATAACTAACCATTGGGTTAAATATGGACATCTGAGAATAACATATATATTTTTCACTTTTAAAGAAATGATTACTATAGTAATTGTTCGTGATGACTAACATTCAAACCGCTACAAATCAAAAAGTTGTTTAGCTGTCTAGATATATTCTTTCCGTGTGTTAATGGAAAACGAATTGAACTTAGATGTTGATACTTCTTAAAAAAAACAAAGAAAACGTCTGTGCAAGCAGCATTTAACATAATTAATTCGATTTTAGTCTAAGACATGTTTATTTCTTGTCCGCGGTAAGTATATTAACAATGATTATAATATATAACTTTCCAACGTATTTATATATATGTAACAACTACGTTAATTGTTTCGGTTTTTAGTTAACAAGCATATAGTTAACAGAAGGCACTGCGTTACTTATATCATGGTAATTTATCACTCATCTAGCACCGTCGCCATTGTGCATGGTTTTTATTGCAAAAGGCAGGTATGACAACTTATCTTAATATCTTAACTTAACTCATCACATTCACTATAACGACTTTAACGAAAGTAATCACTGGCTAATATTATGGTATGAGTGGATTACGTTCTCCAATAACAGTATAAGTAGGTTGAATATCGTTTAATTATAATCAACTCAATCAGATTTCAATGGGCGTTTCACCACTGCACAGTGCAAAGAAAGTTCTTTAATCTTATTAAACGGTGCATAAATATATTTCAAAATACCATTTTTGATCATGCGCGGTCCCTTTATCGTCTTGACTAAGCAGCCGTCTCTTTCCCACTAATTTATAAACTTGTTAGAGAGAGAGAGAGACAGACAGCTGTAACGAAAAACGCAACCATCAAAGCCCAATTTATTTGAATATATTTACATTTTGAAACAACTAATCATATTTTGAACATTTTAAAGCGGCTCACGACCTCACTTAGTACTAATATTTATATACTTCTGATTATATTTAACCAAATTAAATATTCTCTTAAAAATAAAAATGTATTTACAATACTAGTTACAATATTGATATATCTATGTTACGATATTTAAATAAATACAAACATATTTACATGTTATTTTGCGGATGATACACTCAAGGCTTCAAATCATAGCATGTGTATGACATTCAGACTAATGAACAAGCAAATTAAGACGACGGAACTATGCAACAAAACTTACAAAATGCCAATTTCTCAGAAAACGGATCACGTATATTATTATGTATTATCCATACAACCAGTAAATCTATACTTTTCACATAATTATACATTCGATCTTACACTGTCAATAGCTCCCAAAAAGATAAAATATATGTTTTTTTGTAAAAGTATTAGTAATGAAATAACTGTATTTGTTTAATACCTACTCAAAATTGTGAGTTTGAACTGTTTATAAAGTTACCGATATGAAAATAACAGACGACAGACGTATTCCTATTGCTCATATTTGCTACCCGTTATTCATTAAATGTAAAAATACGAATGGTGTATGTTTTTACGCCTTGTGACCCGTTCTGTGGTTAATGTCATAAGTACTTAGTTAATTAATGTACGCACACTAGTTAATTCATTTAATTAATATTGTCAGTGCAATACTTTAAGCCAGTAGTTAATATTCAAATATAATCACTGTCTCCATTTAACATACAAAAATTACGCAGAGTTCTATTTCAAGGCTATTTGATTTTAATCCTTAGACCAACGCAATTGTTTATACCGTTCCAATAGGCACTGAATTGGTCGTCATATATTGGAAATCTTATGTCGCCGCCAAATAGCTTAATTAGCCATTTGGTTAACTGCCTAGCCTTTTCATTAAACGGCGCCATTTAATTAAGTTCCTGGATGAACATGGGACCGTCTAGCCATTCTATGAAACGGCTAGGCAAACTACTTTCGTTCGACAGCATTAAATAACCCGCCTAGCCGAGTCCGTCAAATTTTAGTTGTATAAATCTATTCTGTCCTAGAAATTGATCTAACATCTGGGTAGGGCTTCCAATCCCGGTATTCCGAGATCTCGGTATTCCGGGATCCCGCAGGATTTGCAGGACTGCGGGACAAACATTTTCAACAAAATATTGATACAAGCAAATAAGAAATACTAATAAATAATAATACAACTTGGCCTTTTCTTTGTGTAAGTAAGTTAGCATGATAGTTTGTCTATCTTCTTTGATGTTAGTTAATCATTCTCGTTTGCTCAACTCAAAGGTTAACTGGAAGAGGTCCCTTATAGGGATAAGTTCGCCTTTGTACAGATCCATTATTATTTGTATTGTTTCTATTTGATTTTATGTGCAATAAAGTGTTTATATACATAAATAAATTTAATATTTCAATAATTTGTCTTAAATTATAATTGAGTTCCTTAGAGTTTGTTTAACATAGGTCGATTTTAATTTTGGTCTAAATAGAACTAATAGAAGTGCAATGTTATTTTTTTATGTGTAATATTTAATGTTTTAAATGTAAACTTTAATAAAAGTTTAAATAAGTTGATTATTTCACCTTATAATTGATATCATTAATTTGTATGCGGGATCCCGCAAATACCGGGATCCCGCGGGATCGAAAATGTGCAATCCCGCAGATACCGAGATTAAAGATAGGCTGCGGGATTGGAAGCCCTACATCTGGGGACGGGGGGGCTAGGCGGAGCCCCCCGCATGGAAAAAGTGAACAAACTCCTTTTTTTAGGATAGGTTTGTTAGTCAGCTTGTGTCCCTCAGAGCAGAAATAGAAGCCCCGCTTCGTCGACCTGCATCGGTCATAGTTATTTAGAAAGAAAACCCTAATCAAAGCCCATTTTCGCCCTACTAAACGAACGGCATAAGCATTGGCCAGCCATATCGTTAATTGATACATTGACGCATTGGCTAAATTTCATCCAGGCAGTTAACTAAATGGCGCCGTTTAGTTAAAGGCTAGGCAGTTTACTAAATAGCTAATTAAACCAGTTGGCTGCGACATATACAATAGAGATCAGTGGATAGAATACTTTGATACAATATTGTCATAAGTCCCTTGTCACGCATGAAATGTTTTACATACTGAAAATATAGTCAGATACGAGGGGTTAATTCGTATAAACAAAATGATCACCCCTCAGAATACAGGAGCAACAAGATTACTTTTTTTTTAATATCCCCAGAACAAGGCCCTGTTCAATTCTGAGTCAGCCTTATTGACAAAGCTTCGCATCGATAAGTAGCACGATCAAGAAACATTCGATTGGTCCATAATATTCTGTGATCGTTTTAGTTCAGGAAGACAACGCAACCGATATTCCATGTTATGAGAGAAAAAAGGAATCAAGTGCCATGGCGGTTTTGATGGAGTTTTGAGTTTATGAATACTCTCATGGGGCTTAAATTACATTTGTAGTCACAGGTTACGATACATAGTCCTACTGAGCCACGTAACTTATCGACGCTGTATGGAAGCCCGTTACTGAAGAGTGCACCATCCTCGCAATCGTCAAAGGTTGACGATCCCGTTCTCCCCGTAGTACTCGGCGACCGTGTCGTCACCGTTCGCCTGCTGTCGAATCACCACCGTCGGGTTGTTCGAACAGTTGGAATTGTTCGATATTGTCCGCTGCGTGGATTTACACCTGCACATTATATGTAAATTAATTATAGTTTTTAACAAGTTAATGATTAGGTCGACAGTGTACCTATATGTCGCCGCCAACTAGCTTAATTAGCCATTTAGTTAACTGCCTAGTCTTTTTCATTTAAATTTTAGGTTAGGTTTGTTAGTTAGCTTGTATCCCTCAGAGCAGAAGTACAAGCCCCGCGTAGCGCAGCCATATCGTTAATTGATACATTGACGCATTGGCTAAATTTCATCCAGGCAGTTAACTAAATGGCGCCGTTTAGTGAAAAGGCTAGGCATTTATCCAAATGGCTGATTAAACCAGTTGCCTGCGACATATACACCGTATTTTTGATTTTTGTTAACTTTGAGGGCACATTCTTCAGATCTAATTAAGTTAATTTCTCCAAGAAACTAATGTTGTAACTCATGCCGTTTTTAAAATATTCATAATCTTAATTTAATCAACAACCAGTATAAATAGCTGGCGTAATTCCAACATTGTATTCCATTCCAGCATTGCATAGTTGACATTAACTTTTGACTAACTCAAAAGTGTCTTAAAACGGTTATCAACTCAGTATTAATTTATTTTGTATGAAAAGTAAAAAAAAAAATTCGAATTTACACAAAGCGATGTATCAGGTAGCTTCTGTTGACATACGAAGCAACGTGTCGAATTTAACGGAAATCAAAAAAAAACACGGTGTAGAACAGTCTGATGACGAAGTTAGAAAGAATAGTTTGTTATTAATTTGTTGCTCATTGGAGAGTCCCTTTATTATTCTTATCCCAAACAACACCAAACCATCACCATAATAGCATTAGGTACAAGCATGTAAAGATTTGAATAGCAACATACTCATGTAATATGTATGTGTTTAGCACTGATAGTATAATATAATAGAAAGCTTGTAATTATAACAGAAAAAAAACCTGTGCTCATAAGTGGTCTAAATTGCAATTTATTAATTGGCGTTATGTTAAACAAGAAATTAGTCAAGCATAGTTATTTCAAACAGAATACTTTGCGTTATTTACTGACTTAATAAATGTATTGAACACATACACAATTCATAGTACAAAACTCCAGAAATCCAACAGCTAGCGGCTTCCGCGTCAGCTGACCGGATCGCACCGGTCCAGCCGCCTCTTACGGTTAGTTTTGTTAGTAAATCTGTGTTAATCAATCACCCACGTTTATAATAACAATACTATTCATATATGCCAATTCAACACGCGTTCAGTTTATGAAGATAACGCAGTTTTAAAAATGTCTGTATTTAAACAGATCATAAAGATAATTCACGTTGGAATGTAGTATTTGTAGTCCTTATTTAAATATTAAAGATCGTCACTCCATAGCTTACCTCTGGCAGTCAACTACGACGATAGAGTTATTGTCGATGTCAGTCTCCGTGCTGCTAGTTCGCCGCAGTCTCTGCGAATCATTCGTCTGCGAGCGGTGTTCTAGTATTGCTCGCCATAGTCGGAGTTCAACGCCACCTCTATAGACAAATTAACATTTAAAGTTGTACTAGCGACCTTCGCTTCGCACGGGTGCAATGCTGATACTAAATGCATGTATTATACAGATAAACCTTCCTCTTGAATCACTCTATCTATAAAAAAACCGCATTAAAATCCGTTGCGTAGTTTTAAAGATCTAAGCATACATAGGGACAGACAGCGGGAAGCGACTTTGTTTTATACTATGTAGTGATATTACATTGTAGGTATACCCTTTAAGTCTGTATATTATTGCAGTTAGGAATTAGTTCAACTGATGTTTGGCTGTAACTAGAAGTGGCTGTTTATTTGGCTAAAAAATATTAAGAAATGGCCAGTTCTCTCATAATTTACATGGACAGATTCCGCCATCTCCATTTCGTCGTTACGGGACTAGGCGTGGACTTGGGTTTCACCCTTACGTTTTCGATTTACCAACGACTCGCACAAAGCGCTTTGCTTCCACTTTCCTTATTAGGACAGCTAATTCTCTTCCAGCAGACCTTTTCCCGGTAAATATAACTTGGATCTCTTCAAGTCTAGAGTGAATAGGCACTATCTAGGTAAATATGCTCCATCATCGACTTCATCTTCACTTACCAACAGGTGAGAGAGAAGTGAAATGCTTACCTATCGCGAATAAAAAAAATATACAGGGTGAAATTTTATTGACCATCCGAATTTTTCCTAGGCATTAGGTATCAATAAAAGATGCCATTTCTGAAGAAAAAAATGTAGGTAAAATTTTCACCAAAAAAGGTGCTGTCCGAAAAATAATTCGTAACGTGAGGATTACGCGTATCGACGCGTACGTTGTCTCGGCGACTCAACGCGGAAGCGGGGTAGGGGTCGCGGGGAGAGGACCGTTGCCGTCTCCCACACAGTGCGCTACCGCGCTATCCACAAACGTATGTTTTTTAGGATATCTTTCAGTTACTGTTTCTCAATATTTTAGTGCTGAAAGATACTGACTGAAAAAACACGTATTTTCTAAAGAATCCACTGTCAAAATTTTTACGATGAAAAAATTTTCTCCCTGTATATTTATGGGTGATCAGTACTTACTTGAAATTCAACCTCGCCAAATCCTCTCTCTGTACATGTTGCAACAAGTCTTCTAACGTATATTCCTGATCGATTAACACTTGCGCGGTAGTCGGTGGCAGCCCTCGATCTGATAACCAATCGCGGAGCGGACACGGCGTGACGTCATCGTCGGGGACGATGGCTATTGGTTGCAATAACTCAGGGCTGGTATTTGAAGGCAGTGGTGTAGGATATTTAGTTTCACTTGTTAAATCTACAGTTTCTTCCCGACTGTTGTACCTGAAAACAAATTATTATTTCTTTATATTGTCAATTATTTTAAAATACTTATATATTTTCAAATATAAAAATACGAATATGTATAATATGTAGTAAAATATAGTTTTATTTGTACCTGTTTTTGCTATCGACAAAGTCTCGAAGTATTTGCGTTTGCAGTTTCTGCTCTTCCAACATTTCTCTTAATAAAGACTGGTACTGGTGATAGCTTTCCAGGAGTTCTTGGTGTAATCTGGATAAACCAAGCAAAAATAAAAACGTAATATATAATTATGATTTTCTCGCTAAAGCGGTCGGTCGCGTCACGTTGGGGTGAAATAACGTTGATATTTACAAAATGACGTCATAATCTTTACGACTTGACCTTTGTGCGGTACAGTTGAAAACAGTGACAGATAGAATTGAGATAATCTAGTTCTAGTCCAATCAATATAGCCAAAATTCATTACCCTTGTCGAATTTCAAAATTGCATTAGTAACGTGTATTCTACATCAGGAGTCTCCAAACTACGGCCCGCGGGAAGAAATCGGGAGGGCATATGATCCGGCCCGCGAGGCATTCCAATCTGGGCCGCGCCACAAAATAAGCATAGTAGTACGTACAGAAGTCTCCTCACAGAAGTCGCTCAGTAAAGTACCTACAGATCTACAGTCTGTTCCGTATAGGAATAGACAGAAGAAAAAAAGGTTCTTTATAGTGCCGGTTTTAGGTTGACATTCAATAAATGACATTTCTAAATTAGATGCTCAAAAATAAAATATTGAAGATGTCCATACTTTTTGGTTGGCTGAAAGTAAAAAAGTGGCCTTATAAAATACCCAAAGAGCCAGAGATAAGCAACACTCAATATATGAGACAGCTCAGAGCTGTTATTATTACCTATGTTGTACTATCAAATAGTTATATCGAATTTGTATGTTGTTTTACTTATATACTGTTTCTGTTATCGTTTGTTATTCGTAATTAATTGATGAATAATATGGTTATTTGTAACGTTCAATATGAGTGATTCTGTGGGGCAGTGGAAGACAGTGTTTTGTGAGGTAGTGGAGGTAGATCAAATATATTATTACAACTTTAAAGAAAATGTTTGGAATCCCTGCTTCTGTGTCCCTCTAGAGTCTATTTTTATCCGGTACGAACTATACAGATATGAGACACAAAGCACCTCCCCCCCCCCCCCCCCCCAGGACGAAAACCATGTGCATGTGGCCCGCGCGACATTTTTTAAGGTGCTGTATGGCCCTCTGGGAAAAAAGTTTGGAGACCCCTGATCTATATGATCAAGCGAGTATGAATGAGGCTCACTTTTGGTTCTCCTGTCGTAGCTGGAGCATATTGTGGTCTCTCGTGGAAGTAGCCGTGGACATGGCGGAAGGCGTGGCCGCATCCGCGGCGCCGCTGGGCGAGCGCCCTCCGCCGCGCCTGTGATCCTGTCCAGCGAGGTTTGCTCCCAACTCTGGCAAAGCATTACGATAATCCTTACTGGGATTATAAATATGAAAACCGCGTGTTGGTTTTACTTCATTTACGCAGCAACGAAAATTTTCACACGTTTTTGTACGACAATAAAGCTAATTGTAATAAAGATGCATAATTAGAGATTTATGAACTCTGCCAGTCTTACATTCATATTTAGATGCTTTTAATAGGCTTGTGTCCTAAATCTGATGTAAATAGATTCTACTATTTATGAGGAACAAATATATACCTATAACTACTACACTTGGATTACTATAACAGCCACAAATTGCAATCAAAAGTAGCCGACCGCACCGGGCGTAGAAAACGGCCCATACAAAACGGACGCACCCTGTGACGTCATCTCTTGTCCCCGCTGTACTAATTCTGTATGAAAAAAATAGCATTTTGCCATTTTGAGCACGAAAAAGTGCGTTTAAGAACATAGTTGTCATACATTTATTTTTTCAGTGTTATTTAAACATTCCGAAATTAACTTTATTTTTTTTCCTTAAGACGATAAAAAAATATCGACTTTTTAAAACTTTGTGGTCTCGTAACTTTATAATTTTTATATATTTTTTATCTATGATAATTTAGTATTTTCCAATCCATATGACTATTTTATGTTGTAAAATTCAACATTAGTCAACATCCCCATTAGGTACTTCGATATGTTGTTAAATGTTAGGTTATAGAACAATATTAAACTTACCGGGTGTTAACACTGTGATGGCGGCCTGTACGGCATTCCTTACTAAGTTGTCAAGCGCGAACATCCAATGAGGCTTGATGCTATGCATCCTCAGTACCACATTCACCGCCTCTTGGAACATGTATGTAGCTGCATTTAGCTCGTTAATGGCGTTAGAGTCAAAGTCTAAATCCTCTTTAAGACTTGTTATGGCTTGTTCAATAACGTTTCTGTTTTGATCCATTATATATTCTTTTAAAGCACGCCGAAGAGTTTCTAAATGATTCTGCAAGCATAACAATTACATGAGTATAATGTTATTCAAATCAATCTACTCTTTACTTTATTAATTTTTGGACTCTGCTGTTTAGTCCCAAGAAGACTATTTACTAAATTATTAAAGAATTTCCGATCTAATATTTATTTATTTACCATTTCATAAACATCTGCTAGCTAAAATACAAAACAGTATTACAGTTTTTAACTTGAAAATATTTAAATGACTCAATAATAATGGTTGCTTTGCATTTCTCTGACAATTAAAATTCCCGGAAAGGTAAAAGAAATATAAATATCTTACAAGGACTGTCCCAATAGGTTGAGATTGATTAAAAAAAAATACATGTCTATTAATTTAGACTACTCTCAAACATATATTAAAATAAATCAGATCGGAGCCGGACAGTTAGGTACCTTTCCTTGTTAGACGCTAACTCTTCTGATCTATCGGTGTGTTTCCTTACCATTGTAAGCACAGTGCTGCCGAAGTCTTGTTGTATGCTGTGCATCCATTTTGAACAAATTTGTTCGCTGTCCTGCTCTAACACGCGCGACAGCGTGAGCCGACGCTGAGAGTCCTTCTTCAGTAGATAGAAACCGTCATGTTCTACATCTATTGACGAGCGGGGTACGTTTGTCATGTCCACCTGTGTAAGAGCAATTTTTATTTACCAGAAACACTCCTTACGGCTTGCCCATTTAAGGATGTTTCTGTACCATATTTTATTGGACTTGCTTGAAGAACAAGTAGGCCATATCTGTCTCAGTTTATTCAAAGACATTATTGACGCCACAAATGTAGTCTATCACCTAAGTGTTAACAAAAAATCGATTCATCAATTTCATCATTGAGCCATTTGATTTCATGATATAAATATATTTCTAGTTGTATGATTAACCGTCATTGTCTTGTAAATATAATGTTTACCTCGGGTGAGAGCAAGCCCCCCGACGAACTCCGCCGGTTCAGCAGAGTGTCGGTCGTGTCCATCTCGTCTGTGGACGGCGTATTCGGCATAGTGCTGCGAAACGAACGGCCGATACACATTAGATCTAATTAAAAATTAGTTTAACTGCTAAACTTTTAACATTGTGTTTGCTAAACTTTTAATATTTTGGTTCTTCTTTGTTTTTTGTTTGTTTGGTTGTTCTTTGGAATTATTAGCATAACATTCGTCCGGATTACAGTTTTGCTAATTTTGGCAAAAAATGTTGCTATAATAATTATGTAGCTGTAATAGTATTCAAGATGGCGATCACTACCAATAAACTTTAAAATCATTTACTGAAAATGCACAGACGACCGTCGTGGTTATTGGTTGCAGGATATTTTACGAATAATTTTGTTTACTGAGTATTTTAAGCGACTAATTCATATATAACTTTTCAACTCCACATACAATGCAAATGCTAAATGGTCCGTAGAACTAAATATTAAATGCCCCGTGAGCCTTTGACTAATTTAATTTTAATTTCATCCTGTTAAACATTAGTAAATAGATAAAAAAGCGTTATTTAAAAAATTAAGCCTCTCTGTTTTAAAAAGTTAAATAGTATTTAGAATTATAGATAGACAAGAACTTAAATAATATGTGATAGGAATGTGAAAAAAGTGAAAAAGCTAAGAAGTGTGTGTTCTATTTAGTGCGATAGCATGCAAACTGTGTTTAAGCAGCTGTGGGAAGAATTTTGATTCAAATTTCATAGAACTAAGTGCACCGAAACAAAATTTGGAATAGGTAGAATTTCCAAGAAAGTTTACATCAAAATGAACCCAAGTACCTATACAGCAATCTGCACGCGTGATTTTGGTCCAAGACTTATTATTTGCGTTTTTTTATTAAGTATTCATGGGAAACTTTAAATTTGTCACGTCATGAATAAGATCCATGTAAAATCTAGCACACCTAGCATAACGTCACTTCATCGTGTAGATATTAGTTAGTGTAGGTATACTGGGTGTGGCCTGTAATACGAGCATAAAATTAAACCGTAGATTCTATTCCTCAAATAATAAAACTTTTGTTCAACCACTTTTTAAAAGTATGTAGTCCTTAGATTCTCTTTTTCATACAAAGTAATTAGTATTTTCTAATTGACATTGCTTGTCAATCTTGTCACCCTACAGACGTAATCAATTTCGCAATACATTGCGTGTTCGGATAAACTTTAAAGTGTGCTAAAAATCAAACCACAAGTTATTTTTAAAAGTCGCTGAATAAAAGTTGTCTAGTTTGAGGAGTAGAACCTACGGTTTAATTTTTTGCTCGTATTACAGGCCACACCCGGTATATGTATCACATCAATCAAATGTATTGCATATAAGAAACATGGCTGCCTTTATTATACCTTGATATTAGTATGTTAAAGAATTATTTCAAACCACGCGTACAAATCGCTACATATGTAACTAAACAAAATGGTTTTATGGTTACCTGCTATTGGACAAGTCCGGTGGGTATATCAGTATCGGTGATAGCATCGACGAAGCCGTCCTAGTGATGGTCGGGTTAGACCGGATCGTTTTCACCCTTGACGGTCAAACAAACACAGGCTTAGGTGCAAAGCAATCGACAAATGTTAAATACGAAGTGGTATAATTCTACGTGTTCATGGTTAAATTCAGAAGTTCATTTGTGATTCCTTAGGAGTTTAAATGTAGGTAACTAGAAAATTTAAAAAACGATAGTTACATAATCGTTAATTTAACTATGATTGAAGTCATGCTATTTAGTCATTTAAATTCCAATTAAAGTTAGTAAATCCCAGTTAACACACAGCAGATAATCAGGAATTTCCTGACCTTTGAGTTTATCCGTACAAAAAGCGTTATTTAAGGAAAATTCTACTCTATTAAATATCTCACTAAAATAATTAACTTGTTAAAGTTATTAACACTAAACTTCTAAATTTTCCATCCAATCGTTTGTACCCAAATAATCGGGTAGTTGATATTGGTCGAAAGGATACATGAAGATGCCAATTAATGATAAAACTCAACATTGGCGACCCACGATAAGCCCTTTCACCATACAGTATGATTGTGAAGGAAACGTCACACATGCAGAACGCAACATACGAAAAAAAAATTGAAAAATATTACAATTACATAAGTCATGCAGAACCCTGCATTAATTCTGGAAATAAATTCATAAATCCATGCTTATATGAATGTAGGCAAACTAATGTACTAGGGTTATAGGAATATAAAGGAGCTTACTCTGTTTCTGGTGAACTGGGTAGATTGCCAGGCATACAGGGCTCGGATATTTTTTTCTGCGGCGGCCGGATCTTGTCAGCGGGCACTGAGACGCTTCTGCTGTAATCTACATTACTGCCTAGGCGACTAGATGTCTTCTTTTTCCTATCAACAATCATGAAAATGTTCATATATTTATATGGCGTCTGGGTTAACGTCATTCTTATTATTAAGCTTTCTGTTTATTTGGTATTTTCAATAAGTCCGCAAATGCTAGTATTGTAACCGCCTAAGCAGGCGTAAGTACCTCCAATCGAAGGATGGATCGAGCTCAGTCGATGACTTATGCCCCAGAGGGCACTAACAGAAGAACCGACACACTCGCGCAAGCTTCGAGTATTTTTTTCCGACTTCAATAAACGGGCAAACAAAAAGAGAATCTTCCAAATCGGTCCAACGATCTTCGAGTAATCGCGTCTTTTGGAAGTTGGTTAAAAATGGATCGACATTAATGTTGAGTACATATATGAATGTTACGGGTCGGATTTGAAACTATTATTAAAAAGTTTTGTTCTTTTATTAAAAAGTTATTAAGAATAATTAATAACGGATCGATACGTTATGATGACTAGGTTGTGTATATTTTGAGTGTAGGCAAATATTTTCATTTACTCATATACTCGTGCAAGTGAGACAAACAAATGCCGACGAATAGTGTTCATTATTGCTTGACTTTGCGCGGTACAGCAATAAATAAAATAGTACATTACGCAACTAGGGTGGTAAAACAAAGAAAAGCCGAGATCGCAGATGTTTGCAGCCCGAGCTGCAAGCGAGGGACGTAAATATGCGATCGAGGGCTTTCTTCATTACCATCCGTGTTGTGTACATAATTTTATGACTACACTTAGCCAGAAAGCGGTTTTTTTCGTACACGCCGCGTGCGGTAAAAGCGTGCGGTATGGCCGGGTGTGGCATAAAAATATTTATAGCTGGCGGTATTCTTTAGACGCGTTCGATAAGGTCCAAGATCAAAGCAGATAATTGAGTTCCTTTCTATTCTGTGGCCTAAATAAATAAAACATTAGGTGTACTTACTCGCACAAGAAGGAATCTTCAAGTAGTTCGGCTGCCGTGGCTCGATTTTCAGGTTCGGGTATGAAACAACGCTTTATAAAGCTTTTGGCTCTAGGAGACAACTCACTCGGTATTTCTGGGTGCATTTTGTAATATCCCACCTAAAACAATTAATCAAATTGTAGTTACGGAGGATATTGATGATTTAAAAGCCTTACATAGCCTACATTTCAGGTTTATTACTAGACTTTTACACATATCGTCATTAAGATTGTCAAATCCCACACGTGCAGATATTTTGTTAGTAAATAATACCACATGCTCTAGCCTGTCACATAAGGAGTTTTATTTACTAACAAAATATCTGCACGTGTCGGATTTGGCAATATCAACGATGATGATATTGATTGAGATACGATTAGCATACTGATATGTCTCTGTTAAATAAGGTTAACAGAATAACACAATAAAAATAATATTGTACACCATAAATGTGGTATGCTATGGAAAAGGTACCAAGAATTACTGTAACATCTTATCTGTGTCACCTGTAGTCTGGCAATAAAATATCATTTCATTTCATTGGATAAAAAGTAACAGATGCTTAAATAATTGTGTGACTGTGTACACATACATTAATGATAATTATACATATTCATTCTTATACATGAATGAGTTAACTTTACTAGGTATTTTAAGATGTTTCAAGTAAATTTACTGACCTTGAATACTGCTGCTTGAGGTGACCCTAGTTCAATGAAAGGCGGATTTCCTGTAGCCATCTCCACCACCGTACACCCAAGTGACCAGATGTCCGCCTACAAATTGAAACTGGTGTTTTTATAATATTCGTTTTATTTCTAAAGACACTGATAATTTTAAGCTTAAATATGGGATGTTATTCTACAATAAATACTCACCGGCGCACCATACCCTCTCTGGCCCTTGTCTATCACCTCAGGCGCCATGTACTGTAGGGTGCCCGCGAAAGTCTCGGTCGACGGACACAGTCCCGCCAGACGCTTGGACGTACCAAAGTCCGATATTTTTACAACTCCACTGTACGTGTTTACTAAGACATTGTCACCTTTTATGTCTCGGTGAACAATTTTCTGATCATGGAGGTATTTGAGACCTGGAATAAGGTTTTTTACGATTAGTCACTGGTAGTTGAAGTAACTCGCTTGTAGTTAAGTGTTTCGAAAGAAAAAAATACTTGCAGTTCTCTTTTGTCATGCTGAATTTGAGTAAACATTATTTTACCTTCTAAGATCTGCTTAGTATAATATGCGATTGTGGCTTCATTTTCTTTAAGAGGACCCCATTTCGAGCGGAGTAGAGCTGATAGTGAACCTCCTGGCACTTGCTCCATAAATATCTTAAAGTAATTGTCTTCCGATATTGATCCTAGGTACTGCAAAAAAAAGTTTAAGTATTAGCAATCAGCTGGCGTGGTGGTTAGCACGTAGTTCCGGCAACAACGACTTTGTTTTGAATCCATTCCGGTCTTGACTACAGTTTATATAGGTCTCCAAACTTTTTAACCTTCGAAAATCTCGCGCGGTCCACACGACATGGTCGACCACGGAGTTAAGTAATCTTTTTTCTCGGCCGCTGGCGTCCTGGGGGGAGTTTATTTGGAGAGCGAGCTCTCGCGGGCCGGACCTTGGGCTCTTCCGCGGGCCGGATTGAACCGCCTCGCGGGCCGGATTTGGCCCGCGCGCCGTAGTTTGACCCCTGATTTATACTATACATTTGGTAATAGACTGTTGTGTTTCCAAATACGCGATTTGATCCGTTACAGTTACAATGAGTGATAATCGCGGAACCCAAAGTCAATATTAAATTCTAAAGAATCAATATATTTCTAGTAAAATTGGTTTACCATAGGCATGTCACGATTCCGAAACCGATATATCGGTATCGCCGATTATATACAACCGATATGATGACGATGAAGAGCGCGAAAAGAATTTGCTGTATGAAAAAAAATCTGCAATAAGTAATTTCAATTACTGACTTAAATTATGTATTGGTCTATTTTGTGCATAGATGTATGATATACCTAGATACACAATCAGCCCCACCGCAATGGCCCCACAAAAGTGCTAGCCGATCGGCTTGGCTAGCTCATTTTGACTTAGTCTGGTTTCAACCATAGACGGCGACAGTTGTCAAAAATGGCTAAATATAGCGTAAAAAAATGCGTTAATAGCAGCAAAAAAAAAACGAGAAAGAAAGATGGGATATACTTCTTAGTTACGGGCGAATTAATATTAAGCAGAATTACAAGTGAACTCATCGTGATTTCATAGTTTTTTAATTATCTTGGCGAATCTTTTACCAAAGAGCGTCTCCATTTATTTGCTGCTCACTTTTGACGTTTCACTTTTTGATAAGTGCCAATAAACTAAAGTTTCAAATGTTCCTTTGCAAATTTGACACATAGGTGTCATGGAACTAAGTTATGTTTTGAATGACAGTTTCATATAGATACAGCTTATAAATTAACGTTATTAGCGTATATTTGAGTGTAACTACAAATGTCATTTTGCACCAGATTCATAGACATTTTTCTTTGAAATTGTGCGTCTATGTTATTATACGTCAATGATTTTGTGCAATGATAATTACTATGTTAATTATATCTTTGGTTGATAACAAAAAAACATTAGGTATAATAAGGACATACAAGTATCTGAAGTTTATACTTCATTATTTAGCTAAGGTATCGGTGTTGGTATCGCCGATTATGTACTACAATGGGCAAAAAATATTGTACCTACACGTATTTTTTCTGTTGTTTGACAAACAAAAAATGACAAGGATAGAGTGCTTAGAAGTTTCGAGTGACGTCACTCCTTGGTACAATTTTCACCTAGGAGTGACGTCACAAGCCCCCACTCTAAAAATTTGATGATCTATAACATTGTCGATTTTTAATATTTTGATAAACCAAATAATACGTGTCCCATATTGTTCCATAATCTAACTGACGGACTAAATAGAATTATATAGTTTTAACCCAGTCGTTATCCCTATAATCGGTATCGGTATCGTATCGGCAAAATGATGTATCGTTACATCCCTAGTTTACCACATTACCTGCACAATGTTCCTGTGGCGGAGCTGCGAGTGCAGCAGGATCTCCTCGTGCAGCGGCTGCACGTCGCCGAGGTTCTTCTCGGGGATCTCCTTGATGGCGATGCGCACCTGCGTGTTGAGGTCGCGCGCCGCGTACACCACGCCGTACGTGCCCTTGCCGAGCACCACGCGCTTGTTGCAGTCGTCCAGCTCGTATTCAAACTGGAATTAGGATGTTGAATTTTACCGCTCATTCCCAAAATACCGCATTCCTAAAATACCGGATTCTCGATACACCAGATTCTCCGTATACAAAATTCCAAAAATAACACACCCAACAAAGTGATTTAGAGCCTTGAGTAACTTACGATTTTATAATCTAGTGAAACGGGAATGTGGTAAGACAGGAATCTCATAAATCGAAAATCTGTTTTTTTGAAAAATCTGGTATTTCGGGAATCGATATTTTGGACACGAGACAATTTTTACAACATAATATAGTTTTCACGCCACTGCACGGAAAGATGGTAGTAGATGGACGGTATCAGCGAGCGAGACAGCGCACCAGCGAGCCAACAATGTAATCAGACACGACAGAAATAACATTGCTGTAGGATTCTAAGTAAAGTTGTTGTAGGGTTTAGGGTTTAGCGATTGTCCAAACAACAGAGCACGCCGTAGGCCTCGGCGGGGCGCGCCACCGCTCGTGCGTCCGACTCACTCACATCAACATCTTTAGACGATTTGGGAGATATTTTTAGTTTTCATGCATATTTTTTTTATTCTTCCTCGCAGTAGTCGTGAAAGCACTATGATTATCTCGGCCGAAAGTGCAATAGAATCCACTCATCCATCTATTGTTTACTTTCCGGCCTCTACAACAATGTACTATATATGGACTGGAAAAGACTAATTTGTCATAACACGAGAGAAATTAACAAAAACATACAAAAGTTTTGTTATTAAACCACAAAGTTGCGTTGTCATGCTCAAAATGACAATTTTTTCCATAGACAATCTAATATAGCAATGGAACCGATAACGTCATAGTTTCCTGTCGTTTTGTGTAGGGCTTTTTCAACGCTCCATAAAATAGGCTACCATTATTTGCAATTTGTGGTTGTTATAGCCATCCAAGTAGTAGCTATCATATAGATATTTGTTTTTCACAGATAGTAGAATCGATTTACATCAGAAAAAAATCCAGTCTAATTACGTGACTATTAAATTTATATATGTACCTATCAGTAGCGTGGCGTTGAAGAAATCCTTGGGCAAGCCGGAGCAGCTTTGGCTTCAGTTTTCTTTAAGAGCACTAGAATTAAGTACTGAACTGCCTAATATTAGGCAAGCCGATGGGAATCGAGTTCTATGGACGCCACGCCACTGGTACCTATGCATTCAGATTAGACTAATAGTTAAACAGCATATTCAGGGCAGGCTCAGTTTGAGGTGTACTATCTGGCGGTCGGTACTTACTACTTATTTTACTGGTTGTGAAACTTTTTTTTTCGCCGTTTTCTGGTACTTATTTAGAAACATTTGTCTTATTGTTGTTTTATTTTATTCATCGCGGTATTTTAGTATTTAAAAAGTATAGTGACACTTACTTTCAACTGGTCTTGCATCACACTGGTATCTAAGTCCGTGACCTTTTCGTGGTCAGCTGTCAGTTCTCCCAACTGATCATGTAATCGTTGTCTGCAAGCTTGCGAAGGCAAGAATATTTGAAAGTCGTCGGAATTCTCGCTCACGTACAGAAAGAGACATCGCTCGTCGCGCTTGTATAGACTGAAAGGAGATAGATCTCGAATTAAGGATAATGAATCAATAAGTTACCTGCTAAAACAAATAGGCATAGAAGTCATAATCGCAAAGAAAAACGTTTATAGCGACACATGAAATGTACCAATCAGAACTCACCTGTAGCTTCTGATCATGTCTGATGTGAACAGCCACCGATGGACTTGTCTGCACTGACCGCGTATTGAGCTCAGGCAAAGATTGAGTATTTCCACAGATTTCTGTTCCGCCCCCATGTTTACATTTAAATACGAGGGCATAAACTCTTTAGTGGTTTCCAAAATTAAAACCTAAAAATATAAATGCATAAGGTTCTGTATACAATCTTAAATAATTATATACTTCTAGTATAATAGTTGATGATTGAATTAGCTAGCAAAAAAATATATACTTACAGGAAACCTAATTAAATTATCGCAGCTACCAGTATTAGTGGCTTCAACAAAATATTCCATCCAGAATGAAAATACTTGTTGCTCTGGCGAAAAATCCTCACTCTTTTTTCTAAATCTGAAAAAATACGACTGTTTTACATTCATTTACTTTTTTCATCGTACCCAAAAATACTAACTCTAATTTTATTTTTGCTTTCTGTTTTATTACTGTTTTTTCTTTAGTAGTACATACTTTTCGTAGGGTAGCTTAATCTAACCTACTACTGACAGAGTACCGATTTGCCATACCTATCAATAAGTTCTATATTCCCGATAGTGCTTTTCAGGTACCAGTTGGGCGGTTTGAGCTTGAACATACACTCAGCCGCTTGTATGGCCTTCACGTAATCCTGCGCCAGCACAGATATCTCGAAGAAAGTGGCCACGTCCCAATAGTCTTTGAGAGATGATAAGCTGCCCTTTTTGCCTATTAGGTGGTTTAGCACCATCCCTGAAAAAGACGAAAGTGATGAATTTAAATGAGGATCAGTGTTATATTTGTATGAATTTAATATACCTACGTGCAGTCAGCTGAAGAGAAAGGTGACCCCCTCTACAGTACAAAATATACATCGTAGAGGGGTCATCTTTCTCTGCACCGTACTGTACATAAGCGGCTGATTAAGTCCAATAAAAATCAATTCAGTTTATCTTAGACCATCATATTTTCTGGCTAATATAATTCAGTTCTGTTCAAGGCAAAATTTAATAAAATGGCAATAGAACCTCGGAGTCAGTTCTCGAATGTGACTAAACTTAGATTGATAGTTTAGTTGTATATTGATCTTACCAATGTGTTGCAGCTCCTGGGAGTTCTTAAAGTCATTGCCAGCAATGACGAGAAGTGTTGCTAAGTTTATGCCCGCATACTCATTTGGTTGCACTTCAAAACCCTGTCTGTACCTAAAGAAAATAGATAAAAGGTCATAAAAAGTCCTAAGACTTCTAAGTATTAGGGTATTTTTATTTTAAAATGTGCGGTTAGGCGAAACTTTAGCTATGTTTAAATACCGTCTAACCTGTCAGTTGGTGATGAAATACATGCAGTTTGACACTAATCATCAGTTTTGTGACAACCTGTTAATTAGTTAACAGGACATTTTAAATGAAAATGCACATTTACTTATAGAAGTCTCTTCAGCTCTTCACAACACATCACCACCAACTGTCATAAAAAGGCGTTAAAGCGCGCCAAATCAGCCTCTGATACACGTTCGAACAATGAGTTGCACGTCCATTTACTAAATAAATCATCTCGTTTTAACCCCTTGTCTGTGTTTGGTTTGGATCACGGCCACATGCCAACATATTAAAGCCGTATTTTTGCATTTTTTACAGATTTTTTTTTGGCTCAATACGGTGTGAATGAGGCCTGAATTCGCGATTTTTGCTAAATCATATTTACGAAAGGTTAAATAATCAGGTATTCAGACCGCTAATCACCTAAGCAGACCGAATATTTTGAAGAAAGAGTGAAAATAACACGATTTTCCCCAATCACATTTATACGCGCCTGTGTCAGCCACAGCGCACTAAACGAGAGTAGTAATCTTTGGAAACACTTACCAATGTATAGCATTATTCAAGCTTTCCATGTCCGTGTGTTGAGATTCGACAAACTTATCCTTATAAATACGGCCGCACAAACATAACATATCTGGGAAACGATTCTCTTTCTTCTCCAATGCTTTTACGCACACCTTCAGAGCATTTTCTCTATCTCCTTCTTTATTTCTCCTGCAACAAAAAATATATTTAAGGAAATAATAAATAAATTAAATAACAGTAAATAATAACTAAATATACCCAGTGACACTCGCGCCATCAAGACGAATCCAATGATGTATCATTTATCAAAATCGGTTGTGGCGTTGAGTAGTTACGAGCGGACACAGGAACGGACATACATACATACATACATACAGGTCAAACACATTACCCTCCTTTGGGCTTCGCCGCAGTCGGGTAAAAAAACAAATACAGAGTTTAGTGCCTAGTTTTATTCAAAATCTAAAACGACCTATTTGCGAATTTTAAAATTTAATAGGCTATTTGATGACAGTTACTTAAAATCAGTTTCTTTTTTGAAGAGTCAAAACGCTCAGAAAGTATGCGGCACAAGTCAGTATGAAATACTTACTTGTGCCGTCATGCTGAATATGGTGCCTTATTTTTAGTTTTTGTCATTTTAGAATCGATGATGGCATGAAAATATGTTTAATTGATTTTATACGGACAGTGTTGGAAACGTAATTTGATGGGTAGAGTCAATTTATTTATTTTGATTGTTGTAAAAAATAAAAACTTTAGTCTGATATTGCAGGAAACATTGCTCATTTGTCTATTGTCACTTCTATTCTTTCATGATATTGATAATTAATTAAATTTGATTGCGTTGATATTTGATTCGCCCATTAAAACTGCGGCCAAACCGCTGCTCAAGAACGCAGTGACGTGCCTCGGGTGTCACGTTCTTGATGCATGCCTTTAAAACCAGTGCTCAAAATACTACAGTGGCGGAATGAAAGGATTCGTCACCTTAAAGACGACTTTTAGTTGTACTGTCAAGGAATTTGATTCGCGTGCGGTCTTAAGGACATTCGATAATGGGTACTAAGGGTTATCTTTTATCGCAACGCTAACATGGTGTTTGTGCCGCAACATGTCATGTTTATGTACCGAGTTTTTTCGAGCTGATGCCACAGTTTGACATATTTCGCAAATATTGCATGGCATATGACAAAGACAGTAGATAATAGCATTTCTTTCTTACCACAATCGCATATGGCCGACTTTGACCGATTAGCTGTTACTACCAGCAACAGATAAACAGGTTGACCGTAACGAACGTTATTGGTTGTTACCATGGGTGGCTTGAAAATATTAGCCGAATCTCTTCTCTTCATTCCGTGACTGTACATGAACACCACGTATTTTAAACACTGGCCTGAAAGGTACGAGTAAAAAACGTGACGTCACGTTGCTGCGTTTACGGTGCGTCAACATTTTTTGAGCACCGGTTTGATCGCACCTTAAATCTATTTCATACGCTTATAAACTATATATATGAATGTTTGGCTCATATTACACTGAACGGAACTAGAACATGTAGCTCATAATACTTTAAACATCTGTGTACTACCACCTACAACTGGATCCTATTTATAGAACCACCTACGCGTCAATTAAAATACTAATGAAATGCAAAACACTCCTATCAGAGCGAATAAAATCAAACGCGGACTATTATTTATAATTAAAGGTGATTTTCATAAATATAGAGACGATATATTTCCGTATGTAAAAAATAAAGGAATAAGAAAATAACGAATGTTGATGAAGTGAATCATTTTGATCCGTGTTTATCTTTTCATATTATATCAGATTAGCAGAGAGCAGATAAAATCATTAATGAATTTATATTCTTTATAATAATAAATGCGTAAATATTTGAGTCATCAAACGCCAAATCAAATTTACGAGCGCACTAGGGGAATAATTCCATTCTACGTAGAATCCACAGACTAGTTATTTAGTTGTCAGTATTTTACATTTATGGGCATTTTCATTTAAAAATGTAGCATTAACTAGCAGTTAGTGGTTGTCACAAAACTGACCATTAGTGTCACAGACTGACAGATTTAACCATATAGAGGGTATTTAAACATAAAATTTCACCTAAGGGCGCGGCCCCATGTCGACGGCACGGCGCCGTCCGCCGTGGAACGGCACGGCGCCGTCACCGTGCGACGGTACGGCGTCGTGCCGTCGGACGGCGCCGTGGACGGCGCCGTGAACGGTGCCGTGGACGGTGTGACGGCGCCGTGAACGGTGCCGTGAACGGTGTGACGGCGCCGTCCACGGTGCCGTGAACGGCACACCGCACCGGTGGACGGCGCACGGCTCGGTAGTTTTGTTTTAGGCGAATCTCACACTGCGGCGAATCTAGAATCATCAATTTGTATAGAAAAATCGCGGGGTATGGCACACTGAGAATGAGTGAGGTCGCGGCGACTTTTTAACCGGCTTTCAAAAGAAGGACGTTTTTTTGTGTGTTTGTTTACCGATTACCTACTCGAAGATGGCTGAACCACCAAAAAATAAATTCTTTTTTTGTTTGAAAGAATGTTTGAATATTTTAGAGGTGGTCCCATTGCAACCAAATCAGGACTTGATGATGGGATGTTGGAGGAATCTTCAAATATTATAGGCACACATATAGCGATTTTGGTATTGGTTATAGTTTCTCGTGCATTTCTTATTACAAATGAATTTCTAGTGTTAACCGACTTCAAAACAAAGAGAACATTCTATGTAGGTTTGCTCCCCGATTACTTGAAGATGGCTAAGCCGATATGGAAAATTCTTTTTTTATTTGAAAGGGTATACCTCTGAGGTAGTCCCCTTGCAAACAAATCAGGATCTGATGATGGAATCTTGGAAAATCGAGAAAAATATAGCGATTTGGGTATTTTTCATAGTGAATTGTACATTTCTTATCGAATCTCTTCATTTGAAGTCCGTTATTAACAGACTTCCACAAAAGAAGGACGGTTTTCATTTTTTACCCTATTACTCGAAGACAGCTGGACCAATTTGGAAAATTATTTTTTGTTTGAAACGGATTTGTCCTCCAGAGTGGTCTAATCAAACCGAGATCTGTTGATGGGATCCTGGAGAAATCGAGGGAACTCTTCGAATATTATAGGCACATATACGGCGATTTGGGAATTGTTCATATTCACTCGTGCATCTCGTATCAAAATAGGTTCACTGAAAGTCGTTTATTTTAATTTTTTTAATTTTGTGATTATATCATCATCATTCGGTTTAATTCGCAATGTCAATGTGTACTTTCATCAAAATGGGTTCAGTAGTTTTTGAGATAGAGTTATGTGTGTATCAGTCACTAGGAAAACTTGTACCTACTTAACAGCGTAATTCGATCACTACTAAAATTAAGAAAATCAAGAAATAAAAAAAATACTTAAAAATTAAACCGACTTCAAAAAGGGAAGAAATAAAAGTTTTATGAACACTATTTTTTTGAAGTCGGTGTTATCCTTAATATTTGGAAGTACCTACGCTACGAGACGCTCAAATACTATATTACATACATAGACCAGTAAAGTAAGCAGTGGCTCGGCTTCGCCTCGGCCGACAATTACATGTGATCGGAGGCTTTCTTTATTTACTGGCCAAGATTTATATACAATTTTCCTGTTCGACGGAGTCGGAAAGCGGCCGGAAGACAGAAAAATTGCTGGCATAAAACTTTCCTTTTATTTGAAGACGGTTTAATTTTTATAATAACTTTAATTAAAGAAAAAAAAATATTACTCGTCGGTTTTTTAGCCAAATCCCATTCTCAAAATCATTTTTTACCCTAAAAATGATGAAAGGATACGATTTCAATCAAAAAATTATACACTTACAAAAATAAGTCCCTATTTCTATGGAGAGTCGATTTTCGATCCACAGTGTAGCGGAAAGAGTGCAGTGTGTGGTGCGCCGCACACGGTACCGTGTGCCGTACACGACACCGTCCACGACGCCGTCACACCGTTCACGGCACCGTTCACGGCGCCGTCACACCGTCCACGGCACCGTTCACGGCGCCGTTGACGGCGCCGTCCGACGGCACGACGCCGTACCGTCGCACGGTGACGGCGTCGTGCCGTTCCACGGTGGACGGCGCCGTGCCGTCGACATGGGGCCGCGCCCTAAGCATACATTTTAAAAAATAAAATGGCTTTATGTTTTCTAGCAATATGGGTAACATTAGTTGGGGCTTTGTCGAATGTGGCTTTTGCTCTGATTCGTGGAAATAACGCAGCGTAAATATAGAAAATTTAACGATTACCATCTGTACATTAGCCAAACTGTATTTCTCATATCTACTTGTCCAATTAAAAACTCACCTTTTCATCAAACGTTAATTAAATTCTAATTCATTCATAAAACATTACAATCGGCATGTTGATATAATTCTTCCGGTCCTTAACGGTCAGGTCTTCGACAAGTTGCACAATCGCGGCGTAGTCCTGCGTCTCATATCAGCAGCAGCGGGCTCGTTGAGACTATTGTTATGACTATGTTATTTAGAACTTATTTAACTTACCTATTCATAGCAAACGCGTACAGAAACCTTATAATCGGCATGTTGATGTAATTCTTTCGGTTCATAACGGTTTTTAGGTCGTCGACGACTTGTACGATCGCGTCGTAGTCCTGAGTCTCCCGGTAGGATATCAGCATGTTGAGTACAGTGTCACCGGACAGTACGGCAGGGTCGTCGAGCCGTCTGCGCATAGCGTGCAGCACGCTGGCCAGTTCCGCGCCGCTGTATACTTCGCGCGCCTTGCGCAAGTCCGAGAGGAACTTCTCTTGGAGATGCGCTCTAGAAATGTATAAGGGCATATTAAAATAGTAGATTGTGTCACAAGGGAGCAAAATGATGTATTTACGGCGAGGGCGTATATTGAATCCTGAACGAAGCGAATGATTGTACAATACAATCCCGAGCGTAGCGAGGGGTTCTAAAGTATAATCCGGAGTGTAGTGAGGGATTCAAGTGTTAAAGGCCGTGGTGAAAATAATTTCGCTACCTTGTGACACATACTGCTTTTCACACCGACTGTGAGGAAAATTCAAATACAAACGCTACCTACCAAAATAACGAAATATATAGTTAATCAAAGAGCATCAGACATTATCATTAAAAATGAAATGTTAAATTTAGTCTATTATTATTTTATAAAACGATTATATTCTTTTACGGACGGGACGAAAATACCGCTTCCATATTATATTTATGGCCCTGGCCTGCGGCTCGGACCGCAAACACCTGTGATCTGGGCCGTTCCTTATTATACCGCCCTCTGTGTGTAATATACTACCTAATGAAGCTGTCTATGGTATGGCATATTCTAAGTGGATTCAAATTAAAAATACCCTGTCGTCCTTGAACAGAAAAGTACCACTCTGATCCCTCTTATTAGGGAGCAAAATACTTTTTTTCTGAATAGGATGTGTGAAAGCGAGCAAGAGGCCTGCTAACGGCCGTCTACCAGGTAGTCTAAAAAACGAAGAATCTGACTGCATGGAAGGCAATTGCATTCGGTGACTATCCTCAGGCAGAAAGTATTATTAATTAACCTATCAGCTGTGCCTTAAACTTCACTTGCGTATAATTCGTATTCTTTCGAAATAGATGTATGTGAGAGAATTGAGTAGATGTATGCCAGGACCGTAGCAAGTGATAACACGTAGTCTCTGCCTACCCTGCCCCGTTGGGAAAAAGGCGTGAATGTGTGTATGAGTGTGTTACGAAATAACGGTACTTCTCACTCTTATCAGCATTGTTTATACTTTATTTATACCAAGGAAAGGAATCGTATCTTCCCATTTAAGAAAAATACGGAAACCTATCAATTTTCACAATTTTTCCTTCGCTTCTATCGTATATTTAGTGCGTTACACACTTAGATAATTCTTACTATGCCTACTGTGTATTTGGGTAGTTCTCTGCGACTAAACAGTCGCACCAACCACATCATTACCATCGCCACATTATGGATGAGCTCCCTATAAACTATGAAGTCGTTTTCGGTTATCTTGTAGAAGTCGCGTGCCTCTGCTATTTTTATCATAATGATCCTGATTGCTTTTAGAAAACGGCCAAAAATAGTGGCGATGGTAATGAAGCAAGCAAAACGGTATAAAATCGCAGAGAACTACCCATTTTAGCCTTTTTTATGTGAAAAGCGATGCCATTACACATACTTGGTCTGTACTTCGACATCCTGCAGTATATTCCGAAGCCTCAACGTCAGGTGTTGTTTTGGGTCCGCAGCTTCCTCCCCTTTGAACTTGGTGGCCGCAGGATTGGTCGTCACGCAAGTCCCGGCGTCGGTCAGTTTGTATGATACGAAGAGGAAGTTGGGCAGCGACGCCTGTAAGGAAAACCGTGATTCATGTTACTATAGAATAGGCAGGTTGTGATTGGAATGACGTTGAACTTTGTGGTACAAATGGAAACTTTGTAAAGAGATGGACGTCATAGTTTTGCTCACTGGTATTTGAATGATGTTGGGATATCAGTGCCAGCAAAAAATAAATAAAAAAAAAACCGGTCAAGTGCGAGTCGGACTCGCGTATCGAGGGTTCCGTACAAACTCATAAGTAGATTCATGAATAGTCCAAGAAAAACTGTAAGGTGATTAGTTTAGTAGGAGCAAATAAGTATGTGTTACGATTTTTGCAAATTTCTAAAGAACGGTGCAAGTTAGGAAAACCGTTATATTTTTCCTGTAATATTTAGGATGACATTAATAATTGGTAATTATTTCAGATTTTCCTGTTCAGTAACTTCGAAGATAATAGGGGGAATGGTATTTTTTTTAACGTTTTTTGTCATAAATCAAAATTTACTTATTTAGAAAAATAAAAAAAAAATCGGTGTTTTAATTTACAAATCAAGCCCTTTCATTTGATACTCCATTCGATATAATAGCCCTACTTTCAATTTTCAAAGTCCCATTGCGGACCCCTTTAAAAAAAGTTAAAAAAGGTACAAGATTTTTTTATGTCCAATAGGCTCGGGTTAGTTACTACTAACACTATTCCAAATATATTTGAAATCGATAGCAGTGCAGTAGTTCCTGAGATATCTGCCTGTGACAGACGGACAGACAGACGGATAGACGGACAGACAGACAGAGTCGCACCATAAGGGTTCCTTTTTTACAATTTTGGTACGCAACCCTAAAAATCATGTATTGTCATTCCAAGTATCAAGATGAATTAATCTTCTTGTTGTGGTTTCCCCATGTTGTCATATTTATATTTTTAAATAAAAACTTTTTTCGACCTCTGCAAACTTAGCATAGTCGCACATAATAGTATTTTATGCAACAGTTGTATAAGTGGGTTCAAAAAATGCGAATCGCGTGAGTTGCGATACGAGCCGCGAATGCGGCGAGTATCGCAAATAGAGACGCAATGAGCGTTTTTTGACTTAATTATACAACGTTGCATACAATACTTTTTCTACGACGAGGTTTTAAATTATAAAATACAAAATTAATCATAACCTGGAAACAAGGCAAATATGACGTTTCACTGACAGTATGTGTCTATGGTCAGAGATGGGCATTAATCGATTAATTTTTTAGTTAACTAATCAATCGATTGAAAATATCAATCGTCATTTTTTAGTCGCGACTAATTTAGTTGCGATTGAATTAGTTGTGAGAATGTGCAACTAACAATTAAATTAGTTGTAGTTTCAATCGACTAAATTTCACGATTAAATCTATATTAAAACTACGTAGTCGCTCGTTTTTGCATTTTTTATTTAACTTGTAATATAGATAATTTGCAATACGTAACTACGAGTAGGTATGTACATTGTTTGTAGGTACTCTTATGTTGTAACTATGTTGGTTTGGGTGGAATCTTGCAACTAATTTTGAAGCAGATATCTTCAACCGATTGAGTTAAAATTATGTATACACGTTTAATTTGAAACGCTTGAATGACAATGCAATATTATGGGTATCGCCCGTAATGATAAATAACGAGAAACTGCAATGTTTACAAGTCGCAAACAATATAGTAGGTAGGTTGGTGCTCTATTAATATTTTGATACTTTAATACTAGTTAGACTACATAGATAGTTTACATAGATATTATCAATATTTTGCTGTCGGTCATTAGTGAAACTCTTTTTAGTGTCACGCGGCGACAAAACAATGGGATAATCCTACTTAGGTACCTGGAAGTTGTTTGTTGCATTTGGTGCAGGTGCCGACGAATCTTCCAAAAATAACACGTTCTATTGAATGAAACATCTGCATGTTGTTTATTACCTATACGGTCTATTTTGTTTTCAACGTGTCATTTAAAATATTTATGCCACACCTGGCCATAAAATGGCTTTTTCCGCACGCTGCGCGTATGGAAAAAGCCGCTTTCTGGCCAAGTGTAGACATAAAATGATGAACACAACACGGGAGGTAATGAAGAAAGCCCTCGATCGCATATTTACGGCCCTCGCTTGTAGCCTGCAAGCGGAAAAAGCCATGATGTTAAGCCAAGTTATGATGTATATACATACATGTTTCTGTATAAACAACGTTGATTTTTTTGATACTTTTTGCTTTAAATTATTATTGTTGTTTGAATGTTTCATATACAAAGTTTGATTTATCATAACTGTGTTTTTCTCATGTTCTATTCTTCGACCATTATATTATTATTGCCATCCAAACTAAACGTGTAATATACACAATTTAAGATCATTCGGTTGGTATTATCAAAGAGAATAATAGTTAGCACAGAGATCTCACTCCATATAAATGGTCAAAATATCGTAAGTAATACAAGAATATTTTATTTTTATACATCCGTTAAGATGTCCTATTCAGTCTGTCAACATAGCCATACCGAGGTTTTCAGTTCAATTTGCTTCTAACATTAGTTGCGGAAAATTAGTCTAACTAATTAGTCGATTAAAAATTTTAGTTGTCCAAAATCAATCGGCAACTAATTTAGTTGCAACTAAATTAGTTGCACTCTACGCAACTAAGATTGATTAGTCGTCGTTTTCAATCGTCCGTCGCAACTAATTCTGTTAGTTTCAATCGTTAATCGTTAGTCGATTACATTTTGCCCATCTCTGTCTATGGTAACCTTTTTTTTTTTAATTTAAAATATACTTAAATTAAAAATACTTTTTTTATGTTGGCATGAATGAATTTAGTTCGGAAAGTTTAGTTTTTCTTAAAAACCGTAGGAATTTAATTGTTTGTTAAGTTGGTAGTTGTGCATTTTTACCGTAAAGTTAAAATTGAGCGCTTAATCCTTGACCTAAGTTTAACCTAGATTTAGAAGTCTGTGGCTGCTAGCAATAACGTAAAGTGACTATAACGACACTAGTGCTGTTATGGGGAATAGAGTATAGACTTCTCTGAACTCATATTATGTATGTTCTTATATTAGTGTTCGTGACCAAGTAAAAGACAGATAACAGTACAGGAGTAGAAAAATTGAATTTAATATACACATATAATCAGGCATCGGATATTCCTGCGCCTATTTACCTAAAGTTGGCGAATGCCCGGAAAAACTAAGCAAGTATGGAGTCGGCTTCTTAAAAATATATTTTTAAATAATATAAGTTCCGGGATTCCGGGATTGCATAAAACGTTACGAGAATGTAATATATCGCAAAAATGTTTAGGTTTTACTTATGTTAGGTTAGTTTTGTAAGCACTCAAGTTGATGTATGCGCTTGCCACATGAAGTAGCTGTAGCAGTATCAATGAATTCAGTAATTTATTCGGTTTACTAAATACATTTAACTCTAAGGACAAGTTTGAGACATTTGTAAATAATTTCCAAAATCCCGGTAAATTTACTAACAAAAGTAAAAAAATAAATTGAGTCCGCCTCCATACCATTCAAATACCTACGCCGACGCCGAAGTTTAGGTAAATAGGCGCAGGAATATCCGATGCCTGCATATAATAAAATCGTAGTAGTCTATATCTGTACTTTTTTTTCAAAAAAGTAACTGGGGAGTGTAAAAAGTAAGTAATAAAACGCAAATAAATAGTTTTTCAAACATTTGTCTGTTTGTCGTTTGTTTGTTTGTGCGCGCATCATGCAAAAACTACCGGACCGATTTCCACGAAATTTGGTGTTCAGATGGATTATCGTCTCGATTACAACTTAAGATATTTTTTACTCGACTACGGCGAAACAAAAAAGAGATGTTTAACTTTTTGACCTCCACAAAGGAAGTCGCAGACTTGTTAAATAAATTAACCGACAATCGAAGACTAAAGTATGTTGTGAAACACATTCCTTGCTCAAAACTATGTGCGAAGTTACAAGAGCAGCCAAAACAGTCCTAATTATAAACGGCAACGTTGATTGTGCGTATGGGCGTCGATCTAAAGTCTAATTCTGGCAAACAATTACACGCCAGAAAATCCCGTTTTTAACTAATCAATTCGAATAAAGTCGTGGCTGGAAGCCAAATATTTATACAACAGTTTTGCATTGTATGCCCTATTGCCTGACGGAATATTCCGTAAAGTATGTACCTTTACCAAATTATTTGCAGTTTGGCACAGCAAATACCATTATTTTACATCCAGTCTGACAATTTCCTATATAGCAATGCATAACTATTATAATAAACATATAAATAAAAACTACATATCGCTCTGTAATCACAGTATTACACGCACACACACGTATATATAACTAGCTTTAGTTCGCAACTTGGTCTGCGTAGAATGTTATATCCTTTACTTGAGCAATGTTTGTTTCCCCATACAACCTTCCACCTCCCTTTTCACCCCATTAAGGAATGATTTACGGGATAAAAACTATCCTATGTCCTTCCCAGGGTCTCTATCACCGAACCAAATTTCTGTTAAATTGGTTCATCCATCGGTGAGTGAAAAGGTAACAACCAGACAGAGTAACTTTCGCATTTATAATATTACTTTGGGTAAAGACCATTGCCATAAATATAAATGGTGGCTATGATTCAATAAGCCAGGTAATAAAGGTGTCGTCGCATGATTGCGCTCATAGGGCAATTGATAAATTGAGAGTAATAGCTATTGAGATGTTATCTCCAAGGCCGGACAAAGCGGGAATCTGCATAGATACATGTACGCTTGTATTGTAATCTAAAGCTTATTCAATTTGACTGTCTGGGTTCGTTGTGTGTCAAATAGAATACCACTACCGTTTCTCTTTGTTATTTATAAGGATGAGAGTATGGACAATTTAGCTACTAATAGTCTAAGAGCCGAGTGTGCTAAAATGCCCCTAAACCAAAAATCTGCTCATTCTGTAAACGGGAACCCGTGCCGACTTCATCCTAACTTTCTCATACTAACCGGTTCAGCTAAGTTTGCACCTCGTTTCCTTAGCATCACATACCAGGTGCAAATTTAACTTAAATGTTTAATTAATCATATTTTGGACTGAATTTTTTTAGGCAACCCACTTGCAATATATTTATTAACATATTTAATTTAATATAAAATGCACAGTTCGGTGAAGGTCGTTCTATACTGGGATCCTCTACTATAAGTTCAATTTATTCTCAAGACAATCACAAAGACTTTCCTTTTAATATTTCTTTGATTATCAAATCTACTCTGTGAGCAGAAGGCAGGTGAGATGATTAGGCTCTACAGTTGCTGAGTAATGTAAACAATGCATTGTACAATTATAAAATGCCCACAAGAAATTATAAATATTATATAATTTACATATCATAGGTTGTTGTATACCTAACAACCACTTACTGCAGTGGATAAAAAATATAAATTTACTTATTTTTGAACTACTTTCTATGCATATTTACATCGTCGACCGTAGGTTTAATTAGCGCAAGAGAAAATGATTTGACGGTCGACGATATGCGTTAAAACGGGTACACTACATAAATACGAAAAACTTAATTCCGATATTCACAATCACGAATATCAAAATACCGATTTTTAAAATTCCGAATGGATTAAAATTCCTATTATTAAAATCCCGATTTTTCATAACTCCGACTTTTAAAATTCCGAAATTACAAAACGTCTAAGTGTAAGAATTACGATTTTCAAAAGTCCGAGATTCCATACACCGAACAATGAAAAGTCCGAATCTATAATAATCCGATACATCAAAAGTACGAATTCCGATTATCAAAACTCCGAATTCCAAAATATCGAAAAATAAAAATTTTGACTAAATAATGATAAAAGTAGATACAGGACTTAAAAACAGTCGGTCGGACTCCGCAACTGCTCCGCCGCTGCGGGAAGAGCAGCCCCTTCGCCCTTGCGTATCAAAGCACAGGCCCTAATGCTCGCCTTCGCAGCTTCGGCTTGTTGGTCGCCTTCGGCGACCAGCCTCAGCCGCTACGGCTCACATTGTGCCTGTGCTTTGCTACAGCGGGCGAGGGCTGCTCCCCCTCCGCGCCTCCGGCTTTCTATATACACTCTAGGGGTAGAGCAGACAAGACCACGTGGATAGTGGGGTGCTCCGATTCGGGTTTTGTTACATATTCTCCAATGCATATAAAATACAATATTATCTCAGCCATTATTATTATTTGAACGTAGCGTATTTTTTAAGGCAAAACTATAAAAATAATTATCAAATTTTGTCAAAAAAGTTCTGACTTTCTTCAGACTTTAAAACCTGCGCCTCATATTTCAATAATATTAAGAGTTTACAAAATTTCAAAACTCCGAATGACAAAATTCCGAATTAGTAACGAAATTTCGGACAAATGAAAATCGGGATTCCGTTTTACGGACAAAGGGTACATCGAGCTTTTAATTTTTCGGAGAAACAAATGTCGGAATATAGAAAAATCTGATTTTTGAAATTCGGTATAATAAATATCGTGTTTTTCAATAATCGGAATTTTATTTTTTAGGATTTATGAAATTCGGAGTTTTAAAATTCGGAATAAGTAAATTCGGAATAAAATAATTCGGAGTATTTGGGTGTTCCCCGTTAAAACTATTAAGCTGGGCCGCTTGCGTTGGGCTGGACACTTAGCGCGAATGGATGTAACTAGAGCCCCATTAAAGTTACTTGATGGCAAACCGGACGGCCGTCGTAACCGCGGCAGGCCGAAACTTCGATGGTTGGATGGCGTTGAGAAAGATCTTAAAGCGATCGCTGTTAGCGGCTGGACAGAAAAAGCCAAGAATAGACTAGAGTGGAGGAAGATACTCGACCAGGCCAAGGCCCACCCAGGGCTGTAGCGCCTCAGATGATGATGATGATGATATGCGTATAAGAAACACATGAAATTTTACCTAAAATGCTATTAGATAACTTACAAAACATAAATACGTGTACATATAGGATATAAAATTCAAAATACCATCCATATTTTGACAATGAGAGCTTATAGAATAGATATAAATGTTTCATTCATTCATTCTTATCAACGTATTGATTAAAAAACTGGAAGATTAATTGTTTAGTTCAGGGGTTCCCAAAGTGTGCGCCGTAGTAAGTAAAGAGGGGCGCCGTGAGTCGATCCTCCTATCCTATTTTGAGCGAACTAGGGTAGGGCGCCGTGACGAAGTACTAACCTTGTAAGTGCGCTACAAGATTGGGAGCCCCTGGTTTAGTTCATTCTACCATATTGCTTATCCATTAATAATAGTCAAGGACAACCTACTCGCAAACAATTTCATGAATAGTAATTATTGATTAAAACATTTGAGTCATTCATTAATGTTTGTTTCTTCGTTCTTGGAATGCAATCGATTTATTCAGGAAAATTTATACTAAATTCTAAATAAATTCGGCCACAATGGTGAACAAAACTTTGTATGTATGTTAACACATTTACCATCATGACCTGCAACTTTGAAACTGTCTATTCTTTAATAAATCAACGTTTTCTATATATTTAAACTTTTTAATTTATTTCTTAGCAGAATTTTCTTTTTTAAATATAATTATAATGAAAGAATTTTTTTTTTAATTGTAGAGCCTAACAAAATGCTCTTACTAGACGAGATCTTTTGAATCGGGGCTCGTATATTTTATTTGGGTTTATATCATATTAGAAATTAGAGTATTTTGGAGCTGTAGCCTTTTTATTTCACTTAGGCTTGGGGGCTCATTCATGGCCGAAGCAACTCACTCATCAAATCGATAGATATACGAAATCAAAGTAGAGTCAATTATTTTTACAGTAATATAGAGAAAATATTCTAAAACTATTGTATATAAACTCACATACCTTAAGCCGTAGTGTAGAATCCGGGTCGACATCATTGTACAACAACACATTTTCCTTCATGTCAAAACTCTCCCGCACCCCAAGATGGTAAAGTAGAGAGCTCTGCTGCACTTGTATGCTGAGGTCAACCAGTGCCACGTCCGCATTGTAGAATGTGTCTAGAACACTTGTCTCCCCAAAATCCAACTTTTCAAACTGGAAAAAAGAACATGAGATGCTGAAATGTTTATATAATAGTGTGTAAACCTGTACCTCTAGCATAGGGCTGCGATCCGTCCGGGTTCCCCCGGATTTGTCCTAGTTTGGAGAGCGTCCGGGGAACGTTTCATTTGTAGTCCGCGAGAGCTAATGCACTCTGGCTTAGAATCGTCAGTACATTCGAACCTTATACGTAAAAAAAAGTGTCCCAAAAATTTGTACGGGATTTTTGTCTTTCCACTATGTCACGTTCATACAAACAATATGCAAAATGGTGATGTAATGGAAAAAAATAATTGTTTCACAAGTTCGAAATTTGAAGTTTGTATCATCCTTCATCCATTCCATTCATTTGTTATACAGCGGCAAAACAAAACTATGAATTTCAAACATTGGAGTAGTCTCACTATAATTTCGAAAATTGTAGTATGGTACTCATTTTAGGCAATCTATTCTCTCTAGAGATAAAAAAATATGGTGCTCAGTTTTTATATCATGTGTTGAATAGATATTAAATAATAATGGCTCAACTTCATAGGTTTTTTGATACTATTCAAAGGGTTGAATTTCTCAATATTACCTATACCTATGACCTTAGGGCAATTCTAATAGCGTTTCAACCACTCTCACTTTCCTGGTAGAATTATTGACTATTTTCCTGTAGGCTCGGATTACCATTTTCTGTTATTTTCTACAGGTATTCTACAAAATAGCCTAAAATAGTTATCCGAGTCTACAGGGAAATGCTTCATAATTCTACCAGGAAAGTGAGAGTGGTTGAAACGCTATTAGAACTACAGCTTAAAACATTTATATCTCCATATAGATCTCCATCAGAATATAACTGAGAATCAAGACATTATTTCTCCTCTTTGCTCATAGATGAAGTCCTATTCCTATCTCATATTTGGTATGCTTTGAGTGAACTTATGCAATTAATACATAATTTGTTGGCAACTATATCTAAAATAATAAGTCTATAAACCAATCTGATATCCTGAACATTTACCTATTAAGAATATGTAAGATGATTCTCAGAATATACAAATCCAAATCATGGTGAGGACTTCAATGAATTAATAGCATGTGTGAAAAATGTTCAAGGACATATGCCTGGAGTTTAGTTTAATGTAAATCTGACTTAACAATTTTTGAACAGAGGTTAATACTAAAAGCTACTTACGTGAATATGGTGTAAATTCCCATTGACGAGATCAGCAGCCAACCTGACTTCTTCCAAGGCCCGTTTTCTGTGTGTTATGTTAGTGCTTTGAGTGATGTCCACAACACACGCGATATCCATCCGGGGCCTCGCATTTGAGCCCCCGGCTTGGACTGTAGCGTTCGACCCATCACTGCACACACTCTCGCATATACTTCGCACTTCACCTAAAACAATAACATAATAATAACACCAAAATAAAACTTCAAAAAACAGTTGAACAAAGTTCACGACGTCGCACCTGTGTCCTCCTGTGCCGTGGAACTGCTAGCAGCGCCAAATGTTATCATTTTCTCATGTTCCCATCAACATTTGGACAGTTTTAATAGTTCATTTTAGTCTTAATTTACGTAGCGCAGTCTCGACGATTCCCAGCAAGTGGCTTGTTATTTAACACTAGTGATGTACGACTCTCAACCTCAACATAACTTCAAAAACGCAATTCTGTGGCGTATACCTATAAAATATAAATTGACAGCTCCGTTAGGGATACCCACGCTGGACTAAAGTCCCGTTTATTTACCCGCGGGAATTTTTTTTTGTATCATGCTATAATTATGTGACTGTTATTAAATACCTATGTGGAAAAAATAAAATGATTTAAAGAAGTAGAGTCTGTGCGGAAAGAGAATAGGATTAAAATTGGGGGGCGCTGTAATGCTTTTCTACCGAAGAAAAAAACATTTGACGTATTTGCCATACTAGGTAGGTTAGTTGCGTTTTTCGCCACGCCTATTCTCTTTCCGCACGGACTCTAGTAGTTTTCGATTATTCGATAAGTACTTAAAGATGAAGAAATAAACCAACAATCAAATGAAAATGGCTACGCCGAAGCAAAAAGACATTTCACTTTTTTCACCTCCACGAACGAAGTCGTAAGCGGGTCCACTATCCACTAGTTTATAACAAAAGCAAAAGTTGCATTTAGTTTCCTACGTACGGTTATTTTAAGCAAACGTTTTCCCAGTTTTATGGGTAAATAATATTTTATTCACTTGCTAGCGCCTATGCGGAAAGAGAATAGGATTTAGATTGGGGGGCGCTGTAATGCTTTTCTACCGTATGTGCCGTATTTTCTGTTCTGTGGCCATACTGGTTAGGTTAGTTCCGTTTTTCGCCACGCCTATTCTCTTTCCGCACAGACTCTACTCTAAAATTTTATAACCCGACTAGATTAAATTTTACCAAACAGGTAGCGGACTTCGACAATGTTATATCCTAGGGGTTCCCAATCTTTTTCAGCCCGTGGCGCACTTACAATTTTAGTACTTCATCACTTCGCCCTAGGTACCCTAGTTCGCTCAAAATAGGTATTGTTGCTTTATAAGTTTACAGGTACCCGCGAATATTTGTGGTTTTAGATAATGATAGAGTATCTACTCACGGCGCCCCTCTTTACTTTCTACGGCGCACCAGGGCGCCGCGGCGCACACTTTGGGAACCCCTGATATCCTGTCTAATTTGGTCGGGTTTGTTCCATAAACCATAACCACTGGTCTGTCAAAATTGACCCTATGGGAGGCTTCAAAAACGTATACGCGACGCGAGTAAGGGACAGGAAATGTGACAATGTACGGGTCACGGGATTCTCTATGGATACATCTCTTTCATTTCATTGCTTCTCATTCCAACGTCATGGGCTTGTTCCAATGTGTCGCCACCACATAACAGTTGACCATAGTTATGTAAAAAGCTACCAGAGGCAAGTTTCGTATACTTGGATTGTTATACTTTACGTAGCTGAGCAGAAAGTGTATAATGCTTTCTGCATAACTATGGTCAGTTGACAAAACAGCTGGTTGGTTAATGTCTTAGAGGGTAAGAGTTTGTTAGGTAGGTTGATTCGTCTTTTCATTTAAATGTTTTTTTTCGGGTTCCGTATTCTAGCTGCTCTCTTACTTTATAACTCAGGCGGTCTGTAACCGCCATTTTTTACTTTTATATGTAAACTAATTGTGGCAACATGTTTTTTAATTTCCTGGAATAGATTTCGAAATCAATTTTTTTCTTCGAATTCACATCAAATTAGTTACTCATTTTAACCAATACGCACGAAGTGTTATTAATAGAAGCCATGCTTCCAGATCCAGACGGCGAACCACTCAGCAGATCCGGCCTCACTAGCTGAAAGTGTATAAAGCAATACAGTTTCATGACAATGAAGCACAATGGTTCAGGTATTGTCATTGTACCTTTTTTGTCATAAAGCTGGCGTTGCATCAATAGCCAAATACCTCTTCCGGTTTGGTAAAGCAGGTGTGTCAGTAATTTAGTATCCACACATCTCATTTTTCATAACTCAGTGTTGTTTGACCAAGAGAGCGAAACGAGGTCTTGTGTCCCAAGGAGGCGCGTCGGCGTTCTGTGTTTTGTATGTTTACTTGTCTGACGCTAACTTGGCTACTGTACTTACTGTTTATTGTTGAGTAAGTTCTGGAACCCAAAGGATTTTTCATCACACTTGCTCGAAAATGGTGTCATTACACGTAGGTTCTGCGGGCCGTAAATGGCCTATTACGCCCTAGGGCGTAATGGTTTTCTTTTTAAATTTGAAACGCTGGTTCTGTTTTACTCTTATTTGTCATGTTCAAAGGAAACGCCAACTTACTTTTTTAACTTTTATCACTGAAATATTTACTTAAAGATAACTGTTATTGCAAATACATGTAAACACATATTTCGGTAACATTAATTAAATGTTTAAATAGTATATTTCAGTATTTTGCAAATATAAAATCAACTAAAATGGCCGTTACCGCTATGGTTTCCGAACGTGACTTGACATTTCGCATTGTCTATGGACATATGTGACAAATGTCACTGTCTGTTTTAATATTTTCTTGTCACACTGGGTCGAAAAGTAAGGTTATTTTATTAAGATTTCCTCACAAGTGTGATGAAAAACATTGTGTGTGCCACGAGCGGTAAAGGAATTACAAACTCGTGTTATTAAAGCCCTCGGTTTCACCTCGGGCTTATAACAAACACTCGTTTGTAATTCCTTACTTACCGCCCTAGATACACAATGTACTATTACCTAGTACGCCCTGAAACAATTCTGCTCATATTCGAATCTAAAAATTCTCTTTGCTTCAACCTTTCATTCAAATTTCGATTTCGGATGGAAGAAAAACTGTACTCGTGCTTTCAGAGTTGCAAGTCGTAGATTATATAGAACAAATTTCACTAATAATAGATTTCTAGTATGTAATTATCAATCAACCACTATAAACTTTTGTTTACGTTTCGCACATGTTGTCGAATTTCCAACATAATACGCTACATACGTTTTGGTGGGCCATCACTAGTTTGCCCTTGAATGTTATTGATTTCAGCGCCATCTACATTAAGATATTTTTACTTTTTGAACAGCGATATAGAGTCTGGCTAATGAAAGATGAGACTGACATTTATTCCAAACTTTTTAAATGGCGACATTATACAAACGTCAAATGTGTCAAACGTCATTAGATTTCTGAGGATAGTATGCTGTGGTGATTTTGATACTCAATATGCAACATAAGAAAGTAACAGTTTCCGAAAATACTTACTGAATTGTTTTGCTTTTCTTTCCGTGGCTAATGTGGGGAGTAAATATATATCATAAATAAACACTAACACTCTAATAAAAGCTATGTACTTACCAATTTTCACTAAAATCGGAAGAATTAAAAAGGTGACAACAACTCAAAAATCGGCTCAAGTATCATTACCGTTTTTGTCACCCTATAAACAGTGTTGCAACCCGTTGTTTTTTTAAATTTGCCGCTATTTTTTAGTCTCATCTTTCATTAGCCAGACTCTAGCGACGTTGAAGTAGATAAACGACTTACCGTGTTTGTTTACAAATGCCGCTACCAACTAAATAGACAATGAATGATTTATTTTTTATTTAAAAAAAAATATGCTAATCTTATGATATTTTTAACAAGTACTCTATCGTTACAACTACATATTAATTTTGCTTATTATTTATTTACAACTTTACCTCTCATATCTCGGAATAAAGCTATTCATCATAGGTTTAAATATCTATAAGTTTATTGCTGTCGCCAGGTTTTGCACTATATAGGTATCACCTTTTTACACGATGGCTTTTATCCGTACAGCATAAATAAATAATAGCACCACGATAGCACTGTGACTGGCTCATTTTGGAGGTTAATCATTTTATTATTATTAATTTGTATTATTGCACCTACAGTGAAAAATGATGTAAATTTCATTGGGAGTGCTATACAATATGGATTTGATATGGATGAATAAACTAGTAGCTACTGCAAGCGATAGTGGAGTCATGGAGTGGTTCTGGTTAGTTTTATTTAGTATTATTGACAGCTCCACTGTCGCTGACGGGTTGGTTCGATTCTCTAAGGTTCTCTCCCAGAATCTCCGGAGTGAGATCAGGTGGTTTTGGGCACCTTCCATGTACGTTTTACCAGGCGTACATAGCATTTAGGACACTGAATTTCGATATTGCAAATAGACGGGCGGAAACAAAGAGTAACAACGGCCTATAAATAAATCCATGGCAGCAACTGCTTCGATCGTCAAACGTAAACCCTCACTGTCGTACTTTAGTCAATAGAAACGAAACCCTATGTATTCTTACTATGTGGTTGATTTTTTGTTGCGATCATAATTCGCCACTAAATTGGTTTTCGACACATTTGCTGCCTTTTATACCAGGCTTACATGAATCAAAAGAGGTAAAAAAGTACAAGTGGCGCCACTGCACAGAGAGAACTAGCTTGCAGTACTCTTAGTCTTAGTTCGTCTATTCACCGCTAGATGGCTTTTAAGATCAATCAGGAACCGTTTAGTATATGAGATTAAATCACACATACAAATAGACTGAACGGATTTTATTTGATGAAGATGTTGTCCTTTGATATTTTAGAGAATAAATAGATAAAATATATATTTATTGTCATATCACCTTAAATATCAATAATAACATTAATGGCTAAACATAAATAACATTAATTATTCGAAAAATAAATAAATGTTATATTTATAAGAATTAAGAACATAAACATTTACTATAATTTTATTGTCATGCTTCTAGACATGTAGTAAAAATGGCTCCTCAATGATACTGCTGCCTTGGTTGTTCACTTGCCGAGGATGATCTTGCGGGACGCGCCAAAGTTTTGTCCTGACTGCGTTGCGAGTTTGTTCGTGCCGGCCTGTAGACCAATGACAGTTTGTCCTGCACGGACAACGTCTTCACTGAATTCGCGCCTGTTCTCCTCGGCTGGCTTGGGGCCAAGGAAAGGACCACGCCACTCGGGGTGTTTGTATGCCTAAAAACAGAAATTAAATATTGGTTACTTAGGTATATTATGATTCAAGAATTTGTCGTGTCTTATGACAGGACATTTGATAAGACACAACAAATTCTTTAAAACCATACTGGAAGGAAAGATAGAGGGAAAAAGAGGTAGAGGAAGCAGTGGCGTAGCAAGGGGGGGGGGGGCCGGGGGGGGCATGGCCCCGGGCGGCACATGGAAGGGGGCGGCAAAAACTCAGCATTTTTTCTATGCCTAGGTAAAATTAGGAAACCCTTTTCCAAGTCGCCCCCGCGAAAATTTCTGGTCTCAAATTTTAAATCCCAAACAAGTACGATTCCCAGTTATTTACATGTTATTTGTACCAAAATTAGAACTTAATTTAATTTGACTTTGTAAGAAAAAAGGCGCCATTGGCGCCCTAGTGACGCCATGTCAGCACTGTTGCCAGATCTACTGATAAAGCAGTAGCTTTACCTGATTTTTGATAAATCTACTGATTTACTCAATTATAAAATGCTTGTCTATAACACATAAAAAAAATATAGACTAAACAACCGTTGAAATTCGAGAAAGATTCCAACAACTGCAAATCTGGCCCAAACATATGACTTTTTAAAGCCTGTTGTATTATTTATTGGGCGTCAACGAAATTAACCTAGATCATAGGTTCCCAAAGTGGTGCCTACCACCCCCCAGTGGGCGCTGGGAATTCGAAGGGGGCGGTAGGGGCCTTGGAAGAAATTGGGAGGTGTTGACGCAGGGCGGCGCTATCGCTTTTAAACATTCTTATCATGCCTAAGTCAAAAAAGGCGGCAAGTCAAAAAAGTTTGGGAACCTATGACCTAGATCAAGTTCCTCTAGATATAAATACAGAAGAATTGAAAATTGAGCGCATGCGTCTACGGGGTTTTATAGCTGCAACAGACCCAGAGTGTCAGAAAAAACTCATGAAGTCCGGCTCATTGGCTTTGTTAAAATACATAATAGAGTCTAAACTTCAAGATGGCTTACCTAATATTATTGTAATGCTTAGACTATTTTTACCCGACTGCGGCGAAGCCCAAAGGAGGGTTATGTGTTTGGCCTGTATGTATGTATGTCCGTTCTAGGGAATGCAATAACCGGCCAAATTTTATAACCGGTTATTAACCGAAGTGATCCCGAAATAACCGGTTAACCGGTTAAAAACCGGTTAATTTATTTTCGTCCATTTTTTTCGTTTTTGTGAGTGTATGATAAAAAAAACTACTTTAAAATATTGCTTAGTCGATTATTAAACAAAATCAACTTAAAAAACAAACAATAATAATGGAAACATTACTGACAGTAAATTGTAATAATTTGGCCAAACATAAAATAAAAGCTAAGGCCTGTTTTGCAACGGATTCACTACCTAGATTTACTATATGAAATGAACAAGATGTTTCTTTATTAGTTTTTGAATGCGGGTAAATTACACTATACGCCACATTTTTGTGTTACATAAAATCCAAGAAATCAAAGTACATAGAAAAATTAAATGGCGCTCACCTATGGTCCAGACTTGACTTTTACTAACATTTTTCTCGTTTAATAGGTTTTTTTTAATCTATTTATTCTTCTTTATCGGTCGTCGGTATCTATTTTCGGTCGATCAACAAAGTAGTAAAGTATTTGCATCGAGGTGAGTACATGTGTAACACGTGTTCTCATAGATGGCGACTCCCTTGGCCACGGAACCCAATACCGTTCAATATGTCAATACTGTTAGATTTCGTTGGATCAAGTCTTTAAGCTCAATTTTCTCTCGCTCTTTATCATAGTGGTTCAACCCCAACTACGGTCAAAATAATACTGGAAAAGCGTGTTATTTAACTAAAACTGTGAGCCATTTTTTGTTAGCTTTTACCCGCAGCTTCACCTGCGCTATTCCCGTTATTATATCAAGGAAAATCCTTACAAGGATATAAAGTATCCTTAACCAGGACTTAGTCTACTTGCATGCCAAATTTCAGCTCAATCCATTCAGTTTATACTGCGTTATTAAGTAAGAAACATCTAAACCTCCAAACATTTTCACACACTTGCGCATCAATAATATTAGTGGTAGGTAAGGTATTATTGATGTAATATGGCTTTACTCAGTTGCGAACATCACCTCGCTAAAGTACCTGCTACACCAGATATATGCAGACACTTTTACATTCCCATCATTGTATAGAGAAAGTGAAGTTTTTTTTTTCAGCAATGGTATAAGTAATATTGGTTAAGAAAAACGTTGCGTTGGGAATCAGTTTTACGCAGGTTTCGCCACAAAGTATCAAGTTTTTGACATCAATTTGGCAGTGATTTTCGGCGTTAGCTTTAGTTGATTTTTACGATTATCTGAAAATTTGTTGAAAAAAATTGTCTTTTGTACATATATAACTTTTGTGACTCTGGTGTTTCCTATGGCGATGTTTATAAATAAAGTACGTTGGGAAATATAAAAAAAATTGGCGAATCCGTTACGAATCAGACATTAAGACCTAAAACGGACACAAGGAGAAGATGTACACTGTTAGGTAACTATAATTGATTGAATCAGGCTGACTTGACTTGACTGTTGACTATAGAAAACTCATTAATAAAAAAAACTACAGGCAAGAAGAAAAAACATAAAGAAAGAAAGATGATGAGAGTTTGTTAGTTAAAAAAAAGTTCTTTTATTAGTGTGTAATGTTCAAATAGCTGATGTGATTGATTTTTAAAGGTGTATGATCTCGCAGAGTAAAACAAATGAGTAATCGGAAAGGAATAAGGTAAAATTACAGAATTTTAGCCAATTTACTATAGTTTTTTACATTTCGGTTAAAAACCGGTTTCTGGGCTCGATAACCGGTTATTAACCGTTGCCAAATACAGGCGGTTAACCGGTTTTTCGGTTAACCGGTTAACCGGTTTGCATTCCCTAGGTCCGTTCCTGTGTCCGCTCGTAACTACTCAACGACACATCCGATTTTGATAAATGATACATCATTAGATTCGTCTTGATGGTGCGAGTGTCACTGGGCATGAAGTTTGTTAAAATAAACAAAATGGCGGATTTAATGCAGTTTCAAAGTGCACCGCGGTCGTATTTTTTTTATAAAATGTGGTTATTAACAACTGTCATCAGCAATGCTAGTCGGGTCAATTGCAGAGAAAATGTACCTTTTACTTTTTTTCTCTGATCATGGTGTGTATTATACCATTTTACTCAGAATCATGAGCACTTTTCATTTCTGAAATAAAAAAAGCTGTCCAAAATGTCCCAAATTTCCGTACAAATTTTGAATCTCAGTTTCGTTACGCCCAAACTAAATATAGGAGAAATAGTAACGAAACTGATAAAAAAAATTATCAGTTTCGTTACTATTTTACGAAAGAAGTTTTTCGAAACTAAAATTAATAAAAAATTACCTGCGGTTAACTACCTATGTCCGCGTTGAGGCTAAGAAATTGAGCTATATTGGCCATCGAACGTGAGATACAAATTGACATTGACAATTTTATACACGACTTTGCTTTAAAAAAAGCACGCAAAGTAAAATTTTTATTAAATTATATACTCTGACATTTTAGCAATTTTCTTCACTACCTAATAGAGTAGGCGCTGAGGGCGGCGATTTTTCGGTCGGCCCCGGGCGGCAATAACCCACGCTACGCCACTGAGAGGAAGACCTAGACGCAGTTACCTGGACCAAGTGAAGGAAAAAGTTGGTGTCGTGTCTTATCAAAATGTCAAGAAGCCGGCGTACGTCAGGCAAGATTTGAAGCTACTCCACCGACAAGAGTGTACCTAACTCTTAAATTAACGATGATGATATGATTCAAGAAAACTTTATTTATTTAGTTTTTGGTGGTACATAACGGTGAATTAAAGTTGCGTTAATTAAAATCTGATCTGATGTAATCTGAGGTCTTCTGTATCACCGGCCGTACAATAGGTACAACCCCAACTGTAATGAACAACATATAGAGCCCCTTCGTATCGTTTCCTAACACAAGCGCGAAGTTTGACCCAGTACAGTAATGACCGGCAACTTAGCCCATACTCAGTATTGTTTTAAAATTAACACTTATTTTTAAATCTGTAAACATACCGTCCTTCCTATAGCGAAGATGGTTTGCGTGACAAGAGCGATGTTCTTCTGGTCCCATAAGTCTGTGGTCTGGAACAAGTCTGTGTCGGGGACGCCGTATTTGATGCACGCTTTCTGGAATCTGAAATAAATAATAACAATACATTACAATGCAGTATACATAATAATCATAATATTATGTAACACGTTAATAGAGAGAGAGGTGTGGTGGCTAAATTCATTAAATGTGGAAAAATAAATATAAGTGGTTGTTCTTAAAGTCTGCTATTGGAATGTTGGTTTTAACAACAAATTTGATAATTTCCGAGCGGTCTAACCTACTTGCTTATCAATTTGGTGGGAACTTCAATACACTTTCAAACCTCAATCCCTCAATCTTTTCTGAGTAGGTACTGTTGAGTTGTCCGATATTTAGGAACTCATTTCTAAAATGTTATATGTACGAGTATATTTAGACCTAGATTGAATTCAAATGGTTCTACGACATGCTTGAATAGGGTATTCGACAGTAAACACAATGTGTGTTAATGACATTAACACCTCTTTGCACCGTTTCCTCATTACTGAGGGTTGTGGTGTGGCCATTTCCTCGGAACAGTTTGTATCGGATGAGTAATACAATAATACTTACTGGCTTATGTTGTCCATGAATTTGTAGTCCCCGCCAGAAATGTTAACCTTGGTGATGATGCCCGGCTGCAATCTGTTCATCAGCTTGCAGAGGATGATACCGTCTCGCAGCACGAGTTCATACGGCATGTCCGGGGTCCTCTCCCCGATTACAGCTTCTATCCATCTTAGGGCCTCGACTTCCTTCTCGGGCTCTCTTTTACCAGCACACTGGAAAGACAGAAAAATAAAATGAAAGTATGCAATACAAATAAGGTCGTTTAGTACCAGTTAAAAACTCGATGTTGGGAAAATTTACTCAATGTTTGGTGATCGCCACTTTTTAAACAGGGCATATCGAGCCACTAAAGTAAAATTAATGATTGCATTTAAAATCGGGTTCCTCTTATAGTAAGAATTATCTAAGGTGTGCGAGTATTTGTTCATTCTCTTTACGAACATTCGGACACCTCAGATAATTCTTACTATACTAGCTTTTATAATACCTATTTTTCTTTCGTTTATATATATTTTAAAAACTGCACCTGCTGCCTGTTAAGTTTGTACAAACTAAACAAAACTGTTTAGACAGTTTAGTCTGTATAATTGAAAGAGATAATTAGAGTCTCCAATCGGACTTTAGTGAAGAGTCATATACGAGTTTCACATACTTTCTAATGTCAGAATCATACAATGTCTAAGGAAATGAAGCGCGTCTCGTGGGATATTCTCATATTACGCGCTTTGTAAAGGACCAGCAATTTACGTTTAACAACCAACCATCACTTAGCCTGCCGAGTCCATTGCAAAATAATCTAGGCAGTTTGATCTATGTTAGTACATACCTACAATAATGTTAAGCTAACTAACCGTAAATGCTATTTTGTATTTGCGTAACGTTAAAGATAAAGCGAATAGGTATAACTCCTACCTTTATTTTATCAAAGAGAGGAGATACATACGCATACCTATAAGTAGTGATCTACATTTTTTATAATTGTCTGAGTTTACTTTAGCATTTGTCCAATAAAATCTAAGTTGTCTCCAGTAAAATTCGAAAATTCCGTCACGGTTACTCATAACGTAATAAAGTTATTGAGAAAATTTATAAAATTGTAGTAATTAAACTAACTTTATTTAAAATTATGACTTTTTTCTTATGCTAGTGTAGTGTTAATCTACAAAAGTACGTAAGTAAGTATAGGTAGGCACATCAGGGCTCGGATACCGGTATTTTCTCCATACAAAAATACGGGTATTTTTTCCTTTCTTTTCGTTCTTTGGTTTATTATGTATTTCATTTTTAATGGGACCATCTAATAATACGAAGTCATTACTTAAATACATTATTGAGCCATACATAAAAAGCATAAAATGATTCAAAATATTGGGCTATTTCACGGTTTTTGTAAAATACCGGTTCCGACCCCTGAGGCACATATATCAAATAAAAATTACTTATCAAAATGAAATCAATATTGAAACGTAATTATTTTATTATTTTCCTTTGTAAACCACTACACTTTTGTTATCTATAGTTGGTAATGTAACTAGATATGCAATACCTTGGCAATACATTATTTAATATTTCTTTTATATCCTCCTGACACCTGGCGTCCTTTACAAAGTGCTAAATAAACTGTACTCTAAAGTCCGAATATTTTTTAACTCCGTATATCGATAATGGACGATGACCTACAGGTAGCCTCAATTCCCGAGTGTTTGTTTTTTCCCGCTAAAAAGATATTGGACTCGTGATTGCTCACAGCCAATGAAATATAAGTAATGGCGATAGTTTGTCCTCGAAGTTCGATAGAGATATCCTACCTAGTGGCCGCCATTCTTGCGACCCGTGCTCAGGAGTATACAGCTATGGCGGCACGTGGTCGACGCAGTAAGTAAAACTTATATTTTTTTTGTTAAATTCGCTCGTTTTAACGTAGGTTTTTTATAGAATTGCAAATTAGTAAACATTCTTTCAAAATCACATACTTTTGTGTAGATATGAAGAACAGTAAAGTAAATAAACCGTCGTAAAAATATTAAACCTATACAAAGACCTGTCGTTCGTAGTGGATGTGTTTTTTTCATGAAAAACATTATAAAACTAAGTGTTGATTGCGTATTTTTTTACTTTTTATGATTATATTAAAAATATGATTATGTTTAGTACTTAATGTGTAACATTACATTAAGTTTCATTAAAATTTTAAATAATTTGTTTAATTTATTCACGTAACCTACTATGCTTGAATGACCTAAAGTCCTTTATAAAAGACAAAAAATACCTAAACAGAAATATGTTTAATGTCTTTATCAAACAATATTAAAAAACATTTGTTTTAGTGAAAACTTGAGAAACACCTTAGTTTACGTTTTTTTCAACAGCCAAGGTCTCGGACTTTGCAACAGAAACAGTTTAATGCTTTGTAAAGTACATTCGGCTACAGTGGCAAGGAATTTCAATTAAATGCTCGGTGTCAGGAGGATATGTTAGGGCTTCCCCGACCACGTGCCGGATTATAGTTTCTGCTTGGCTAGCGGCCAAACTAGGTCATTTATAGAATACATAATACCATCAAAACTATAATGCATTAAGTCGAAAACGAGTGTATTTAAATTTAAAAATTACCGTGTATAATTTAAAATTGACTAATGTTTTTTTGTGCGATATTTTTTCAAGAGGCGACCATTACCTGACATTGAGACGCATGCTCCAAAGCTTGTGTGAAAAATTGTTGATTGAAATGTTAACGAAGTACGAGTATATCGGTCGTGACAGTTGAAAGTGAAAGTAATAGAGCTCGTTACACGACATTCCCCTTTTAACTTCAATTTTGAAAAGACAAGGAAAAGCGTGCTGCGCTTGTGTAGGTAGGTATTAGTAGCGTGGCATCCAAAGAACTCGATTCCTACCGGCTTGCCTAATAGCAGGCATTTTAGCACCTTATTCTACAGCTCTTAAGAAAAATGAACACTATATACTATATATCTGCATCGGCTTGCCCAAGGATATCTTTACGCCACGTCACTGGTAGGTATTGTACGTTACGTTAGTACGTACACAACTAGGGTGGTAATACAAAGAAAGGCTGAGATCGCAGAAGTTTGCAGCCCGAGCTGCAAGCGGAGGTCGTAAATATTCGATCGAGGGCTTTCTTTAATACCTCCCGTGTTGTGTACATAATTTTATGTCTACACTTGGCCAGAAAGCGGCTTTTTCCGTACGCGCAGCGTGCGGAAAAAGCCACTTTATGGCCAGGTGTGGCATAAAATCTTTATATTTATAGGTAACTAACCTATTCAGTGTACCTATTGAATCTTTCCGAGGCGGTTATGTTACCACCAATGGGCGCCTCCATTTGTAAGCGGATCATTACTGCCCCAAGGCCTAAAACTACCATTTTAACTCCGTTTCGTAAAACTCTAATTAAAGTTAACTTTTCAGGCAAGAGCATGAACACCAATGTCACTAATATATAAAGTGCTTTAGGAAAAAGTGACCTAAACTGTTTTAGGTCTACCTTCGAGCCTATAAGAATTTGGCTTGTACCTAGAGAAATTACGTGCATCAAATTATTGCGAATATATTTCCGTTGCCAAATGTCGGATTAAGTGGCTCAAGAAATGATGCTAGCAAGTAATTCGTCGAATTATAGAAATTCCTCTGCATTTACGTAAGAGCTACATAATTCGCATTTAAATTAAGTTTTATATATGTAAATATCTTTTTCTACAACTAATTTGAAGAAAATCAGTTTCCCTTAAAACAATAGGACTTCATTGATCATATAACAAAATCAACGAAAATATTTGACTTTACAGAACATGAACAAACTTAAAAGAATTTGCAATAGAGATTAATAGCGGACGGGTTCTGTTCTGACTCCAGGTCTGATATTATAGGAACAGTAAGTCATTATTTAAAAATGATGAATTTTCATTATGAACCTACAATAAAGTAGAAAATGCATCATATATCGATACCTTTACACTCAAAGGGCGTAATCGCTATTAGAACCTACGGCGTTTATGCCCTTTGAGTCTAACTAAAGGTATCGATATCATATAATTCCTAGAGTCTGTCTAATGAAAGCTGAACCTGAAATAACCACGTTTTCACTAAAAAAATCCCGACTGCGGTGTAATTCATACCGCGCATTAAAGTGCATAAATCAGCCATTTTGTTATTTTTTTTACGAATTTTACGTACCTTTTGACACTCGCGCGATCAAGACGAATCTAATGATGTATCATTTATCAAAATCGGATGTGTCGTTGAGTAGTTACGAGCGGACATAGAAACGGACTTACTTACAAACACACATACATACCTCCTTTTGAGCTTCGCCGCCGTCGGATTAAAAACGACAAATTAAAAAAAAACCTTCATAGTAGTTTATTAAAACGGGCTTCGGCAGTGTGAAAAAGTACGTGTCAGTGCCTTAGTGCCACCAAAATAAACAAAATAAGAAAAGTATCAAAATCGTTTATTCCTACTTTGATACCATATGAAGGATTTTTTCATTTGCCGCTTTTTTCAGGTTCAACTTTCATTAGACGTCTCTATCTAATATTTTTCATAGTATGTAGTTATAGTATTTTTTCTACTCCTGTACTGTTATCTGTCTTTTACTTGGTCACGAACACTAATATAAGAACATACATAATATGAGTTCAGAGAAGTCTATACTCTATTCCCCATAACAGCACTAGTGTCGTTATAGTCACTTTACGTTATTGCTAGCATCCACAGACTTCTAAATCTAGGTTAAACTTAGGTCAAGGATTAAGCGCTCAATTCTAACTTCACGATAAAAATTCACAACTACCAACTTAACAAACAATTAAATTCCTACGATTCATAAGAAAAACAAAACTTTCCGAATTAAATTAATTGATGCCAACATAAAAAAAAAGTATTTTAATTATCGTCACATCGTGTCACCAGCCATATCAAAAAAAAGTTTACCATAGACACAACTGTCATGCCAGCTGTACACACTCGGAGAGACCGGACGTAAAATACTATTATGCAACAGTTGTATAAGAAGGTTCAAAAAATGCGAATTGCGTGAGTTGCGATACGAGCCGCGAATGCGGCGAGTATCGCAAATAGAGACGCAATGAGCGTTTTTTGACTTAATTATACAACGTTGCATACAATACTTTTTCTACGACTAGGCTAAAATATAAAATACATGGACGTCACGCGTGTCTCGTCCGGTCTCTCCGAGTGTGTACAGCCGGCATGACAGTTGTGTCTATGGTAAACTTTTTTTTGATATGGCTGGTGACACGATGTGACGATAATTAAAATACTTTTTTTTATGTTGGCATCAATTAATTTAATTCGGAAAGTTTTGTTTTTCTTATGAATCGTAGGAATTTCATTGTTTGTTAAGTTGGTAGTTGTGAATTTTTATCGTGAAGTTAGAATTGAGCGCTTAATCCTTGACCTAAGTTTAACCTAGATTTAGAAGTCTGTGGATGCTAGCAATAACGTAAAGTGACTATAACGACACTAGTGCTGTTATGGGGAATAGAGTATAGACTTATCGGAACTCATATTATGTATGTTCTTATATTAGTGTTCGTGACCAAGTAAAAGACAAATAACAGTACAGGAGTAGAAAAAGTATTTTTTTATTAAACTATAAAACGTGGTACCTCTACCTATGTAGGGATATGAGGCAAAGCGGCTAGATAGGTACAATTTTATTCCGAATATTACACGTATCATCGGAGGGTTAGCGTAACATATAGGTGCTACAGTAGTGATACTTACATTTGTACCTTTTAGGGATATAACTTAGGGTGTTTTATGTTTCCAAACTTTTAATTTTTATTTTACTTTCCTCGATTTCTGAGCTTCACTCATGTAATAGCGTCATAGTCATAGTTGAAAATTCATCAAAATCGGTGTAATAGTTAGAGGTTGCACACTTTTGAACTTTTAGCTAAAAAACGGTGCTCCTAAGATAATGAATGATACTGTGAAATGTGGCATTGCTTGATGAAAATAATGTAACGATTCCATTACAGGAAAATAACAGAAACAACTCTTACTAAGTGTCGTCGAGCATCACAGGAGACACGTTACAAGCAAACTGCAGATGAGGTTCCCGGTTTTATAGCATTTAGTCCTTTCTGTTGATAATTAAAGCACACAAATAACTAATGTTGGTATATTCTGAATGTTTAGTTAAATTACAGTATATACAAATTCAACTTTTGAAATATGTATATAAAATATGCGTTTCAGTGCATTTACTTACTGTTCATTTTGTGCAAACTTTAAATATGTTTCTATCACATTTTTATCTTAGATAAGTAGGTACAGTTTTTGAATGAGAGAAACTCAGGGAGTAAGAAAAGTCTGACAAAATAAACGCATATTTTTTTACCCATACAAATATGAAACACCCTAATATAAGTACATAGTTAGAAATATTCGAAAAGCCTCCGAATACGATGGTTGTGGTAGTACCGACGCGACGGCGTAGCCGCGGGAAAAAACTTATATCGTTCGTATTTTTTCAGCCGTTACAAAACCCAACTGCTATAATATTTTTAGCCAAATGACTTGGGAAAAGATGGATTAAGTGGCATCGGTCACTGCACCAAATTGGGTCTAATTTTAGAAGAAATCTTCAGTCGTAGTATAACTTTCAAGCAGCTGTTCTGCAAATCATCTTATTCGAATAATCTTCACTATTTTTATAAATACGAGTATGTAGGTACGTATAATAAATTTATAATTTAGTACCTACCTAGTCCTTTTTATACGCACATTTAATCATAAATTCAAGTATTTAATGGTTGTTTCTAATTTTCACGAGAGTAAAAATATAATGTATGTATTACCAATTGACCATGTAGAAAGTCGTAAATCATAATATTAATATTAAAATGCACTAATACACCTAAATAAATTTTGGTTTTTTCCAAAACACTTTGCGTAGGAAACACCTACGAGTATAACTTAAATACATATTATCTTTTAACTATAAAGTACTCTTATAGCTCCTAAATAATACGACGATAATTTGTGTCTAGCATAGATATTTTATGGCTTAGCCCATTAACGGCCAAGGTTCTTTTTTCTGTATTTTTTGGTGTTTGTATATTATTTTTCTAACAATTTCGAATCTCACTTCACACTCGCTAATAGGCTATTAGTTCATAGTTAAGGAAATTAACAGAATATACCATACGTAGAGTCTGTGCGGAAAGAGAATAGGCGTGGCGAAAAACGGAACTAACCTAACCAATATGGCATTTTTTTTTTTGCAAATACGGTAGAAAAGCATTACAGCGCCCCTCCGTCTCAATCCTATTCTCTTTCCAACCAGACTCTATTAGTGCGTAAAAAACATTTTAGTTGCTCCGTCTCGTATTTTATGACGTGTTGTTTTTTCTACATCTATAAATCGTGCTAATTCATCACTACCGGAAATCCCGAAGTTTTCTTAATATCTTACGTCATGGCTTGTTTAATTCTCAAGTCTTTCGACACTTCTATTTCTGTCTGGCCAGAGTCTATGTTCCATTTGATTACTCGAACTGCCTGAAGTGATGAATTCTGTTCTGATTTCTCGGAAATATAAATATATTTAGAAATATTTTGACTGATCTGCTTTTTTTATGAAGCACTTGCATTTGCCCGCGGCTCCGCCAGCGTTACACCCGTTATTGTCTCAAGGGAACTCTTTGCCGGGATATAAAGTATCCTATGTTTCAATCCAGGACTTGGTCTATTTGCGTGCCAAATTTCATCCCAATCCAGTTACTATCCTGTTATTTAGTAACGGACATCCAAACATCTAAACATCTTCACAAACTTTCACATTTATAATATTCACATAATATTAGTAGGATTTACACGCATCAGCTTAGCCTGCGTTGTTCCCGTTATTATGCCAAGGGAACTCTTTATCGAGATATAAAGTATCCTATTTTTCAATCCCGGACTTGGCCTACTTGCATACCAAATTTCACCTCAAACCATTCAGTTGTTCCTGCGTTATTTAGTAACAAACATCCAGACCTCCCAACGTCTAAGCCACTCATCCCCAAAAAACCGCATTCCTAAAATACTAGATTTTTAAAATACGATTCTTGATTGATCTGATTCTTCGTACTTATACCAGATTCCCAAAATAATACATCCAACAAAGTCATTTAGATCCTTGAGTAACTTACGAGTTTATAATCTAGTGTAACGGGAATGTGGAAAGACAGGAATCTGATAAATCGAGAATCTGGTATTTTAAATATCTAGTATTTTAGGAATGCGGTATTTTGGGAATGAGCGGTCTAAACATCCAAACGTCTTTACGAACTTTCTCATTTATAATATTAGTGTGATGTTATGTGATTAGATGCTGCCCCGCGACGTCATGCAGGAGAATTTTCGACTTTTTCATACATTGGTACGACTTTCATACCCGTCCCAATCCTTTAGGGGTTGATTTTAGGAAAATCCTTTCTACGTCCCCTAAAGAACATTTGTTACAACGCTATCTGCGGTTATTTAGACTGTACCTTTTATGTTAGTACCCAAGTCACAGAACCTGATCAACAGTTTTATATGTATCAGTGGCGTGGCGTCCATAGAACCCGATTCCCACCGGCTTGCCTATTTTAAAGCATACGACCGGAGTATCTACTATTCCTGAAGAAAAAGTAATCTAAATCTGCCCCGGCTTTACTTTACTACAGTACATTACACAACTAGGGTGGTAAAACAAAGAAAGGCCGAGATCGCAGATGTTTGCAGCCCGAGCTGCAAGCGAGGGACGTAAATATGCGATCGTGGGCTTTCATTATTACCTCCCGTGTTGTGTACATAATTTTATGTCTACACTTGGCCAGAAAGCGGCTTTTTCCGTACGCGTAGCGTGCGGTAAAAGCCACTTTACGGCCAGGTGTGGCATAAAGAATATATTTGACGCCACGCTACTGATATGTATAGATAGAAGATAACTGGATAATTACTCGTAAATACCGTGTTTAACCGCTAAAAATGCAATATAATAGGTAATTCAATGCAACATCATACATCGAGTAAAATATTTCATTATGTAATAAATTCGAATATCAAAAGAGATTTATATTCCCTACATCCGGTGAGAGGTCGTCTTTGTGGTCAGTGGTAGGAATAAAATAAATGGCTGCTGACAACGATTCTCGCCATTGGTTTTAATCGCTAGTTTATTAGGGATCTGTTGCCGCAATCATCAAATGGAAACATAATTTAATCGTGTCCGTTTTTAAATAAGGTGTTTAAACATAGTTGTTCTTAATTGCATGTCCAAAATAACAATAATCAACGAAAGAGGGATTAATAAAAGACACCGCGATCCATTTAAGTAGTTTCAAGAGATACCTATGAGCCTGCTCGCTTATCATTGTTACTTTCATGTTCGAAAAATAGGTAACTCACACACTACTTTAGTAGCTAAAATGTTATTTTTATATATGTATAGTGCAATAAATAAAATCTAGATTTGCGTATGTTGGATGACAAACTCGCCAAACCTTGCTTGGGCCCCAATCTTGATATTTCCGTAAATTTGCTTATAGAGCATTGTAGAGGTATATTTGCTTATAAGCAAATATACCTCCACTCTCCAACTTTGTTTCGAGGTTATTAAATTATATTTCCTACGGAACCAAGCCCCGTGTGGACTTCCACTTGACTGATACATTATGATATGTTTACAGTGGCGTAGAAAACATTTGGGCGTCAGCCCGCCCCCGCGATGCGGCTGGGCGGGCGGCAACAGCGGACCAGTCCAGTCGCTGTTACCGCCGCGAAAGCTCGCTCCACCGATCAGTGCTTTTATATTACCAAAATGCCCGTAAGTTTTTTTTTCATAAACTTGACAACAACTTTCATACTCGCTGAGACATAAAAAATATTCAGGCGTTTTTTTTGTGAGTTTACGTAACTTTTTAAAATATTCCAAGATGCCAAGAAAAACATCACTCCTTCGACATTGTCTTGACCTCTTAGTTATGTTCACAGTTGTATAAAAGTTAATTTAACACTAATGTCTGTGAAAGTTTTGTAAGTGATCTCTGACGTCAATGAAAACGGATTAATGAGACAGACGTACGCGCAGCTGCGCGATCGCGTCATTGGTGAACATACGACCTTTCACGTTTAACTCTAAAAGTTTCCAGAGGGACTCTTTCCGTCCGTTACTTAAGCGTTATTTTTGGAGATGATGCTGGAGCCATCAAACGAGTTGGCACTGGAGCTAGCGTTTTATGGCCGGCGTTCAAAACGTTTACGACATCGCTAATGTTAATTATACCAATTTCAGGCCAGGAATAAGGAACAAGAGCAGGAAGTCCTGAACTGGATTCAGGAGGTGATCGGGGAGCCTCTCCCTGGTGGCGACTATGAGGATATCTTGAAGAATGGCGTAGTTTTATGTAAATTGGCCAACAAGCTGTTGCCTGGATCTGTCAAAAAGATTCAGGAGAAAGGAACCAACTTCCAGCTTATGGAGAACATTCAACGGTAATTAATAACTAATGCATTCCTATTCGAGAGGTGTATTCTACTGAAATATAAAAATTTGTAAACAACAGCATATTTGTAAACATAAAAAATGATTTCAGGTTCCAAGCTGCCATCAAGAAGTACGGGGTCCCGGAAGAGGAGATCTTCCAAACTGCCGATTTGTTTGAGAGGCGCAACATTCCCCAAGTCACCCTGTGTTTGTACGCCCTTGGCAGAATTGTAAGTATTTAAGCTCCTTTAGTCTCATTGAGCGAACAGTGTCACAAGATTTGGTTAAAAGAGATTATTGCGAATTTTTAGGCGTTCATTTATTTAAAATTGGCTTTACGGTGATTTTGTGTTCGGTGATGTGGTTTTAAAGAGACATATTTTTTGCAGACTCAAAAGCATCCTGAATGGACAGGCCCTCAACTCGGTCCCAAAATGGCCGATAAGAATGAACGCACTTTCACAGAAGAACAACTCCGTGCTCACAACGCCGAACTGAACCTTCAGATGGGCTTTAACAAGGGTGCCTCCCAGTCCGGTCACGGTGGCTTTGGCAATACGCGCCACATGTAACCTCCTCAAATTTTTTGCTTTCTTAGTAGGTATCTGAGACCAACGTATTTTAAAGCCGAATTATTCGGCCATAATCAGTATTTTTACAAGGAAAGCTTATTCCATTCTTGTACGTCTTGGGTTGGATGATTTTCTTATTTTTTGCTTACTGTATGTAGTTTTTGTGGTCTCCACAATGTTTTATTTAGTTTTTATACTGTCGATTAAATTAATTTATTAAAGTGAAACATAATGACTCATTTGTTTTTTAATTTAACAGCGTAAAAATGTTGTTTAGGTTTATCGTATCGCTACTATTAGTAATTAATAATCTAACGAGTTATATTTTTGTTAAGATATTTATGAATACCTATGTGTAAATATTTAATACTATGTATTTGATAATAAAATATTTTTTCTAAAAGATCGTTTACTTTTAAAATAGTAATGGGTTTGAGTTTAACCATATTATGTATTATTATTTTACGAATGTCTTATAGAAATTCAACAATTTTCTGTCCCTACGAACTTTCATTTTGATCCATATTTTACACGCCTTTATCATGCTTCAAGAAAATGATAAATTGTTGCATACTTTAATTAAAGACCTTTAATTACGAGATGCCCATGGCCTAATTAACTGCTGTCCAGGCAGATATTAATTTTACTGACTACTCCAACCAATGCCAAGACATGTTTCTGAACGCTTAATTTACATTGAAGTGTGATTAAATTATAGGTAGTTACTATTTAATCCTAAGACAAATAGCCCGGTTATAATTGCATGCAGCATAGAATGTCAATGGCGCTACTCTAGCTCTAGATACCCGTAATTAAGTTAAAAGTATTCACATTAGCGTCATTAGCCGTCCATTCATGCTATTTACTCGAAGTTTTTTAAATCATTCATGGTTGTATTGGATTTTCAATGTTTTGTAGTAGATTATAAACTAATTTGCAAAATAAACTTCCCACATTTTTCCAATTCTCGGAGCGATCGGAATCAGCTTGGTCTAAGACAAGCAAGACGTTCTATATTGGTAGTTCTTACTTCTTATATGTGCGAACGAACTGCGAATTTAAAAATTCCGTTGGCCTCAACTGCTCGTCTAGCAAATTTCCGAAGGAAACGAGAAAGTCGCAAGGGCTCTGTTCGGGGTGGACGCTACTAGCACTTAGTTACTTACAGCGATATGATATAAATACTTACTTATACTTAGTCAAAAGATGACTATCTTACATTTCGTGAGCCTAAACTACCATGCACCAAAGCGGATACCTAAGTTTATTGGGTTAGTTAGATTTAGAGTTAGATAAATCGACTTGCTTGCACAAACGTACTCTTTTAAGTCGGAGGAATGTCGTTATTTTTCAAGTGCTCCTCGTTTTAGAAATGAGCGCTACTATTTGGCATTCCCGCTCAAGAAAAAATCTCAGGATAATTTACGAGGAACAGACATTGACAGTAGACGGACGAGAATATTTAGATATTTTAGCGCTTGCAGAGGTTGATGAACTATTTCATTCATTTCGTGTGACAAAGTAGCAGGTACTTAATATGTCATGTGAAGCCGTGAGGCCGTGACTCTGTTTGAAGCGATAAAACTGAAATAGCCACGGCGCCTAAGAGCTTCTTGTGGTTTTGTTAAAGGACTGTTAACCAGATTATGTTGAGTTTTGTGCCAACATTTGCTAAAGCCAAGAACGTTATAAGCTAAAAGAGTTTCTATTGTTCGTAGTCTTTTGGTACTGTTGTGTCACGGACATAAAAAGATATTTATAGAATAAAAATAGAAAAAGATACTTTGTTATAAAAAATCTAAGTTATTATTTATGCCATTAAATTTATAAATAAATAAATAAATAAATAAATAAATATTAGGGGACACTCTTACACAAATCGAACTAGCCCCATAGTAAGCTCAATAAGGCTTGTGTTATGGATACTAGACGACGATATGTTTAATAGATACAAATACTTAAATACATAGAAAACATCCATGACTCAGGAACAAATATTCGTGCTCATCACACAAATAAATGCCCTATTATTTTTCATGAGAATAAATATATTGACAAAATAAATAGCTTCTCGCTGACCACCCAAGAGAAACTCGATAAACGAATTACACCTACTTATAAGGTCAGGTGGGGTAAGGACGGACAGTATGAAAATTCCATACAAGTGTTCATCTTGGCCCGGTGTTCGCCTTACCCCACCTGACCTTACAACAATTTTTGCGCTTTTATTGATTTAGTACGTCAAAAAACTAAAATAAGAAAGGAACAATCTAATTAAGACCAGTGAGTTTAGCGAAGTTATGACCTAATTTTTTTTTTACCCCACTGCGGCGAAGCCCAAAGGAGGGTTATGTGTTTGACCTGTATGTATGTATGTATAATATGTCCGTTCCTATGTCCGCTCGTTACTACTCAACGGCACATCCGATTTTGATAAATGATACATCATTAGATTCGTCTTGATGGTGCGAGTGTCACCGGGTATGTAATAGTATGTAGTTCGTTAAAATAAACAAAATGGCGAATTTTATGCAGTTTCAAAGTGCACTGCGGTCGGGTTTTTTTTAATAAAAATGTGGTTATTTATCTTCCAAACAAATAGTAGCTGATTTGATCTGTCAAGAAAGTACACTATTTTACCTACTGTGACGATACAATCGAAAGTCTCTTCAGTACCAGTAGTGACGTACCGGCATATTTTGATAACAGTCTACTGCGTAGGTACTGCTCCAGAACATTCGTTCAGTAGCCCAAGACGAGCGTGGGCTCTTGCTTAGTGCTTGCCTGAAATTGTTTACGTTGACTAGTCGCCAACGAATGGGATGTGCGATAAATTTATTCTTATACGTGACATAAAAACCTTGACAAACGCTGTATTTTAACAGCTAATTAGCATTGATAATTGTTTTTACTTTTAAGACTAGCATAATATGTTTTACAAGCACGCCGTGTTACAGATAACTCATGAAACGAAAATGGGTCATTATTTGAGCGTTTCACCCGCCTCACTTTCGTGGACACATTATTGTCGAGATTCTGTTAGATTTTAATGTAATTTTAAGGTATTTGTTAGTAGTCCCGGACATGTACAGTCAAGGAATTTAATTTCCTACCCGTTTCATTGAAATGTTGTTAAGCATTCACGATGCATTAAGGTCGAAATTTCTATTTCAGTAATAGTATTTAAATGTCAATACGTATTGTTTGTCACTGCACATTACAGATAACCTCTTTGCGAAGTCATTTGCTCATCTAATTACGAATACGTGTCAGTTGGTGTCAGTGTCAATCGAGAAAATTTTAAAATAATTCCGAATCCAGACTCCGGAAAGTCTATTGCAAACGTCGATAATCTAAATTTCGTTATCTGCGTTCCTTTCATTCGAATATTGCAAGAGCGAGAAAGATGGACTTTCTTCGAATTTCGATTCCACAGTTGTCGTCTTTTTTTGGTAGTGCTTTGACGTTCTAAATAGGGTACTTTCCTGACAGATCAAATCAGTTACTTTTTATGAATTGTCAAAACGCTCGGATAGTATGAAGTTTCTATGAGAAAAAGCATAATGACGTCATTGTGCTCAAACATCAAATCATCTCCTCATTTATAGCTTTTGGTCTTTTAAAAATCGTTTAAAACGTTAAATAGGTGAATTTTAGTTGATTTTTGCAAATTTTCGTAAGCAGATTTCAAGGCTAGCGTGAAGTAATTTATATTGACTACAGGCAAGTACCCTATTTCAGTTCACCATGTCAACGTTGTTAATCTGTTACCTAGTTACTGACACAAAACAATGCGTGTAATATGTCAAAGTAACGTCGTACTCTAGCTAGCTCTTATGATGACAGTATGCTATACGATATTGGACCTTAGGTGGGTTGGAAATTAAATTCCTTGACTGTACCAAATAGCTCGATATGAGACTAAAATCTGAGGGAACTTCGACAATAATGTGTCCACGAAAGTGAGGCGGGTGAAACGCTCAAATAATAACCCATTTTCGTTTCATGAGTTATCTGTAACACGGCGTGCTTGTAAAACATATGCTAGTCTTAATATAATAGTTCTTTGTCAAATAATGACCCAAATAAGACTATTCTAACTAAATTATACCGACCCATTACGAATTGCAACTGTTGGAGTTGATGTTTGAGTAAAGTTTTATTTATGTTTTAAACCAAGATGTATTTTACCACATCGTGGAAAACTTTGGTTAGTACAAATTAAAATGTACACGACTTCATATGCAAGGGTGGACAAAATAGTACATTGTGTATCAAGGGCGGTAAGTAAGGAATTACAAACGAGTGTTTGTTACAAGGCCGAGGCGAAGCCGAGGGCTTTAACAACACGAGTTTGTAATTCCTTTACCGCCCGTGGCACACACAATGTTTTTCATCACACTTGTGAGGAAATCTGATTAAAATAACCTTACTTAACCTAAATAAAATTGTAAAACTGACAGTGACATTATCCATAGACAATGCGAAGACAGTCACGTTCGGAAACCATAGCGGTAAAGACTTAAAATGGTTTATTTTATTTTTGCAAAATACTGAAATGCACTATTTAAACATTTAATTAATGTTACAGAAATATGTGTTTACATGTATTTGCAATAACAGTTCTCTTTAAATAAATATTTCAGTATTAAAAGTTAAAAAAGTACGTTGGCGTTTCCTTTGAACATGACAAATAAGAGTAAAACAGAACCAGCGTTTCAAATTTAAAAAGAAAACCATTACGCCCTAGGGCGTAATAGGTCATTTACGGCCCGCAAAACCTACGTGTAATGACACCATTTTCGAGCAAGTGTGATGAAAAAAATATTTTATAATCATTATTTCATCCTATATTAAGGTATCGTTTGTTTGTACCAACCATTTTAGAAATCAGTTTGAACGTTTTAAATTACAAGCACAACAATAAAAAATAAATATTTTTCCAAGCAGAGACTTTGGTCCAATAATCTATCTCAGTTTCTTCGTCGGTATATTCTTTTTATTATGATTCCTGTAATTTATTTACTTAATCGTTCAAACTGTTTAGCTAGGTAGTAATACTAAGGCGCCCCACTCTTAGCGTCTTAAGCCAATCTGTGGTCCGACTTCTTAGCAAGTTGTGTAATACTTAATGCAGCGGGCTACGGGTCAGATGAAACGAGTTTAATAAGCGATAGTCCTTTGTTGGCACACTGCCAGCCAGACAAATAGGTCGTCAAGGGCTTGCACACGTTTGAAAATGGCGCGGTTAGGGATTTTCGACGTTTTGACGGGCGCTGTGGCGGCTAACTAATTGCTTCTGTCTTTGCACGTTTTCTGGTTTATTTATCATTGCCTAACATATCAGTATGTAGTGCAGAGTTTTGTAACATTATAGTGCTCTGCTCTTTGCTATGTAGGTATTTTCAGCTGTGAGTGAAATCAATGAAACCTTTTTATTATGTCTCTATAGGCACAATAGGCTAGTTACCTTACCTAACATATCAAATCAGCTTCGCTTTATGTAGTGTCATCACACATCATCAGCCTATATACGTCCTACAGGTGGGCGCATGCTGCGGCTTTCATTCCGGGGATTATTTGTATGGTCAAAACCGGGATCCCCAGATTGGAAGCCCTAGCACTGGTCTACTTTTTTTGGGATAAGTAAGTTTGGAAAATTTAATTTGATAATTAGCATTTAATAATTTATTTTCACTACAGGAAACTACCCTATACAGTTCTGAGTATTATGAGTATGAGCACAGATTTAGAAAAGCAGGTGTGAAAAGGCATTTTGAGAGAGCAAATAACTGCTGAACAATTTTGGTCAGACTCCAACTCAGTGAAAGAGATGATATCACTACGCACGTAGGTAAGTACCTACACTAATTAGTGGTCAAACAAAATGAGTAATGATAACTAAACACACCTCCATTCTGCCGGCGCTGCAAAGAGGGTAATGTTTTCCAATAATTACCTTGATTGCACTACCGATTGCGCACACGCGTGTCGCGTGAAGACGATCGATGTTACGGAACGAATGTAACAGTTTGCTGCATGTGAGGTCGATTACGAACAACTGGTAATACGGGTTTTACAGGAACTCAGGGTGTTTCGCTTTCCAGCTCTCCCATTGTGAAAGACGCGTGGAGATGTAGGTCGGACCGAGGAGTGTTCGTTGTTTCCTTCCGAACAATTAAATAGATGCGTGTATCTTTTAGTAATACCGGTTTCTCAGGTCTCCAGAGGAAGCTAAGGGATACAACATGTTTTTGGATTTGGCAGCAAAAAAAAATCGTATAATTAATTACTTTTATAAGCCATAGAGCAGTCCTAGTCACAGAATAGTTGTTTTAAAGAGAGGGTAATGTAATTTCTGACGATTAGTAATATTGGAATACTTACATCAAAATCACAAAAACATAGCGCAACGAACAACGAAATAAGTAAAGTTCAAGCTTTATTTACATACTTAAGAATTGCGTATGTCTCCCCACTTAAGTTACTTTACTGCCGCTAAAGGCTGTCTCGAAGTTAGTCTTAAACTTACATCGCAGGGATAACAAGTCGACCTAAGGTTTACGAGAAAATTGCGGAAAGTTCGTTACGAACTGACACAAAAACATGCTGTGGAAACTGTTTATAGTGACGTGTGTGTTATACCACGGTTCCGCCGCGGAGCATTACAAAACGAAACGTAAGTATTTTTGGATAGCCTTTATGGTTATGGACGCCGGGTGCTTGCCTGATCTGATTTCGGTTGAATGATCTTGAATGACGTTATCGGTAGTATTGATGATATTAATCAAATTCAAGTGTATAAATTATGACAGCTGAAATACACTCTGAATGAAATTGGCTTATAATTATTAAGCTGCTAGGTAGATACGTGTAATGATTTTTTTAATTGCTTCATCATTCACGAATTAGAAATTTAAAAGCCTAAATTGGCGCTAACGCCGAGAATAAATGGAATAAAAATACTTAACAATCTCTCTGTGTCTGTTCCTTTACATGACTTACCCGCAGACCGCAGTAGCGTGGCGTCCAAAGAACTCGATTCCAACCGGCTTACCTAATATCAGGTATTTGGGCATCTTATTCTACAGCTCTTAAGGAAAATGACTAAATCTGCATTGGCTTGCCCAAGAATATTTTATACGCCACGCCACTGCTTACCTTCCCGTAAGTTTAAACCGACAGTAGGTACATTATGACTATCACGAGGAAAAAGGGACGATTTCGTTATTATTCTGAAAAAAAGTATGTAACTTCGACTTAATAAAAACTTCATAATTACATATCGTCGTGATTATATATTTATCTGCGAACAATATCTAATACGCGCTGTTTTCAAAAATACCACGATAAAGCATTTGAAATCTTAAAATATGGCTCTACATTTTTTTTTAAACTGATTAACTCGCAACCCTTATTGGGCATAGCGATCATTTGACCCGGTGGTCGTCCGTGGCGTTCCCTGGGGTCGAACCAGTAGGCTAATGATGATACGCTTTGTCACGCGATAAATAAATGATAAAGCATCCGTCACCCTCACACACTATTTGTCAGAACGTGACGGATGCTTTATCATTTATTTATCGCGTGACAAAGCGTAGCATCATAAGCCTACAGGTCGCTAGCCGGACCACCCTGAGTGGATCGGACTGGGATAGCTCTACCTACATATGTACGAGTATATATGCATATATCTCGCATTGATTGAATGGTAATATAAAATGTAAGGGTAAGGATGAAAAGTTATATTGAGGTAAGGATGCTGAGGCAGGTCAAGTAAATATCGGAATAAACTAGTCTCGTGAAAATTGCACGCGTTTATACGAAACATGGTTACGTAAAGTCGGTTATTTAACACTAACACAAAACTAAATGCCAATGTCAGGGCTGCTGCATTTTGTACTTCAGTAGATATACAGATATTTAACATTTATTGTTATTGTTTGAATTTTATCAAAAAAGGGTGGATTTCACAGTGTTTCAACCGCCGTCATCACCAACCTCGATATTATGATGACATCTTTTTAAAAATGTTATAACTTTTGTACAGAACATGAAAAAAGTGAGTACCATTTTCGGATTTTATCAAAATAAGGGGACACATTCTTAAAAAGAATCGTCGAAATTTCGGGATTGGTGATGACGGTGGTTGACACGCTCTGAAATCCACCCAAATATTCTTTTTTACTGTTTGATAATGACCTTTCGAAGCGACCATTTCCCGTTATTGAGTGGTTAAAAATATATCCGAAAGAACCATCTATAATTTCTTTACTATACTATGTTGTGTCGAAGAGATCACTTCTTTAGCGATAAGACCATCTATTATCTACGACAGCGGTCGGCAACCTGCGGCCCGCGGGCCGCACTCGGCCCTTGAACCGCTCACTTGCGGTCCAATATTCCGGTCTGTTTTGCCGTCGCTTTATTCCGAATAGTATGAAATCACAAATTACTAACAAAATGCGGCCCGCGTCAATTCCTAAGCTACTATATGGCCCTTGGCTGCAAAGCGGTTGCCGACCGCTGATCTACGATACCATTGGTTTTTATTATTTTATTTTTGATGTGCAATAAGGACTAAATATACTATCTTTATATTGTTCCACTACCACCGCTGTTTTTACTCCAAATAGCGAAATCATTGTTGTTAGCCTGTCCAGTGGATTTTCCACAATTGTAAAGTGAAAAAAAAGGGCTACAACGAACATTATGAAACTAATGGTCTATATTCGAATTTAAATTTAGAGTGCACGTACATAGGTTCCCAATAATAGATATTGTACGTTTGTGAAAGGCATACCTATGTTTTGGAGTTGCGGAAACTAACCCGCGTAAACCACTCATATGTCAAAATCATCGGCCTGTGTAAATAGTAACTATTGTTTGTTTTTTCTGTCCAATAGGCTCGGGTTAGCGGTTTTTAACACTATTCCAAATTTCAAGTCGATAGCATCAGTAGATCCTGAGCTATCTTGCTGTGACAGACGGACAGACAGACAGTCGCACCATAAGGGTACCTTTTTTACCATTTTGGTACGGAACCCTAAAAATTGAACTTTTGTTTAAATTTCAGCGAATTTTGTGAAGACTTGCTTCAAGAGCGACCCTGAATTTGACGATTGCTCCAAGGTGGCTGTCCAACAACTATTCAATGCTTTAGGTCCAGGTAAACAAACATTTATTTTCTACTATTATCATAACAGTTTAAATAAAATGATTGCTATTGCTAGTTTGGCGCTTTCATGAAGAAATTTTTAAGAATTATTAGTACGATAGCAACTATTATGGTATGTTTCTTATATTAGAGTTTATTTAGATACGAGTCCAATTATAAGAAACATACCAGAAAATAATGACCTCTGGGTGGCCATGCGCTATATCTCCTTTTATAGGATCGAATTCAAAATATAGTTAGCTAGTTCAAGTACTAGACCTGTTAGGCGGGCTATGCCTAAGTTGTACATAGATCTCAATGCATGTAATTTTCCAGTGGAGTTAGTGCAACGTCGCAAAGAATGACATGATTAAGATCCACAAATATCCAAGGAGGTAATATAATATATAATAAACAAAACTATGTGCAAATGTCGACGCGAAGGTGATTCGAGTCGGTCGGTTTTTACATACAAACCAAAAGAGGGTCATTGTTTGTTTCTACGGCATCAGTCATGAAGTTTTATTTTATAGCTTGACATTATTTGCGCGACATGGCATGAGAACTCGCAAAAAGCCAAAAATATGTTAGTTTAGTTTCAAATGATGCTGATAGATGGCGCTGACCTTGAAGGCCCAATTGCACGTTAATTCTGTAGGCTTATGATGCTACGCTTTGTCGCGCGATAAATAAACGATAAAGCATCCGTCACGTTCTGACAAATAATGTGTGAGAGATACGGATGCTTTATCATTTATTTATCGCGCGACAAAGCGTAGCATCATAAAGACTACTGATCTTTTGGGACTTCTCATGTCATTTCGCGCAGACAAAATGTATCAAGCTACATAATAAAACTTACCTATTTTAAACATATTAGATGCCGTCTAAGCAAATAATGATCCTCTTCATGTTTGTATGGAAAACCGACCGACTCGAATCACCTTCACACACACAATTCAAATCTGCAAAATTTTCAGTTTTATAATTATTTAGGGGATATTTCCGTTATTTCGAAACGCATTGTTTCAAAATGCCGCTTGTATTGCACTTCGGCTTATACTGGCATTCTCTGTGCGCCTGGTTGGCCACAGTTGCATAACCATGCAGCGCGCAAGCTACTGCACTCGAGTTTTGTGGGACTCAAACTCAAACGCTCCTCTCGGCGCTGCGCTCCTGTGTATTTATTCCCTCATTCGTGTTTTATTTAACCGGAACAGTTAAAAAAAAGTGCGAAACCGACCGAAATACGACCGTTCATAATAAAACTAGAAGGTGAATTCAATTTCTAGTTTTATGAACGACGTAAAAACACAAAACAAAAGTTCGATTAATGATCCGAGAGGTTTAGGTTGCGCATGTTTACTATAATAAAAAAAACCGGTCAAGTGCGAGTCGGACTCGCGCACCGAGGGTTCCGTACAAACTCATAAGTAGATACATGAATAGTTCAAGAAAAACTGTATGGCGTTTAGTTTAGTAGGAGCAAATAAGTATTGCAAGTTAGAAAAACAGTTATATTTTTCCTGTAATATTTAGGATAACATTAATAATTTGTAATTCTTACAGATGTTTCTGTTCAGTAACTTCGAAGATAATAGGGGGAATAGTATATTTTTTAACTTTTTTCGTCATAAATCAAAAACTACTAATTTAAGAAAAAAATTAAAAACAGTGTTTTAATTTACAAATCAAGCCCTTTCATTTGATACCCCACTCGATATAATAGCCCTACTTTCAATTTTCAAAGTCCCATTACGAACCCTTTTAAAAAAAAAAGTAAAAACGTTACAAGATTTTTTGAACATCCAATAGGCTCAGGTTAGCTACTTTTAATACTATTCCAAATTTCAAATCGATAGCAACAGTAGTTTCTGAGATATCTGGCTGTGACAGACGGACAGACAGACAGAGTCGCACCATAAGGGTTCCTTGTTTACAATTTTGGTACGGAACCCTAAAAAAAAGTTTAATACAAGTTTAATTCGGACGTCAATAAAGTTTTCCCGCAACTTTTCGTATTAAAGTTATGTTTAAATTTTAAAGATCACGACAAAATATTTCTCGCATAAGTCAGCTCTGGTAGATCCTCGACGCACTAGGTTAGTCTCACATAGCCTCATTACGACATGTACTTGTTTGTACTCGTTCATACTTGGTACTAGCAGAAAGCGAAAGCGAGAAGAATTTCTTAACTGCGTACGGTGGTAAGTCTAAGAATAATGACGAATGGTATTAAATCTATCTTCTCTACGGCCTCAAAGTTTTTTATACCGGTAAAAGTGAAAGAGATGTAGGTACCTAGTTATTTTTTTAAATTCAGGTGGTCACCCCATTTGTCTTGGTCTATAAGTTCAACCAATAACAATTTTGAAGGCCTGTTGCCATCTATTGCCTCTCTACATGAAATAGTACATTACATAACTAGGGTGGTGATACAAAGAAAGGCCGAGATCACAGAAGTTTGCGGCCCGAGCTGAGGTAAATATGTGATCGAGGGCTTTCTTTATTACCTCCCGTATTGTGTACATAATTTTATGTCTACACTTGGCCAGAAAGCGGTTTTTTTCCGTACGCGCAGCGTGCGGAAAATGTCACTTTATGGCCAGGTGTGGCATAAAAAATATTTAGGTATTCGTTAAAAAAGATTTATGCCACACCTGGCCATAAAGTGACTTTTTTCGCACGCTGCGCGTACGGAAAAAGCCACTTTCTGGCCAAGTGTAGACATAAAATGATGTACACAACACGGGAGGTAATAAAGAAAGCCCTCGATCGCATATTTACGTCCCTCGCTTGCAGCTCGGGCCGCAAACTTCTGCAATCTCGGCCTTTCTTTGTATTACCACCCTTGTTATGTAATATACTATACTAGTAGCTCCATCTAGTGATACAATAGTGATTTATTTTTATTTTCTTGATTTTACAGGGCTTCCAGAAATAGGAATGTCGCCTTTGGATCCATTAAGAATTCCTAAAATTAGAATTCTGCAAGGCGATGGACCTGTTAACGTGAATGCTGCTCTGGATAACGTTATTGTAACTGGATTTGGCCACACAGAGGTTTTATTGAGCCAGTGAGACACCGACTTTAACTTATTTACTCCTAGTAGTGTACGCGACTGTTTGATCGACTGAGTCCAGTGAGTGACGCGCAGTGATCACGGCCGCGGAAGTCTGATTAGAAAATAAATCCGTTTAAAAATAGTAATTTTATGCAACAGTTGTATAAGTAGGGTCAAAATACGCGAATAGAGACGCCATGAGCGTTTTTGACTGAATTATGCAACGTCGCATACAATACTTTTTCAACGATTACGTTTTAAAATATAAAATACAAAATTAAACATGGCGCGCAAACAAGGCAAATATGACACAACGTCGCATACAATACTTTTTCAACGATTACGTTTTAAAATATAAAATACAAAATTAAACATGGCGCGCAAACAAGGCAAATATGACATAAAGATGACTGACAATATAATAAAATAATAAGTATGTGTCTATGGTAAACTTTGTTTTTAATTTAACGTATACCGCTAGTGACACGCAGTGACAATATTAAAAATACTTCTTTTTTATGTTGGCATCAAAGAATTTAGTTCGGAAAGTTTTGTTTTTCTTAACAATACCGCTTGAATTTATTTTTTTGTTAAGTTGGTAGCTGTGTATTTTTATTGTAAAGTTAGTATTGATCGCTTAATCCTTGGCCTAAGTTTAACCTAGATATTGAAGTCTGTGGCAGCTAGCAGTATCGTTTTGAGACTTTAACGACACAAGTGCTGTTATGGGGAATAGAGTATAGACTATTATTAGTATGTTCTTATTTTAGTGTTCGTGACCAAGTAAAAGACATAAAAGTACAGGAGTAGAAAAAATATATAATTCTACTTTGTTGTTGATGTAAATAAAATACTCATAATTGAACGGAAACCGAAAAAGAAACAAAATTTTTGTTACCTCCGCGTAATTAACTACCAAAAAAACGAAGTAATTTTGATCAACGAACCTTATTGAATGATTGATTACGGCTAACTCTATCGAGAATCTCTCGTTTGCGTTATTATTTGCGAACTAAATATACTTAATTCATACAATTTCTTTCAGGGTGGACGGGAAAACATACGACTTTTATACTAGAGTAAGAGTTCCGAATATTAGAATAGAGGGAACTTATGATCTTAAAGGGAAGATTTTATTGATACCCTTGGTTGGGCGCGGCCTCTGTTGGTTTGAACCTAGTAAGTAGAACCCTAAAATTAAAATATACTACTAAAAATTAACAAAACATCGTAGACATTTATATACTTACTAAACGTTTTATTACAGCGAACATGACAATTGACATAGTGAGCGACGTCAAAACATACGACAAGGATGGGTTTGTGTTTTTTAACGTCACTGCTGCACATGTCAAATACGATATTGGCGGTATGAAACTACGAATGAATAATTTATTCGACGGCATTAAGTCTTTAGGTAAGGCTTGTAATTACTCATACAATATTTTAATTTTACGACATCTGTTGTTGAGTAGAAGAACTAATTTCACTTGTACAAAGTTACAAGTACAAACTGGTGTCTATAGATGTCGCTGTTATCAATTCGCTATTACTTAAGCTTCTTCGCTTCATGTCGACCTGGTAATATGGTGTTGCAAAATTGCAACGTTGAGACGTTGAAACAGCGGCGATAAACGTTTTTTTATTGCGAAATTCAAGGATTTTTTTACGTTCTAACGTCGCAACAATAACAAGAACCACAGAGTAAACAATAATGAGAATATTTTTAGTAACATAAGTTAAATTATTTATTTTGGGTTTTTCTTTTTTCAGAGGATAGTACCAACTCTTATTTGAACGCAAATTGGCGGCCAGTATCTGAATCTTTACGACCTATTCTGACTAAAACTATTGAAGACATTCTTTTGGAGTTTATGCAACAATTATTCCACAATCTGCCAGGAAACTTCATGATTGGGGATGTTAAGAATAGTACAGTTAATAAAAAAACTGATAAAAAATTATTAATTTTATAGGATTCTTAATAAGTAATAACACTTGTGAAAGACAAGCATAATACAATCTAAGCCATAACCCTGCCTGTGTTGTCCTGCATTGTCGAGGATAAAAATATGTAATTATTACCAGAGGTCTACATAAATTTAGAACTGATAAAGCCAAAAGATTAAGATATAATTATTGGATAAGCTTACTACTGCCCTTGTTCTTCGTACATTACTGAGTTACATAACAAGCTATGTACAAAGAAAAAAATATTCTTCGTAGAAAACTGGGTAATGTACCAAGAAACCTACCAGAGGAAGTATAAATTCTTTAATAGACTATGTAATACCTACTTATAGTTCGGTGTCAAGTACTCGAAAAAAAAAAACTTTCAAACTGTCATTGGGACTTGGAACTTATTTATGTGTTCAAGCAAATTAATTAGGTATTGCTTGATGTCTACAAGACAATACGTTAATAAAAATTAAAAGATGAACAGACATTCATAAGTTTGATACCTACCTTACCTACACTGGTCGAGGAACCTCCTTGGTTTTGTAGTAGGAACAGCAATTTCTTCGTACAAAACCGCGTCATATAGGAAGAATTTACAATTGTCATTAAATCTAGTAATGTAGAAAGAAGGTAAGTTTCTTAGTACATTACCCGGTTTTGTACGAAGAATATTTTTTCTTTGTATATAGCTAGTTATGCAACTCAGTTATGTACGAAGAACAAGGGGCTTATTGGTATCATTAACCTACCTACTATATTATATTAAGCAGTTTAAGGTTAGGGGAAATGTATTATCTTTATCGACTCTTTCAGTATCAGTGTATGTATATGAAATGACAGTACGCGATTTGAATAGTACATTACACAACTAGGGTGGTAAAACAAAGAAAGGCCGATATCGCAGATGTTTGCGGCCCGAGCTGTAAGCGAGGGACGTAAATAAGCGATCGAGTGCTTTCTTTATTACCTCCCGTGTTGTGTACATCATTTTATATCTACACCTGGCCATAAAGTAGCTTTTACCGTACGCGTAGCGTCTTCAAGCAATCTGCTTAAATTGATAAAAAAGTCTTAGGAATGGGACGTGTTGTGTTGATGCATTTGCCTTATTTTGCTTCTACAGATTTTTTAATGAAAATACGGCACTAAAACAAATAGATACTCGTCGTTTTTGTTTCATGGCTCTTGTATTTAGTATGGGGCATATAATAAGTATAACATGATTAAAAAATTAATAAAAAAATCTTTATTTGGAAACATACATTCTCCCTAACCTAATTATGTTATGCTTACTTTGTTCTGTTAGGTTTAATCAAGGACCATTAAAACAAGAGGACTGTTATTCTCCATACTTTAGATTGTACCCCGACCGCAAGGGGATATCCAGGCAAAAACTAGATGGCGCTAAAAATCTAAACATTTAACGATGTTATAATTCGGATGTTGACTAATGTTGAATTTTACAACATAATATAGTCACATGGATTGGAAAATACTAAATTATCATAACACAAAAGAAATAAACCAAAAATGTATAAAAAAGTTATGAGACTACAAAGTTTAAAAAAAAACGATATTTTTTTATCGTCTTAAAGAAAAATTAAAGTCAATTTCGAAATGCTTAAATAACACTGAAAGAATAAATGTACTACAACTATGTGCTTAAACGCACTTTTTAGTGCTCAAAATGGCAAAATGATATTTTTTTTCATACAACTTAGTACAGCGATAGAAGCGATGACGTCATAGCGAGGACCCGTTTTGTATAGAGCGTTTTCAATGCTCAGTGCGATCTACTACTTTTGATTACAATTTGTGGTTGTTATACTTATACAAATGTATTAGGTGTCATATAGATATTTGTTCCTCACAAATAGTAGAATCGATTTACGACAGAAAAAAAATCGAGTCAACAGGCGAATTGAACAAAGAAACATAGTACAGTAACAATTAGTTTGTAAACAGCTAATAATAAATAAATTCTAGCATTTAAATACTGTGTCATGCTTGCAAAGTTGAATAATTGTACATAATATCATTCTTATACCAAGCTAATACATAGATGGCGTTGTAATATCGGGGAACAGCTTTTTGTATGGAGCATGACAGTCCTCTTGTTTTAATGGTCCTTGGTTTAATATAAAATTACCAGCGAATATGCATATTACGTCTCGCGATCGTTTAGAGTCTCAGTTCTGTAAGAATTTTAAGTAAAGGAACGATAATTGGAATGTAACTATTTTGTTTTTTTTTTTTATTTTACGTCTGAATTGCCTGGATGACAGCCAAGTTTACTGCACGTTGTTTACGCGCCGGGTATTTTCAGGTGTAAGTCAAGGTGTGGTGTTAGTCATCTACGAATGACGAAACGAACGTCACTAGTGGCCGCGACTAGCAAACCTGCTTGCAGGATTGTAAGCCCCCCACTTGGTTAGGATTCCTATTCAAGAGCTACCCGAACTTATAAGTTAAGCTAGGTCCTAAAAAAATCGAAACGAACAGCTATATTTCGTTACTTTTAGGGATCTAAATTACAGTGGCTTAGACGTTTCAAACGCTCATCGATTTAGACTATTTTCTTTATGAATTAAAACGAGTCTTGAAATTTTTCTATTTAGGTAACTGTTGAGTCCTGCAGAAAGCTATCATGATTTAATAGCATGCAGTTGTCATTATTTTATTAGTAGTATTTTATTCATTTTTAATAGAGATGTGCTGTATCAGAAGTCAGAACTATTCAGAAGTTATTCTAAATTGCTAAAATTCGAGCTAAAATCACGTTTTTTACTCTTGTATACCACTACATGCAATCCTCTCTAACTAACCCTATACTATTTAAAATTCACAAAACAGGCGACACCCAGTATACTTCAATCAGTTGGCTGAAATTATCAAAACTTTTGTCACAGACCAAATTGAAAAACATTTCGAATATTCTATGGGTTCCCAAAGTGGTCGGTACCGCCCCCCAGTGGGCGCTGAGGATTCTCAGGGGGGCGGTAGGGGCCTTGGAAGAAATTGGGGGGCGTTGATGCTATCCGGGGGGGGGGGGAGGGGTGCTATTGCTATTGCCTTTGAAAATAAAAACAAATCACAATATCAACTACAGTACTAATATATTTCTAAATGATTAATTCGATTATAGCATCATTGATATAGTCCTATAATCATATTACAATATAGTTCAGTCAGTTGGGAACCTATGTATGGACTCTCACTCAACGTTGTCGATCCGTGGGATCGTGGAAGTGATTTAAATAAAAAGAATTAATTTTTATTTTGATATCGATTTAACAGAATACGATAAATCATAGGGATGTTTCTCCTTATAATAAATAAACGGATGTTAGTTAATTTATGTAGGTACCTCTATGTCACTACAAAATATTACTGTTTACTTATCAAGATATTGTAGAAATCTAACAGATGATGGTCGTGAACTCCTGACGAGATCCGGTCGTATCTGAGCCGCGGAGGCAGGCCCCGCTGCAGACAGGCTCAAGTCAAAAAATAAAAAAAATGTATTTACTAGTGTGTGTGTTCGAAGAGAAAAATCAAGCAAGATAGCTAATTTTGTTTACTGAAAAGATTATGATGTTATGTTATGGGTGACATTTGGCTATCAATAAATCGTAACTAGTGGTCACTTTTTTAATACATATCATGAATAATATATTTTTTAGTTCCAAGTAATCCCTGTGTGTCTGGTGAATAATTTAAATCTCTACTGTTTATTATACACGAAACATCATAATTTTACCTGCCAAATCGGACGTCCAGGCATTATAAAATTTGTTCCAAATCACTGCACACTTTACACGCACTTATTTCGCGCTGTTCCCACTAGATGGCTGTCTCACCAAAGTTGAGGACTAAATAAACGCCAGTGCGCGAAAATAACCTGTTTTATACGGGGGAAAAGCGCTCTGCGAGTGTAAATAAACCAACGCGTTAACGGATCGACTGCAGAGGCGTTTAAAATACATCCATACTGGTAATAAAAGGTACCTATTGAGTTGTTAGAGTTCCAGAAATACACTTTATGCGCTCTCGGTAACCTACGTACATAAATATAATATAAAGTATATTTAACATTGGCACCGTGATTGTAAAGTCTGTTTTGAATAAAAAAACATATGGAATGGATCTCTGAATGCATTCTTAGGGCCTTATTAAGGTGGGTTTAGACCAAACGAATTCTAACACATTCTAACCCCACTCTACCAAATTCTTTGTGTACACACAAGGAATTTGGTAGAGTGGGGTTAGAATGTGTTAGAATTCGTTTGGTCTAAACGCACCTTTACACTGGCGATTTGCGAGCGTGTTTTCATACAAACCTTGTCGCGACGAGTTCGCCGCTATCGAAATCTGTATGAAAACACGCTCGCAACGCAACTCGCTCGCAAATCGCAAAACAAGTTTAATAAGGCCCTTAAGATTGCATTAAAAATTATTTTGCACAATGTTGTCCAGCATTCCCGCATTCATTACTCAAACATCATTATTTTTAGAATTACTCCGGGTTCTGTGGGAAACTGGAACAAGGTTGTTGCGTTTATTATAACATAAATAAACTATCTTTTGAAACCTATACGATACGATAGTTGGATAGTGTTCAACCATAGAAGAAAAACAAGTCCGCGTTTTTAATCTAAAGACGCTAATTGATTATGCGTCACAGATCTAAGATGACGAAATTTGAACGGTGCGCGCTCAAAGCGACACCTCTGTTCATTAATATGAAAAACTGCATCGAACCACTCTTGCATTCTGCATTCCTTGTCCAGAAGTTCCTGGTACAACGAGTCGATGTTCGACTTTTCCAAACGGGTTATCTCAACCGGTTGGTCATGATCACGACCGGAGCCTCGGGGACCTATTCCTACGTTAACAAGAAGGCAAGTGTAATAGGTAGGATATCTACAATTTAGCTTAAATATTTTGAGCAAGTAAGTTGCCAGTTTCTACATGTCTTTAAAATCCAAGCGCTTAATTACACTTTTCATCATGTATGCGTATATCTAACTAAACGAGACTATCATAAGATCTGATGCTTAGTTAGCCATTCACCTATCGTTATGTACGTCTTGTTTAATCGCTGTACGCATTAGGCAGATCCGATGATTTATAATAAATCTTTCTTTTGTTTCTCATTCTAATGAAACTGTAAATTATTGTTTTATTTATTGTAACGCAGCTAAAATATTTGCAATACAAAATTATGTGAAGGTCGGGCCAGTGACCGAGACACGAGCAGTGACCCAGAGAAGGGTGCTCGAAGGGGATAGGGCCCCTTTGGTGTCGCTCACAAAAGGAACGAGCACTAAGGCAGCATGAACGCGTAGAGGTGAGCTGCATACATGCACTTTGCACCGAATGGTGACGTCACCCGGTTTGCGCTGCATTGTTTGTCGCTGTACTGTTAACGCGTTTGAGAAGTCATTAATATCGTAGTCCGAACGACTGCATACATTACGGTTATTAAATTAGTCACATGATACATGATAGATAGCAGGTGGAACGTGATGTCTTTGTAGATTCAATAATTACATTAAGTACTTAACTACAACAAAATTGAGGATGTAATAAAATTATAAGAGTATAAAGAACAATCTATAAAAGAAAACCCATCAAAACTTGTGCTGCAAGTCAAGCAAAGTGACTTTGAATGTAAGTATTTATCAGGCGAGCCAAAAATATGAGGTCGTTATTCTGTAACCAGATTTAAATATATTTTATGTTTAAATTTAGGCATTACTAATAGTCCAGTCACTTTCTTAAGTCTGACGTGTGTCCATCCTACTCATTAATACAATACACGTAACACCAAGCGTTACACTTCAGCCAAAATAACCCGATTCCAGAATATGTACATAAAACCAAGGTAAGCCATATCTATGTACAAGGTGAAATTTTAGTGGTTGTTTTCCGATTAAGGGCATGTTCAGTATCGTGTGCTGATTAGAAAAAAGTCGAAGAATTTTTATTAACGCGAAAAAAAAAAATCTATGGCGCAGGTCGTTCGAAAATTAGCCGACCCTCCATACAAAAGACAAACTTTTTTAAGTAAAAAAAAATTTTTTTCTTCTTTTTCCTAATCAAAACACGATACTGAACATGCCCTTAAACGGAAAACAACCACTAAAATTTCACCTTGTATAAATGAATTGCTGTTCGTTAGTCTCGCTTAAACTCGAGAATGGCTGGACCGATTTGGCTAATTTTGGTCTTGAAATATTTGTGGAAGTTCACGGAAGGTTTAAATTAAACGGTGAGAAAATATGGAAAAATTGCGAGGAAAATACTAAAAACGACAATTTAATTTTCCCATGCAAACTGATCCTACCTGTCAAACATTTGATGTTCGTTCGTCCCGCCGGTATGGTAATCGGAAGGGTCCACCTCAATTGGGTAAGTAAAGTTTTTCAAAGGTGTGTAATTTATATATTTTTTCGATAGTTCCCGATGTAATGATCTAGAAAATCCGCTATTGCATTTTTATTCCCTGTAATTTTTCCAAAATATTCTTTTAATTTCTCGATTTGTACAATAAACTAATTTCGATAAAAAAATGCCGAGACTCTATGTTAAATAATCAAATCGCCGTAGGTATGTGTGCCTATAATATTGGAAAAGTTCGCTCAATAACTATAAGATGCCATCATGAGATTTGGTTGCAATGGGACAACCTCAGAGGTGTACCCTTCCAAACAAAAAATAATTTTCAGCCATCTTCGAGTAATCGCGTAACAAACGTATAAATTGAACACCGTTTTCCTTTTGCGGAAGTCGGTTAACACGTCGGTCACGTCACATAAAGCTATTCGATAAGTATTGCATGAGACCCTATAAAAAATACCCAAATCGCCATATGTGTGCCTATAATATTTGACGAGTTCCCTCGATTTCTCTAATTCCATCAGCAGATCCTGTTTTGGTTGCAAAAGGACTATCTCGGAGGCATACCCTGTGAAATAAAAAAAAATCCAAATCGGTTTAGCCGTCTTCAAGTAATAAGGGAACAAACCTACATAAAATTTTCTCTTTGTTTTGAAGTCGGTTAGCACTAGAAACTCATTTCTAATAAGAAATACTCGAGAAACTATGAAAAATACTGAAATCGCTATATGTGTGCCAATAATATTTGAAGAGTTCCCTCGATTTCTCCAAGATCCCATCATCAGATCCTGATTTGGTTGCAATGGGACCACGTCTGAAATATACCCTTTTAAACAAAAAAGAATTTTCAAAATCGGTTCAGTCGTCTTCGAGTAATCGAATCGGTGAACAAACACAAAAATAAATAACTGGCCAAGAGCATGTCGGACCATGCTCAGTGTAGGGTTCCATAGCCGTAACTATAAGGTAAAAAATACGATGTAAAAAAAGTACAACAACAAAAGAGCGTATCTTCATAGCAATTAAGTCCTTTTGTTGAGAAGCGCAGTTTATCGGCAATAACTCAAAAACGGTATATTCGATCTTGTTGAAAATAATTTTCTTTGAAAGTATTAATTAAGCCTTTACCTTCGTGATTTTTTTCATATTTTTCGGACGCACGGTTTAGAAAATAGAGGGGGGGAGGACACAATTAACACAACTTTCGGAGTGATTATTTCCAAATACATTCACTTAATCAAAAACATTACTTAGGAACCTTATAGTGTTTTTTAAAGAGCTGTCGAACTATGTACCACACGTTGATATTTGCTGAAAAAAAAAAAAAATTACTGTGTTTAACATGTATGGAGTGCCCCCCCTAAAAATATTTATTTTAATTATTTATATACCAAACTAAGTAGCGGCTCATAAAAGACACCTATATTCCAAATTTCATCAATATCCATCATGTAGTTTTTGAGTAAAATGCCTGTGACATACGGACAGACAGACAGACAGACGGACGGACATGACGAAACTATAAGGGTTCCGTTTTTGCCATTTTGGCTACGGAACCCTAAAAAGAAACAGACGAATAGACAACCGTCCTTCTTTTGAAAGTCGGTTAAAAAGGGACGCCAGACTGACAAAATTAGTGTTAAATTAGTACCTAAGTCCGTAATAAAAATAAAACAATTGGCTATACGTACGAGGTCTGTGACTGTGTCGCCTGTCAGCTATCAATTGTGACAAGACTAAATGTAAATAAATATTAAAAAAATTATTATAAGAGAAGTTTGATAGGTATTTAGCTACTTATACAGTTATCGCAAACTTTATGCTAATGACGAGTACGTACATCAGTGTTTGAACACCACTCATTTCAGCAGTGTTGTGCTCGTCTAAAAATATTCAAGATCATAATAGCCATTTCACAAATTTTAGTCTCGGCGCACGAACTCATTTTTATGTATTTAATTTTGACATTCTAGAATTGTTGCAATTTTTTCTTCAATCCAAAGGGCAGCACAAAGATCAAATAACACCGAACTATCACCGAACACACAAATACCTTAACAGAATCATTAACTGTTTTGGATATGTGCAAATGACACTGTCAGTCGACACTCGGCACACCACAGACCTCATACAGATACCTATTTTGTTAATACGGATGTGCACACGCGACATTTCGGCGTCCCTTTTTTTCAATCGTCAAATCGTGAATTTAAAACAATAGTTTGGAAAAATGACAGAGAATAAAAATGCAATATTTTCTGGACCTCAACGACAAGATCTATCGAAAAAAATATAAACCACATCTTTGAAAATTTTTAGCCCTAGCCAATTGAAGATTGTATTGTATAAGGTAAGGGTTTTGAATTGACAACATAATATATCCACAATAGTCGGATTATCGCATATTAAGATTTTGTAAATGCTAAATAGTGCAGGGGTCGGAAACTGACGTATCGCGACCCTCTGTCAATTAAATGTATGGAAAGGAACGACACCAGTTGCATGGACAGGGAAACTTTTCGCTAAGTAGTAAAAAAATGCCAATAGATGTCAGCATCAACTGCCCGCCCCATTCATTTTGAGATATAAAATTAATTCGATATTATTTTGATCTGAGACTCTTATATTCCCGTTTACCTCATTTTAGTTAACAAATACTGCAATAATACAAAATACTTCAAACGCAATATATCTCGAAAACAAATTCTGGCCGTAGGTACCAAATTATACGTAGAATGGAATGGAATGACTTTACCCGTTGTCAATTAAATGGCACCGGGAATATCATAAATTTTGAAATCGAATTTTATATCTTGCTGTCGTTCTTTTTCTGTTTGTTTTGTTTATTCTTTTATTTGTAGATATAAATATTATATACTCATATTTATCCTTAAAAAAATTGTTTTCACCATACGGCGAAAATGAACTCGAAGCGGAATTTATATTGTCTGTTTGGCTGTGCTGAGTTTGGTAAGTCACTCTTTAAAATTTTCCGCTGTCCTAATCAATAATATTTTAAATTAGTATTTCTTTCCGTGTACATCGGGACTATATTTTCTACTTCAGTGCTGTTCCCCACAAAATAATCGTACCTATATAGGAATAATCTGTTGCTGTTTTTTTATCGGTGTCTTTTTGGGGTTCCGTACCAAAATGGTAAAAACCCTTATGGTGTGATTCTGTCTGTCTGTTTATCTGTCCGTCTGTCAGAGTATAGCAAAGGGTGCGCCGGTTTAGAAAAAAAATCACCAAAATTTTCTTTACAATTTTTTTTTTAGGCTAGATTGATTTAGGTATGTAGATTACGCTAAAATAAGCATGTTTTGTCAAATATTTCGATATTTACCAAGATATTGGGGTTCAAATGTCAGTAATTTTCAAGGACTCGGGGACTTAGAAAAATATCGGGGTCGTGAAATTGATGTCAATATAACACCTCAGTTTTGATAATAAATCTTATAAAACATGCTAAAATAAGCATGTTTTTTTAGATAAATGTTCTTTCCCAGATCAATATTTACCGAGATATGGCGGTTCAAATGTCATACATATATACCCCAATCCATTTATCTGTAGGTATGTCCGTCTGTCACAGCTAGATATCGCTTTAAAATTTGGAATACATAGTTTTAAATCTCTAACCCCCCACTAACCATACTGGACGTAAAAATAATCTTATATCTTTTTTACTTTCTAGGGTTCCGTACTAAAATGGTAAAAAAGGAACCCTTATGGTTTGACTCTGTCTGTCTGTCTGTCTATCTGTCCGTCTGTCTGTCTGTCCGTCTGTCACAACCAGATATCGCTTTACAATTTGGAATTGCTTTAAAAGTCTCTAACTCGAGCCTACTGGACATAAAAAGAATCTGATATTTCTTTTTTCTTTTTAGGATTCCGTACTAAAAAGGAACTCTTATGGTGTGACTCTGTCTGTCTGTCTATCTATCCGTCTGTCTGTCTGTCCGTCTGTCACAGCCAGATATCGCTTTACAATTTGGAATTGCTTTAAAAGTCTCTAACTCGAGCCTACTGGACATAAAAAGAATCTGATATTTCTTTTTTCTTTTTAGGGTTCCGTACTAAAAAGGAACTCTTATGGTGTGACTCTGTCTGTCTGTCTATCTGTCCGTCTGTCTGTCTGTCCGTCTGTCACAGCCAGATATCGCTTTACAATTAGGAATTGCTTTAAAAGTCTCTAACTCGAGCCTACTGGACATAAAAAGAATCTGATATCTTTTTTACTTTTTAGGGTTCCGTACTAAAAAGGAACTCTTATAGTGTGACTCTGTCTGTCTGTGTATCTGTCCGTCTGTCACAGCCAGATATCTCAGAAGCTGCTATCGATTTGAAAAATTGGAATAGTTTTAAGTCTCTAACCCGAGCCTAAATACTGGACATAAAAAAATGTTATACCTTTTTCATTTTTTTAAGGGCGCAGAATTTGGCCGAATTATTGTATCAAGTGGGGTATTAAACAAATGGGCTTATTTTGTTGATTCCAAAACCATATTTATTTATTTTTCTTAATCTTGTACTTTTCGATTTAGGACAAAAAAAAATACCTTTCCCCCTATTACCTTCGAAATTACTGAACAGGAAAATCTGTAATAATTACCAATTATTAATATCATCCTAAACATTACAGGAAACATATAACGGTTTTCTTAACTTGCATCTTGCAATATGTTAAGTGTTTCTGGTATGAAGTTATATATTGCTAGGACAGTCATCTCTTTGTTTTATAGTTTTACAAACCTCGCGAACTTCACTCGCTCGGTCAAGTAATGAAAAAAATACTTGTATTAATTAGGTCTCTTTTCCAGGTGCGTGCATGCATCGCTTTCCCCACCCTGAGAGGCGATCTGAGGAGTTTTTAAAATGAATGGCGATAGCTCGAAGCAAACTACATTATACAGACAGACCCTCTCAGGGTGTATAAGAACAAAAGAGTATGCGACTTCCATTTTAGACCTGAAGATAAAACTGCTTGCCATCGTCTCAAAATATCAACCGTACCATGCCTTCACTTAAATGGTAAGTTACACACGTTTTATCTTTACTCATGTATTTAATGAAAGGCAACGTGTACACCCAGCGGATGCTGTCCCGGCCCGTGTCATAGGACGCACGCAGAGACAGCCCCCGCCAGGTGCAAGGACTATTGTTGATTGATGGAATCTAACTCTACTGGGCTATAGTGGTGGAAATATGGACTAAATACTGGGCTATGGGTTGAGACATGACGGGGCCTGTCAGGAAAAGTGTCTCATGGCTTTCGTGGTACTGACAGACCGTGACTTGCCCTCCGCTAGATGGGCCCCTGTTAAATAGCGACATTATAAAATCTATTAAATTTATTATTGATAACATTGATACTTGTACAAAAATAGGTACAAAAGATTTTTACTGTTTGATTCGTTACTGAAAAAACTGACTGACTGTCCAAAATTTCCAATTAGTGGAGAAAATGCCCTAAAGTGTTTTATTTCGTTTTCAGACCCAGGCAGCAAATCCTCACAGGAAACAATAAAAAAAATGAAATATCTGAAAAGATCACACCAGAAACTCAAAAACCGGCTCAAGAAATCATTGAAAATTCAAAAATCATTTCGTACTCGTCTCGCGGGAGCCGAAAAAGCAATGGCAGGCAAAGCTTTTCATAACATTACAAAAAATATGACCACGGCTGGACGTATTTTTACTGGAATGCAGTACCGCCAAGCATTAAAAAAATCAAAAGGAAGACGATACAAGTTTGAGGAAAAAGTCTTGTCTCTATCACTTTATAAAAAGAGTCCAAAATGCTACTCTATGTTAGCAAACTATTTTACCTTGCCATCAGCTAAAACCCTTCGCAACTTATTAGGCCAAATAAAATTAGGTCCAGGGACAAATAAAATTATTTTTGAAAAAATGAAAGAAACTGTCTCTGAATTAAATGAGCAAGACAAATTATGTACTCTCATGTTTGACGAAATGTCCATTAGCCCCAAGATTCATTATATGGAGGCTTCAGACCAATTTAAAGGATTTGTTAGCCATTCTGAAAATTTAAACATTGCAACTCACGCTCTTGTATTTATGATTAAAGGGATTAAAATGAGTTATAAACAGCCTGTTGCTTATTACTTCACGGAAAATATCAACAAAATTGAATAGGGTATTTGACAACAATCAAAATAAATTCATTAACTCTAACCAGCAAATTACGCTCCCAAAATAGCCCGGATAAAATCATTCAAACTTATTTTCGTGCCACCGTTGATTTTACAATGACGGAAACTAAAAATAAGGCACCATGTTGAGCATGACGTCACAAGATAGTATTTCATACTAAACTGCATACTTTCGGAGCGTTTTGACACTTCATAAAAAGAAGCTGATTTGAACTGTCATCAAGTAGCCTATTAAAGAACATTATTGTGGAAGTAATAAGGAATGTGCAGGCGACAGGCTTAAAAATTATTTCAACGGTCTGTGACGGTCAGAAATTTCAATCAAGATCCTATAGAAAACTTTTTTGGGAATATCCGGAGCTTAGGAGTTAGAAATATATCACCTGACTGTCACGCATTTGAAGCGGCATTCAAAACGCTATTATTAAATAATTATAGCTCGCCGCAAGCTTTGAACGCCAATTGCGAAGAGGATTTCAACAAATGTCTTCAAAACTTGGATTTTTTCATCAAAGAACAAACCAGATTTACTACTACTGAAGCGCCAAAAACAAATGTGGAAATAAGTCAAATAATGTATGACAAACTTTGCAATGTCACGGTTGATGATCCATCAAAATATCAGCAACGTGCATATGTGTGCGGATGGGTCCTAACGAAATGCTTAAAAAAAATAGTCAAGTCGTGCGCATCATGCAGACGTAATATAGTCGCTGAAAAAAAAAACCCTGGTAATTGTGATAATAATAATGATTTCATTCGCGCAAAAGAGTATCGTGTTGATAAAGTGTGCCTTTGTTATCCTTCCGAACAGTTGAAAAAATGTTTTATTGAAGTCCAGGACCTGGCGGCAGAATATTTAAAAAGTAATATACAAAGGTGCAATATCAAACAAAACATAATCATGCTTGTAGACGCTTTTGTTGTTTTTCCTTTTAATTGCAGAGTCCACGGCGACAAATTAAAAAAATATTTTTGTAATTTAACAATAAATATATTGATACACAGTTGGTGTCGAACCATCAATCGGATTCTGATGGGCAAAATAACATACAAAGACGGCTCTGATGATCCTATTAAACAAAAGGCGCAAATTTATTACGATAAGCATAAACATAGAAGGAAGGAAAAATAAGTAAGAGACAGACTTTATATATGATGATTATTTTAAATAAATTTTCATGTTGTCATACAAAAAAATGCTAAATGCACTTTTGTTAAAAAAAATTAAATTATTTCTTCACGGTGAAATTTTAGTGGTTGTTTTCCGTTTAAGGGCATGTTCAGTATCGAGTTCTGATTAGGAAAAAGTAGAATATGTTTATTTTTGTAATCTTTTAATACAATGTAGGTATTTCGATCGAGCATTTTGATGGCACCAGCATGTGCACACTTCACAGACCGTAGAAACAATTTTTAAGCCTGTTGCTTGTACATTCCTTATTATTTCGAAAATAATGTACTTTAATTTGACATTGTTTATATATTCCTGAAATTGTGATATAATAAGTAACAAGAACATAAATACAAGAACCTGAGTTGCAATGTTTAAAAGGTCTGAATCGCTTACAAATTCTTTAACTTGGTCTGAAATCGCCATAATGAATCTTAGAGCTAATTTTATTGACATTTTGTCAAACATGAGACTACATAATTTTGTATTTTTTATGAAGTTAAAGAGACAAGACTTTTCCTCAAACATATTTCGTACCTTTCTATGGTACTGCATACCAATAAAAATACGTCCAGCTGTGCTGATATCTTTTGTAATGGTATGAAAAGCTTTGCCTGAAATTCGAAATGATTTTTGTTTTTTTAATTATTTTTTGGGGCGACTTTTCAGTTTTTGGTGTGTGGCGGCACTGCAAGTGTGTTAACATTTCCATTTGGAGCCACTTGTGACCCCTACGTAGTTAATTCAAAATGTATTAACCCTTTGAACGCTTTTCCTCCCGTGTCAAAATGTGGCTTATACGCCAATAGATGGAAAGATGAAGAGCGAAAATAAACCTTACCTGTCAGCAGGAAAGTTGCTTTGACAGCGTCCGCCATAGCCCATTTAGTGGTCGTTGGCGTGGTAGGCACGACAGCACACGACCACTTTAGTGGCTCTTGGCGTTGAAAGGGTTAAACATAAAATGTATTAGGTACAGGTTATCTATGTGTTAACCACGGTTGCCTTAATATTGTAATGTACATAATTCGCCTGTTGACTCGATTTTTTTCTGTCGTAAATCGATTCTACTATTTGTGAGGAACAAATATCTATATGACACCTAATACATTTGTATAAGTATAACGGCCATAAATTGTAATTAAAAGTAGCCGACCACACCGAGCGTTGAAAACGGCCCATATAAAACGGACGCATCCTGTGACGTCATCTCTTGTCCTCGCTGTAGGTACTATCTGTATGAAAAAAAAATAGCATTTTGCCAATTTGAGCGCGAAAAAGTGCGTTTAAGCACATAGTTGTCATACATTTATTTTTTCAGTGTTATTTAAGCATTCCGAAATTGACTTTAATTTTTCTTTAAGACGATAAAAAAAATATAGTTTTTTTTAAACTTTGTGGTCTCATAACTTTATATTTTGTATACATTTTTGGTTTATTTCTTTTGTGTTATGATAATTTAGTATTTTCCAATCCATGTGACTATATTATGTTGTAAAATTCAACATTAGTCAACATCCGAATTGTAATTTGAATGTTAATGTTTAAGTGTGTACTTATGTATATTGTGTTTAAGTGTTTAAATGTCTTTATTTTGAAAAAAGAGTAACTGAGAAGTTTTTGGCCACGTTTATTTTCTTCAGATGTTACTTTTCGAAGCGCTCTAGTAGTTTCAGTAGACTTGTAAAAGTGTCCCTGTAGCTTATTTGCAGGTTAAATGATTTGATTTAATGATGTTCTATTGCTAACAACATCATACAGTTAAATGTAGTTAAGTTTTTATGTATTAGGTAATAGCATGCCTTTAAATCTTGTATATTATGTTAATTAAGTTGAAAAATATATGTACGAATACGATTTTTGTCTTTTACTTATATCTGCTATTAATTAAAAAATTAAAAAGGAAGAAAACGTTTCTATAACACTGTTTTGGGCAGTTTTGTAAAAATATGAACAAAATTACATTTAGCTACGTTTTCTTTTATACTTTAAGAAGTTACATTGTAGGTGTCATGGTGAAATAAAAACAAACTGTTGTGCACACGTATACATAGGTTTGCTGCCGTATCACGCGTATCTCGTGTAACTTAGAAACGCATGTTTTGAGATCAATTTTAAATTTGCATTTCTTTGCAGATTATCTCAAAACATGTGTTTCTAAGTGACACGAGATACGCGTGATACGGCAGCAAACCTATGTATACGTGTGTGGGTGTGTGTATGTGTGACCTTTTACGTGTGTGCGTGAGTTTAGGCAGCTGACTTTTCACCAGGGGGCGTCGAGACGAGTATTTTCTCAGTGTTGCCTCTCTTTACTTATATACTTATTATACTCTTTGAAATAGTGTCACTGTTACAAAGGATCGACATATTTGTAGGTTGTCAAATACTTATGGGTGTGTACAGAAATTTATTTTATGTCTAAACTTAGAATGAGTTTTGTTAATTTTGATGTCCGATATAAACTCACACAGAGAACACTTGAGAAATATCGCTATCCCTCTCAAACATAAATTGTACATTAGACGAGGTGATTTGATTTTTCTAATTATAAATCTAATAGAGTGTGAAAGGGGGAAGAAGGGAAAGGATGTAAAGTTCAAAATCGTGAATGGGAGAAAGAGTGAAAGGGTTAAAGATGAAAATAGTGACAGAGTGAAAGGGGGAAATGTGAAAAGGGGAATGTCGGAAGATGCGAAAGGGTGAAATCATGAAGGAGGAAGAGTAAGACGATAAACGGGGGAAAGGGAGAAAAAGTCGAATAAGTGAAAGAGAAAGAGTGGACGGGGGAATGAGTGAAGTGGGGGAAAGTGTCGAAGGGAAACAAGGTGAAACGGGGGAAAGGTGAAAGGGAAACAAGGTGAAACGGGGGAAAGGGAAACAAGGTGAAACGGGGGAAAGGTGAAAGGGAAAGATTGGAAGAACAAAAGGGTGAAATCGTGAAGGCGAAAAAGTGCAAGGGGAGAAAGGGGAAAACAGTGAGAGGTTGAACGGAGGAAAGGGGGAAAAGGTCAGATGAGTGAAGGAAGGGGGAAAATGAGTTAAAAGGGGGAAACGGTAAAAGGTTGAAAAGGTGAAAGAGTGAAACGACGGAAAGATTGAAAGAGATGAAAGGGTTAAATCGTGAAGGGGAAAAAGTGCAAGGAATGAAACAGGAAAAGTGAAAGGGTAAAAAGAAGAAAAACGGTGAAAAGGGGAAAGATTGAAATGGGCGAAAGGGTGAAATCGTGAAGTGGGAAAAGAGCATGGTGTGAAAGAAGGAAAGAGTAAGAGGGTGAATGGAGGCAAGGGGTAAAAGGGGAAATAAGTGAAAAAGGGCAAAGGGTGGAAAGGGGAAAATAATGTGAGAAGGTGACAATTATAAAGAGGGAGAGGGTGAGAAGGGAAAGGACGGAAATAGTAAAACAAACAGTGTCCCATAAACCATAAACTGTTCCGCTAATTAAAGAAGTGAGATCTAATGGGCGGCTGCTGTCACGCACAATGTCGTAAAATTGCTTAAAATGTAAAATATTAATTGTACTTAATAGTGCAACTTGGCAAATTTTTAGACAAAAATGAATATGGTGGTACGAAGTTCACCGGGTCAGCTAGTCAACTAATCTTACGAATCTTATGATGCAGGTATTACAGCTAACAGTCCATTTTATTCTTCATATTTTACTTTATTAACCGAGTTAAACAAAAACGAGGTTATTTTATAGTTGCGAGTTGGATTCTCACATGAGGCGCCTCTGTACCAATGCTGAGCAAGAAAAAAAAACCAAAACGATTTTTAATTTCTGATTTTATTTTGTATTTATCATAGCGCCAATAAAAATACAGACGGCGGAGACTAGATAATTATTTCTTAATACGGAACCTTTGGAAAGAGTAAATTACCTAAATATTAAGAGCGAACGTGCCTAGATAATGCCTACGCACTTTGCTCTTTAACAAATTGACGGAATTAATTAATCGGCAATACAGATTCCGACAGGCAAGAAGTTAGAACAAGTAACAAGTCACTAGATGCGTCCGATAATACAATACAATATTCTTTATTGTGCACGAAACAAAGGTCATAAAACTTAAATCCAAAACAGCATATTAAATGGTAAACAATAGGCGGTCTTATCGCTAATAAGTGATCTCTTCCAGAAAACCGTAGAGTTGGCGCAAAATAAAATCAGAAGCGATAAATGTTAATGAAAACGTAGAATTCAGAAACAGACTTCCCGTATGGGCCTTAAAATTACTAACATGTACGAGTAAATAGGAAAAGGAATTGATATGCTGATGCTGTACGCTGTCCATGCTGCAGGTCTATATGATGGGTGCTTGCTTATGACGCGATAAAATAAAGCATCCTCATTACGTGCCACTATGCATAAGTGCGAAAATGTCGGATCCTTGTTCCTCTATTAACCGACTTCAAAAAAGGAGGTTATCAATTCGATCCGTAGGTTTGTATGTAATATTGTGAATTGCACAGTTTTTATATACACAAGTCTATACCAGATTCTAAATATGTGTGCCAAATTTCGTAAGTGTATGTATGTATGTATGTTTGTCGCATATCTCAAAAACTATAAGTCTGGGCTATGTATAATCCAACTAAGGGAACTGTGCAAGTCTCATCAAAATCGGTTCAGTAGTTTTTAAGATAGCGAGTGAAGTGTGTATCAGTCACTAGGAAAACGTCGGCCTAACAGCGTAATTCAACATAGGTACTACTGAAATTAAGTGGGGGCACGGTAGTGCCCCCGCCTAGTCGAGCAAAAAAAGGCACGGGCGTAGACGTAGAGTCAGAGTACGCTAAGTCTGCAGAGGTCGAAAAAACGTTTTATTGCAAAAAACACACATGGCAGCGTCACAAGCAAGATGATTAATTAGCAGAGATCGGTATAGGTAGAGTATATTTACCTAAACTTCGAAGAACATAGTCGAAAAGTGGAGACTCCCTTACAACTAAATTTTTTTCTGGGACTTAAGTCCCGGAACCTTACTGAAAAATTATATTATTGGTATTCTTTCGCACATTTCTCGAAAATTCTCAGTATAGCTGTCTCTTTCTAATAGTTTTGTCTTTTTCACTCCTTCGAGAAATTTCGCCATATACTGAAGTGTAGTTCAAAGGCCCATAAGGGGTCCTGAAAACGCCTGAAAACGGGTTTTCAGGTTATTGCGCCATCTGATAGAGGGCACACACACCTACACACATTACTGTTGCGCCGGTGGTATATTCCGTGCTTTAGAAGCATTTTCAGCAGGCTGAAAGGTGATTTCAGGTCGTTTCAGAGGTGGCTCTTTCACATAGTAGAAGATCGAAAATTCACCTAAGTTGCCGTTGTTTTCAGGCGCCTGAAACATGTTTTCAGTCGGTTTCAGAACACCCTCTAGTTCTTAATATTAAAGTGTTAAACCAAGTCGGTTTTTTTATTCAGTACCGAGGGATTGTCCACAGAACTCGATTTCCACCGACTTGCCTAGTGGTATTATGAAACCGTGGTGGAGTATTTATTTGAGAACTATAAATAGGCTATTTGATGACAGTTCAAATCAGCTTCTTTTTATGAAGTGTCAAAACGCTCCGAAAGTATGCAGTTTAGTATGAAATACTATCTTGTGACGTCATGTTCAACATGGTGCCTTATTTTTAGTTTTCGTCATTGTAAAATCGTTGATGGCACGAAAATAAGTTTGAATGATTTTATCCGGGCTGTTTTGGGAGCGTAATTTGCTGGTTAGAGTTAATGAATTTATTTTGATTGTTGTCAAATACTATTGTGTCCCTCCACGGTATTCTTAACCGCCTGACACTTAATACACCTGACTTCTCACTCTCCTACATGCTGTGACAGTCACTGGTTCCCATCCTGGTATTATCCGCGAATTCACGTGGTCTACTTATAGTGTGTAACACGTGTCAGTCAGCTACACTCACTCGCGGTTCAAGGTAGCGCGGACGCAAGAATAGCTTCTGAAATTCTGAGTAATTTGCTCAAAATAACATCGGTTTCCAGTGGTTTCCTTCAATATGTTTCGTTCGTCTGTCGGCAGCTCGGCCCTTCGCATAACATTAAAATGGCTATAGATAGAACAATATATATATATATATATATATATATGTAAAGTTTTTAATGTGCAAAACATTCCTGAATTAGCTTTTTAAAATAAACCCATTATTTACGAAAATAAAACAAAATATGCAGACCCTATAGTACATAAGTATTTTGTTTATTTATATATATCAAAGGTTTATATTAATAAAACAAAATACTTATGCATATTTATATCTTGGCTCAAATAATTCTGTATCAATGAACATTTTCTGTCGACGTACAGATAATGCTGCAAATTGCTGCATTAAAAAGTCCCTCAAATTGTACTTTTTTTGTAAGTGGCAACTGTCAAACGAGCAGGGAATTTATCAGAGGCTCTCATGAATATGTGCAATGCAATACAGAGGAGCTACCAATATGAAAATTGAAATTATAATGATACACTACAATGTTTTAAAGTACTTCTAATAAAATAATATTCAAAACAAATTAGCAAGACAGTCGACTAGTGACATATTATATTGAGCACTTAGTACTTTGTTAAACCAAACATCAAATGTAATACGAGAATGATAATTTTCTTCACACCTGGCCATAAAGTGGCAATAACCGTCCGCTACGCGTGCGCAAAATCCCATTTCATGGCCTGAGGGAGACGTAAATTTCGCTTTCTGCCCAAGTGTAGACATAAAATGATGTACACAACACGGGAGATAATAAAAACATAATCAGTCCTCGATCGCATAATTACGTCCCTCGCTTGCAGCTCCGGCCGCAAACATCTGCAATCTCCTTTCTTTGTTTTACCACCCTAGTTGTGTAATGTAGTAGTAAAATATTTTATGTTTTATATAAGTATAAAATAAAAATCCAATTATTCTATAAGCTCTACAAGTCTCTCCGCGTCTAACTAAACGCGTGAGCGGTAAGTTTTCTTAGCATTTTCATACTCTATGGCATTTGGAATAATCGGAGCGTCGGTCGTCGCTTTTGTCGAGTGGCGCCATACGTTGGACTAGAATGGAACGATTGGAACGTGGGCGTCCCGCTGGTGGAGAATCTGGAGCAGGCAGCTACGATCGCCAAGTACTAGGATAGCATAGCTGGCCAAGATATTATGAATTACTTTGCATTCATCGCCATCAAGAGGCCAATAGCAGAACTTTTATAGGATGGCATTCCTTATCTTTTTTCTATACAGCTGTTGTCTCTTTTACTCCTGTCATTATTCTTGTTTGGTACTGTGAGTACAACGTATTTTTATCAGTAGCGCTCCGCCCCTCATTTAGCTTGATACGGTATTATGTGGTTTTACTGCTCCACAATAGATGTCGCTGCAATGTACTTTTACATAAAACCTACAAGGGGATGCTTTTTTCTTTTTTTGAGACCGCCTTTGTCTTGTGTATACCCACCACTCACATTGGTTTAATGTAGAAGCACAGATACTCCTAAAATCTAAATAAGGCGGATAAAAGAAAAAAAGTAGTCCTCTTACTTTAAAAAAATATCTTTTAAAGTTATTAATGACTAGCGGACTCGCCTACCACTTCGTTCGTTCGAAGAAATAAGTTGTATACTTAAAAAGTATTTAACTGTATACCAAATCTCACGGAATTCGGTCTGAACATGAAATTTTTACTTTTTTATAATATGTAATGGAATAGATAAGTAAGTACCTAGATCTTCAAAACTGGTTCATTAGCCGACTTGTAACGCGGCAATCCTCCTTGGTGCAGAACTGGCCGATAACTTCACAGTGATATTTGCGAATTGCGATCGTCTTTTTCGCGGAGACATTTTTCGGCCGCTTTTCATGGAACATGATGCGCCATAATAATATTATTTTTGCTGTTTTATGGTATTATAATTGCTTAAATATTAATTACTGTGTAGGTATAAACATACTAGTAACAGTGTCGCTTTGCAGGTGGGTAATTTTTGTAATTCATTATTTTTCTGTTTCTCTGACTTTCAAACTTAATCCAAGTCTTATTTAATTTTCACTGGTCTTGACAATGAAGAAATGAGATCTGGATTGGTTTGAGACAAAACCTAATTGGAGTATTGTTTCAGCCCTTTCTTCTGGATGCTGCTTATCGTACTAATACCAACTAACGCAGTGTAGCGCGGATTTTCAGGAAGACGAACAGGGAACTGGCAAATTGAAACCTTTCTACCTATCCTGAAGTCCTGACTCTCCTGACCTTTCACCGCTATCCAGTATCCCAGCTCCATTAAGGCCAGTGACCTTTCAATACCAGCTTCTGCGTACCTACTGACTGACTGATTGATTGATGAACTGATTTGTTTTACCAAAAATAGCATAGGTAGGTACCTAGTCTTTTGTTTAAATTATTTTCTTTTTTGCATAAGGCGTGGCTGATAAGTTTCCTTGGCGTCTTCTTTCTTATCAAGTATGCCTGTTGGAAGCGCCGCTAGTTTTTCTAAGGTTAGGTTTTTAAGCATCTTTACACATTAGGCCCATCTGGCAACACTAATTTTGAATTTGTATTTTTTAAAGTGGGTAGGTTTGCACAACAGTAATTTTGACAAAGGAAATTTATGATTTTCTCAGTCTACCCGCGACCACGAACGCTGAAAAGGGTCACGAAACGTCCGGACTTAAAATGTAGTAATATACGCGATTTAATCCGTTTAAGTTGTGTTATTACTATATCTGGGTTATTTGCCAAGATGTAGGCGTATGACTCTTACACACTATTTGTCAGAACGTGACGGATGCTTTACCATTTATTTATCGCGCGACAAAGCGTAGCATCATAAGCTTACTGAGCTACACCATGTCTGAGGTTAATAAACTTGAAATTTTGCTGAGTAAATTCGTCCTGAGTACGACATTATGGTAGCTCAGGCAGATATTTAGTCTATTGACGAATTGAAGGCTGTGAGTGTGTAAAAAAGTACCTATTTATAATTTTTTTGACCACTCGAAGAAATTTACGGAACGTCCTACTAGTAGCCCATCATCTTTAACTGATGATTATGTATACAAGCATGCAAATAGTAAGTCTGTTAGATCTAGTAGGTATCAATTTTGTGTTCGCTGTAGAGTGAAAGGCCATTTTTAGGGTTCCGTACCAAAATGGTAAAAAAGGAACCCTTATGGTGCGACTCTGTCTGTCTGTCTGTCTGTCCGTCTGTTACAGCAAGATATCTCAGGATCTACTGATGCTATCGACTTGAAATTTGGAATAGTGTTAAAAACCGCTAATCCGAGCCTATGGGACACAAAAAATCTTATACCTGTTTTACTTTTTTTTAAAGGGGACCGAAATGGGATGTCGAAAATCAAAAGTTGAGCTAATATATCGAGTGGGATAAAGAGCTTAACATGTAGATTCCAAAACAGTTTTTATTTTTTTTCTTAGACATGTAGTTTTTGATTTAAGACAAAAAACGTTGAAAAAAAATACCATTCCCCCCCCCCCCCCTATTATCTCCGAAGTTACTGAACAGAAAAATCTGTAGTAATAACTGATTATTAATATTATCCTAAATATTACAGGAAAAATAAAACGGTTTGCCTAACTTGCTGCGTTTTTTAGAAATTCGCAAAAATCATAAGACAACCTTATTTGCTCCTACTAAACTAACCGCGGCATATGTCGATGTATGGGGACAACAGTTTTACAAGAGCAAAGTTAAGTTTGTGCCACCCTACAGTTTTTCTCGAATTATTCACGTATCTACTGACGAGTTTGTACGGAACCCTCGGTGCGCGAGTCAGACTTGCACTTGACTGGTTTTTATTTAACCTTGGAGGGACACATTTTATAGATCTAATAATAGGCAAGTCTGTTGATACACCCCCCCCCCCCCCCCCCCCGGTACTGACTTGGTTTAACTTTACATCTCAAAACTTTTTTGTTGTAGGAGAACTGCGTTGCGAGACTTGCATCTTTTTACATGTAATATTTTTGATGGTAAAAAATGAAACAATCAGTTTAGTTCGCTAATATATCGTGTTTACTGTATTTTATTTACATAGAGAAAGTCTTAAATTCATGTGTATGAAACTAAAAACAATAAATCTATTAAAATAATGAAGTCTCGCATACGTATAACAAAGTCGGTGCGAATTAATAACTGGGCATGTAACCTATACTCTATACTAAACATTATTGGTAATATTTATTGCACATTATGAAAGTGTTACTTTCCGTTCATATATCTATACTTAAAATAACTATTTTAAAACATTTAATGCACCTATTAATACCTATACAATGATTAGGTATGTGAAGCTTATTGCTTGAAACACGTATAATTCGAATTATTTACATCAATAAATTGATAAGTAAAGTCAAATAAATTGTCATTCATTAACAGTACGACGTTAAATTATTCTAAGGACAGAGTTATACTACAACTACGTTCTTGATTACAATAATTTAAATAATTATGTCACAATAAGAATAAGCTTTGTATTGTATTCGAAATAATTAGTCCCATCCAACTTTTATTCTAGCTTTTCACGATTCAGTTGCATTACAAAACATAAATAGATACAGCTTACAAAACCATTGACCAGTAGGTGACTAGAAGTAAAACTTAATACTTATGGCTATGTTTAGACGGTGGAGATCGCTTCAGTACGAATAAGACAATAAGGAGACAAAAAATACACATACTCTCATTTTAAGTCTTCTGTTTCGTTTCCCAAATGCATGGTTTCGATCATATCTGGACTAGTGCACAGCTTTGAATAGATCTAAACTAATTCATATTCTTCATTGAAACTAGGATCTATGTCATCACTATCGAAAGCTGCAGCTTGTTTTTGCGAAGAATCCTTCTGAGCGAGCAGCCGGTCACATTCGTTCAGTCTCCCATGCAAGACATCGTATACGTGTGTCATAGAAGCAACTTTCTCTTTACATGATGGGTCAGTCTCTATAGCAAACAGTCTAGAATCCAACAGTTTGATAGCAGCTACGATGTAATTTCTTAAGGTCTTTGTCTTATGCTCGCGACTTATATGCTCCAAAAATGCACACACCTGCCTTTCACCACACAGGAGTACATCTACATCATATGCTAGTGGTGAATGTTGTCTATGGAGATATGCTATCAGTCTCTTAGCGTACCGGCGGTAAGTTCTGTACGCCTTTCGTTTCCGCGCCCCAAGCGTCCTACCCATTGTCATAGATTTTTTCATATTGTCGATAACTGCTTTATAGCCAGCGTCGATCTTTGAGTCAAAAATATCTTGCAGACGAGTTTCAACTGGCTGTAGATCGTAAGGCGCTGGAGAAGGTGGCAGAGACGGAGAAGACGGAGGCGGAGATGGTGGTAAGGGGTTTGTTCTAGTATTTTCTTCTTCACTTGATTCGCTAGAAGCCCTGCGCTCAACTTGCGTCGTTTGTGGTACTGTGTAGGGTCGAGCGCGTGTTCTAGTTCGTTGTACTCTCGCAGGTCTAGGGGCAGTTCTGGCGTTGTAAGCAGTAAGAACGTTGGCGTCTTGTTCCGTTAATGGACGAGCTCTTTGCGTCGCTGCTAGTGGAATGATCCGAATTTTAACTAGTCCGTAGCTTTGTTGTATCTTGGCTCTAATTCTGGGATCATCGTAGTCAGTTCCCCAAAGGTCTCTGATCGCTGATTCTTTGAGATATCGGACCTGGCACAGTTCCCCATTGAAAAATCGTTTTCTTTGTTGTTCGTTGAGGGCGTCGCGTTCCGCTCCCGTTAGGCCGTGGATCTTTGTTAGATGGTCGGGAAGCTTGCCGTAAGTAAACCGGGCGCAGTTTTCTATGGGGCAGGGTATGTTTGCGTGGTTTTGCTTCTTCGTTCGCGCTGGAGCTGGACGCGCGGCCATTTTTGAAAGATCTCCTGTAACAATTGAAAACTTATTTGTAATAAACCGTCCAAAATGTTGTTGAGGGTAGACAAGGTATCAGTGGCGTGGCGTCCATAGAACTCGATTCCTACCGGCTTGCCTATTTTCAAATATATTAGTACTATATTTTTCTCGCTCTCAAAGAAACAGTACGCCAAAGTGCTGTGGCTTACCTTCGAAGAAGTTTGACGCCACGCCACTGCAAGGTATGCTGTGGTCTCTTTAAGTAGGTACGTTGTAAAATTAATATTACATACTCAGCGGGAGACTGTATAATCTCATAATAGTAACATGAATTTGCTAACTTATATTTTTGTTAACTCGTTCAACTGATGTAAATAATTATCTTCATAACACAATGTTACAACCTCTATACATATCTAAACGTCAATAAAAACTTAAAAAAAAACCGATGTCATGACTAGCTTTATCAAATAAATTCGTAAATTGCAATATTACATTTTAGTGATTAATCCATAGATGCCAGTGTATTTGTTTTTCACGTAGCCCCCAAACTGAAACCGCACTTCCCATTTAACTAATAACTGGATGATCAGTGGTATTTAAAGCACAATTGAAGTGAAATATTTTTAGCTGTATCAGAATATTCAGAATATTTAAACCTACGAGTAGACCTTGTGAATGTGAAGCGTACGTACTCGTACTGTAAATATTGTGAATGAAAGATCACAGGTTAATTATGCGGAATACGTACAAGAACACACGGCAAGTTGCTACATAACATCCTCATTAAAATCAAACCGTTAAGAACGAATTGAATCATGTCATGTCTTACCATTTTGTTCTACTAGAAATCATGCGGGCATGGCAGTACCACGGGCTCTTCCGCGGGCCGTATCTTGAGTGCTTGACGATCGATTTTACAAAATTATCATGAACATTTCGCAAACAGAATATGATAGTTATTAAAACAAACAATTATAATTATTATTATTTATTTTATTTTATTTAATTATTTATTCATGATAAAAATATGGATACATGTGAGTTGACTACAAATTCTTAGCACATAATAAATTCAGATAAATTTATGACAAGCTTACAAAAATCGACCTAGCCCCAAACTAAACAATGCTTCTACTAGGGTAATAAGACGATATCGTCGCCTAATGACCTTAAGTTATAGAAAGATACTTACATGTGTATAGATAAACCACAATCATTATATATTCTATATATGTTATCATTCGTATCGTATCCGTAGTCCCAACATAGAATCCCTACTAGAACCATCAGAAAGCTAGATAACACAAACGTTTTCACAAGTCCAGTTAATTTATTTAGAGGGTGTTTATTGACGCGAGGGTGGCTGTCCGAGTATAATAATTGTGTTGACGGAGCCCCGGGGCTGTTTGTGGAGCCCAGGCCTCTTGTCCTACGGTTAATTTATTGAAAACAATACGGTCTTGCGACGGCCGAGAGGGCTCTGCCAGTGTCTTGGGTACGCGAAGTTGTTTTAGCGTGGAATTCGAGGACATTGGACAGTAGATCCACAGAGTGGATCTCCAACGGAACGTTAGATACGTGGTGATTTCTTAGTGTCTACATCAAGAGCGATGGTTTATTTTGTGTCTATAAAGAACGATGGTTTTCTTAGTGTATATTAAAATTTTATTTGGAAAGACAAGTCTGATACAAGATATTTCAACCTGTGTAGGTACAAAAAACTATATTTGCCTATTCGAGTATCTCGCTTAATATAATACAATAGTAAAGACAATAGTGTCTTGGAAAAAACATTGTTCGACAGTTACATTATTAAAAATTGGACGCGTATTTTTTCTTTTGTCAATTAAACAAAAAATATGAAGATGTAGGCCCATAACGGCTTTCTACTTGTATTGTAATAGCTGTTGGTCCTCCTGAATAAAATAAAATAATAATAAGGTAGTTTTAGAGTCACCGGAACACAAACTTTATTGGGACAGAACTATCATAACCGACAAAACAATACACCAGAATAGACCTGACATTACACTGTACGACAAAGTTACAAAAACTGTGTATCTCATCGACATAGCAATCCCCAATACCCACAACCTTGCAGCAACCCATACAGAAAAAATCACCAAATACACCGACCTTTCTGTGGAAATAAAAAGCCAATGGCGAGTAAACACCGTCAAGACCGTTCCAATCATCATCTCAACCACAGGAGTTATACCACGCAACCTACGAGATAGCCTTAAAATGATTAATGTCCACCCGCTGACTTTCATTGCTCTACAAAAAGCAGTAATTTTAAACACTTGTAGAATAGTTCGCAAATTCTTAGCCCTAGATCAATAAACCCTATCCTGAAAATGCCATATTCGTTTGGTCAAAAGCCCGCGAGTATGGTAAAGTAAAGATACCTCCATTTGGAGAGAGAAAAAAATAACAAATACATAAATAATAATAATAATGTCCGTTAAAGTTCTGCGTAACGCGGCGGCGCACTTGCACTTTTTACCACGAAGTGATGTCACAAGCCAAACTAGTTTTTTTACCCCCCTATTTCCATGAATGTTTTTGTTTCGTTCTAGTAGAGCCGCGGTGGATGTGTGTCCGTTTTCTCCTTCCTAATCTATGATAACTGAGGAGAATGGGATTGAGGGGAATGAATTCATAATTTGTGCTATTTCCATAAGACGATATTACGATCGAGTCATCAGTTTGATATAATGGCTTTCTTTGATTACTTAGTTATTTATTTTAAACCAGACCAATCAAACCTCCCTAATATAAAACGCTTTCTTAGCCAACATTTATTAGGAGTTTGTGAATGTAAAATGAAACAATGACTAGGGTACCATAGGCGAGTGAGGGCGGGTCTGATTGAGCTAATATTTATTTTGGAAATTAGCTTGTATTGCGTCGTCTTGGCCGCTTGCGATTATAAATAATATAAATTAAACGATTCTCTGGGGATTCTGCGGCCCGCGCCGTATCTTCGTTATTGTTTCATGCTATTAATTTAGTAACTTCGTTTCAATATTTTAGAGAAACTTTATTTATTACTTAACTGTTTTTATGGAATTAATGTCCCAAAATAAGGACTAGGTATTCGCATAATTTGAATTACGAAATATAGTTTAAGTAGCTCGAACATTGCAGTTGATTCAGATCGGTCACCATGATATGGCATGGCAACAAACAGATATTAGATGTATATTAAAGTTCAGTCAGCTAAGTTGTTTTTAGGGTTCCGTATCAAAACGGCAAAAAGGGAACCCTTATGGTCCGACTCTGAATGTCTGTCCGTCTCTCTGTCCGTCTATCTGTCCGTCTATCTGTCCGTCTGTCACAGCCAGATATCTCAGGAACTACTGCTGCTATCGATTTGAAATTTGGAATACAAACACCGTTTTTTAGAAATTTTCAAAAGTCGTAACACAAACTTAGGTATTTGCTCCTACTAAACTAGCCGCCATACAGTTTTCTTGAACTATTCACGTAGCTACGAGTTTTTACGGAACCCTCGGTGCGCTTCCGGGATTTTTTATTCTGTTCAACCTATGTTCCTGTTGCAGGGATATGATATAAACAGGGATTTGATCAAATCCCTCAGAGAGATAAAATAATAATATGATCGGTATTCTTATTTTCTAAAGAATTCTCCGTTTAGCTAAGTTTAGCAATACTTCGAATTATGTCTTTTACTTTGGTTTTTCTTCATTCTGATTCTATCTCCAAGATCGGAAAGGGCTGTTTTCGGAGTTTATCTGTGTCACGGTGGTGTTATTGGGGGACACCTATGTCCAGCAAAAGATATCTTTCGGCTAATGATGGTGATAAATTATTACTGCACATGGTAGGTAAGGTACACTCACGAACTTTAATTGTTGAGCCATGAAAATACTAGACTTGTATAATGAAATGTTAAAACCGAGTTATCTTAAATAACTCGTTTCATCTTTTCCCTGAAACAGTTTAGTGATTTGATGAAATCTCTAAAGGACATGAGAATGTCCAGTGGCAATTTTTTCATTCCCTAAAACGGCTTGAAGATTTGATCAAATCACAGATTTTCGCTAGGGAAATGACCCAACGCGCCATTATTTTACATCTCCCTGAATGATTTGATCAAATCCCTGTTTTTATCCTATCCCTGCGACATATCTATTCGTAATTCAATGTACTCATTAGTATTAGAAAATTGGATTTTGTCGCGTAAAAACATTATATATTTGTTGTGGCGTTTGTGGTTATGATGGGACCGTGGACCTTATAATAATGACTGAAAATGTACTATACAGACGGGCGAACATGAAGTATCTACCTCTTTCTTATACTGTTTCCAATCTCTGTATTAACAATTTGAAGAGCACCTCAGGGGTAACAGAATCATTTGCACAAACAAAGTTACACTAATAAACCAAAGATTACTCAACCCGTGTAACATGCTAATCTTTATGACAGAAGTGTCACGGAAATATTAAGGCAAAACTCCCCTTTCGCGGGCCGAAGTGGCTGGCTTGAATAAATAACTAATTTACATATTTAATAACAGGTATCGTAGCAGATTCAATTGTTTAAGCCGTGAATTATAAATCCGTGCCGCGAACGCTTATTACCCTCCGGCTTTGTTTTAATCAAATATTCAGATCTATTCTTTAATTAGCTCTGTGTAAATTTTGAGAATTTTATTCGTTGTTTGCTGGTTTTGACTATCACTATTTAAAATAGTACCTACTTCTACTACACACGCAGTGGTAAAGTTATAAAATCATTTCTAAACTAACGCGTAACATGCGACGTAACTACACATTTGTCGAATGCTGGCTTCATTTTTAATTAACCTAATTTCAAAAAGTAAGGGTTTAACTGTATTTTTATGTGTATCTTACGTGATACCTCCTTGAACAATCAATTTTAATGACAGATAATTTTAATGAAACAGAAAGGATGTTTCAGAGATGATTTCATAACTTTTTAAAAAAAAATCAATAAAAGCACGAAACTATGCAAGAAAGTTTAGAGTTTTTGGAACCGATTTATGTTTTGTTTGAAGTCTATTTTTATATTTTTTAAATTACGTTCCTATTTAATGTCTTCAATTAAAATTGAAGGAAAATAATCAAATCTTTTTTTTAACTACTCCAGTAGCACACAAGCACTATAACAGCTTGTACACGTACTTCGAGTTTGAGCGTTATAAAGGCGGTAAATATATATAAACTAGTATATCATTACAGCCAACAAACAAATACTACGTGGCAAAATACCCCTCCATCTCAAAACCAAAGTCTTCGAGCAATGTGTCATGCCTGTGCTCACCTACGGTACAGAAACCATGACTCTTACGCAGAAATCCGCTGAGAAGTTCCGAGTCGCGCAGCGGGGTATGGAGAGAGCGATGCTCGGGATAACTCTACGAGACCGGAAACGTAACGAATGGATCCGAAATAAGACCAGGGTCAAAGATGTCATGGCTATCATAGCGAAGAAAAGGTGGGCATGGGCGGGGCACATTGCTAGAATGGACGAGAGACGCTGGACAAGACGAGTCCTTGAATGGAGACCCAGAGCGGACAGCAGAGGGAGAGGCAGACCGCCGCAGCGCTGGGCGGACGACATCCGACGGCACGGAGGACGGGACTGGATGAATCGGGCACAAGATCGCCAGGAATGGAAGAAAAGGGAAGAGGCCTACATCCAAGAATGGATAGACAAAAGGCCACCATGATGATGATCATTACAGATTGTGTGCTACTTACGTGGGCATTCAAGCCGAGATTAGAAGTAAAGTCAGATAGAAAGGATTTTTTTTAAAGCGTATCGTATGGTCCTAATTACGTCCTCATATTTATGCGTATTGTGTTGCGTACGCAGTGAAAAAATCACACCCTTTCAGAGGCCTGAGGCGTAGTTTACTAAGTGGCAAGACCCGGTGATTGTTATTTTACCCTATCAGATGTTTTGGCGGTATTTTATTACCATCTAAATGAGAACCGAAGAAAAGGATTTCACTCTATTCTGAGTCAGAATAGAGTGAAATCCTTTTCTTCGGTTCGGTCAGAATTTTTGACTCCTCTGAAATATTCACCACCTGGAAATATCAGATGTATATACACTAATGCCTTAAAAATAAATCATTGTGTCTGATTATATACATATTTCTTTTGAATGATTTATTTACCGTTATTTATTAATACATAAAATAGTAACAGTAAAAGTGATTACCAGTGACAGTGAAAACCATTTCCAATTGAAAGACATTTCTTACGCTCTCTCACATCGTAGAAAATATGAGTGTAACGTGAACGTGACAAACAAAGTCTATGAAACCAATAAGAAAAAGCAAGGTCACACAGGTTTTTTGGAGTTGATTGGAAGTCCAGTTGTCATGTTAAATTGCGTCGCGATGGTTTTTTCCTCGGTACGGGAAAAACACTGAGGCAAACAAGAGACAAATTGATAGGCTTGTATTGTATTGAAAACAAAAGAAAAGAAATGAAATAATACATACATATTTAGACTCAGACTTGTAAAAGAGCCCTTGAGGGCCTACTTGCAAAAATAAACTTTTTTTTTTTTTTTATCGGCCCAGTGCAAGTAGGATCCGCACACGAAGGGTTCCGTACTACATTCGAACAAAACGACGCCAAAAACACGTTTATTGTATGAGGGATTGAGGGCCTCTTTTTATTCTTTTATGCCACACCTGGCCATAAAGTGACTTTTTCCGCACGCTGCGCGTACGGAAAAAGCCGCTTTCTGGCCCACTGTAGACATAAAATGATGTACACAACACGGGAGGTAATAAAGAAAGCCCTCGATCGCATATTTACGTCCCTCGCCTGCTGCTTGGGCCGCAAACTTCTGCGATCTGGGCCTTTCTTTGTATTACCACCCTAGTTATGTAATGTACTATATTTTATTTTGATGTTATTAATTGTTGTTATAGCGGCAATAGAAATACACGTTCTGTCAACATATCAAGGATCTACCTGTTATCATTATTAAAATCAAGCAAAACAACTCCAAAAAACACGTTTATTATACAGGGTGTCTGGGCAACGATGTCGGAGCTTTTAAGGGCGTATAGTACTATCGATCTTATCGATAAATCTTCAAGCGGATTTATTTTTGAATAGATGGTAATTAAATGGCGGCAATTTAAACATTTCAAATAACTGAGCATGGGCGCACGTGGTAATTTTGCCATTATGTGTCCATAATCCGTCCCACAAATGCAAAAAGAGTGTTATTGGATAGCTAAATGTGTAAGCAATCAATTTAAACTAATAATTTTATTCAAATGTTCCAATTACAGGGCAAAAAAATGAATAAAAGTAAATAATCATGACAAAAACGCATTACTTTTACAGTTTTTAATTTTTTTTTACCATCCACTAAAAAAAACGTGGTGATTTATCGATAAAATCGATTATAATATACGCCCTTAAAAGCTCCGATATCGTTGTCCAGACACTGTGTAGGGACCCCATTATTTTTACATATCTGTCGTAGAGTTGCGGAAAATTTGCCCGCGTTCACCTATAACCAAATATAATTTATATAATTTTTAGGGTTCCGTACCAAAATGGTAAAAAAGGAACCCTTATGGTGCGACTCTGTCTGTCTGTCTGTCCGTCTGTCACAGCCAGATATCTCAGGAACTACAGTCTGTTTCGTATAGGAATAGACAGAAGAAAAAATAGGTACTTTATAGTGCCGGTTTTAGGTTGACATTCAATAAATGACATTTCTAAAGTAGATGCTCTAAAATAAAATATTGGTGATGTCCATACTTTTTGGTTGGCTGAAAATAAAAAAGTGCCCTTATAAAATACCTAAAGAGCCAGAGATAAGCAACACTCAATATATGAGACAGGTCAGAGCTGTCATTATTATATTGTACTATCAAATAGTTATATCCAATTTGTATTTTTTTTAATTGTATACTGTTTCTATTATTATTTGTCATTTCTAAGTAATTGGTGAATAGTTATTTGTAACATTCAATATGAGTGATTCTGTGGGTGAGTGGAAGAGGCGTTTACTCTAACGTCCGTTGTCACTCGACCATCGCGAAGAAGAAGAAGTGAAAGTTTATTCTATGTTTTGACAAACTGTCTTACAATTTTACATCATATAAATATTATTACAACTTTACAGAAAATGTTTGGAATCCCTGCTTCTGTGTCCCTCTAGAGTCTATTGTTAACCGGTATGAACTATACTGCTGCTATCGGTTTGAAATTTGGATTAGTGTTAAAAGTAGCTAACCCAAGTTTATTGGACATAAAAAAAATCTTGTACCTTTTTTATTTACTTTTTTTTAAAGGGCTCCGTAATGGGATTTTGAAAATTGAAAGTAGGGCTAATATATCGAGTGGGGTATCAAATGAAAGAACTTAATTTGTAGATTAAAATACCGCTTTTATTTTTTTTCTTAAATAAATAGTTTTTGATTTATGGCGAAAAAAGTTTAAAAAAATACCATTCCCCCCTATTATCTCCGAAGTTACTGATCAGAAAAATGTGTCATAATTACCAATTATTAATGTCGTCCTAAATATTACAGGAAAAATATAACGGTTTTCCTCACTTGCACAGTTTTTGAGAAATTTGCAAAAATCATAACACATACTTATTTGCTCCTACTGAACTAATCGCCATACAGTTTTTCTTGAACTATTCATGTATCTACTTATTAGGATTATTATTATTATTAGGAAGACCGTTATATTTTCTCTTCCTAACTTTTTTTTTTAAATTTACAAAAATCTTAACATATTACTTCTACCCTCCCTACGAGAGCCATCTAGCGGAGAGTAGCAAAACTAAGCGATGGTTTATTTCAGATTACATAAAAAAAATCTATTAAATACAATGATCACTCATCAGGAATCGGGAAAAAAACATAAAGTAGGTAACAATAATTATTAAAAACTCTATAATAGGAGTACCTTAGTTAGGAAATTTGACACTAGTAATTACCATAAAAATGAAATACCACTAGCGCCATCTAGGGACACAAATCTAAAATAAGGTAGCTTGTGGCAGCAATATTAATTTAATACACAAAAGTGTGCTTCAAAACATGATTCCTTCATGAAAAATGATACATGAGAACTAACTTAGTTGACAAACAATTATTTCAATCAGCCAATAACAAAAAGTAACGTTTAAATTTAAATTACAAGTAAAATTTACGCGCTATTTAGTATCAATAGATGTCGCTGTAGCATACGCTGCATCGCGCTGTTAAGATTTTTCCTGGTTTAATAGGGCTAAAGTGGGTTTAAGGCAGGGTTGCTGTTAGTCGTAAGGTTGGTCTACTTATGAGTTTATACGGAACCCTCGGTGCGCGAGTCCGACTCGCACTTGACCGGTTTTTTGTAATTTATATAACCAGTATCATACTGGTTGTCTGGAATTTAAATCGTATGTGCTGAAAATTTATAGAGTCACATAAAACATAAAAAATCTATAATATTGCGATAAGAAATCTCAATTTAAGTGCGTAGTAAATAATTACTACTACATATGCATTTATATGGAAATGTGTCTTATTTCCTTGTAATGAAACTTCATAACCACCATTTTTATCGTTGACGTTTCGATAGTTTTATTATTATTTATCTTCTATACACAATAAATGTTCCTCAATTAGCCTTTGCCTCAGCGTGGCTAGAGGGGTGGAAACAAATAAACACTATAAACAGGGGCGCGTACCAACACTGCATCAGGGAAATGCAGACAGTTTTCACCTTCGATGAGAAATCTGGTATTAAGGGAAAGTGAGTACCTATAGGTAGGCTGCCGATGATGTTTTTAACCGACTTTATAAATTAAATTCGGCTGACTTTTAGAACGTTTGTTGAACGATTAACCTTAGCCATTAATTTTTATAGATCTTTAAAAGCTATTGAATTGCATATCCATTAATTTTTCAATGGATTTTAAGAATGTTTAATTAACTAGTAAGTACTAGTTATTTTGCAATCTGGTTACGGTTTTGAATGATATTAACATCACTATTAAACTTTATAATTAAATTTTACAAATATATACTTTATTTACGTAGCTAAATTGACGAGTTTCATGATTGCAAGAGAAGAGTGTTAAAGGTATAAGCGTAAAAATAATTGAAATTTACGAATAAAATGTATGTAAATGGTAAAATAGTATATTGTGCACCGAGGGTAGTAAGAAGGGATTTGCTAACGAGAGTCTATTAGGAGATTCTTTTTAATGACTCGAGTTGGTAATCCCCTTACTGCCCGTGATACACACAATGTTTTTTATCACATTTGCGAGGAAAAAAAAATAAGACAAACTTAAAATTATTTACTGTCAACTTTTTCATATAGTCTTCCACAGATAATGCAAAGAACTGCGTTTAGTTTTCAAACTTGACAGGCAGTACCGCCAGATTGTACCGATTTTCAAAATAAAATTTTAAACTAAATTATTTTAATTGCATCAAAATAATTGCAAAAAGTACTGAAATAATAGTTAAACATACCATATAATTTTTGTATACACTAAAATTGGTTTTGTAGCCAAGTTCTGAAGATGTGAAATAAGCCTTGGCTGATAAGAAACCTCCTTAGTCTGAAATGACGTACGGGTAGGTTCTATATTTTAAAACTAAACTCATAACTCCCTCGGGAGTTATAGATTTTCATACAGTTTTTCTTCCCGTGGGAGTTATAGATTTTTATAACCCACGGGAGATAAAACAGCTCGAGCTGGTCTATAAGCCCGCGTGTTATAACACCCTTTACGAGCAAGTGTGATGAAAAATAAATTCTGTGTTTGTTATTCTACGCGATAAGAAAAACATTTTATTAAATCATAAATTGTATAGGTACTATTAAATCAAGTGGCGGTGCAAGTTTTCAAAAGTTCAAGCATTTTTAACAAATTAGATGCAACTTTTACGTGACACATAAAACCTATTATTTTATAATGATGAAGCTATATTTTTTAGCCCGCTTTATTATGAGCTAAACCGTTATAACACCACCGCCGCGCCGGAGCTCAATCTATTCGATATTTTTTATCTCTGCTTTTACATACTGATTGTTTTTTATAGTGACATTTTGTGATTCTGTTTTTATTTTTCTATAGTAAAATAGAACTGTAATTTTGCATTAAATAACGCTTATATTTATACCTGCCAATAAAGCGAGTCGTCAATATGTCCGTCCTGTCATGCACATTGAAAACCGTAAAAATGTCACTTGATTTTAATAGGATAAAATATTGCTACTTCACTTATGTTGCCTTATTTGTTTATTTAAATACAAGAAACACTGTAAACACGTATAAATAAGTAACAACAAAGTAATAAAATACTTACCAGTCAGCGAGCACCCAGCAAAGTTTCGCGTTGTTGACGAGTGTAAACACGTTGTTGTTATTTATGTTTTCCTGGTATACTAGCGCAGACGAGCGACCACCGACGCTGCCGTCACTCAACTGCCGTTACGTAACAAATCCTGGCGGAATTCCTTCCGCGATTTCCACGCATTTTCTCACAAAGCCCACCATTTTACCAAGACCTTCTCTACCCCTCTTATCAATGTTCTACGAGTTAACCACAAGAGAAACACGAATATATGTGAGAGTTCTTCTCGAGCTGGTTGGTTCTGGGTTTTGCGAATGCTTAACGAACCTGTCGTGAGTGATCGGGAAACTTCGGCTGAAGTCGGAGAAAGGCTCCGCCTCTTGCGAGGATTTTCTCGGTTACAAGCCTGCACTTTTCAGTATAAATTGTGAGGTTACATTAGTCTTCATTTAAGGTTTAATTTTTGCTATATTTAATATAATAACTTATGATCGTAACGGAGTTTGAAAGCTGGTTTTCAACTAACAAAATAAAAGAGGTTCGCTTGTTTTATTATGTTTAACTTACTCGTACTATCTGCCTCAAGTGCTGCAAAGGATGTGTCTAGGTACCTACATCATTATAGGTTAGGACTTTAATTTGTACTTTTTACATCTGTGTTCATAGTATCTTGGTTATGTTTCCGAGATTATCACTCTCTGTATTAAAACTATTTTAGTAAGGTACGGTAAATGGAAAACTGTTTATGTAATCCCTTTTCTGCAGTTTGTCTAATTATTGTCTTGTAAATTGTATGTTAAAATGCGTTTGAATGTACCGTGCACGAAAGTGATATACGAAAGGGAAATATATTCACTTAACCTTCTAAAATCGTAAATGAGCATTTTTAAAAATAAATGGATTTTATTATAATAATCATTACATTAATTACTGTGACTATATTAGTTGATCTACAGATAAATTAGAAATTAACTGCATATAAGGTAGCATGATAGTTATATTTGGTATAAAAAATATATTTGATACTCTTTTTTAATTATTGAGCTTTTTTCGATAATTGATGTTTTTTATATGAAGTATGCTTTTATAGTATTTATTGATCTTGTAATAAATCCACTTCGATCTATAATATAACCAAAACTTTAAAAACTATTTTAACCCCCCGCATAGAAAAAGGTAAAGAATTCAACCCCCTTTTTCTCTTAGGTTGGTTAGGTTGCTGGCGTGCATACATTGGCGTGCGAACATTTTAGCTCAAACATACTGAAGCGAAAAATGGCTTAAAATATGAAAGCTCAAAAATGGATTAATAAAAATTTAAACAGACAAAAAAGGATTTTATATATCTCGGATTATAAAAAAAAGTATCAAAATATTACATATTTGACGCTCATTTGTCTTAATTTTGGCGCCCAACCAATAACTATCAGATGTAATTTCTAGATCTCAAACATTTGCATTTGCGTAGTTCTAAACAGATTAAAATATCGATTGATTTGATTTATTCTATATCTAAAAAAAATATTTTATTTATTATTATTGATGTGTTTTGGGCCTTTTATGTGCCGCTTCGACCATTGCTGATCTATTGTGGCAGCCCTTTTGTTAGATTTCACTGCAAAGGCCCGTTGAATCTAAGAAATTCCAGATTCTTTGGGCAGTGAAGTGAGTAGTTGTATCTCTTCCGGTAACAGAATATGTCGCCCTAGATGGATACTTCGTTTGCGCATGAGTGGTCCGCATGAGCAGAGGATGTGCATGGCAGTCTCCTCTGACTCTTGGCAGAACCTGCACGCTGGATCCTGTTTCATACCCATTTGAAACAGATGTTTGTTCAGTTTGCAGTGGCCAGTGAGGATTCTGGTCACTGAGCAAGTTTTAAATCTTTTGAGTGATAATAGCTCTGTAGATTTCTTGCTGTTGAACCCTTCAATTTGGGTTTTCGAGTGCCTTTGTCCTTTTACAGACTTCCACAGCTCGATTGCCCTACCTTTGCACAGGTTGTGTAGCAGAGAGTATGCTTTTTGTTTTGTGGTGCCGCAAAACGGTTCCGGGCCGACATGGGGTGTGTTGGCCCCTTTCCTTGCAAGTTCGTCTGCTTGGTCGTTTCCGTGTATATCGGAGTGTCCTGGTACCCCTCTAAGTGTAACTTTGTTGGATGTGGCCAGGGTGTTCAGGTTGTCCTTACAGTTCTGGACAAGTTTGGAATTTGACTCTCGTGAATCTAGTGCCAACAGAGCAGCTTGGCTGTCCGAGTTGATGTAGATGTGTCGATGTCTTAGGTTCTTTTCGAGGATGATTTCCGCACATTTGTTAATGGCGAAAACCTCCGCTTGAAAGATTGAGGCCTCTTTCCCCATGTTGACGCTTAGCCTGAGTTTTGGCCTTTGTCCATAGACTCACATCCTACGTCATCACCTTTTTTAGAGCCATCTGTGAACCAGATTAGGCTGCCCTCTTCGAAGGACGTGTGTTCATCTGCCCATTCGTCCCTAGAGGGTATTTCCACTGAGTATATTTTTGTGAAGTTACATACAGCATTCATATCATCAGTGGGCATGCATAGGATGTTGTTTTCAAACACTGAGACCTTAAGTTTGGTCAGTGTTTGTGAACGCCATGTAGTCCTCGTTTGGGTGCAGATTCTATAGATACACTGCCCCGCCTCTTTCTGCACTTGTAGGTGCAGTGGTATTAGGTTCAGCAGTGCATCCAAGGCTGCCCCCGGTAAAAAAAAAAAAAATTGCTCAATCATTCAAAAAGTTGACCGTTTACATCATTTTTGCTTACTGTTTTTGCAAAATGAAAACGACCATAATATGCCTAATATAAATAAAAAATTAAATTAATTATTAAATTGGCCCCCAAACACTTAAGGTGTTGTTTTTTAGCTTTTTTCGCTCAATTTCAATAATGGCAATAGGGAGTCGCTGGTCGGATATGTTCCCAAAATGCGTATTTCTTTTACAATAGTTGTCATAGAAACCACAAATAATAAATTAATTAAAAATGGAAGGGATGCAAAGAATACAAATATAATAATGGCAATAGGTAGATGCTTGATATGTTCATAGTATTTATGTGTATTTGTTTTAACGCTATAACAAAAAACAATAAAAATAAAATAAAATTTAAAAGGGGACCATACAAGAAACGTGTTTTGCTCGATGGTGGTACGGAACCCTTCGAGTGCGAATCCGTCTCGCACTGGGCTAGTTTTATTTTACAAAATTTGTGTGTAAATGTTATTATTTAGGATTAACGCAATTTTAACAGTTTCCAGCAGTCACATTAACATGCCCTAGATGTTTGAAACGCTCTTCTATTAAGGAGGAACGTTAGAGAAAGTTACCAATTTTAGCTGCTCCGGTGGCGTTGTACGTCGTTTGCGTAGTGTTTTTATTATTTTTAGCTAAACCCAAACAAAATATTTACTATTTCTATGTATTGGCGGAACCAGTAAAAAATGGTGAGCTTCAATCGCAACCTCAACAGTCTTCTTGTGGACAATAAATAACATTTCTTTAATTAAAATAATCGCAATTTTCCACATTCTCGAACACACGCGTACCCGTTGACAGTCATTACATTAGTGTCAGTGACTGTCAATAATTATTATTATGACAGTGTGACAGGTCATGTTTGTTTACTTATTATTTTAGCGCCACTTTAATCTATTTGATAAAGATTTTGACGTAGTTTCAGGAGATGTTGAAATATGAAGTTTTAGTTTTATACTTTATTGTTAGGTATGCAATATATTGTTATATTTCTGATTTTTTGATTATCTGCACATATTTGTTACTTCTTTCTTTGTAATTTGACCTCTCTCATATGAATAGTTAGTTGTACGTGTAACTTACATGTAACTAGTATATTTACTGACCTAAGTTAGTATACTTGCTTATTAGCCAAATTAAAAAAACATATTTTGTATCGTATTGTTTTATTAAAACTTTTTATTATGCTAATATAGCTCTAGGTACTTATCTACTCTGTCATAAAATTTTGCGCTGTAAAAAAGTTTAATTCACGGGTTCGATAGAATATTATTCATTCATAGACTTTAGAATACAAAGGCAAGCCTTTCAGCTGCCTCATTCGCTTCTTTCTGGAACGCACGACGATCTCCAGTCCGGCTGATTCCGGCCGAACATCTCTTTGCAGAGCTATAGTTTTTCATAGAAAAGGTGACGGCTCGCTTTTATAGTAGATGCCCGGTGCTGGGCACCGCAACGAACTTCCGATGACTATTAGGATTTACTTGTGTAATCGATCTGGTCTCGAGTGTGCGTATGTTTGTTTTTATTCTTTTTAGTAAAATGGCAGTACGCTCCGGTGACTGTTTCACATCACGCAGGCTTACTACCCAAGTAGTATACAAAATATTGATCAAGGAAATATAATTAGCCGTTTTCTATTAAAATAATAAAATTAATAACTAGGAAAATCTTTGCAATTGTATGAGCGATTTTGACAACTTCAAATATAAACGTGACTGAAGGCAACATATTTTTTTAATAAATTGAGCATGGGAGTGCAATAACGAAAAATGTTGTCAATGATGGCAATCTCTTTTAGCTTTTAAAACTAATGGACAGCATCGAAAAATTTACCAAAATTTGTAGTATGGAGTGCGCCCCCTAAAAATATTTATTTTAATTATTTATATACCAAACTAAGTAGCGGCTCATAAAAGACACCTATATTCAAAGTTTCATCAATATCCATCATGTAGTTTCTGAGTAAAATGCCTGTGACATACGGACAGACAGACGGACGGACATGACGAAACTATAAGGGTTCCGTTTTTGCCATTTTGGCTACGGAACCCTAAAAATGGATACTTTTATTTTTTTCTATTATTATAAGCATTAAACTATTGCAGGTCGATTCTACATCAAATATATGACAGTATATTTTCGGGAATCTCGTTTCATTCCACCCGGTACATATAATAATTTAGTCAATTTTCGTGATTTTTATCATGGGTACCTAGGTAATCAAATCAATCAAATACAATGATTTTGTTATAGATTGTTCCTTATGGAAACATTTTGTCTTTCGAATTGCAATTAAAACTGTCAGATAATTTCGAATAAGCGCTTTAATATTATTATTTTAATATAATGTATACAAAAAATGCTTATCTAGAATTTATTTTTGTATGGAACTCAACGCTTACTTACGAACTTAAAAATTCTATCAAAAACCGCCGACCCACTGACTCGCCTATTATTTACCCATTCTTTATTTGAGAACTATAAAATGTGTTTCTCCACGGTTAAATAAAAGGCAAGTCGGTGGAAATCTAGTTCTGTGGACACCCCCTCCCTCGGTACTGACTTGGTTTAACATTACATCTCAAAACCTTTTTATTTTATTGCGAGATTTTCATCTTTTTACATGTAATGTTTTGATGGGATCTCATTTCTTTTTGTAAGTGGTCTTCTGTTATACATTCCAATCCATTCTATTTCCCATTTGAACTACAAACGTAACTGTGTAGGTTACAAACTTACTTGTTCAGTTGTGATTGTATTTCCAATATTTTAAGGTTAGACTTGATAGGCTAAAAACTCAATATGTTTAAAATTCGGAGCTTGTATGGCAGTGTGAGTTTTACGTGCAATAGTTCTTAAACTAAGTTCAAATTAAATATTATTGAGAAATTATTAATCTAAGTCATATTATGCCTTATATATCCCTGGAAATACAGGGTTCTAGTTTTAGCCATCACAAAATTACAGGAGGTTGAAAATGGCCTGAATGGCTCCGAGGAAAGGATGGTACGGCCGTGCCTTTGTTTTGCTCAACTTGGCGGGGGCACTGCAGTACTCCCAGATAAGGAGATGACAATATATTTTTCATCACACTTGCTCGAAAATGGTGCATTACACGTAGGTTTTGCGGGCCGTAAATGAGCTATTACGCCCTAGGGCGTAATGGTTTTCTTTTTAAATTTGAAACGCTGGTTCTGTTTTACTCTTATTTGTCATGTTCAAAGGAAACGCCAACTTACTTTTTTAACTTTTATCACTGAAATATTTATTTAAAGAGAACTGGTATTGCAAATACATGTAAACACATATTTCTGTAACATTAATTAAATGTTTCAATAGTGTATTTCAGTATTTTGCAATTATAAAATCAACCGTTTTAGGTCTGTACCGCTATGGTTTCCGAACGTTGCGCATTGTCTATGGATATGTCACTAATGTCACTGTCAGTTTTACAATTTTATTTAGGTTAAGTAAGGTTAATTTTAATTAGATTTCCTCACAAGTGTGATGAAAAACATTGTGTGTGCCACGGGCGGTAAAGGAATTACAAACTCGTGTTATTAAAGCCCTCGGCTTCGCCTCGGCCTTGTAACAAACACTCGTTTGTAATTCCTAACCTACCGCCCTTGATACACAATGTACTATTTTAAAAGCTTTTATTTAACTATGTTTGTTTGGGTGGACTCTTGTAACTCAATTTTGTAACAGATAACTTCAACCAAATGAGCTGAAATTTTGCAAGAACATGTAAATCAGATAGATGACAATGCAATTAGGGTATGCAATCTCGATCTCGCGAAATCTCGAAATTGCGTGATCTCGAGCAAATTTTCGAGATTCAATGTCGACAGCAGGAAATCTCGAGTTCGATCGAGATCTCGGTTATTATTTTCGAGGTCTCGAACGAGATTGATAGAGAGGAATATTGTGCAGTGTGAGAGAGTGACACTGACTCGTAACCTCCTCAGATTTAGTGACTTACTTAGTCACTACTAGGTTGTAGATATTTAGTAAATGTATAAACGACGCATTATTGAAAATGAAACCGCTCTGAGACTTACTATAAAATAAAACATATTTTAAACATAATTGATGCCGTGGAAGCAAACAATGACCCTCTATGGAAAGCCGAGCGACTCGAATCACTTTAAGAGTTTATTTAGAGACAACTTATGTCCAAAAAGGTAATTTGATCATGATCATCATTATCGTCAGAGAGCCTACCATCAGAATGAACCCAAAATAGTGCCCAATTTAGTATTTTATGCCACACCTGGCCATAAAGTGGCTTTTAACGCACACGTATGTGTCTTTTTTTTTAATTTACACTCGCTAGTGAAACGCAGTGACTATATTAAAAATACTTTTTTTTATGTTGGCATCAATTAATTTAGGTGGAGGGGTATTGATACAAATCTAGAGGGGGCCTGTGGGTAATGTGGAAATAAAGGTTAGGAACCACTGCACTAGAACAATAATTAATAAAATCATAATAAAATTAAAAATAAAATTTATTGAGGTTAAAATGATTATGTTACTTGTGTTGACCATCTACCTGAATAACTGAACTGCAGGTAAGGAACACTTCCTTTCTTGTGAGAAAATACCAAATATTGATCTTAAGTATTTTTTTGTTTTTGATTCACCCTGATTTGAATCTAACTTTCGAATTGGCAGTGTCAATTTGACTTGATACTGGATTTAATCACACAGTCCCTGTAGCCATCAACGGATTTCTAACGATGCCTAGTGATGTTACTTACACTGAGCTACATTCATAGTAGCTTTAAGGTTCGAGTGTAAAGGTTACCATCTCCATTACAAAGTAAGTTATACTTTGCCCATATAATAATTTTAATATCCGCGTTACGCCACGCCCACCGAGTGGGCGTGTTTTGACCACGCCCACCGCCTCCTACATTACTTGAGCCTTAGCCATCTCACATCCTCTTTCAAGAGACAATGTGAAATGCCACCGATTTGAAATGCGGTCTCAGGGTAGAGGTGTAAAGAAAAATTACGGTTTCCGAATTTAGTTGGGTTATTTGCGATATGGCGATTCGCATATCGATCCCGAACTTTCTAGACGATTGATTAAATTGCAGGGATTTGCTTCGACGTGTAATTCTGCTGACAGAGGAGGAATTATATGTTAAAAGGTAACAACGATAGGCATGTGTAATCAAAGCCTGTCTTATAACGATGTTTAAACAGAATGGATATATCATAAATAAATCCTCTGTTGATAATGACCACCATTATTGCAACCAGTAATGTAAAATCAGTGTGTTATCTATGCCAGTGTTATAATAAAGTATGAAAACTCATTATAACATCGATATCCATACTGAAAATCTAGTTGGACTTGATTTAAAATCTAGTGGGCCATGGCGGTGCAATGGTGGTCATTCTTATGGCTCCCAACACATAATTGAGGATTTATAATTAATATGTGTGTAGCTAAAGTAATGTATGCAACTGTACATAATTAAGCCTTACCTAGCCTAGCCTAGTCTAGACCAACTAGATTTTCATCATAGTATGGACATCGATGTTAATAGTACATTACACAACTAGGGTGGTAAAATAAAGAAAGGCCGAGATCGCAGATGTTTACGGCCCGAGCTGCAAGCGAGGGACTAAAATATGCGATCGAGGGCTTATTTTATTACCTCCCCTGTTGTGTACATCATTTTATGTCGACACTTGGCCAGAAAGCGGCTTTTTCCGTACGCGTAGCGTGCGGTAAAAGCCACTTCATCGCCAGGTGTGGCATAAAATGATTTTTCATATATAATTATAAACTTGCACAGATAACACACTGATGAGTCATAACTGGTTGCAATAATGGTGGTACACGAAAATAACTCAAAAACGGTAAATCCAATCATAATTGATATTATTTATTAAGGCCTACTTTTATGATATATTTTTTGATCCGCGGTTCAAAATTTAGTGAGGGGCGGATACATGTGTTTGAACTTGTGAAGCGATTATTTCCGTAAATATTCACTTTATAAAAAAAATGTTGTTTGAAAACCTCTTCCATTTCTTAAAGACCTATCCAACGACAACCCACACATAGGGTTGGAGCGAAAAAAAATTACTACCCCCAATTTACATATAATATTAACGATCGCTGAGCTAAGCCGCGGACAGACGGACAGACAGACGGACATGGCGAAACTATAAGGGTTCCTAGTTGACTACGGAATCCTAAAAACGTTTTTAGTATATGGGCATTTTTATTTTAAAATGTACGGTTAGGCGAAACTTAAGCTATGTTCAAATACCGTCTAACCTGTCAGTCCGTAACGAAATGTATGGAGTTTGACACTAACCGTCAGTTCTGTAACGACCTGCTAACTGCCAGTTAAGAACGCACTTTAAATAAAAAAGCCCATATGCAAATTAAGCCCTTTCATTTGATACCCCACTTGATATAGTAGCTCTATTTTGAATTTTCAACATCGCATTTGGGACCCCTATAAAAAAAAGTTAAAAAACGGTAGGTATAAGATTTTTTTAAAGTCTAGGCATGGGTTAGCTATTTTTAACACTAATCCAAATCGATAGCAGCAGTAATTACTGAGATATCTGGCTGTGACAGACGGACATACAGACAGACATAATTGCACCATAAGGGTCCCTTTTTACGAGTACTATTTTGGTACGGAACCCTAATTAAACAGGCTAGATTCGAATGAGTGTCTCTGTCTTGTCGGGACGCTAGTTTAAATTTGGCCTAACCAGGGCTCGAGTTCAGTAGGTCACGTTTAATTTTTCAATGCGATGGTCTTTTGAAAATAGTCATTGTAAATAATACAAATCTAAGACGTTTCCTACTAGAGCCGGTCAGAGAACAAGCTAAAATCGACGAATTAAACTATACTAAACGCTACAAATAACAGTAAGTAGCTAGATTTATTCATCTTACTCTGTTTTTACAAAAAAATACCATATTTTGCTCGTATGTTTGCACTTTGCTGTAGTAACGTCATTAATCAGCCAATAATATGCAACTTAAAAACATCGCCAAGACGGGAACGCTAGATCCTTTCAAAGTAAAGAATTGTATTGATATGACTTAATAAGTCGATCACTGGAAATGTAAGTATGTTTAAGCTAAAAATACTCTAATTAGTATGTTAATTTAATCACGACTATTGCATTAAACGCATTAATTTCAAGCTTTTGTGAAATTTTAAATATAGCAATTGTAATAGTCGATTGGTAGAGAATATTTAACGGCACCAAGTTAGTTTTTTGTGATTTCATGTAATATAGTTGGTTATAGTTAAATTTTGACACCGACTGAACTTTTTTTGTTGATTAAGATAAAAAAATCAAGGTTTGATTATTTGCCGGAACTTTAATTGATATACTCGTATATTAAAAGCCATTGTATAATACCAATTACACTCAGTTACTTTGATAAAAAAAAATCATGTTCTACAGGTACTGATTTCAGGTTTCAATTTGTACCATTAAACACGTTTTATTATATCTGATTGGTTCGATTCCCGACAAAGACGAACTTTCCAAAATCCATTAATGCAGTAGGTGTATTCGTATTACTGTCTCTCAAAATAAAACAAAAACTGTCTTTCGTAACATTGGCTATCTCCAATGTTTAAGGTTTGTTATTGTTCATGTGGCGTTCGTTCTTTTCACCTTGTATAACATAAGGGCAAAGGAGCTTAATTCTTACAATAGAGTTGTGACCTTTTAAACGTAGCTTATTTGTGACTTGTACTCATTTTCAATAAACTCACAGATATATGTACCACTTACTACCTCACTTATCCTCCCAAAAAAATGTTTGGATCGTGACAATCCACGTCATTCTAACGTCCAATTTTTCTTCTAATGATAAAAATATGATGTCGGGCGCCCCTCCGGATATCCGGTGGATACAGCCACAATGAGCCGGTGATGAATTTGTACCCGGATGCTTGATTGATAACCGGCTGTCGGCAAGAGCGCGGGAATTAACGTCACTTTAGGTGTTGTTTTCAGTTCTTGGAAAAAAAAACTTGGCTTCGTTTTTCTACCTTTTTCTTTAATTCTTTTTAACCATTTATTCATGAATTTAAGATATTTTAAAGTATGTCCCATTCATTCATTATTGTAATTTGCCTTTTATTTAATTTATTTTGTATTGTGTTTTAGTAATTTACTTGGTAACAATTAATAATTTAACATGTAATAATTTTACTTCTATACAGGTTTTTATCTGAAATATTATTTTTTAAATAAATATTTTTTAAGGGCTTACTTAGTTCTCGTCGGTGAAATGTTTTCCAGGTGCCTGGTGTTCTACAATTCGTTTAATTTTATTCTTCATATCTTTTTATGGCGAAGTATTTATTAATTTAATTCCCTCCTTGTGTATTTATCGAGGGTTTTCCCTTTTTAGGGTTCCGTAGCCAGAATGGCAAAAACGGAACCCTTATAGTTTCGTCATGTCCGTCCGTCCGTCTGTCCGTCTGTCCGTATGACACAGGCATTTTACTCAAAAACTACATGACCGATATTTATGAAATTTGGAATATAGGTGTCTTGTATGAGCCGCTACTTAGTTTGGTAGTTAAACAACTAAAAGAAATATTGTTATGGGGGGCACTCCATACATGTTACACAAGCTAAAAAAATTTTTTTTAGCAGATATCAACGTGTGGTACATAGTTCGACAGCTCTTTAAAAACACTATAAGGTTTCAAAGTAATGTTTTTGATTAAGTGAATATATTTGGAAATAATCGCTCCGAAAGTTGTGTAAATAGTGTCCCCCGCCCCCCTTTCTTCTAAACCGTGAGTCCGAAAAATATGAAAAAAACCACGAAGGTAACGCTTAATTAATACTTTCAACGAAAATTATTTTCAACAAGATCGAATTAACCGTTTTTGAGTTATTGCCGATAAACGGACGTAATTGCTATGAAGCTACGCTCTTTTGTTGTTGTACTTTTTTTTTTTCAACCTTATAGTTACGGCTATGGAACCCTACACTGAGCATGATCCGACATGCTCTTGGCCAGTTTTTTTTTTCTATTTCCTTCAGTCTCGATTATTAAAATAAAAATGTGTATTAGGGCATTTTTATTTTGAAATCTACGGCTCGGCGAAACTTAAGCTATGTTCAAATACCGTCTAATCTGTCCGTGACGAAATGTATGGAGTTTGACACTAATCGTCAGTTCTGTGACGACCTGCTAACTGTCAGTTAAGAACGCACTTTAAATAAAAAAGCCCATCAATAAATTAAATGTAAAATCTTTAAGTACTAATAATTTCTTAATTGGTGAACAATTTTGAATATCCCTCAACAGCGAGTTTAAGGTATCTAAATGTCCGAGTGCTCGTCGCTGTACTTAATATTCGTCACCCATATTTTGATTAGGATAAATAAGATAAATATTAAAATTACATTTGTAGCCGACGTTTTAGCGATAAACCGTAGCGTTTAAACCATATTTAATCAGGTCTACGGTCCGAAGCTGTGAAAAAATCAATCTGCTAAGTTAACTTTAAAAAAAAGAGTTTATGCCGCCTAAAACGTACATTTCAACTCTCTCAAGGAAACCCAAACATTAGGGTACTTTTTGTTGACCTAGAACTATGAAATTTGGCAAGTAATACCGTCTGATACTAGCTAGGTACACTACAAGTATACGGAAAAATCAGAAAACTATACATTTGTAATTAAATAACATTTAACAAAATATATACCTCCATTGATTAAATAGTAATGATTCTACTGTTACTTAGAATATTTCTGATAAAATTTCAATAATATTGTCTGTCAGCATGCAGCGTCGTGCAGCGTAAATCATCCCTCGTGCATAATAATATAATAAAATAGGGCCCGATACTTTGTTTATTGTTTTGATGAGTCGGCCTTTTCTCCCCCTGCATTAGCCCGGAATGTGCCCGCATATGCTAGAAAAATAAAATAAGAAAAAGAGTTCTCGGGAACCAGGATTTTATAAGATAAGAAAAAGTTTTCGAATTTTGATGCATTGCTGCCCAGCTAAGAAAATCTTGAAGTTAGATGGAGCTAGAAATCTTGTTTGCATAGTTTTAATATAATGTGATGAAATGAAGTTTCTATTGTGTGAAATGTGTTCTGAAAATTGGACGGAAGAAGTATTCACAAAGAGTTTTGGCAAATAATGTTGCTTCAGCGGTTCTAAATACTGGGTATTGTAATTAAACAAACTACGTACAATTTTACCAAAGATACTGTGATATTGACGTACTCATATATTTTTCTTGTGACATTTACAAATGGTTCAGGCGGAAAGCCTCAGCTCGGTAAATAAATTCTACTTAATTACCTTAGCCTGCTTGCAAAATCCTAACCGCTCGTACACACCATTAACCTTTTATTAGCGAACGAGTTGGACCAACTATCGCGGCAATTTCGTCCGTTTGTCTGGTCGCAGTTGCGATTAAGTTGCTGAATTTTTTATATCGCAGATCGTCGAGGAACAATCGGCGAATGTTTTTCACGTCGTTTTCAGAATTCACTTGATTGTCCCCTGAATAATATAGACCTTGCGAATGGTAGTTCAGATTTTTCAATTACCTCACAATGCGGTACAATGTTTGCCGAAGGTATGACAAAAACGATTCCGATGAGTTTCACGTTGTTTGTATCGCGAGTTTAAAACGTTTTTTAAACGTGATCATTGTTTTATGTTTATTAACTTTATTTACGCGCACTTCAAATAAATGTCCTTTTAAAAATTTAATATATATATTACGAAATACAAGACTTACTCTTTTCAAGCAGTGTTCCATAAAAATGGTACCTAAATACTTATTGATTAAAATAAATAATCTATCCCATCTCCGATAATGTAATAGTACTATTTAGTAGTACTATTTTCACGTATCAAACTTTAAGTTATTTGTATGGGCTGTTTTTTTATCGCCGTATACTACTTGTAAGAAACCAGTATAAAGAAACTAGCTATCATATGAAAAAAATCATAGGTCGGATCAACCGTTAGAGAACTGCAATTGATGCCAAACACAGCAAAACAGACACATAGTCCCCGGGGATTAAATAACCACACTTCTATAATTATTATAATAAGTTACTAGGTGAACATAACTCGCAGGAGCCTACACTGTAACGTTAAGGGTGGGTGGCAAACCGATGGCCTATCGCCGCGAAGTGGCCGGATAAATGAGAGCTCGTTTTTTGCGGAACTAGCGACGCTTTTTACCTCCGATAATATCGGCAGTGCACGACTTCGCCCGCCGTAATGTCCTAGCGGATTATTGCTATATAAATTGTCCACAGTTGCCCATTCGATTGGCTAGGGCTGTCAGCATAGCAGCCACCGTTCCATGTCTTCAAACATGTTGATAAACAACCCGATTTCGAATTTTCAGCGCATAAAATTACAACATTTCATAATTTGTCAATTATTCAAATAATGATTAATGTTTATAATGGACAATTATAACATTTCGTGATTTCGAACTGCCGTTTTAAGTGTTTCAACCTGTGTAAAATATCTACTACCCTAAATATGAGCAACACAATAGTACATTGTGTATCAAGGGCGGTAAGTAAGCTTCACCTCGGCCTTGTAATAAACACTCGTTTGTAATTCCTTTACCGCTCGTGGCACACACAATGTTTTTCATCACACTTGTGAGGAAATATAACTAAAATAACCTTACTTAACCTAAATAAAATTGTGAAACAGAAACTGACATCAGTGACATATATCCATAGACAATGCGAATGTCAAGTCACGTTCGGAAACCATAGCGGTAAATACCTAAACGGTTGATTTTATATTTGCAAAATACTGAAATACACTGCCCCCTACCGCCAAACCTACGTGTAACATCAACATTTTCGAGCAAGTGTGATGAAAAAAAAAAGTTAAGTGAGTACATAAAACTTCATATTACGCAGGTTCGTACTGTCTTTTCGAGTCCTTAACATCTTATAATGCGAAATTTTCAAATTAAACTGTAAAAAAATATACAGTGTCATTCAGCGTTAACCAATACCACACTGACTTTGAAAAACTAAGATAAACGATCAACTGTCAAAGCCTAATCTCGGTTTGGGCAACCCTGCGTCCAAATTTTCCGCTTTGGTCAGTCCCCGAAGGAACATTTAACGATATTAGGGCTTTATTTTTTATAGTTCGGGACAAAACTCGATCGGTATATTTAAGGAAGTGGCAATTTTTCCATTTTGTTTGTCATATTCACTTTAACGGATCAGTGCTCTAGGAAAATGGAAAGCACTCAATTGCAGACATTTAAATAGTTTGTATATGAATTTAGAGAAGTAGAAGCTCGTGAGTACGTAATGAAAATAGTTGCAGCAGTGTTAATGACATACTTACAGTTCAAATTCTCAGGATCCCGAGAAAATATTAGTACAGTTTAAAAACTGGTCTTTACTGTGGAGTGGCCATTTTACACTGTAATACCACACAAATTTCTCGCTACATTTTCTCTTTAAATACGTTCAGGTGATATCAAAAGTTGCAACAAAGGGCCGTAGAAAAATCCCATTGTTATCGGGGGTATAATTTATTAGGGGCGCCGGCTCACGGGGACCTTTTTTTATATATCATCGCATTATCCCCACTTGGAGAGTTACAACTTCTTAAAGGAAATCAGGGGAAATTAATTTAAGCGTTTAAAACTGTCCCGGACACCCTGACTTTGTGCCAGTCTGAAAGCGGCTGTATGAAATATATAGTAAGGAAAATAAATACCTATATTGAATGAATACTGTTTAGTTCTAATCACGATAGTGTTTTTAAAGTGAAAGGAAAACCTTAAAATGCACGTTTAAATTTCCGAGATAAGCTACCCCATATATTATATTTTTTAAATTAATTAAAATTGTTGAGAGGTGGCCACCAAGTTAAGGGTAGCCCCTGTTCATCCGTTTCCGATTAAATTGTGTCCCTAATATTTTTATCTCCTCACATAAATACGCGGTAATGAGAGCCCGGAATTCTGCCCGTTATAAATTTATTCAAGTCTGGCCACCCACTCGAGTGTGCATAATTTTGATACAAAAATAATCTACGAGTGTTATTAAAACCCCTATTAATTCTCTGGGTGGTTTTACCGACTTGGGATATACGAGTATATCGGGATAAACATGTACTGTATAAGCTACGATTCATCTGTTCTTCAAAGTACCTGACGATTTTGCGGAACTTTGTCGGTAGGTCGTACTTCTGTCGTACGGCTGGGTGAGATTCTTAGCCAGTTACACAAACTCTCTTCAATTTCAACACCATTGGCATCTTATGATTATTTCTGATATTTCTACTTTAAAAAATAACAATTTGTCGTATTCCTTTTCCATGTCGCGTTGAAGAGAAAAGTCAAGGCAAGTTTAAATTCTTGAGATGTCGTAAGACTTAAGAAAATCATGTTCATCTTGAAGTTAAATTATGAAATTACCGTTAGTGACTTGTTCGATTGCCAATGCCAGTAATTTACCCATCTTGATAACCTGTGCCCCTCGTAGCCAAAGGGTCTACAGAGGGCGAAGGTTCTCGCGTGATATCCTCTCCCAGGAAATGGCCTTTTTCTTGCAATTTCCTATGGCGTGGCAATGGCCATTGTATTGGCTAGTTAAATGCTTTTCTAGGTACTTCAAATGTCATCCTTTATGTTTTGATTTATTATTTTATCAATCATAATTTGAGGCATTTTTTTGCAGTAGTCTGCAAATGAAGGATACCAAGGGTGGAGTGAGATTTACATTTAATGATGGTATACAAGGAAAAAGAAAGCTATTTGTGTAATTAACCTATTTACACACTATTATTATGAAGTTCATGGCGTTTGTTTTCCCCGTTAAAACACGGAAAGGCAACCAAACTAGGAGTGTTGCGAGGGCCGCTAATGGTAGAGGATAGCGTCTGAACTGATTTATAGCGGCTGCAACTCGCCGTGAATAATTTGTAGCGATTTATGGAGCTGGGTGCTTCGCGGATCCGATGGCTCATCGCGGGTGCAAAATCTTCAGGTGTTGTTTCTTATAATTTTGCCATCTTCTGACCGCTTAACGGCGTACCTGCGGGAAAACAGGTACTTATTGCGTTCTAAGATGAATGGTACCTAACCTATTGAAGAAACTCTTTAGGAATATAGATAAAATATCACTCAGGAATATAGATAAAGCATTTTCTTATCGCTTATATGAATCTGGTCTATAGCGTCCTGGTTCGATCCCAGGCGCTTTGGCCCCCACCTAGTACGACCCTCACAAGGTGAACCGGGACTAGCGACCTGGTTCGATCCCAGGCGCTCCCGGCCCCTGCCTAGTCCGATTCACTCAAGGTGGTCTGGCCAGCGACCTGGTTTGACCCCAGGGAACCGGTTTTTGCTACAGCGAATAATTAGGTTTGCAAGTTAGTTAGGCTTAAAAAAAAGCATATTTGAATATTTAGTAGCATACCGGAAAAGACGGTTGAAACGTTTCTGAACCTTACCCCAGAATGGTCAGAGGAAGAAGCAAGCAAGTATCCAAAAAGGAGATATAATAATATTACAGGACCTATTTACAATATTTTGATTTCGTTTGAGATATCAAAATGAAATTAAAATATTGTTAATAATGGCTTATATTTCAGAAAAGGCCGGTTGTGTTTTATAGCAAACGAATTGAACTCATCAATGTTTCGTTTCTGTATACTGTACACGGCCCGTTTCAACGCGCAACACACAAACGATGTAAAAAGCCTTTCAAGCATCGGTACCTCGCCGGTCCGCGGAAAACAAATACGGCCGAAGCGTTGTTCACATTCGGAATATATCGTTGAGACTCTCAATTGTCGTGCCGAACTTAAACATTGGGATCGTATTGTTTACGCCCGCCCAATCAACAGGCGCGCTAACAAAACCAATCAACTTCGTCTCGCCTCTATTTGCTTAAAAGACTTATTCTTTTTAGTTTTTCATTGTCGCTGTGACCCGTTCGTCCGTCACCCGCTCCACGGATATATTTGATTAAAAAATAACGTCGTCAGAAGCGTGCAGGGGATGTAAAAAGGAGTAAAACCCTCGAGCGGCATAGCTGTCATTGTCACGAACTGCCCAACGGCCAGTGTGTGTGTTTTGGCCACTATCTACGAGGCTGAAAGGTGGAGATGTGCCCAAAAAGAGAAGAAAGCCCTAATTTTAAATTCTCTGAATACGCTTTTCATTGGATCCCGTCGACGAGGTGCGCGTGGAACGTAGTGATTGTTCGATGTTCTTAGTTGAGTGGAAATTCTACATTTTGAGCGTCGCTGTAACAGAAAAAAAATCTAATACTGCTATTTATTTTAACAAGTAAACAAATGATGTTTCGTTACACTTTTTAATGCGGGTAAATTTTACACCACATTTTTATGTTACATATAAAGATACAAGAAATCAAAGTACTTTGATTTATTGTATCTATATAAGTGAGTATAAGTATATTTTTCAGTAAAAATACAGATGTATTCATGTGACATTCAGCTAAAGAGCGGAGCGAGTGAGATATCTCTATTAGGCTGGGCCGAATCTGAATAACGTAATTCAATAGCACTGAAAAGGTGCGTAATTTCATGCGTAATTAAGGTACCTATTTTAGTCCTCGTATTTGTGACATTATCAGCTAAAGAAATAATGTGTACCTACCTATGAATCAACAAGAACGCGCGTCAGCGTTTAATGGTTGTATGTTAGTAACGTTTAAATTCTGCTCATGGTCGAAATAAAAAAAATCTTGGATTTAACTACACTGCAACCAAATTTTGGAAGGAGTAAAACGGTACCCGTGTCATCGGAGACGAGGAGAACTACTAGTGTTTAGTTAAAATTATAAAGTTAATAACCACCCATAAACATGTATCTGGTCTACTTCGGAGTAAAAGTAGAATATATTACAATATACATGTAGTTTAACTGTTACTTCAGTCCAAGTTGCCTCAAAGTATACATGTGCGTACTACACTTATGTTGATATTATGAGAAAAAAAACCCACAACTCAAATAATTGTGAGCGCTTCGACCCGTCTGGTGTTTATTGCAAGTGACTGTACCTACCCTGCTAACTAGACTAGTCTCCATTCTGCTTGCCCTTCGTTTGAATTATAAATTACCCACTTTTTAGTTCTCGGCGGCCGGCGTGCGTGACAAAAGCGAGCAGATAGTGGCCCTAAGGACAATAGAAAGCGATTAGTCCGTCCGTACCAATTCCGCTATGCTATCCTTTTAATTGGTTTCAGATCCATTTTGGGCAGCCCTTGAAATTTTCAAACGTGGGCAGCGAAAGCGGCTACTTTATAAACTTTCTTTCTTTCTTTGGTTTAGCATCGAACATTTTTCTCGTCCGTGTCAATGTTGTTCGTTGATGTAATTTTCAGGTGTGCACGATTTATCGCATACGAAGAAGCCCTTCTTATTATTATTTTTTCGTTTATTTTCTTCTATAATCGGAGCAGGCGTTAAAAACGTGAACCAGTACATTCTACTTACCTAAAATCAAATTACTGCACTTCGGGATTTTGTACTTTTTGTTTCAATGAAATTGTCTTTGTACTCGTCATGTAACTTGCCCGGACACAGAGTAAATTTGACACACGTGACGGGCAGGTAAACAAGATTAGTGACCCTTTGTTCTAGCAACAGCGGGTAACGCGTCAGCACAGAAGTTCCACATCCATTACTTACGGTGAATGTAAACACATAAATCGGCGGGCCTAATTGTCTAACTCGCTCCCGATACCCAATTACACCCCTTATTTATTTGTTTTGCTTGAGAGATGAGATAAAACCCAACGATAATTTCGTTCAAATGTCTAAGAAAATAAAGGTTAGGAATAGCTAGAGAGTGGCTAGTGTAAAAATGGAGCCGAAATGTATATGGAGTGGATGGAATCCAAATATTAATGAGACCTGCATGTCATTGTAATTACTTACTCATTAAGTAATAAAAAAGCAAATTTTTTTTACGGCTATCCAATGGCAGTAATGTATATTTGCTCGTTTTTTTATCAGCATGGGCTTGGCATCTGTTAAAATTGCCTATTATAATCCGTGTATTTCCCGAATAAGTATCTCTCCGCGGTCTCCAACCGGTAAAATAAATAGTGTCGATCTGTTGCTCCCACGTTGCTCCGTTACAGTATGAAAAAAAAATCTGAACTAACCTGACCAACCTCGTATAGAGGACAGCTATAACGAAGTTTTTAATTTTCGTGGTTTAACTTGTCCAGCTCGGAACGTAGTAGAATGTAGCAGTTGTATTAAGCGTTTTTATTATTATTACAGACTCCATTGTTTTAATACTGAGATTTTAAAACAGGGTATCAAATAAACAGACAAATAACACAAACTTTTCCAATCCTTTAACGATTTGTAGCTCTAAGTTTTAGTTTAATTTCGTAATGAAATCTTGCGCGGAGGGGTAGACGCACAACTTTTAAACGCGAGATTCCGGGCTTTACGATAACGATCATAATAAAATATGGAAGTTTGTTGTAACACTAAACGTTTTATTATAAATACGGCGCCGGTTATTGTTTTGAGATGAGATAGGGTTAACTTTAAGGAGAAAATAGATAAGGATTTTTTTGTTTTATAGATATTTTTTTTAGTAATGTTCGTGGGATAATCTGAATAACTTACTAAAATAAAATAAAGAAACCTAATAATAATGAAAGAGCTTAATATATATTGATGTTTCTAAATGTGGTATTCCTTCAGTGAGTAAATATTTTCCATTGTCGGCAGCAAGTTACTATACTGAATTCATGTTTCTTCCTATCCAAATTCAAGCAATGAAACTACTTAAGACTCTTGTCTTATATGAAATGCCATAGGACCGCATAAGGTATCGGATCTTTTAAAGTTTAAACCAACGGTCGGCAACCTGCGCCGATTCTATCGAGGTGGACCGGGACTAGGTGACCTGGTTCGACCCCAGGCACCCCAGGCCGACCATCCGGTCCGACAATCGCTACGCCCGTGAATGGGTTGCGAGTTTGTCAGTTTATATAAAAAAAAGTTAGTATGTAGTTGAAGTTCGATTCCCGGTCTGGACAGGTGAGTGTCATTTAATTTTTCTATGTACTTTGATTATATGTAACTTAAAAATGTGGTGTAATTTATCCGCATTAAAAATTAATAAAGAAACATTATGCTTCTTTCATATACTGTTAAGCTAAGTTGTCATCGAGAAGAAGTATTTACGAAACATTAAAACATAAAACCCAAAAGACCTACATTACTGTAAATATTTTACGCAAATTAAACCATTACGCTATATTACGCGCAGCGCAATGAAAATTCCGTTATCGGCCAAACAAAATGGTGGTTTTCTTAAACTGTAATAGAGAAAGTTGAGATAGCCGAGTTTTATCTGCAGCCCTCGAGGATCAATTAAAAGTCGGATGAACGCCGACAATTATTGTTGTGAGGTTTCATCAAGTAATTGCATTTGTTTCATTACCTATTATTTTTATCGTGTAGATTTTTGGTAATGTTTTGTCACAAACCGATCTCATTCAAAAATGCAGTAGTAACTTAGTTCATTCCCTTGTTATGAAAGGCTGTCTAAAACACCATTAAAGTATAAATACAATCGTACATTTAAAGATTCGCGGATAGTAAACTACCATTTATTACCCAAAAGTAACCCGTAAAAACTCTGATGCCTCCTCCGAGATCGAATTAATGTCTCTTATAATGACACTTTTAATTACTATAATAGCTGTTTGCCAACAAAAGTCGTTAATTCATTAAAAAAAGTTGATAACGCTTCAAGAAATTTCTCCGGCAATATTTTTAACCATAAAGTACCTACAAATCTACATTAATTAGAAATTCCGGTAGATCAATAAAACGTGTTTACGACATTTTCATATATTATCATTAAGAATGAAGTGATCAAAAATATCTGAACACGCTTTCATGCTCCTGACAATGGCCGTGTTCAGATATTTATGTTCCCGTAAGTGTGTAGATGTAAATGAACTCGGCTGTACATTGTTGCTGACTCAAGTTAATTTTGTCTGTGTACATAATAAGAAAAAAAAAGACGTGCCATTCTCAAAAAGTTGCAAACGTTTAAATTAAACCCTGGCGGAGACTCAATTTCCACTTGCCAGCGTTAACGCAACAATGCAACTAATAAAGAAGAGAACAGCCAAGTCACCATTCCAGGGAACAGCATGTTCAGGGTCGTTAAGTCCCACCAAACGTGTTACGGCAATTCTTCGTACGTGCTAAATGGCTCAGCTTTTTCCGAACGTTTCGCAGACACTTTGTTATTCGGTAACTTGTACATGTTTAATCGTTCCTTAGGGGACGCAGCGACTTGGTAATCGGCTCGCGGCGAAGGAAGGTAGACATAAGAGTGTGTACTTGGAGCTAATTTTTACCCGACTGCAGCGAAGCCCAAAAGGAGGCCCAAAATGACATGTATCGTATGCTCGTAACTATACTCAACGACACACCCGATTTTGATAAATGATATGTCATTAGATTCGTCTCGATGGCGCGAGTGTCACTAGGTACGTAAAATTTGTTAAGAAAACAAAATGGCGGATGGATGCGCGGTATTTTTTACACCGGGTTTTTTAAAGTAAAAATGCGGTTATTAAAGTTTAAGTTTCGTTGTCCCTTCACCATGATGCCCTTGCGTTTTCCTTTAAATTTGGCTGTAGATCTTATTTTTTAGATTTATGAACAACCAGACTACTTATTTGTTTCCACGAAATTTACTTCCCGATTATTAGCTGATATTACGTAAACGTTTATTGCTTTAGGGGTCTACAAATCCTGAATATTTGCCAAATCTTACGAGTCGGTCTTACCTTTGTTTTTCTTGAGGCGGTGAAAGTTTTCCAACTCTCAGTAATGTTTGTGCAAGAGCTTACCAACTTGGCTCTTATCCCGCATAAGAATTATATTTCTAATAAATGTCTTAAAGTAGAAAAAGTTTCATACGAAAAAATTCAAAGTAACGAAGACAGTACAATAATATTAAGCACGAGTTTGATTTGAGTCCGAGTACAGAGACTTATTAGTAGCTTTGAAGAGTTTGAAGACAGAAATGAAAAATTATAAGCATTGAGACCATTCAATGCTTATAATTTTTCATATGTCACAAATTTGTATGAACTGAATTTGGGTGCGACTGGCACACATTACATATGCGAGTATAATGCGCACAATTGACTTTGAAACTCCCTTAGTGTAAGAAATAAAACCACTTTGTTTCAAAAATTGTAAACCATTTTATGACACCTCAGATGTACTAATTTGACACCGTCTGATGAACTGCGAACTGCTCGCTAAGGCGAAAATCAAAATGTATTTATTCCCCGCATAAAAAGGCAATATGAGTGGCAATAAAAAGAGGATGCCAGAGAAATAATAAAAGATAACCTCTAGAGTGAATAGGAGTGAATGGAAGAGAAAAGCCCTTGTAAGAAATGTTTGCATAGTGGATAAGACGCGATCATGGGGACACCTCCCCCGTCGGGCCGCGTGCGCCCGAGAAATTAAAACTGCTTTTTACTGTGTCTCTGTCTGTAACATAAAAACGAATACTCTCACCGATTATATATCAGAGTATATCGTAATATTGATTCAAACATATTTCTATCTTAATAAGGAATACTTCGTTGAAATAACTACGAAACGAACGAAGTTAAGGTTAACTAATAAATAGTAACTTTTTGTTTGATTGCAATTAAAACTCATTGAAAGTCACGTCAGTTAACCATTTTATAGAGATATGAGGTACCTACTTTAAAGCAGTCAGCAAAAAGCAATACTAATTTCAATAAAAGCCTATCACAGCCTGTCTAAAACAAAGCCATTTCGGAAAGACACATTCGCCTTGTTAACCACCTCATTCCTAATTCAGAGTTGTTCCACGTAAAGTCGCTGTAACTGGTGGAACCCTTCCGAAGGTATTACGGGACGTTGTAACTTCATTTCTCTAAGACTCGTTTCATGAGTAGATTACAAGTAATTAATTTATAAGAATGTGGCGGAAGGTCTGTTCGGAATGGAACATTACTGTGGATTAGGGGGTTATGATATTGTTATTAAGGGGTAATGTGTTGTGATTTTGTTTGTGGTCCATACCTTGCTAAAAAAAATTAGTTTGAATTTGACGTTACTACCTTTTGATAAATTATTAAACATCTTTAAATGACTATCTGCTTTCAACTAACATAAAGTTTTGAGGGGTCTTGGATGTATTTGGTACAATTTTGCTTCGTATTATTATGAGACATATTTTAAAACACCTATTTTTAATGTCAGATATAGTGCATCCAACGCTTTATTGTCACGGTTTAATCAATATGAAAATGGGAAGTAAGTTTACACGTCGCATAAAACCTGCAGGTTTATAATAATCGTTTTATTTTATTACGGCGGTAGAATAATTTTCAGATTCGCTTCCCATGGGTACAAGCTGTTACTTTTAATGCGTTATTTGGTTTGGAATTAATGATTTTATTCTTGGCAATTAACAGTGATTGTTGGAGGCGAGAGAAATTCTAAACAGATAAGTTTAATCAAAGTTGCTTTAATGTGTTCTTAAAGTTTTATGAAATTGCTCAGGGGTATTGCATGAAACAAATTAAATTAAATGCCATTGCATGAATGATTTCATGTTAACTTATATATTACTAGCATAGATTTTATTTTAAGCTTTTGTAACTAACACAGCACATTCCCAAAATACCGCATTCCTAAAATACCAGATTTTTTAAAATACAAGATTCTGGATTTATCGGATTCCTGTTGTACTACATTCGCGTTACACTAGATTATAAACTCGTGAGTTACACAAGGATCTAAATCATTTTGGTGTATGTTCTACCTATTTTGGGAACTGGTATACGGAGAATCTGGTATATCGAGAATCTGGTATTTTTGAATTCGGTATTTTGGAAATGAGCGGCACTATGGACTAAAGCGGCAATATGAGCTAAATAAATGAATTTGTATTTGAATGAATACCCATACAAACCAATGTACCACGTCAATATATAAAAAAAAGTAAAAATTCTTATTAAACTACTTAAATGTAGATGAGTGATAAACAAAAAACGTATTTATCCTGCCGTCATAAACAGTCTAATAAATTGGTGAAATGTATGCCCTTGCTGAAACCAAACACATCTAGAAGTCAAACACATTTCTGGAACAATGCTTACGCGTGTATTTACGCGATGTGAGTTTTGTTTTTCGTCACAGAGTTTCCAATATCTTTGCATAAAAGCCCGAGTGTGGTAAACATGCACTCTTGTTTACCTGGCTGATGGTGAAAACAAGAATTCAATATTTAAATCATATTGAATTGGAGAATTCATACCTACTCGCGAATCGCGAGGACATATTATGTAAGTAGTTCTATACAGTGACATCATGGCTGAATAGAAAAGAAAACTTACATAAATTCGCGAATCGATATTATTAGATGTCCGAAGACGGACGATAATATCCGCGGAGGACGCGATAAAACGCACTTGCGCGCATAATATACGTTTTATTAATAAAAAAGCTTTGCCCAATCGCCCATAAATAGCCCTAACGACCATCGAGACGGCGATTTTTTCCGATACATTCGACGTATTTGTTTGACAAATCCCGAGGGAATAAGCGACACTATCCCCCGTATTATCTGCAGCTTGAAGGATGGGGTCATTCTCGAGGTGGCGAAGGCCCGTCTAAAGGCCCCTTTAAATCATGGGCAGGTATTTTCTTGAAAGTGAAAATTTTGGTGCTATCAGGATAAATAGTAAGGCTTTTGGTTATTTATAGATTCAGGGGTTGTGAAGACGATTTGACAGCTGCAGGGTAGTTGGAAAGCGAGTTATAAAATCGCAGCGTTACATAAATAATTTTAATGCATTAGTCTCGATTGAAGTTTATTGTTGACTTCACCTTTTTCTTCTTAACTTATTTCCAGGATAAAAATCTTTTGGCAATATCGTAGCAAAGGCTAAAGCTTGTAGCATTAAAATCAACTAAATGCATGAAGTTAAAAGCGTTCAATACCTATAAATGCCGCGGACTAATCAAAAGAGAAACGTTTTATAAAGTGTATCAGAAAATTCAGAAGGTACAGTTGAGTAATCAGTATGCAAAGCCAGTGTTGTGTATTAAGCCGATTCCAAGGAGGAAGCGTTAAAAGAAAATTTATTGCATTGAAAAGTCGAACGTAATTAATAAGACATTTGAAGTTGCGTGAAAATGTAATTTAGATTGTTTTCCGTCTTTGGGGGTCGCTCATCCTGTCTAGAAATCCTTACAAAGGAGGCTTATTTATATATGGCCGCTTTGTATTAGCGTCTTTTGGACCGGGGGAGCATAATATAAAAAGAATCAGCATCAATGTCTTACAGCGTCTTCCGGCGCGGCGCGCGATAGCTGAACGCCCCGCCGCAAAATGGCGGTCCACACTCGAATAAATTATCTCACCCCGATTCGAATCGAACGATTGTTCGATTCTTTTGAGCCGTCTCGTTTTAAAGTAAGAGCCGTTATTAGTATAAGCCAGGGACGATTATCTTAAGCCCCCATTACATATTCAAATTGAAGTCATTTTGCTTTGTAAGAATTGACGCGAAATAAAACGAAGCCTTTGAAAGCGTTCCCTGCATTAAGATGGTGGTAATGAGATTTTTCAGAGACGTTAAGGTCATTTCAGAAAGTGGGGCTTGCGAATGATATTATGCGAATTTAAATGACATTTCCAGTACTTACTCCCCAAAGTTTTAGTGATTTATTACTGAAACACGGACAAACTAATAGCAGAGTCTAAGGGTAATACAGTCGGCCGACGGAGCGGTTTTGATAGAACAATCGTGCGGGGGCTGCGGGGTGAGATGCGGTGTGTCGGTCGGCACCGAGCTGCATACGGCACTGGTCCCACCGCCGGCGAGTAAACGAGTAAAGTTGGGCGAGTAGCATTATATTGCGGATCTGGAACTGGAAAGGTCGATTGATCACACTGTGCCTGGTCAGCCCGCAATGAATTTTTACTCGCATACTCGCCGGTGGTGGGACCAGTGCCTACAACGCCGCACAGGGCTGCCGCGCGTTTGTTTAATGAACACTGTTGATAAGTTGTACTTAAGTGTGTCTGTCTGTACATTGACTAATGAATTTTATATAAAAATCACTATTGGAAGCAAAAGTTATTATTGGATGTTTATACACAGATTTATGCTTTCCTTATGTTATCACGTCAACATTATTTTTTTTAGATTTATGTATCCGAAAGTTATTGGATACTTTTACCCGACTATGGAAAAGCAGCAGGCTTTGGATTTTACATCTTTGAAATTTTTGTGTTTCATAAAATTAGTAGCTAAAATGCTTTCCGGTGTGTCAAAATTTGATTCGTGTAAATGTAACAGCAGTGTCTTATTTATTTGGATGAGTAAGGTTAATGTTTTCATGTAAAAGCTTAATTTATTTCACAGAGAATAATTGATTGTGACAGAAATTTATTTCGTCGAGCTGACATGTTCATAAAATCCCTTTCACAATCGTTATTTTCATTCCATAGTTCCGTTTTCATATTTATCAGTAAATTATGTGTTGAGGGTAATAATGTCAATAAATATACTTGTACATATTTAACCTACTTCGTTCTTTTTGATGTTGCGACAACCCTGGCATGACAGCGCAGTTCCTCTCATCGGCTGTGGCTGTCAAATGTATGAGCGTTGGACAACTGTTAGTCCTTAGAGTACGCGCAGACAGAGCGCGGTCTGGCGTTCCGATACCGAGTTCTGCGTTCAGAGTTCTGCGATTTGACCGATCGAGAGTTCCAACGCACACAAGAGGCGTTCTAATTCTTGGGTTCTATTTTGTACGTGCAAAATGTCGCTAGAAAGTTGATCTCCCGAATAAAAGCACTGCTTTTGTAGAGCCTAGAAACTTCTAAAAAATAAGAAAATATTGGGTGCACCTAAATTAACAGTACAACACGACAAGAACAAGGCGGATTCAGTAGTATTTTTCGCGAATTACTAAGATTTTTGTAGTGTAGGGGAAGGTCGGGTAAAGCGAACACCCCAGGCAAAGTGTTGACTTACTTGACTTAAATCATATAATATTCTCCTTTCTCTAACCAATACAATCAGTTTTTCTATATTTGCAACTTCAGACATCGTGGTGAACGCGGCGTTCTCTGTCTCGGCGGCAAAATAACTCTAGAACGCGGCGTTCCGCTTTGACTGCGGTCTGACCGTCTGTTGTGTGCACTATCGTAAGGGACTCGGTACATTCGAAAGAACGCAGAACTCTGAACGCGGAACTCGGAACGCTAGACCGCGCTCTGTCTGCGCGTACCCTAAAACTGTGCTATTATACTAGGTTTCTTACTAGGAGTCTGACGAAATAGGAAACTGACGTATTCGAGGGCATTTCTTCAGAAATATGTCTGCGACTCATTCATCTGTCTCCATACATTTAGTATGGAAAAGGGCCAGATGAATGAGGTGACCGCAGACATATTTCTGGAGAAACGCCCTCGAAATCTGACCTACTAGGAAACTGACCACCTCGGAATCTGACCTACTGGGAATCTGGCGAAAATGGAATCTGACCTACTAGGAATCTGACGAAAATGCTATCGGACCTGTGGGAATCAGACATGTGGCACCTGACGAAATCAGAATCTGACGTACACTACCGAAAGCGATTATTAGTACAGTTTGTTATTAAACGCTAGAAATTATATTCTATCTTAGATGTTTTACAAGTTAACAGGATAAACAATTATATATTTTGTTTGTGTAATGCGTAGCATATCATTAATTACATGTTTAATCAACGTGGTAAAATATAAAATTAATACCGACAACGAATGCGGGTTAAATTAAATGAACCTCCCAGGTTTCCACCCGAGCAGGTTCGGCCGAGTCCGAAAAACATAATTTTTGCGCGAGTGACCAAAGATTAACATTTAGATACCGCAGTGGACTTTGTGCTAAGCGGAAACTGTTCCTTTGCACACCGAACTGTTGTTAAGGGACAATCTGATGATTTAATGAATACGTGTATGCTCGGTTACACACGAACAGGGTACCAAAAGCTTTTTCTGGATTACATTCACAGCTCAACAAAAACGAATCTTTTTTTTGTTATTGTTGCTTAAATTATTTTAACGGGTTTTTTTAGAATTTAGGATGTAGTAATAAATATTTGTAAGTTCAACCGGGGTAATTACGTCTATGGTGGCAAATACGTCTTTTAAAGTTTCCATTATACCTGAAATCTCTAAAACTACCCCCTCCCTACCTGCCTGTAAAGTACAGTACTATAGAAGTATTAAAGAGTTCGGATTTAACCTTTTCGATGCTACGTCAAACAGAAGAGTTGTAAACCAGACGCCATGACATAATAGTGTCAAAACCGAAATCGAACTTTATGCTGGTGCATATAGGTTTATATCGCTCTGCGTTCTATGACGGATTAATCCAAACCTTAAGAGGAAACAGTAAGGTCGAGAGAATTGAAAATTAGGTACCTATTTGTAAAATGTGTCGCTATCCCGCACTGTCCGCCTCTCACCCGCAGAGCGCGATAGAGACAACTGCAGCTTGGACCGAAAATACCTTTTAAAATTTCATGAAAACAACGTTTCGTAGTCCCCAAAACTTAACCTATTTAACTATTTTTTTCATTAAACATTAAAAAAAGGCTTTGGCCGTGTTCCTATGTTTTCCTTTTTTTTAGTGTCCGACCGAAACATGTTTTTTTGCCGAAACCGAACCTTTTATAAACGTGATTAAAACGTTGAATAAAAATGTCAGTGGGCCGTTCTTTCCAAATACTAGATTAATGAAACATCTCGCCGGCCTAATATTACGTTCAAATTTTATCCAATGAAATTTCAACATTGCTATAGTGACACTGGGTTAAAATTTAACTTCCCTAAAAAGTGAAACATTTTAAATGTTACATTAACTGTAATACTGAGACAGCGAATTGGTAATAGTAAATGGTATATAATAAAAAAAAAGTTTATTATTAAAATATGATAATCATAATATCATACATGTCTATATTAAATTAAAAGAAATGCTATAATGGCAAATCGACTACGGTGGTATGGACATGTTATGCGGATGGATGATAACCATGTGACTAGAAGGGTCATCATCATAATTTAAGAGCGTTGCTCTTGTCGGTGGAGTAGACGCCATTTTGTGCGGTCCTCGGCCATGCATTTTAGGTCCTGGTACGACACGACATTGACCTTTTCTTTGAGTTGTTGCACAAAGTTACTCCGAGGTCTGCCTCTCCCTCTCTTTCCTTCAATTTTTCCTTCTAGGATTGTCTTAAAGAACATATCGTGTCGAACCACGTGGCCTATCATTTTGCCACGTCTATTACTACTATTTTGTCACGACTAGAAGGGTATAAAGTATGAATGTGGATGGACTGCGTGAGAGACGATATGAATAGAAAGGAAGTGAGTGACGAGATGACGGGTGATAGAGAGGTATGGAAGGAAAAAACATACTGCGGCGACCCCAATTAAATGGGATAAGGGCAGGAGGATGATTATTCGGGGAACAAACACAAGCGTCACTGTCACTACACGAGCAAAGAGCACTGATTCAGTGGCCGGCGGAGTTAGGCGAGCGACGCCATATTGTCAGCCGTGCCGAGCGCACCCTACGTTACCCGAACGCGACCCGAAAGTACGATGTTGTAAGTTTCGGCCCGGCCGAAAGGTTCGGCTGCTTTTTGGCCGAAACCGAAACTCTGACCGAAACATGATTTTTGGCCGAAACTGGCCGAAACCGAAAGCGAAACCGAATCTTCGGTCGGACACTACTTTTTTTAATAATCTAGTAAAATTTGTTTTCTGGATGTGTGAACACAGCGAAAAATCTGGCATTTTTTTTAGGTTTTTGAAGGTTAATATCTCTTTTGAGAATCAATTTATCGTAAAAAGGAAAACATAGGAACATATCAATAGTAGCAATAGATTTTTGGACAAAAAATGATTGCTCTACTGGCATTATCCAGGGAGGAAACAGGGGACTACGTTTGTATGGAAAAACTGCCCCCTGTTTCCTCTTAAAATACGCATTTGTCCCTATAGACGCAATTACCCCAGTTGACCTTAGTCCCATTATTGTCATTACAAATTTATTTTAATAGTATTTTATGCAACAGTTGTATAAGTAGGCTCAAAAAATGCGAATGGCGTGAGTTGCGATACGAGCCGCCGCGGCGGCGAGTATCGCATATAGAGACGCCATGAGCGTTTTTTGACTTAATTATACAACGTTGCATACAATACTTTTTCTAAGACTAGGTTTTAAAATATAAAATACAAAATTAAAAGCATATTATTTGCATATGCCCAGTGTTATCATCGGATATCGGTGTTTACAATAATGGGGATTCAGGCAAGGAATGTTAAATACGGTACCGATAAAGTTTGGACAAAATTTGATTTTGAAGCTAAAATTGCAGAATACGTTTTTTACGTTTAACCAATGTTTTGGTAAGTCGTTTTAACTTTCTGATCTTGCTAGTGTTCCGGTTATGACCAGGCTAATATTATTTCAATAAATGTATGTTCATAAACAAGTATAGACAGCTTATTTTTCGTCTAAATCAACACTTATTTTATCCACGTTGAGAGAAGGTACTTAATAAAATTAATGGCTCTTTCGCCAAAGGAAAGCAAATTGATATTTTGAATAATAAAAGGCAAAAGCGGAAGTCGGAATTATTATGAGTAACACAAACATAAGTCAATAGCTAGCAGCCGGTCAATATTGGATTAGCCGCCAAAAGGAGCCAAAAAGCAACGTATACAAAAACCTTTTACGGCGGTTTGAGCTCCGCAAAAATATTTATAAAATGATAAAATGCATAGAGTGGAGAGCGCTTCTTAATTATAATCATCCTACATCTTTGCTCATCTTAAATAAGCAAAGATGTAGGTTTGAACTGATGATACAAAAACATAATTTATTTTCTTTGGAATTTGTGTACATGTAATGTAGAAACCTATTTCAGTTACATTATTTTAATTTTTTTTTGTGTATTTTAAGAGTATTGGAAATCTGGGGGCACGGTAGTGCCCCCGCCAAGACGAGACAACGGAAGCGCCGGGCTACCTATCTTTTCTCGAACCGTTTCGTCGTATTTTTGTACCCTTATAGATTCGGTCTGGACAAGTTGACGTAGACATTCTCATATGGGCTTATGAAGAGAAAGTAATTCACTAATCAGACATTAATTTTGTGCCAATAGGTCCTTCAATAACGAAATGGCCAGGTCATACATTTTGACTAAGGTGGTTTGTTGAGAACTTAAGACTAGGATCCACGCAAAACTATGTACGATATGATGAGATTTAAAGAGTGTTAGGCATGTAGAGTTAGGAGCTTGGCTCTCCTTAAGATTTGATAACTTTTTGAAAGTGCAAGCAATATGTACTCGTCTTGGCGTTACTTTACATGAAAATGTTTTGGTGGAATTATACGTTTATCATATATAGTATATATTATGTTTATTATATGCTATGGAACGTTTTATATAATTGATCTCAGTGTAGATTACTAACAACTTTTCTCATAGATACGATAAGGCTCAAAGGAAGCCGATTCCACACATCTGGGCCTAACACTTTTCAGATCCGTAATAGTGTAGAAGGGTTGGGGCAGCCGTTGTTTACACAAAGTATGGAATAATATAATCAGATGTGAAGAAATAGAATTGGGTAAAAACCAACAGAGCCGAGCGGTTTGCTTAGGCCAGCGAAATGAGCGGAGAGAGATAGATACGGGCGGTCCATTGTCTACATCTAGAGGATTATGTACAGAGTTCAGGTGTATGTGCTAAGTATGTACCTAATGTTAGAGCAGAGATTTTTGTTTCATTAGTTCCGTACGTTTTTTTGTCAGTTATTAACTAAAGTCAGTGATGCTTAATCATTTTATAATTGAATTAGTTGTTAAATTGCATCATCGTTTTTTTTTATACATATAGCAGGTGAAATTAAAAGTGATGATGAAGTCTAAGGATGAAGCGTGCTTGGTTATAGATAGCGCCCATTCGCTCTCGATTTCAAGACACGCAGGTTTTCATTGTCAATATAGTAGTGGTATTTTTCGTATTAGCGGATTTATAATTATATATTAATCCGAGATAAAACGTCATAATTAAACTTTAAAATAAAATCTTCAGCAATACATAAGGCGTACGTTAACTGTAAGAAGTTAGGAACACACAAAAACAACAGAGCAACCGATTTCTTCAATTACGAGACCGTCCTCCTTTCTGACTCCCATTATATTGATGAAGAAAAATAAATTCCTCAACGATTCCAATTCATAAAGTCAATTTACGTTTTCTCATTTCGTCCGTGTCCAGATGTCGCAGTGCTTATTAAGACGCACCTGTCAATCTTTCCAAGTTTTTATTTCGAAATCCCTCTCACTGGAGTGGGCATCGAGCCATTTCTGCTAACTCTTGTTTTAGCATATTTGTTTAGGACTGTAGGAAAATAAAAGGTCGTTTCATTTGCGAAGACTGATGGGTCTATGCAAATGTAATTTTAAATTATCTATACAGTGTGATTGTAAGGCGGATATTTTCTGACATTAGTATTGTCAGACATTTTCTCATATTAATACATAAATTATTTACATGTAGTTGGTTTTAATACGCTGTGAGGTTATTTGGGTTGGTTCGGATTATTATTTGTTTTCAACAGACAAAGTGGTAGAATTAATAAATAATGAAGTAGGTTCATGTTCGCTTTTCTACGTAACATATCCTCTAAATACGTACACACAATGATTTAGACATCTAGACAAAAGCGTTTTTCGCTTCCTCAAACACACTCCGATACGTAATCGAAAACCAATCCTAAGTAAACAAAATTTTGAATTGCGAACGTTCCAGGGGTGTCCACACCACTTCGATTTTCGATTTCGCCCACTACATTAAATCGGGTGTTCATTAAAAATGCCATCAAGTCGGCCGTTAACGAAGTGGTGCGCAATTAACGCTGCTGACGTCACACCCTCAGCCCTTGGAGAATCTTGAGTGTCTCTTTGGCTTGAGGATACCTTAAGACGGAATCGAAAAATTGATTTGTTATAAATAAAGGAAGTGAACAAGAACTGTAGTAGTTCTAACGGTTCTACATTGGCATCCCGAAATGAAAACGTCGATTTCGGTTTTATCTCCACATTAAGACAATTTCAATCAAACGTAAATGTTGTACTAAATCAAAGATACGATGTGTGGTTTCTATATCTATCATTGTACATATTATTGTTTGTTATATTCTATCTCTACTACAAATAACGCGACTCTCCACAAGTTTGCCACTCAAATGTCATTACGTTAAGCTTTTTAGCATCCAGCTCTAATCGATTTTATTTCACGAGTGTCAAAATCTTATTATGGTCGCCCGCATAAAGACATTAAGGAGCTCGAGATAAAACAGACCCCCATTAGCAAAGTCCTCGAAAAAATTCGTCGATGCTATCAGCTTGAGGTGGCAATCTAATTTTTTTCAAATCGCAGTCAATCACGAGAGAAATGAGCCTACAAGTGATCGTCAAAGGGACTAATGTTGATTGGCTTATTTCACCGCGGGATTTTAATGATAATAAATAATGTACCTTATTTTGATGTAGTTAAGTTCGTTTTGGGTGGTGCCGACTGCCGAGTTATAGTGTGCGGTGAGATGGTCTGTCACTATCGAAGGCATCAATGTGAGGAAGATGGATGATTCTGCGTATAAACTTCGATGTTTTGTAGCGATTGCAACACATTAGGCAGTATTTACGCCGTAGGTACTATGTTGATTAAGGTGATTCGAGTCGGTTGGTTTTCCATACAAACATAAATAGGGTCATTGTTTGTTGCCACGGCTTGATACACTTTATTTGCGCCAAATGATGTGAAAACTCTCAAAAAGTAAGTGTAACCACACAATACGAGGGGGTGCAGTACCGGGAAATTTTAGTAGGTGAGACCCGGGAATTCCCGGTACTGCCATACTAAAATTTCCCGGTACTGCACGCCCTAGCATGGATCAAGTCGTGAGCAAAATTAGTAAGGTAGGTAATAAAACGCACGCCGTTTTTTCTATCCCTTTTAAAATAAGTGTTTTGTCAGGCGTTCTAAACCTGGGGTGGGTCGCGATCCGCGAAGGTGTCTCAATCAGCATAAAACAAAAGAAATCAATAGCGGCTCCCCTCGCCGGCTGACAAAGAGCAAAGATTTCTTTTCACAATTAACCACCCCTGGCTCGGTGTTGGGTGCTGATAACCACGGCGATTGGGCTTAGCGATTTGTTTCTTTGTTTTTAAACGTCTAACGCATTCCGGTTCTGATGATATGTGGACATGAAACTTTTAAAGTCCAATTGTGTATGCTGTCCAAGGATAAAAGTGATTTAAAATTTGTTACATTATCTTAAATTATACTAATATTGTATCATTACTGTTACTGACTATATGTGACGGAACTAAAATAAATACGGTTCCGTTAACTTCGTAGCCACATTCTTCAGATCTAATAAAGTTAATTTTTCCAAGGAACTATAGCTTGGCAATTTTGTGAGCTGACAGGAGCTCAGTCAGCTGTCGGTGCTGTTGGCGGTAGCTTATGTACATAACTACGGCTGCTCATAACAAAAAGCACACAAGAGAATTACGCAAAGATGAGTCTGCGGATCGGAAAAGTTATTGGATGTGGAGCGAAACAAATTGTACATAATGTATATTATATACATACCTATTCAAAAAATTGCTTTCTGGCTGCAAAAGTGCAGTTGGAAGGTAGTTATTTTCCAGCTGAAATAACTGCATCAAAATTGTAAACCAACTTTGCAGCCCGCTTGCAGTCAGCGTGCAGTTATTATAACTGCAAATTGTTTTAATAACAAAAAGCGATATACCAGGTATTTTCTGTTAACGTACAAAACAACGTGTCGAATTTAACGGAAATAAAATAAATAACTGGCCAAGAGCATGTCGGACCATGCTCAGTGTAGGGTTCCATAGCCGTAACTATAAGGTAAAAAATACGATGTAAAAAAAGTACAACAACAAAGGAGCGTATCTTCATAGCAATTACGTCCTTTTGTTGAGAAGCGCAGTTTATCGGCAATAACTCAAAAACGGTTAATCTGATCTTGTTGAAAATAATTTTCGTTGAAACTTGAAAGTATTAATTGAGCGTTATCTTTGTATTTTTTTTATATTTTTCGGACACACGGTTTAGAAGGGGGGGGGGGGGACACAATTTTCACAACTTTCGGAGCGATTATTTCCAAAGGTATTCACTTAATCAAAAACATTACTTAAGAACCTTAAAATGTTTTCAAAAGAGCTGTCGGACTATGTACCACACGTTGACATTTTCTGAAAAAAAAATTTTTTAGCTTCTGTTACATGTATGGAGAGGCCCCCCTAGATTTTTTTATTTTTATTATTTAACTACCAAACTTAGTTGCGGCATCTACAAGACACCTATATTCCAAATTTCATCAGTATAGGTCTTGTAGTTTTTGAGTAAAATGCCTGTGACATACGGACGGACGGACGGACAGACGGACGGACGGACATGACGAAACTATAAGGGTTCCTTTTTAGCCATTTTGGCTACGGAACCCTAAAAACACGGTGTATTGCTGTCACAAACAGATGTTGGTATTAAATGTATCTCCCTCTATTAATTAAGGTCGTATATGCTTAAACATCGCTCCATTAGACGAAAGATAAACAAGCATAAGGTCCAAGCGGGCAGTTATTATAATCTCTCGTCAACCCAAAGGGGATGTAAGCTTCTCAATTAGATGGAATTCCTTTAATACAACTAATCTATTTGATTGAAACACACATGCGTCTAAACTTTTAAAACAGTACGTTATATCATGTTACCGGAAATTATCCTCATGTTGGTAGACGTCTGGCCATTTAAACTTTTCTCAACTCAGCTCGTTACCGAAGGATTATTAAATATTGAAGCGGTGTTTGCGAGATGAAAGCTTTCTAGACGACCATGCAAATCCGCGGGAACAAAGGTTTTAACAAGGATCCATTTCGATCAGTGCTCTTTTCTAATGTGAGTTTGTATGTGCGCTAAATTGTTACTCAATATTCAACGACACGAACTGTCCGGTGTTTACGCATTAGGCGGCGATCCCGTACACTCTCAATGATTGAAGGATTAAACAAGGTAGGGCTAAAATTTGTTTTTGTTTAGAATGATGGTACGTCTGCATTAAAAACAGATAGCCATTCATCGTGGAAGATATCGAAGCAAAAAACTGCATGCTAAGCAAAAACAATCGGTGATTAGGAGCAAAGAAGCAGACAGAGGTCAGCAATAAAGTGACCTTTGTCAAGCGCTGCGTCACGTCCGACCGCGGCGGACGGCGACTGGTGAAACCCTCGTTTGCGCGCGAATCACTTTTATTGACTCTTGCGGTTTTTGCACTCCTAGTGACATTTTGTGAGCTTGAAAGTGAAAACGATTCGACATTGATTTAGACTGCTTATATAGAGAGTTGTATAATTCGGCAAGCGATGCGTGTTTTAAACGTTTTTAAGTTCCTAATTCATCTTAGTATTTTCAAATCATTTCTTGAGGGATATACAAAGCGAGCATATTACAGTGAAACCTGGGTAACTGGGACATTAAGGGCTGCAAATTTGTCTCACTTAAAGAGGTATTCTACTTACCCAGTGTCTCAGATATCCAGGTATGAATAAATATCGGTCTCATTTACAGAGGGTTCATAGAGGTGAGAATAGAGGCTATTTCGATTATGGAGGTGCGATTACTAAAGTAAACATTATCTATGTATATGTACATGAGTCCTTTAAGATCAGAAACAGTATTAAAAAAAATCGGTCAAGTGCGAGTCGGATTCGCACACGAAGGGTTTCGTACCACTGTCGAGAAAAAGACGCCAAAAACACGTTTCTTGGGGACTCCCTTTAATTCTTGATTTAATTTTCTGTTTATTAATTGATCTTTTAGCAACAATTAAAATACACATTCTGTAAAAATTTCAAGTGTCTATCTATAATGGTTCAAAAGATACAGTGTCCTGTGAATGAATGAATGAATAATGTTTATTTCAGACTTCCTGTGACTGATCGACACAAACACGTTTCATGTATGAGGACCCCCTTTTATTTTCAACTTTATTTTGTTTATATTATGTGTTGTTATAGTGCCAATAGATATACACATTCTGTAAAAAATTCATGTCTATACCTATTAGGGTTCGAAAGCTAGAGCCCTGTGACGTACGGACAGACGGAGAGCGGAAGCTTAGTAATAGGGTTCAGTTCGTTTCAGCATTTTGCCAATACTCAAACATCCAGACGATAACAGAACCAAACTAAAACTTGAGGTAATTTAGGCACAATTAGCCAAGTGCGAAATGCGCGGGTAGACTTTAGTAAACAATACGGAAATATATCTGCAATATTTTAGAGTTACAGAGAGAAAAAATACGTAATCTCAGTTACACAGTACCTATTGAGGTTTCTCACATATCCAGGTGTCACTTAACCAAGTTTTACTGAAAATCAGTTTTATAGATTTTATTTTTATAACGTGTACATTTTTATTGGTGTCTAAAAGTATATTGTCACTATTGCCAATAAACTACCCTAAAAACAACTTAATTGTAAAATGAACAAAATGAACATCGTCGTTGCATTCTTCAGCCAACCCTCCCTCACGCGCTAGATGGTTACTAATATCATCCATATTTCAAAGTCGTTTGCATCTGGCTGGACAACGGCTACTGAGATAGGGCTTTATTATGAACTTATTTGGGGATCTTTTTGCTTAGACATTTGAAATATGTATGGTTCACATCATCTACATGGGGTGTCATTTTCAAGTCACGATCTGATGAAAAAGTATCACCTAAATAAAATATATTTTTACTTAAATTTCCGCTGGTTAGGCATGAAAATAATCCTTGTTACAGTCTGAAATAATTAATAAAAAACGACAAACTCAACAAGGGCGTAGAACTGTCACATTTCCTCACCGCTCCCTTTGTGACGCCCATAAAACACAAATACGGCAATAAAAAGAACACCCCGAAAAACATCCTTCCTGGACACTGACTCAATACAATGGCCGCCATTCACACTGGATTATTGTATTTTTCCAGCACTCGAATTTTTAAGAAAGGAATTAATGAATCTCCGAGTTTCTTGGCTATAGAATTTTAGACTCTAAATCAGAAACATCTGGGTGTATTTGAATCTAAGAATGGAAAACTGTGGCCAGATTCGTTTAACAATGAAGGCTCTAATTAGCTGTCATGGCTGCAGACTTCGGCGCAATGTGCGTCCGATGTCGGTCTCAGAATAACAAATTATTCAAAAGATGTATTCACAGTTTTTTTCTTTCGAACAATGCTTTCAGTGAATGAAGAATTAGTAACGTAGGTAATCCTCTGGAAATCGTCGTTGGTTTAACATAATTATGAATAATGTTTTAATTTTTGATCTCTATCAGTGGGTACATATCAAAATATATAAAGTCAAAACATATACGGTTGAAATGAATAAGGTCGAAATGTAGAAATTCAAAATATATAATGGGTCTAAATGTAAAAAGTTGTTGATATAAGTTCGAAACTCATAATTTCTAAATTCATAATGGTCATAATATACAATGGTCAAAATATACACCGGTTGAATTTCATAATGGTCACAACTCCTAAGCTTGAAATGCATAATGAAAAAAATATATAATGGGATTTGGAACAAAAGTAACACAGGTATATAGGTTAATTATAGCGTAACCTCCGAGTCTTTAAATTTATACATATTTAACTATTTTTGTAACAGCGAAATAAATCTTACTTACTACCTACCTTGTTTATAATTGTATGTATAGTATGAAATTAAAACAAAAATCAATATTTTTCTACATTTATTATATCGGCAAGGACAATTTTCATAATTAATAGTCAAATTCACATGGAGCCCACATATAATGTGATTCAGTTGTGGCATGTGTTCGTAGCAAGTGATCCTAACACACTCCTCTTCGCTTCGCTCGTCGTCGCACCCAACTTTTGGGTTCAAATAACTCAAAAACTCAAATATTTTAAACTTTCAGATTACTTAGAATCTTTAAATTTTTAAAATGTAGTCTGAGAACCCGGTTAGGTGCGACGACGAGCGAAGCGAGGAGGAGCGTGTTATGATCACTTGCAACCATAAAACGTCGCAACTTAATTGAAAAGAACAACCATTTGAGGAATAAATATTTAATAGAGGAAGAAGGAATTTGAGGAATAATATCTTGAGAAAACAAATTACTTTTGTACCAGTAACTACGGACCGTGTCGAACGAATGAAACATAGTCTAGTTCAGGCGCTACCCTTTTTATCTTCCGACACGACTCCTAGCGACATGTACAATTCATTCTTTCACACCTTTATGGAACATTATAACGCAATATTTACTTCTAAATCGGTCGTGGTTAGTGGTGCACCAGTTTTTAGTGAGTGGGCTACTGTGGACTTACATAAACGTAGACAGGAATTGTATGCCTTGTATGAAGAACGGCGGTTCAATACGAGTGATGAATTTAAAGAGCATGTGAAACAATATTCGAAGAAATTTAAGATAGATTGTCATTTAGCTAAGCGTAATTACTTAAGCCAGAAAATAAGAAATAGTTCTGATATTATTAAAACAACCTGGAAAGTAATTAATGTGGAGACTGGTCGATCGAAGCACTCAGTAAACGATCTTAAACTAAAAATTGATGGCAAAATTGTAGATTCCAATTTAGAAGTAGCAACAGAATTTGAAAAGTTTTTTACCGAGATACCAGTATCCACAACTAAGCATTTAAATTCATCACCTTCGGCTGCCGTTACACTGTTAAAAGATAACGCCCCAGAATGTAGTAAAGACTTTCATTTTGAACATGTTAGTACTTCAGATGTAGTAAAGGCGTTTAAATCAATTAATGTCAAAAAAACTAGTGACCTTTGGGGAGTCTCTGTCCATGCTGTTAAATCCCTAATAGAAATCATAGCGCCTGACTTGGTAGTCGTGTTTAATAACTGTGTTGATTGCGGTGAGTTTCCTGATCTAATGAAATATAGTAAAATAACACCTTTATTCAAAACAGGTAGCACTACTGACCCCACTAACTTTAGACCAATATCTGTGCTACCAACTTTTAGTAAAATTTTTGAGAAATTAGTTTTGTCCCAATTAATGAAACATTTTAATACAAATAACTTAATGCATAATAAGCAATTTGGTTTTACTCGGGGTCGCTCAACAACCGACGCTGGTGTCGAGCTAATTAAACATATTTTCGATGCCTGGGAGGAGTCATGTGATGCTTTAGGTATTTTCTGTGATTTATCCAAGGCATTTGACTGCGTATGTCATGAAACATTGATCGGGAAGCTGCACTACTATGGAGTCAGAGAATCGGCACTGAATTTATTTAAGTCATACTTACAAGGTAGAATTCAAAGGGTTGACGTGAATGGACAGCACTCACCGGGGTCATTGGTCTCGATGGGTGTACCGCAGGGATCAATATTGGGACCATTCCTGTTCCTTATTTACATAAATGACTTGCCATACCTCGTTAAGACCCACCATGATATAGTATTGTTTGCAGACGACACCTCACTTATCTTCAAAGTCAAGCGACAGCAGCAAGCTTACAATGATGTAAACAATGCTATATCTAAAGTAGTGAATTGGTTCAATGTTAACAATTTACTGTTAAATGAAAGAAAGACTAAATGTATAAACTTTGTCACGCGTAACGTAAATCGCGAGCAAGCAAGTGTCATTGTGAAGGATGAGGAATTGGAACTAGTTGATAGTACAGTCTTTCTTGGTATAACATTGGATTCTAAACTCCAGTGGGGTCCCCATATTGGTAATCTCTCGAATAGACTAAGTTCTGCAGCGTTTGCAGTCAACAAGATCCGACAATTAACAGACATAAAAACAGCTCGATTAGTATATTTTAGTTACTTCCACAGTATTATGTCGTATGGTATTCTGCTGTGGGGCAGTGCTAGTGCTTCAGAGCTTAATACTATATTTGTTCTGCAGAAGAGGGCTATTCGAGCGATATATAAGATGAATTATCGAGACTCACTTAGAGATAAGTTTAAGGAAATTAATGTAATGACATTGCATTGTCAATACATCTATGAGAATATTATGTATGTACATAAAAATATCATGAATTTTAAGAAGAACTGTGACATACATAATATTAATACTAGGAATAAACATAAGCTCGCAGTGCCCACCACTCGGCTCCATAAAATAAAAACATCATTCATGGGTAATTGTGTAAGGTTTTATAATAAGCTGCCAAGGAATATAACTGAATTATCTATTAACAAATTTAAGAATTGTGTAAAGCGTAAACTCATGTCTAAGGCTTATTACAGCACACAAGACTACATGAATGATGAAACACCGTGGGATTAACTGCGACTGGAAATAGATATATTTTAAAAACAATGTTTGATTAGTTGTCTTTTTCTGTTTTTGTACTTGCCAATTGTTTTGACACTTAGAGACCATTTACATCTCTAAGAAAAAATGGACTTAATTTAGTAAATAAGTATTTTCAATTTGTATTTTGACGTTTGGAGATCCTTTACACCTCCAAAACATAATATTTTGACAACGGAGACTCTTTACATCTCCATTAATTCTAGTATCAATTTATTTTCTATTTTTTTATTTGTATTGTTTGGACGCATAGAGAGACCCTTTACATCTCTATAAATGTAGTTTTTAAGGTAATGTAATGTATATTAAATTATTAAAAGAGAAACTGGTGAGTTTCTTCCGGCGCTTCTTCTCACCAGAAGGTCATTACCCGAAGCGCCAAAAAGAAAAGAAGACAAAGAATGTAAGACATGTAAAAGAGCCCTTGAGGGCCTACTTACAGAAATAAATTATTTTATTTTATTATTTTATTTTATTTTATTTTATAATTTTTCTAGTACACGGCTATTTATAATCAAAGTTTGTACAATTTAATTTAATCGTATAACGCCTATCATCCCCCAAACGTAAGTTCTGGATTTCGACCATAATTCCTTATAAACATTATATCATTAGACTTTATATACTTTGAACTTATGAGTTGTAAACATATGCATTTCGTCAGTATATATTTCGACCATTATGGCCAACGTACATTATGGATTTTAACTGTTATGATTTTCGATCATTATTAATTTTGATTTTATATATTTTGAACATATGTATTTTGAACTTATATATAATGACTTTATATATTATGATACGTACCCCTATCAGTACATCATAAGTGACAGTTAAATGGATTATATTAGGTTTATGCCATTATTATTTCTTCCTATTCGCGATTCTGCACAAAATAAATTCCACACAACTGAATTTAATCACATGCGTAATGCTACACAGTCGTTATTTCTACGTAATCTTGTTTCTTCCTAGTAGCGATTCTGCACAATATGAATTCCGCACAACTGAATTTAATCACATGCGTTATACTTCATGATTCTGTAATTATTTTTTTCAAAATCTCATACGTAACCGGGAATAGAACCCGGTCGAAATTGGGGCAGAGAAATTTTTTTTTGAAGATTTCGACTAGGAAAAAACAAGATAAATAAATAAATAATAAATATTAGGGGACAATCTTACACAAATCGAACTAGTCCCATAGTAAGCTCAATAAGGCTTGTGTTGTGTTATGGATACCAGACGACGATATATTTAATAGATACAAATACTTAAATACATAGAAAACATCCATGACTCAGAGATCATGAGATAGATAGAAAAAAAGATAAAGATAGTATCGTGAAGTATAACGCATGTTATTAAATTCAGTTGTGTGGAATTCATATTGTGCAGAATCGCTACTAGGAAGAAACAAGATTGCGTAGAAATAACGAATGTGAAGCATTACGCATGTGATTAAATTCAGTTGTGTGGAATTTATTTTGTGCAGAATCGCGAATAGGAAGAAACAATAATGGCATAAACCTAATTATAATCCAGTTAAATGTGCTTATTACTTAATGCATAGCTCTTATTAGGTTCGTAGATGTGTATTACTATACAGTTGCCTTCTATCAATCACTATCAGGAAATCACAAATTGATATATTATGACGCTGATTTTAAATTTTTGGTTTATCTGGTACTAAAATAATAACGATATTCGTATCGTTGTACTAATGTTATGAGTTGTTGTTAAATTGCAAATAAGTCATCCGCAACAGCAAACTACGGCACGCATTCAAAAACAATTACGAGGGCGCGAAATTTGGGTGCCTGCCTAATTGGTATGAGATTTGCAAGTGTTTCTAATTGCGTTGAAAATTCGCAAATCCAAGGCGATCAGTCACAGCGCCATCCGGTTAATTAAACCATTTGTCTCGTAAGTTGAAAATTTTCAATGCTGATGTGCTATTTTTTCGCCAATCGTGAGTAATGTGCTGTATTTTAGGAAATATTGCCCACCAACTCTCCTTCTCGCTGTTTTAGTAAGTCTGACTTATAAGATGTCCATGTGTTCCTTATCCGTTTGCGAAAGTAATCCTGATTATTTGTAATAATTAATTGTTTTTAAGAAAAATAATGAAGCAGTAAGGGCGTTATCTAACACTTACTTAATAAAATAATCATAACAAAATGTAATACTTATGAACATTTACAATGCTTCAAGAAAAGGTTGACTGAAATTCCCGAACCTACTGCTAGCAATACATTAAATATAATTATTCCCACGATCAAAACCTTTCACTTCGCCTATACGAATATGCGACAAGGTCCAGGAATTTGCGTCATTTTTTACAGAAAGGTTCATTTTCATTAACGCCATCAGCTCGCATATTTGTCATAACCTGCCCCGGTCTTGTTGTGAATGTTCCTTTTTCGCACATTTTTAATTTGCGCAGTTTCGGTTTTGTTTCTTCACGCTTCAAATGAATTACCTATTGCCTTGGTGTTCAGAGTTGGAATTCGTCTAGCTGAATTGCTTGAAAAATAGCTTTGAAGGCTTAGCTTTGGATGAAAAACACTACACCCGCGCGCGAGCTGTAAAGAACACGTGTTACCTGTATATTCTAAATAAAACTAATTACAAGCTAGGTAGGAATTATACATAGGTTAGTAAAAGAAAAATGGTAATCGTTACTACATATTTCATTATATTTTCATCACCATTTCTTGTATATGTCGAAGTGACAGAAACGAGCCCACTATTTGAGCTCTTTAAATAATCAAATATTCGCCGCCGTTCGTCGCACAATGAAAATTTATGCTCGCCCTGCTGCGTCTAGACGATTCGGCACACGGACCCAACCCAGACTCTCTAATTTTCTCGCTATATTTAAAACCTATACCCGAGAATAATCGCGATTGACATTTTTAAATTCATCTATTATTTCAGATGTATCGATCGATGTTAGGACGTTCTTCGTCGTGCATTTTTAAGTAGTCTAATTTTTAAAACCTGTTTAAGTTGAAATGTCCACTGCTTAATATTTTGTTTCTTAGTGTATATTTTGGTCGATAGGAATTGCTTTCAGACTAATTTAGTCTGCACTTTAATCGATTACGAGATGATTGAAGCGTATAATTATATCTGCAGTAAACAGCATTGTCTGATTAAATTTATTAACGATACGTTGTTATAAAATATATTCTCTTAGGAAGCCTTCATTGAAATTGTATCCAACCGAGCATAAATATCTATTAAGCCGCGAAGAGCTACATTTTTCAATGAAAGCGTTTATAAATAAAGCAATTGTGATGTCTGAGAACAAATACGGCTCCTTGGTAAACAAGGGTTGTTTAAGATGGGCTAGTAAAAGATAAAATGGAGATTTTGGTTTGTGTTTATCTTCATTAATAAACACCCTGAAGGTATATTTTGGATTGTTTCTAAAATGAAACCAAAAGCATTTTCTTTTTAAATTTCACGACACGTTTTTTCATGTCGTTTCTCAAACCCTTGGGCTACGATGCTGGGAGTAAAGGAGGTGTGAGAAAATGATATACCTTCAAAGGTCCAATGTCAGACAATAGGTAGCATTCATACGGACTGCGCGCGCTGAATGCAAACAGCCTAATTATATAATCGCCAGGAATACCAAGATGGCGGAGTTGCTTGCAGTTCCTGTTTCAAATTGTACTTTCAGCTTCTGATTTTCATACTTGGATGATTTCTGTAAAAGTTCTAACGACGCAGACACGGAACTTTGTGTGAAATGCATTTTTATATTATGATTTTGTATTTGTTTAGTTACATAAGATTACATTGCAAGTAAAAGCATAAATTTTAAATTTTATCTGATTACAAATATTATCTACTCTACATAATTATAATTTGGTTATTGGGGTAAACCAATTCAGGGAATAACTATCGTTGATTATCGAAATCAAGTCTGCGATGTCGATACAGTAGGGACAAAATTAATGTCTCAAGTGTTATCTAAAACAAGTAAGGTCAATAAATCGAAAAGTAACGTCTTTATCGCAAAGGTAAGAAAGTAAATACGCATTTCCTTAAACTTAGGCTTACTTCGAAACTTAATGGCGTTTCATTATATCGTTAGATAGGCTTAGGCCGGTTCCGCGGTGAGTTATGGTTATTTGAATTGTGCGAAACAAAATAAATTTACTGAACGTGCTCTATGCCGTTCTGCTCTTTGCATTTTTGAGTGCTTATTTCGAGTGGGATAAAAGTTTACGTTATTTATGGGACGCCTCTAAGATTTAATGTGAACTCAAACGGCGATAATGTGACTTTCGAATGAATGTTTTACCGGAATGTGCCCTCGTTGCTTAAGCTTATGTTAATAAACGTTGGATTTGTATAATAGCGTGTATCGGAGATCTAAATTACAAATGCGAATGTTCATCAAATAACAAGGCTCATTTCCCGGGTTCGTAACATTGCTTTATTGTCCATAAGTAGCCGAATATCCTCTCGCATGTGACTAGGTTACTACCGTTACTATTTCCTCCCCATCCGTTATCCGGGTTGCATCCCGTTACTCGAACCATTTAGCGTAATGCGCGGTTTGTCCGGATTGACAGCCCGCTCCACTAACTGCCACAGCCTTAACGATAGTTTGAATTTATACCTGAACAATATGCCTATTAATTACATCAATTTAAATTTATTACTTGACTCGAATTGCTTATATTTGAAACTAAACGTTAATTTCCTATTGATATAATAAGTATAACTTCGTTTACGGTCCTTAATTTGCATATAGCCTTAAATTAATTTGCCCTGTCCAAACAGAGTTAAGCTACCCCACATAACCTACATTTATTTTCGGATAATAACCTCATAACTGGTAACAGAGAACAAGACATGTAGGGTTCGGCTACTCGTGTGTTGCGAAAAGGGCGGATTACGTCGGCAGTAAAATTTGTTAAAGAGGAGTGTGTAGGATACGGGTGCCTTAGGGCTATACAAGGTGACCAAGTAACGTTGATCTCTTTTAAAACCAACGACTGCGGCCAACGCGGCTTAAATAAATTATAGCGTGAGAGGCAGGGTAGGTCTTGAAAAGCTGGCTTCAGGAATAACATACAAGCGGCCGCGGACGGCCAAGCTCGGCCCACAACTATCTCCCACTTGCAGACACGAACACTATAATCCCCGATAAAGCCCGCACATTTACATTCAATTCTAATTCAGACCCACTCCTACTCTGCTCTGATTGCCCGGTACTTGTCGTCGTTGATTAAAATTTAGCCAGAGATCCTTTAATGCTACATGATGAACGTGTTTTGTGCTCTACATTAGTTCTGGTATAATAGATTAGATACCCATGTGTATATAGCCATACGTACTATTAAATCTGTGATATGTTTAAAAAATCACATTGGGATCAATGTAGTTATTTTCCAATCGACATTGCAACAGTTGCGCAAATATACATTAAGTAAGCAGAGAAATAATGTACAGTATATAGAAGGTACTGTGAGAAAGCTATCCAAACACTAAAAAACCGGACAAGTGCGAGTCGGACTCGCGCACCGAGGGTTCCGTACAAACTCGTAAGAAGAGGTACGTGATTAGCAAAGAGCAGACAGTGGATGCCATAAACGTCAAAGTCATGTCAAAGAATATACTTAAGATGGATATGACTACAATTGGTTTAAAGAAGAGAACATGGTTGCAAAAAAGTTAAATAATTTTATTGTTGTAGTAAATTATCATAATTTTTTCTATATTTCTATATTACATATTTTCAGTCCACACTTAATAGTCTCAAGAGGAGATAATTTACAAGTGGCCAGTAATTCCTTAATAATCACATTCTATTGTCTTCGGTTTCCGCGATTATCACTCATAGTAATAAAACAACTTAAACGGATTAAATCACTACATTTTAAGTCCCGACGTTTCGTAACCCTTTTCAAATTTCAAAAAACGATGCAAGTTAGGATGGTAAGAATGGTTTTAGAATCTACAAATTAAGGCCTTTGATTTGATACCCCCACTTGATACAATAACACAACTTTAAATTTTAGACCTCCCATTTCGGCCTAGTTTCAGTAGTTCGGTGATTTTAGTCCGGTTCATATATATTTGTTTGAACCGGACTAAAATCACCGAACTACTGAAACTTGGCCGCCATTTCGGCCCCGTTAAAAAAAAAGTAAAAAAGGTTTTTTAATACCCAGTAGGCTCGGGTTAGCGACTTTTAAAACTATTCCAAATTTCAAATCAATAGCAGCAGTAGTTCCTGAGATATCTGACTGTGACAGACGGACTGACAGACAGACAGAGTGGCACCATAAAGGTTCCTTTTTTACCATTTTGGTACGGAACCCTAAAACCTAAATGACCTGTAACAGAAGTAGACATAGACAAGTAAAATTAAACGTTTCAAAGTCAAAGGGCACTTAATTGAGTTTGTTCAGGACAAAACAAAGAACGAGAACTTTTAAATTGAACGTCCACGAAGTGTTGGCAACATGTTGATCTTTGCCAACTGTGCTGCTTGGGGCTACCTGCAGGCCTGTGTTAATATTTTCTTTACTGAAAGTCTTTCAAACACTTTTAAACTGTGGTAAAATAGCCATTTCCTGTAAATAAATATCCCTTATGTATTACACAATTTTTATACGCACATAAATATTCTCAATATATTAAACAATATTTTTCCTTTTTCAGTTTTGAATTGATATTATCTGTAGTTTAATATAAACCGATGTAATATCTCTCACTTTTACGACACGTATTCATCAAAAACAAGCAACGAATAAACTTTGCAAATAACAGTAGCCATGTAACATCAACTTTTTATTGTTGTTTGATATTTCTATTACACCTATGATAAAATGTTACGAGCATAAAAAGGAAAGGTATGGCGCGGGGAGATCCAGAAATATTTAGTTTTTATTTTATTCTCAAACTTTGGTAATCGTGATACTCCGTCTACTATCACAAAACCAATCTTATCCCCTTCTCCCTTTCAATAAATCGGCATACAGCCGACTTTACGTAACTTGCCTGTAAGATTTGTTAAAAAAATTGGGGGTACCATTTCCGCTCCAGCAACGTCAACAATTTAATTAATTGATTAGCTAAAGGCTCTTCTAAAACAAGCCTCAAGAAAAGTAAAGTAGCAAAGATTTATTTTACTTTTGGTAGCAATTAGCGTTGAAAGTGAAAAATCTTCGGAAACTTCCCGGCGTTCTTATTGCTGCTCTTTAAATTGGCAGATTTTTCTTCGGAAAACTTTCTGATTTACCCCTTTCTTTTGAAACCAAACAATGATTCGGTACCGTACACGTTGACAAAGTTTGAATGAATTCTAAAACGATTTATGAAAATTAAAACGCAGATAAATTCTGATTCCGAAATTTTCACGAAGCTGGCGACAATGCTGATAAGTGTGATTAGATCGAGGTGTGGCTTAGATAGCACGTCAAATATACTTACCACATGTAACACTTTAAAATGACATGACTGAACTTAATCTGATCTTATCTCATCAAACTACCGTGAGATCATTGGATTAGTGTCATTGATTGCAGTAATTGGATCACAACAAGAATTAAAACAAAATGATGTTGGTAATCCATCGCACTATGATTTTATTTTTTATTATAGCATTAACGTCTGGTAACGAATTCTAAATGCAAATTTGCAAAAATAAACTTTTTGCAAAACAAAGTCACAATTTATTATTTCACCGACTAAATTCAAAAATCTGGTCACATAATTCGTAAATAATTGCTTTGGATTTATTTACTTGTTATTTTAATATGTACAACTGTAAAATACTCAGTATACATAGAGAGGGAACCTAACCTAACCAGGAATGAAATAAAATAGTTTTAAATTATGTATTAATAAGATTTATTTTAATGTTGGTTTGAAGTTATATGTGTGCAATTAGAGTACATCGAGAACTTACGATTTGTGGTACAAATTATCATAGACAGTCTCAGCATTTGTTGCTATCATGAATTTATTGATATATTTCGGGTTTATATCAAGACACATTTTGACTATCTCATTAGTGAAATTCAAGAAAATAATCACTCGAGATGTTTTATCAAAATCTTGAGCAACGGACATAAGATTAGATGCTACAGTGGAATCCATTTTCTTCAAGTTTTCTCCATCCACGATTATTATATCATTTGGAGTAGAATCCCGCGCTGCTTTCTCAATTTTTCGGCGAATATGCTCAGCAGCACAGTACGACAGCCTACCGCTCAAGGGAATAGTGACAATTTGTCCTTTGTCAGTAGTTATTACATTAATTTCAATTTTCGGTCTCGATGTTAAGTAAATTAATATAGCGGCCTCCGCTATGATTCCAACCACTATTCCATATTCTAATCCAAAGCACATAGCAGTTCCCATTGTGATCAATAAGAAACATAATTCAAGTTTGTTGTTCTTCCAGAGTCTGCCAAATATTGCAAAATCAATCATCGAGAACATTGCAGTCATAATTAAACCAGCCAGAGAAGCTTTAGGTATGAAGTAGAATGTTGATGTTAACAAACTGAGAGCTAGGAGGATGATAAGACCTGTTACAATACCTCCTGCAGGTGTTTGAACTCCAGACGCGTGATTCAACGTTGTTCTAGTAAATGAACCAGTTATTGGCATACTTCCCACTAACGCTCCAATAATATTGCAAAATCCGATGGCTATCATTTCTTGTGTTGCGTCAACAGGTTTTCCTCCTGCAAATGCTTTTGATATTGCTACTGTTTCCAAAATAGCAACCAAAGGAATAATGACAGATTGCGGTCCATAGATTTGTAACATATCTACAAATGAGTACGTTTCATTACCCACCGTAGTAGTAAAGGGCGGAAGTGTTATTTTGGGAACGCCACTTCCAATATCACCAATCAAAAGTAATGGTTCACTATCAGTGGTTACCTTTAAAGTGTAAGCTATTATCATTCCGATAATAACAACTATAGCATTACGGCTAAGAGATATTAACCATTTTAATTGTTTAACAATGCCATCAGTGCGACTACATCCTTGACCAAATCGTTTCAAAAGAATAAGGATACCAATAGTCGTGAATCCGAGTACAGGGTTCCATAGTTTCATTGTTTTGAAATTAAGTACAAAGTTATACACTGAATCTGCGAAGTTATCGCCAGATCTTCCGTCCAGACCAAATAAAGCTTTTAATTGGGATGAAGCAATCTGAAGAGCGGCTGCTGTGGTAAATCCACTAATAACTGGCAATGATATGAATTCAATTAAGAACCCCAATTGCAGTATCCCCACAGTCAATTCTACTACTCCAGCTAAGAAGGCTGCTAATATGGCAAAGTCAGCAGAATAATTGTAAACATATTTAGAAACCATTGCTGCCATTATAGCAGTAGGCCCAACAGTTACGTTCATGCAACTTCCAAATATGAGATATACTATCCCACTCGTCAGACTTGCATACAGTCCATATTCAGGGGTTAAACCAGCTATAACAGCATAAGCAATGCCTTGTGGGATTGCAGTCAGTGCCACCGTGAGTCCAGCGATTACATCCGGGATCACCTTTGTTGTACTGTATTTTGGTAGCCATTCTACTATAGGCAGCCGCTTTTTCACAGTTTTAACACTACACAATTTTTTCTGACTCTTAGTTTGTCTCCGCGCGTCATTTGAATTTCCATTTATATTAACCGGTAAAACAGTCATGTTAGCAATGTGATCTTGTTCACTTTGAAAATCGTACTGGAGATTGCAGAAATAATCTTGTACCTGACAATGCTTATCGTTATCTCCCGGGAGCTGGTGTTATTGAATTGTGCCAGGAAAAACCGTATTTATTTTAAGATTGCTTTGAGAGGACATACAAACTTATTCCGGCTTTATCGAAAAATATGTTATTGAGAAAATAAGGTATACTATGCAATAAATAAAAATAAAGAATATTTTCTTATTAAAAAACTATTTTCCACACAAAGAGTAAAGGTATAATAATACATCCATTTCCATAAGACAGCTACCGCAACCACTTTGGCAGCAAATACAATTAAGTAAATTAATGAATTAAACCCGACGAGTTTCTTTATCTTGTTATTAATTCGTCTAAGGCAGCGGTAGCCAGACGTCTTACAAATGAGAGTGCGGCAAATATTTGTGTAAAGCGAACCGATTCACTTAATTCAATCAAACTTGCTTCGTTATTGTAGGTGTACACTTTGAACCTCGTACCAGAATATCTCACTCCGTTACATAGCAACGAAAGAAGAGTTTTCTCAATGTTATACACATGTGGCACAAGTAAGGAAATTTGACCTTTATAATGTTGTGTGTCTTATAAATATGTGTGACTATGACATACACATTTACTGGTATCTCAAAACCATTACATAAGAACATCTTCAGACGCTAACAAATGGATATAAAGAAAACAGCATCAATCAGGGCCCGGAAGCCGTATGATTTGAATATAAAGAGAGTTCATGAGGTGTGGCTGAGGGCATGTGAGCCCGTCATTAGTCATCAGCGCGGATCCTGGCCGACGTGACCTGGGTTCCGATGAGACATGTGCACTTAGGTGGCAATGACGCGCACGTGGCGTTGATGGCTTTTGTTTTGAAGTCGAGAAAAGTAGAGCGCTCCGTTGTAAAAAATGTGTTTAAGGTAAGATTTCATAAAATACGGTTGGAATGAGCTCTACTTACGCTGTATTTTTTAGTTAATTTTAGTAAATATGGTGGTTTAGTGACCGTGTGAAAAGGCAGTTAAGTACACATAGTACTATTTTTAAATATATGGATATAGCGTTGGAATCAACAACTTTCTGATGGAAAAATTAGAAACCTTTACTCAAAGATATAAAGGTTCCATCTCTAAGGAAATATAAAATAAATAAAAAAATTAATGCAACGGCACCCCAATCCAATAACTGGATTACGAAGGTACAGAAAGTGACAATTGAAACATCGCATAGGACCGGACTAAATTTAAATATACGAGGCCCTCGCATGAGTGGTCACGAATCTTGGTGGTTATTTAGATGAGCATCAAATTTGTTGGATTTGTGCGGACACTCGGAGAATATCCCTTGGGATTGCGGCTATCGTGCTACATTTGGGTCACTCTAGGGTATTCATGAGTCAATTCATGTATAGAAAAAATACTTCCGCCCACAGATTTGTTTTGTTTATCATGTAATGCAAATAGAACATATATTTAGATAAAAATATGGAATATTTAGTAAAATAATATTTAACGTTCATTGTCTGCTGAGCCTAAAGCGATCCGAAGACAAAGCGCTACACGTAATGAAAACAAAGAAATAAAACGGGTCCTAAGTACACGTTGATGCATGGGGCCGTTGAAATAATATTATCGTTACAGAGTACTTACTCCAAAGGAAAATCAACATAAAGTGAATAAAAGAAAATTATGAATCGTGCGAAAATAAATTACCCCGTGTTGGCGGCAAAATAACATCACATTTGAATGCCTTTTATGCTTTATGGGACCGTAACTATATGAAATAAGTCCCGGTGCCTCTTTATGGGATATGGGGGCACGTACGCGGCATAATTTTTGAGTTATTTGTTGCGAATACACAGCACTCATAGAAAAGTTAGAGTTAAGTTGATTTTACTGTAAATCTATGCAAATCGATCGTCGTTCGTGTTGGCGGTAACTTGTGTGAGTAGTTACGCCTGCACATAACAAAAAGCACACATATGAGTGTCACCAACGAAGTTGCCAAGCTATAGTACCGATTCCATTGCATAGATTTGCAGTAAAAGCAATGTATGAGGCAGATCAATATTTATTTTACCTTTATTATTTTGGTTGTAATTATAGTTATTTAAGTTAATAGTAAAATCAAAATGATCAAGAGTTGTTTTCGCATTTTTCTAAATCAACCCATTTAGCGATTGTGAAAGGTGCGGAATAAATTTCCAATTATTACATTATCGAAAAAAACCACCTCACCGCCGGTAAATTTTTCTCCGTCGTACCGCAAGCCCATAATTCCTAATGACATGCAATAACCGTACCCCCAATTTCCAACATAAACCCGCCATAACAATATCGACATCAGCGGAAATTTTCCGACGCATTTTTTATTTGAGAATAAGTAACACTTTTCGGTGTAATCAAAATTTCGCGGCCCCTCCGGTCGGGGTGTTTATCGGCCACTCAATTTGATTTTTACCACCGCACTGATTTCAACTCCTTCCAGGGAATGCTGAGGGACACGCTAAGAATTATAATGAGGTAATGTATGATATTGATTTTATAAACGAAATAAATAGAGAAATGAAAATAAACCTTTATGTAAAGTCTTGCATTTTCTTAAATTTATTAAGGCTATAATTTCCATGATTTTTCCGATTTAGGTAAACGGGAGGCGGGACCTTCACTTTTCATATCTATTATGCCTTTTAGAACATGCGGGCCGGATCTTCCAATATGTATCCTATCAGTATTGATGCATGTATACTCCCTAAGTTCAAGTCGTTCAATACAAAACGTTCCGCATACGATGCGGGCGAGGGATGTTAAGCCGAATATTATGAGTCGATCGCCGACACAGGTGCCGTTAAACATCCGACTTGCGCCTACCAAACATTTGAGATATGAGTCTCAAGAATAAATGTGACACACGTTTAATCAAACAAAGAATCTAACTCGCCCAAAATTTGCTGTAGTTTAGAGTTGTTTACGGTTTGAAGATGTGAAACTTTTGAAATATTCAGTGCTACATGTTTTATTTGTTATTTGAGTTTGAGTTGGTGTCAAAAGTCTATCTGGTCTGAAGATGTATGAGGCAGTCTCGTATAGTTGTATTTTTAGGGTTCCGTACCTCAAAAGGAAAAAAACGGAACCCTTATAGGATCACTCGTGTGTCTGTCTGTCTGTCACAGCCAATTTACTCCGAAAGTACTGGTCCGATTGAGTTGAAATTTGATACGGATACTACGTGTTAAGTGCGTAATTACTACGTTTTTGCTTTCCGGCGTCGATATATTAAGGTTAATCACCCAAACACGGACATATCACGAAAATAATGATATGAATTTTAATCATGGGGGCGACGTTTGGGAGGTCAACTAGAAAATGGGCTCACTGTGAGAATCTGAAATATATATTTTTTATAATTTTTATATCAATAGTTTTGAAGTTATTTCAGAAAATAGGCAAAAATTTACCATTCCCCCCTTATCTCCGAAACTATTGGACGTAGAATTATGAAAAAATATGGAATTTAGTCCTACACCTATAGATTACAGGGAAACCTATAGGAAGTCTGTGCAATAAAGTAAAATTGTTTTATATTGCTTTGAACGTACGGAACCCTCTCCTCACGAATCTTACTCGCACTTGTCAGGTTTTTCTTAAATAGTTGACACAAGATAACTGCAAATAAAATTGTCTTAATTTATTTTACAAAATATTCACGAAATAATTTAGATAGCCTTACCGCCTATCCAAAATTACAGATTGATTAAATTATTGAGTTATTACTCGTTCAGCGTGTATTGGTTTTGTGTTATCTTTACACTAACGTCACAAACGATCCCGTCCGATCACAAGATAACTGAAACAAAAGCTGTATACAAAGATTTGTCTTTATCAAAGGTATGTTTGTCGATCTGATTACAGCGGACTCCGTCGTGGTCAGTTGTCCGAGATAATTCGGGCCCGGCTGGTTTGAATGCGCTCATTGGTGCATAAAATATTTCACCCTCCTTCAACAATATCAAATGGTAGAGCATTCTGGAAAAGTCAACTCGGTCTTGCTCTAAATTATAGCATTTGATAAGGACAGCTATATATTGCGGAAAACCTTTTCTCTTTAGAAAATATAGGTTATGAGTTGAAGCGACAAACAAGCGACGTGGAAAGCGCAAACGGGAAAATCGCACGCCATTACACTTCTCACCTGCCGGCCTGGGTTAGTTTTTCAGTGAAAGGAATGAGAGGAATGGAAAGAATATGTAAATATTTTTTTTAAAGGAGACGTAATATTATTTTAATAAAATAGGAGACACGCGAGCCCTACTCGGCGTCCAAGACTTTCAATATTTGAAACAGAACAGGAAGAAATATGCTTACAATACTCATTTCGCACAGTTTTGTTTTCGTATTTTTATTTACTGATAGTAATACTTGCGTATACCAAAATAAAATGCCAGGTATCTAATTAAAATTTTCTTCGGTTCATTATAGTTTAATATGGTTAGTCTTGTATGATATCCCAAAACGTGTAACTTTTTTACCACTTAGATGACAACGAAAATGTAACGTCATCCATTTTCTGTGACCATTTCGGTCCGTTGATAGTTTTCCCATAAACGATCACCTCGGGCTACAGCAATAAAACCCCCGCTATCTATGGACTTTTCCAATACACTGCTCAGCTTCGACGAATCGTAAAACTGACCAAAACATTTTATATCGTAATTTGTTGCTGTTTCTTTCACATTGATACAAACAACAGAGGACAGCGTTATTGCTCTAGTTGATATTGTAGTAGATGCAAGCTCCCTCTGCCGACACAGCTAACAATTATCTAAATAGCCATCTACATTCTTACCCCTTACATTTTATTATTACCGGTCAATTTATCCGATACTATGCGGTATTCGCAAATCTCAGCAAATCCTCCGGACTCATGTTTGCCTAGTAGATTTGACGATAAGAAAGCTGGAAACTGACCAAAGAAAATAAAATAGGGGATTTGTGTGTTCGTAAGTTTAGTACCTACGACGTAAGCTGGCGATTTATGTTTTCGTCGGCTTTACAGATGTAGAGATATGTTCAAAAGTATTAAGATATGTTAGTTAGAAACGGCACATGCCATCAAACACGATTGTTGCATTCTACTTAGATGTATGATAAGTATAGAAAGAAAAAAATTGGCCCCAGTAGGGAATTTGCGGTACGGTAACCCACAAATCTTATGCTTCCAATAGGCAGTAGTGAGGCACAATAGGTGGCGGTTTAAATGAGACATCCGCACTGATAAAACACCCCCGCCTGAAGTTAATGTGCCGGACAAGCTAAATTTAGACGACGACACTCCAGAGACATCAGAAGAAGTACAGAAGACATTATTATGTAGCAACTTATGTTAAAAGAGCTTATAGTTTAAGCATGCCATTTAATTCAGTGGGAGCATGTCGTATATGGTCGCAGTCTATGTTTTTCATCAGGTGGGTTTGTTCGTTACTTAATGGTTTAATATCGTATAATATCAAATAATAAAAATAATAATAAGCTTTATGCTTTTGGACTACTTGCTTAACTTTTATCAAAAATCGCGTTTGAATAAGTAAAAGCAATATTGTATACTGTCATAATACATTAGGCTTTTTTTAAGTAAGTAATGCAGAAATCAACTACAAATACTAACCTATATTAGCATGTCTACAGAATAGTAGGCCTGTAGCTATTCTTAGAGACATCGACTGCTGACGCGCTTGTGGCCGGTCCTACATTGTCTCGCTGCGCGAGGGTAGACAAAAGAATCACATCACTCACTGCCCACTGCCCCCGTCCGGTGGACATTCGGCACAATGATCATACCCCGCTATTTATCTTCCGGATTAACTTGCTTATCGACTTCAAGATATTGGTTTCCAAGAAGGCCAAGTTAGTTACTGGTAATTTCGACTGAGCGTCGATATACTTAATTGAAATCAAAGACATTTTACTAGTAGGCATAATATAAATGCCTAGATGTTACGAACGTGCACTTTGCAGAAGGTTGATGGTAGAAATCAAAGTACCTAACGTAGAAAATTGCAGACCAGTGCAAGGGCATGGAAAACCAAACAATCTTCACCCTAAACTGTTGATCTTGCAAAAACTATACGCAATTAAGAGGTTAAATTATTCAGATGACAGTTCCCCAGAGGGTGCACAAATGCCCGCTTTAGCACTTTAATAGTGCGAACGGTCCCCAAGCGGCGGTCAAGCCGCGAGGACAGCCCGTAGGCGTTCCGGGGACATTAACGGCACACCGAACCCTCCCCAAGTCTGTAACCGCAAATTAACTTGCTAAGAAAACCTACGTTGAATCTTTTCCTACCCCGCCTTCAAAATATTAATATTGGCCTCGCGTGCAAGGGGTACGAATTTACGAATACCAAATTAACATACGCCCGTACCTTTAGCAAACATCGCCAAGACACCGGTTCGTAATACAATGTTTGCTTCCGTGTAAGGGCCTTTCGATGAATCTTAATCTTCCTGAGTCAGGTTACCCTCTAACCCGCATGTGTATAACTTAATCGGCACCCCGTCCCCCATAACTTGCCTCTAATTGTTTGCTCTCGATATTGTCGACGTCCTCTTGTTATGGTTAATGTATACCTTTTACCTCTACGAGCTGGGTACACAATTCAATTTCGGCACATACCAGGTTATTTACTATTAATTAATAACTCTCTAGCGTTGTTGTTCTTAAACTTTGCCGGCAACGGCATTTCTGCAAAAAACACCATAATAGGGAATATGCATAAAAAAAATTAACACATTTCTTAACAAAATTTGAAAATACCGTAAAAAAGATGACATAAAGTCAAATTAAAATTAAAATCGACCGAGAAATACAGAAGATATAAACATTTTAAAGCACTAATCAGACAGCGATCAGACAGAGAGATCCGATATGGACTATGACGTCATAGAACATGGCCGCCATACAATCTCCATACTATATTCTGTTTTGATAGAAAGAGATAGAGATAAACCTTTGTTGTCTTATATCTTGGTTATTTTTAGAGTTAATCGAAAAATATTTTTCATCACACTTGCTCGAAAATGGTGCATTACACGTAGGTTTTGCGGGCCGTAAATGAGCTATTACGCCCTAGGGCGTAATGGTTTTCTTTTTAAATTTGAAACGCTGGTTCTGTTTTACTCTTATTTGTCATGTTCAAAGGAAACGCCAACTTACTTTTTTAACTTTTATCACTGAAATATTTATTTAAAGAGAACTGGTATTGCAAATACATGTAAACACATATTTCTGTAACATTAATTAAATGTTTCAATAGTGTATTTCAGTATTTTGCAATTATAAAATCAACCGTTTTAGGTCTGTACCGCTATGGTTTCCGAACGTTGCGCATTGTCTATGGATATGTCACTAATGTCACTGTCAGTTTTACAATTTTATTTAGGTTAAGTAAGGTTAATTTTAATTAGATTTCCTCACAAGTGTGATGAAAAACATTGTGTGTGCCACGGGCGGTAAAGGAATTACAAACTCGTGTTATTAAAGCCCTCGGCTTCGCCTCGGCCTTGTAACAAACACTCGTTTGTAATTCCTTACCTACCGCCCTTGATACACAATGTACTATTTTTCCTGCGGTTTCTTATATGAATAAAGTTTTATTAAAGTAAATAAAATATATCATGCATATTCCCTATTGACGCGCTAATTACTCTTTAATTTCGGATTTGACGTTTTTCTGTAAATCAAATAAAAGTCAAATACCATGACACCATGCTACGTCGCATAGCATCCCTTCATTTTAAAAACGGTCAAAGTTAAACGAAATTCTTACCTCGAATTTTATTGCATGTAGCTGCTTACGCAGAGGTGTTCCTTTCCTCATTACCCCTCCTGCTCAATTGTCGTGACGAATCGAGTCATAAAGTGCCATCATCTTCTACACGTCCCACGTACCCGGGTAACTGCTTCTTATAAACTTTTCGCGTAATTAAGAGGAAATACGTTTACATCGCGAGCTCAGTTGTATTAACGAAGTCACGGTGCGTGGCATGTCAATTTATTGCACGTTAGACGTAAGAATTAGAATGGTGTTAAAAAAGGTTGACTTTAATCTTTTATTATTGACAAACCACTGGAACTATTCTTTATCACGAAGATCGAATTGAAACTTTTCGTATGTCATTTTTTTCAATATTCAAGTTAGTCGATATAATAGACGGAGTACCGTGTATAACTACTTCTGAACCAATTTAAACGCAACAGCTGCGTATTCTAATTATTCAATCAAGCAGTCCGCGTTGAGTCAGCGAGTTTTTCTAACCTCCGCCGGTATTGTAGCAATTAAAAAGTAAACGGCGTCTCGCGTCTCGTCCTGTACCGAAAATAAACACGGAAGCACGTTCTGCATGTTTTCCTTTAATTAGCATATCACTGTTGTCTTGTACGCTCGGTTTGTTACATCATTTCCATATGGAAAAATGATTCGAATCTCGCCCTACTTGGAGCTCCCCATTGCAATATGTGCTTCGGCGTCGCAAGAAGGAGGGGTATGTGAAAATTATACGGCGGTGGAACGCATTAATTTGCCATATTAATTTCGCCGTAAAACTCTGCGCGCGACAAGCCGACGGGGAATTTGCGGAGTTCGTCCCAAGCGGCCGCTTGTTCACACAATCGCTTGTTCAACACGGGCTTTATGGGTCTGCTATTGAAGAAAATACCTCCGAGATGTGCCTCGTTACCTATGTTGTTAAACCCTTGCTATAATGTTTCATGTAACGGCGATGTGTAACTCTGAACTATTTAATTTAGCGCTTGTCTTATTAAGAAAGTTTTCTTGTTTAATTAGAGTTCCACAAATTACTTCTATCTGGTCTCACTTCTGTGAGAAAATTTAAATAGATGTGTAATAGAATACTCAAACTTGTGTTGAGGGGGCATCTAAGTGATGTATCCTCGCAGATTGCTGACAGAAGGCGGCAATTTTTTAACGGCATTGTTGAGGTGTCCGCATCGACCCTTGAGGCGAGTTGGTAATCGAACTATAATTTATGATGGTCAAGAATGCGGCTAATGCACTCGCTTTATCCGATTCGCTAGTCGAGGGTTGGAAATATTGCTTGGAAACGAAATGCGTACGAGTGTATGTAATTTATATTTACAAGTAGTATTTGATAAATAAATAGAATTTTATCAAATACCTTCTACTTATTGTATATTTCTCGGTGAAATCAAACAACAGAACTACTTAATAGGCACTATTATTTATTTACGTAAAAAGGTACTCTTGTAGGTACCTTTATGTGCTTAGGGGATATTTGCAATATATGTACAACTGTTCACTCGAAAATACAAAACAATGGTTAGTTTTAGTTAGGCGTATTATGAAGACGGAAATGAAAGCTTTATATACACAGGTGGTACGAGTATACAAACATTTTCCTGCGAACGAACGAACACAACAAAAAGATAATTATCCAATTTGGTGCAGTCTTTCGGAAGTTATGCGCGTACATTTCGGAGATTCATTTTTATTTATATCGATTTAATCTCCCTTTGTAAAACAAGTATCTAGTTTATATAGGCAAGCTAGTTGTGTACCAACTTATATTTTTCAGTGAGCAATGGCTAATTACGGTCACTCTCAAATCACTCGTTGACTGCATTAATTGAATGAAGTATAGGTACTTGTACTTATATAACAAATATAATTTCTTAGCGAGGTCGTTAAAACCGAAGGTACGACAAGAAAATATCCATTGGAGCAAATTACAAACTTACAGATCACACGGCAATATGCTGCCCCATAACTCATCCCGTCGATCTCGGGTGCTATCTAAGCCTCGTGATAAGCGTTTTCTCATGACTTGCATATTCGACGCCATGGCTAGGGTTGCCATAGGGACCGCGAAAAAATACGTGACTAAATAAATTAATAGCGTTAATAAGCTGGGTTTTTGATACCTGTAGGCTTATGATGCTACTCTTTGTCACGTGATAAATAAATGATAAAGCATCCGTCGCGTTCTGACAAATATTGTGTGAGAGTAACGGATGCTTTATCATTTATTTATCGCGTGACAAAGCGTAGCATCATAAGCATGCTGAAGTACTTAGAGCTCATTGCGTTAAAACGTGCTCTTTTTGTAGGTTAATTTATTTTGCTAAAATATTTAACTATTGACTTTTCGGTATACATACATGTGTGTGCTAAAAAGTGGTATATAGTAATTAAAGAGAGAGGTTTGTGGTTCTGAAAAAAAATGCTAATTCAAACATCTTGAAAATCAGCATAATGCGTAATATTGCCGTTAATATAATCAAAGGAATAAATTGTTTTATAATTCCAGGTTTCAATAAAATTTTGCAAATTATCGGTTGGTAATTCTCTCTGTACCTGCGTAACAATAACAATTAATTTACAGAAAGATAAAATAATGTTTTTAAATTAAAATCAATTTCTTGGTTCACTATTTGCCTTTGTTCAACTAATTTATAGTTAAAGATACTAAGAATAAATTATTGAATCTGTACTGACAACCCTAGTTCCTCGAGGGAGCGCGACCACGCGTGGCTCTAGCAATCGACATGTTTATCGCTTTAATATAAAATAAAGGGAACAGGGTTAACGTTATATCGATAGATGAAAAACGTCGACATGTGATCGGAGGACGGGAAATTGTATTCGTTTTTGCTTCAGTGCTTTAAAATCGGTGAATCCCGTGTAGGGTATCTATGTAGGTAAAAATGGTATTTTGTTATGAATTTCTTTGAAACGGTTAAACTAGAAAAGTAGAAACGATTAATTTGTAAAATGAAAATAGTATATTATATATACAGTCATTTAATATTTTAAAAGTCCCGTATTTAAATATTGAATACGTAACTGTATATGACACACATTCAGATAACCCAAAATGGGGTGCATTTTCAAAGGTGTAAGTAATTCTACTTGTTTATAATTTTAATAACCCCGTCCACGCATCTCGCGTGAGGGGGAGTGCATACATTTTTCACCGCCATACAATAAGAATATTGTCACTTTAGAATTTGCGGGCAACGTAGGGGCGATATTTATAGATTATCCTGGATTTTCTACTTGAAATATTCGATGCAAAGCTATAAACATATTTCGCATGCGTTGCATAAAATAGTTGGGTGTGCCATATTGTTATGGTATATTGAGATTTTCCTGTGCGAGCTGTGTAACCGAATCAATAAACCAAAAAAAAAAATTAGGAAAAATAATGTAGTAGTGACCATAAACTCATTGCTGTCGCTTTAGTTGAAGGAACTGAACATCTATTGTCTATGAAATCAACCTTGCAAATTTCACTAAAAAAAAAAAAACTAATAGTGACAATCTGATTGCCAGTGTAGCGTCACCTTGGTGGCGAAAAAATCCGGTAACCCTCATTAGAGGTCCACATGTGTACACCTCAGATATTTCAACCTCAAATCTTTAATTCAAGAAGAAAGATTGCCCTTGTACTAGATGGACGATAGCCGACGACATGGACCCGCAGCTGAAAGCAGAGGGCACGAACGTATATTTGTATGTATATTTATACATGCTTGTCAAATACAAAAAAAACCTATACCAAGAATGAAATTTCAAGGGTATGTTGATGACTGTAGGATCAGAAATATGTCCATGAGAGTCTAGCAATCAAAAGTATCGGATATCAACACATCTACACTCTGTCACGAATGAAGAGCTTAGCTACTGAAATGTGATTGTTTTTGACTCTTACCATGTTGATATTTTTGATAAGTGACATGACATACCACGACGCAGATCAACGTCACCTGTCGCAGTGATAACATCATGTCAAGTGGTAGCTTACTTCAGTTTCAGCATTATATCAAAGACGACACTTGTGTTAAGCATACTATATATTATAGGTTACCTATATCTACCAATCTATTGATACCGAACGGCAATGCAGTATTTCTAAAGCCAGCGCGTAAGTCAACGCGCGAGATTTGAATCCCAAATTCAAAGTCGTGGTTATTTCCAATTCACCTTTCTGTTTTTCTTCATATTGTTTATCTTCTTTCTTTTATTTTGTTATCGGCGGCACCCGGGGTGAAATGTTTGGTTATGCATATGAGGACGATATTTTTTGTTTTGACATGCAAAGTTGTTTTGAGTTTTATGAAATCAGGTGGTGCTTGAATTTAAATCGCGGTGAAAAATAGCATGAAATCTGTCAGTGAAAGTATTGAAGTAATAATGGCTGTAACTTTCTTCTTGTTATAAGAGAAAAGTTATGGTACATAATGAATAGCTTCCAAGGACGTTATTTTGTTTTAAAAAATATTGTAGTGATGGTTTCTGCAGTTTGTTGTAGTTCTTAATAGCACAATAACTAACACTAACTTTGGATAATAATCTACGGTTTGTGTTGGGTAAAGTGTAAATAAGCATTTAGTATTATTGTTATCTTTTCTACTAAAATCCCCATGGAACATCTGAAGGACTTTTCTTGAGCGAAGTCCCACAACATTGGGAGTGCATAAGTCGAGAACGGTCACCCCTGTTGTCTTAGTAAGCACTAAACGCAGGTCAAGTAAACACCCATAATGGATTCTACCCGACTCGGTAAATTATCATCTTGCCGGATATTGAATATATTAAGTCAATATTGCCGTCTGATGCAATGCAAAACGGTATCCATGTAATTGCTAGTCTCGTAGTCCTCACGGTGTTATGGTTACGTATTTAAATGAGTATATTTCGATTATCATTTCAGTCAGTTATGTTGTAATTAGTTACAAAGAGAAGGTAATTAGTTACGGCGAAATCAAAGTAAAATTCCGAAGATGGCGTCCAAGCAATAATGGCGGAGGAGATGAACCAGACCGGCCGAGCCCTGAATATTAATCGACTTCGGGAAATGGATTAAAAATTCCGTGTCTCGACAACTGCGGCCCCATCACGATCTCTTGTGTTTTCAAACAACTTTTTTTAAACATTTCGATCCTCATTTGCATTATTTTTTTATTTCCCTCGTGAATAATTTAATGAATCTTAAGAAATATCGTTTTCTTTTGCTGTTAGTAGGGATGTTTCTACATTGTATATATTAACGCATGTTTACATTTTGCACAATCGTTGAAAAGCTAAGTTACTCATCATGTAAGTAAGTAAGCTAGTAAAATACATGCAAAGGATTTGCAGTTTTTTTTCAAAACTTTAGTTAGGAATAATACAAACGAAGGTGTCAGCGTTTTATTTCAGAAAAGAATTAAATTGCATTACGCTGAGCGTAACAAAATTTAACGGATATTAAAAAGTTTAACTCGTCTTTGCGGAGTTAATATTGACGGGCGTAGCAGATGGGAAGAAAGGGGTTTCTTCAAAAGAATTCTAACGGTGACAAAAAGGCGTAAAGAATCACGGGGAAAGGGGTGAAGTAACTTATGCGGCGAAGAAAGGGAATTAACAAAAATAAAAGGTGACGGCCACGACGCTGTTTACGGGCCGGGGCGGGCCACCCTTAATTAAAGGCTTTCTCGGACTTTTCGCGATGCAATTTGCCTAAAAGACAAGAATTATTTTTATTGAAGTCATCACTAATTTCGACAGAGAAGGGGCCGAAAGACCGCTTTTGTTGTGCACAAATGGTGGTCTAATTGCTCGGTTTTTGGGTTCTATTTAGAAATAATCGCCCGTCGCGCTATTACCGATGATTAAGAATTAATGTTACTTTTTTTGTTAATGTGTACTTAGCAATTATCTAAAAGACCAGAAAGCCAAATCATGATTACGCGTTTGAAATAAGATTGATAAATATAATATGCCTCTGCTAACAATATTTGAATGGTTCCGTTGATAGTTGATACCAAATGGAATGTATAATAAAAACTTGACCAGATTTATACGGTCCACCATACAAATCATTAAGATCGGTAACCATAGTAAAAAAAATTAAAGCAAACACCTAAAATATGATTCTAATCAAGTGAGGTCTTCCTGTTTAATCTTGTTTGAAAAACATAAAATATTAATTTATTTATACTATTTGAGTCGTTTTGTGGACTATGTATTGTCTAGGTATACATTTACGTTAAGCTACAGTCTAGTTTGTTAAATCATTCTTACATTTATGCATAAAATTTACAAAAGAATTAAAGAAGTTACAAAGCAATAAGCAAAAAATCAGCCTAACATTTGTCCCGTTACCCAATGTTTTCATAAAGCTTAAAAATCTAATTAAGTTTGGGAATGCTTGAACAAAATTTAAGTAGTATTAATTATCTTCCTCCTTTATTAATAAAAGTCGCTAAGTTTAAGACGAAAAAATCAGAGTGGAGACAGTTGTTCAGCAGTCCGAGATTTAGGCAAGGAATTACATCCAAAAGATATTAAAGGCTTTCCGTGACAATATCAAACTGTTGTCTCTCTCTCTAACTTACTGAAGGCGAGAGAGATAAAATATATAAAAGGCGGATTTAAATGAAAAGTTCGCGACACGTCTCGATTCGGAATAGCAGTTTAGTAGAAAGTATAAATTAAAATCATAGGAAAATAATTAAAATCCGTAAGGGGATTTTTGAACAGTCGACGTGATTAATTGTTTTTTGGGAATAAAGCCGCCGAAAAGCAATAAGTGTCAATTCTGTGCGTTTCCGAAATTAGTTTTCAAAATTATGTCATAATTAGAATACGTCGCCTTAGATCTATCGTTTTTCTTCTGTTTAATTTAGTGTTTACACTCACGGACAAGGTTTTGATTTCGAGGTTTAAGAATTCGGGTCACTTTTTATGAACAATTATATAGAAAACGACCCGAATTCACTGACCGTGAGTGTATAAATGATAGCTTATTGGAAAAATAATACAGTTACCTACCTATACATAGGCAAACAGAGCATGCAGTAATACGAAAAAAAAAAACAATGCATATAATTGTAGTTAATTAAGTACCTACATAATAATATTACTACGCTCAAACATAACTCTCATAAGCTGTTTACAATTTCTAAAACAATTCTAAACCAGGCCTTAGCAATAAGTACCTTTGCTTTAAAAATAATGATCGGAACGAAAAACATTATTAATCAACCCTAAAATTGCAAGTTATTAAAACCGCCAAGGACAAATGATACCAATTTAATAATTCAGTTATAGCACAGCAATCGGTTCTAATTTGGGGTTCAACTTGACCATTAATAAATGGGAATGATACTTCAAAGTTAACCCTTCGCCCGGCAAATAATGGGCGATATCAACCACCACTCGTGCAGCTTAAGCTGACGGCAACATCGTTCAAGATGCAATTGAAGGGTTAAGGGCAGTTCAGGATTAATAAAAAGTTTAGAGTTTTGTTATGTGATCCGCTAGCTAGACCAACATATTAATCTTAGCTTTGATTATTTCGGACTATATTTAATATTTTATTGTTATAGTATTAGTGTGATCTAATGAAGACACTAAGGTTTTTATCAGGGGATTTATTGTAGGCGATAAAACATTCTTATTAGAGATGGGCCGACTACGGATTTTGCCGACTAGCTAGTCGGCCGACTAATCGGTTCTCAATTTGCCGATTAATCGGCCGACTAGTAGTAGATCATAGTTATTTTATTGCACATTTGTGTGTTATCTGTGCCACTGTTATAATTTATTAGCTATGTTCGGGTACAATCGGAAACTGTAACTCTTTATATTTACCAAGTGTGTTGTGTCACAAAAGTTTAATTATTAAAATTAAAATATTACATGTTACACCTTTAAAAAGCTTAATTTATTAGATTTTTTTTATTTGAGTAAAGTACGTAAAAATATGTAATAAAATAATTAAGAAAAATATTGTTTAATTTCTTCTGTGTCCTACATTCTCCGCTAGGCAATAGTGCCGAATATTCGGCATTTTTTGCCGACTAGTCGCCGACTAATTGGCCGACTACAAATGATGCCGAATAGTCGGCGTTCCCGACTAGTCGGCCCATCTCTAATTCGTATAAATTATGCGATAAATATCAAAAATTTAGTAACAGTTTAGTTTACTTCTCTAATGTTAAAAGAAGGAGGAAGGAAGGAAGGAAGGAGGATCTAAATATTTTATGCCACACCTGGCCACAAAGTGTACCTGTAATGCTGTGTAATTAATTTGTAAATAAAAAAAAAAATAAAAAAAAAGTGCCTTAAGTGGCACGCTGCGCGTACGGAAAAAGTCGCTTTCTGGCCAAGCGTAGACATAAAATGATGTACACAACGCGGGAGGTAATAAAGAAAGCCCTCGATCGCATATTTACGTCCCTCGCTTGCAGCTCGGGCCGCAAACATCTGCGATCTCGGGCTTATTTGTATTACCACCCTAGTTGTGTAATATACTATTTCACACCTCCTATTCAGAAAAAAGTGGTACTTTTCTGTTCAAGGACTACAGGGTATTTTTAGTTTGAACCCACTTAGAATATGCCATACCATAGACAGTTTTATTGGTATATTACACACAGAGGGCGGTATAAAAAGGAATGGCCCAGATCACAGGTGTTTGCGGTCCGAACCGCAGGCGAGGCGCATAAATATAATATGGAAGTGGTATTTTCGTCCCGTCCTTAAAAAATTATAATCGTTTTATAAAATAATAATAGACTATAAATTTAACAATTTAACATTTCATTTTTTATAATGATGTGTGATTCTCTTTGATTAACTATATATTTCGTTATTTTTGTAGGTAGCGTTTGTATTTGAATTATCCTCATAGTCGGTGTGAAAAGCAGTACTTATGTGTCACATGGTAGAAAAATTATTTTCACCAGGGGCGTTAACACTTGCATCCCTCACTACGTTCCGGATCATACTTTAGAATCCTTCGCTTCGTTTAGCATTCAATATACTCCCTCGCCGTAAATACATCATTTTGCTGCCATGTGACACACAATCTACTGATAGAATTTAATCTGAATTTAACGTGGTTGAGAAAATAGTAGCTCCTATGACGTGCGTGATACATTCTTGAGAAAGTTCATCTTATTTAGATTAGGCCTTTAAGATGAAGATGGCCAATTACAGCGCATTCATTTGTTTCTTCCGCAAAAGAAATGCGAAAGACATTATCCGTTACACACTTAAAACCGCATAAAACACTACGCGCCCTAACATTTTTAATGGTTTCGCTCCCTCGGGGGGAAACAAAGAGCAGAAAAAAACTTTTCCGAAAAAAGTAGTGTGTATATAATATTTATTATTATATTAAAAGCAGATCTAGGGTCGGAACGCCGGCGGCGAGCGGGCGATTACGAGGCCACCGAATTTATGGTCAAACTTCTGTGAGAAGGCGACGGCGCGAGTTTTTATTATGATCAGACCAGTGGACCGTGAAAGCAAGTGCCGCGGGGAAGCGTAATTTCCATACCCACCTCATGTCTGTTCTGTCGCCTTGGTACTTTCTTAATAAAAGTTGACTTTTTGTTAAAATTTTTGGCTGGCTGCGCGCGTTCGTTGAATATCCTAAAAATAGGTTTAGCATGGTTATTGAAAACCGGACAAGTGCGAGTCAGACTCGCCCACCGAGGTTTTTAGGTACTATATATATTAAAACTATTAAAAGTATAGGGTATAGGTACGTTTTGATTCCCTTAGTAAAGACTATATTTTTTATGCTTTTATTATAAATGTATACAGGGTGACTTATTTTACGTTATACAAGATAATTAAACCTCAATCTATCCATGATTTTGAACAACTTTTACTATGGGGTCAACTTTGTAAATGCAAAAAAAAAATCAACTGTTTCATAGAAAAGGTCATCAATAGGTAGACCAAAATGAATGAGAGAGTAGTATTTTTTTTGCAATTTACAAAGTTGACCCCATAGTAAAAGTTGTTCAAAATCATGGATAGATTGAGGTTTAATTATCTTGTATCACGAAAAAGAAATCACCCTGTATTTTTCAGATTTATATACTTGTAGTATAAGGACCGTATTATTTGCCAAATTTCATAGTTCTAGGTCAACGGGAAATACTCCGTAAATTTTGGCTTCCTTGAGAGTGTTGAAATATACGTTTTTTGCAGCATAAACGGTCGTTCCATTTTTTACGTTAAGTTAGAAGTTTGATTTTTTTACAGCTTCAAGGAACCGTAGACCTGATATAGTTTTAATTTCAACTCGATACCTCCACGTGTTCCCGAGATAAAGGGTCTTGATAGACGGACAGACAGACAGACGGACAACAAAGTGATCTTATTAGGGTTCGTACGGAACCCTAAAAATACGTTATTGACTCAGTTCGAGTAAGGTAAGTGGCAAGATTAAATTGATTTTCGGGTTTACTTGTCTTGAACTGACCATCGTATTCCATCCTTCTACAACTAAGTAATTATGATACAGTTCTTTTAACAGTATACGTTAATAATTAGTTAGACGTTATTAAGACGGGTACGAGTATGTGACTAGTTTTTCGGAAATAAGTTTAAATATTATTTAAAGATGCTCATATACAAGTGAGCTCTAACTGTTAAACCGTTATTTAGCTTGATCCAATATAATATATTTGTTTGTTTGTTTCAAATGTTACGGCGGCTTTTCCAACTACATCTACTAAACCGATTCTAATGAAACTTTGCACACACATTGGGTTCCCGTGACAATATAACATTATGATAATTTCAATTGCAAATGACTGTCTGAGGAAAAAGTCGGGAGGTGGCTAGTGGAACATCTGATGAGAGCTGAAACCGTTTAATTTAAAAGTTTTTCGATGCACTTTTAAATTAAACTATTAAATTTACAGGTAGCAAGGCTAAACGGATTTTCTGTGCGAAGCATTGCTTTACCTGTGTAGTAGATTTCCGAGCAGGCCGTCTTATTCTTTCTAGGCACTTTATGATAATGGGTCATGTTTGACACGATCGACGGCAAAGGGCTATTTCATTAATAAAATGTAAAGTCGGTTTTTTATTTCCGGAGACAAAAATGACATTTCATGTGTTGCCTGTTTTTTACAACTCATAAATAGTGATGAGACACAACCGGTACTTACCGACAAACATTATGGTAGATACTTATCTTTATTGATATTAAAGTATCTGTAACACAATGAGTGCATAATCCGCGAAGTTCCAAAATGATACAATACTTTAGGTAAAAATGCCACCCTTTTGGAGATGTAGAATATTTGTAAATACATGATATTGCTAATATTTAAAGGTACATTTTATTTGATTCGAAACTCATTACTTATCTTACAAAGCTAAAAAGCTAAAAAGACGCCAAATCCGCTCTATTTCTCTGCGTTATAATTTCAAGCAACGAAATCACATACGTAGGTACTAATTATCCAATAGTAGGTTAAAGGTTGAATACAATGTAGTTATTATATGTAATTAATTTTCGACAAGTACCTAAAAATGTATGTTTTAACGTAAATAGTATTTTTTATTATATCGGTTATTAATAATTACACCACGAACCGACACAAAGGACAGCACTGTTTCTTAAAAGCTGGCCACATTATTTATGCGTTTGACATTTTGTAGCTGTCATTTTTGTCTCCGGAAATAAAAAACAGACTATAGAAAAGTTAGAGCGCTTTCCCAAAATGCGCAATAGCAAAGAGCGCCCTTTATCTGAGAACCGATACAAAGTCGAATTCTTTTACCAAATCATAACCTGACCTGAGTATTCCGCATCATATTACGAGTAATTAATACATTAATAACGTCCACTAAAGATCAATAAAAATTCTGAAGGCAAAATTACACATTTAGCAATCAACATTACACATTTCATTCTTTAGAATAAAATAATAACAGTTTAAAAACTATAAATATCTGTATATGTATATATGAATCGTTGATTATCCGTTTCATTGAGGTAATTAACATATTATTTTCTGGTTTTTAGTTTATAAGTTTTTGGAGTTTATGAGTTTTTGTTTTAAAAATTTACTTTATTTTTAAATTTTTAGTGGCGCTGGAAAAATATTATTTTAACCAAATAGACTTAAGTCTATTTAGTTAAAAGAAAAATTTTCCAAATCGGTCTAGCCGTTTTCAATCAAATAGCCGTAATCGGGGAACAAACCTACATAAAAATTGCTCTTTGTTATGAAGTCAGTTAAGACTGGAAACTTATTTCTAATAAGAAATGCACGAGAAACTAAGAAAAATGCCAAAATCGCTATATGCGTGCCTATGATATTTGAAGAGTTCCCTCGATTTCTCCAAGATCCCATCATCAGATCCTGATTTGGTTGCAATGGGACTACCTCGAAGGTATACTCTTTAAAACAAAAAAAAAAAGAATTTTCCAAATAGGTTCACCCGTCTTCAAGTAATCGGGGAAGAAACCTAGATACAAATTTACTCTTTTTTTGAAGTCGGTTAACACTAGAGACTTGTTGCTAATAAGAGATGGACGAGAAATTACGAAAAATACCGAAATCGCTATATGTATGCCTATAATATTTGAAGAGTTCCCTCGATTTCTCCAAGATCTCATCATCAGATTCCAATTTGGTTGCAATGGGACCACCTCGAAAGTCTACCCTTTCAAACAAAAAAATAATTTTCCAAATCGGTCAAGCCGTCTTCAAGAAATCGGTGAACAAACACACAAAAAAAAAATAAAAAAAAAACATACAGATGACTTGAGAACAGTCCTTCTTTTGGATGTCGGTTAAAAAAAAGGTAAATGTACCTACATAAGATAAACACGAATCGAAGGTACAATTAGGCACCAGGAGAAAAAGAAAAATAAACAGACCGCTTTTCCCCAGTCACTCAGGAAACTTTAAGTAAGACGTGAAAAATGAAATGAAAAGAAATGATTTTCCGCGCGAGTAGTCTGTGCAAATGAGCTGAATGAGCTAGCTCAGGCGGATGATTGAGTGCTCGCGAAGTTTCGCGACGGCGAAACAATAATCATTTGCGTTTTATGCATCCCTGTGATAAGGCATGAATGACGATTATATTAAAATTGTCTTAATATTAAACCAAGAACAAACAGTGGCCCGAGCTATTATTTTACAAGCTTAATTAAGCCAGAATATAACAGTGAATTTGTGTAGCTTATTAGTCGAAGACGGCTGAACCGATTTTGAAAATTCTTTTTTTTGTTTTAAAGGGTACGTTTCAGAGGTGGTTCCATTGCTACCTAATCAGGATCTGATAAATAAATAAATAAATAAATATTAGGGGACAATCTTACACAAATCGAACTAGCCCCATAGTAAGCTCAATAAGGCTTGTGTTATGGATACTAGACGACGATATATTTAATAGATACAAATACTTAAATACATAGAAAACATCCATGACTCAGGAACAAATATTCGTGCTCATCACACAAATAAATGCCCTTACCGGGATTCGAACCCAGGACCTTCTGCTTCGTAGGCAGGGTCACTACCAACTAAGCTAAAGCGGTCGTCAAAAATGATGATGATGATGGTGTGATGATGGGATCTTGAAGAAATCAAGGGAACTCTTCAAATATTATAGGCACACATACGGCTATTTGGTTATTTAAGATAGGGTCTCGGCATTTCTTATCGAAATTATTTTATTGAAAGCCGTTTGTATTAAAATTTTTAATTTTGTCGTTAGAATTATGTACAGTTTATGGAAAACCACCCTGTGCGTAGTGTATTTTTAACCGACTTCCAAAAGAAGAACGGTTCTCAATTCGTCTGTATGTTTTTTTTATTTTTTTTTGTGTGTTTATTATTATTGAAGAATTTAGTCGATATATTATAGCTGATATCATAAAATTGATAGCTATCTGCGAAAATTATGCTGAAAGTCATGGGTTGAAGTACAACTCAAAGAAAAGTGAGCTCTTGGTATTTAAAGGCAAAAACAAAGCTCCAGCTTTTGTACCTCCCGTTTACCTCAATGGTTCACCATTGCAGAGAGTCGCGCAATTTAAATACCTAGGGCACATTGTTAATGAGCAACTGAAAGATGACTGTGACATAGAGAGGGAACGCAGGTCATTATCTGTGAGAGGGAATATGCTGGCTCGTAGGTTCGCTGGGTGTACTCTTGATGTGAAGATCACTCTCTTTAAGGCATACTGCCAAACTTTCTACACCAGTAGCCTGTGGGCCAGTTATACCCAAAAGTCATACAGCACCCTGCGCATACTGTATAACAACCTGTTCCGGGCGATGGCGGGGCTTCCTCGATATTGTAGCGCACCTGGCATGTTCGCTGATGCGCACATTGACGACTTCTATGCGCTCATGCGCAAAAAAGTAACATCCCTGATAAGCAGGATAAGAGGAAGCCCCAATAGTCTGCTGCAGGTGGTCGCAGGAAGGCTGGACAGCGCCGTGCTCGGCAGGTTCAACGAGCTGCACGCCGCGCGCGCAGCTCGCTGAACCGGTCGACGGGCGCATGTGTTAGATTATATTTGTATTATTATTATTTTACTAACATAGTCAATAGGATCTCTTGTCTACTAACAATCTATGGACCATACTTAGTTGTCTGAAAATAAAGATATTTTATTTTATTTTATTTATTTATTTATAAAATAAGTATTAGTACTAAGTACAGAGGCTTCTCTCTCCAAAAAACTGTCATTCGGGTCCGACCACCGGACAGGGCGCACCGCATCCGACCGTCTCTCTCTATCGCATAACGCGTGCTCTTTCTAGTCGCTGGCTGCCCCCTACGGGGCGCCTCAATGCCACCCGATAAAATCGCGGAGTAAGTTACTCCTGCCGTTATCGCAATAAGTGCTATCGTTTTTGTGCTCACCAGTTGCCGCCACTGTCGAGTAGGGTCCTGAAGTATAGCTATCAGTTTGTTATTACGGGTGTGAAAACGAAGTTTACTTTTCAATCGTATTTAATGCCTTAAAACCTTATAGTAAAAATATCGAGCATGCCGCAGTATTGCGTTTAGTGCGGAAAAAAGAGGATAAGTATAAGTTTCCGAATGATGAAACTGTCTCGAAGCACTGACATTCGTTGACCATCTCAGATATTGCAGAATATTGATAACATTATTCTAATAACAAATAAACCCGTGTAGCCCCCCACAAACAGTGACATTTGACACTTCGGGGACCTCACACTACACTAGCGCCTCTAGCGGCCAAATCCACTCGCGGTAGCCCTCATTATAAGTAAAGTACTAGTGCTGCCACCTGTAAGCACGCCTATGAACTAGTACACTGGCTTTTCCTATCCTGCATGCTGAAGGCCATCTAGATGAAATTGTAAACAGTTGCACAGCTTTATACTAGATGGCAGCATCATCGGTTCGTCGTTTTGCTATATCTTATTATTTCATGATTGCCTGGTAGTCACTGCAAAACTAGAACCATGTAGCGCAGATTCAAACCTTGAGAATTTTGATTATAATGCCATCTAGCATGAATTTGGGAACTCGGGCCGTGCGGACGGCCGCCGCGGTAGTCCCACACTAAATCCTCTCGACATCACATAAAAACTTACCTTAGAACCACTACCTACAAGACGAACTACTGTATCACATGTTCGCTAGGTACACTCCCCACTTCGGTTCGAGTGTCCTTGCACGCCGATGAATAACTCCCGTGGTGCCGAGGTTTTGCCGAGGCATGCCTACCGCCACGAAGACCGATAGTTGCAACAGCTCAAAGAGCTAGCATTTGTTCAAGCACAAAAAAAAAAGCCTCGACTATAACAAACTATAATGACCAACATAGCCCAGTCGTATCTATATTGTTTGAATTCGTTTTCTTGGTATTGATTAGTGCTCATCTTGGTTTTATTGGGATTTTTATTGGCTACATACAGTTCCGTAGGGTTAGTAAAACCTAAAATCATTGCAATTTCAGTCACAACTGCACATATAAGTTTGTAATCCTATACAAATGCATGCAATTATAATCTGGGGGCACGGCAGTGCCCCCACCAAGTCAATCAAAATAAAGCCAGCACAAAATTACAGGACGTTGAAAATGGCCTGAATGGCTTCGAGAAAAGGATGGTACATGCGACTCGACTTGGCGGGGGCACTTACCGTGCCCCCATACACACTACTTTGAATTGCCCCATTTGCTAGCGTATTTGTATGTATAATACTATTTTTGATCATTATCTGTCCCGTCATTCTTTCTCCTTTTTGTCCTGCCTCCTGTTCCGATGTCTGTTTTCTGGGGTCCAGTTGGAAACTACCAAAGGAGATGGCGGGACAACGAGGTAAGTAGGTAGTTTCGAAAAAGAATAGCAAAACCTGGCCAGATATATGGAGAAGTGGAAGGAGAGAGGGACGGCAGTTGCCCAGTTGTGGGACTCCAAATCGGGTATAATATAAGTATCGACCGTGGAAAATTTAAATTTCGTAAGGGACATTTTGTTGTAAGTACACTAATTATTAATATACTAACTGAACACTAAATATACCAATGAAATTAGTTTTTTTTTTCTATCGGTCTGCTCTATTGACATTTTGATAACCCTTGAAATTAAAAAGTTAAGTAAGTAATGATTAAAGTTTCTCATAACCTCATTAAATTTAAAAGTGTTTAGCTCTCTGGTGTATGGAGTTGACAATTTAGTATACAAATCTATTTATGGCACTTTTGGCCATAAAGTGCCTTTTTCCGCGCACTACGCGTACGGAAAAAGCCGCTCTCTGGCCAAATGTAGACATAAAATGCTGTACACAACACGGAAGGTAATAAAGAAAGCCCTCGATCGCATATTTACGTCCCTCGCCTGCGGCTCGGGCCGTATTACCACTTTCTTTGTATTACCACCCTAGTTGTGTAATGTACTATTTTAATTGACTTAACAATACAGACATTTGTAATGTACATGTTTTCGTAGTTATGATAATATGATAATTTTTAGCTCTAGAGCGTAAGATATATTCCATAAAATTATTTTTTTCAGTATCGTAACGCACATTTTCTTCTTAAATTTACTGCGTAAGGGATACAATTTCCTAAACTATTGAGCTTATAGATTTCGCATCACTAGTTCGGTACGGTGTCGATCGACAAAATTATTTGAAAAGTATAAATCTAAGAATCATTCTAATCGGTTAAGAATTTACCCAGTAGGTAACGATTTATTTTTTTAATTGAATTTTGTTTTTTGACTCTGCAAAGTAGACCTAGGTCATTTACGACATTTGAAATTTCCACTGTCGATTAAATATATATATATATCAGCAGATAAAAGAAAAACTAGGGTTTAATATGTATATAACTTTATATTTTTAACAAATATAGAATCACACACTGGATTAGCGTGTATGCAAAATTGTGGGACGAAATATAGTACTATGTACATTGAATAATGTTAAAGCTAAGAGTAATTTAAATAATGTAACCTTTATAAATTCAACATTGTGTGTGATATTTACAATTTTACGCTAAAATTAAATTAATAGTTAAAGTATACCAGTCGTCAAAATAAAGGCAGTTGATTTATTTTGATCTATACTAAAATGTACTTAAGGCAAATTTCTAATTAAATATGTACATGTAATACTCATTAAAAATGTTTGTCGGACGGATTTGAAGTTGATTAATAAAAATCTTATCACAAAATCCAACTATATTATAAGGCACATTGACAAATTGTCAGATAAGATTTTATTAATAGGAGGTGGAACTGCTATCCGGTCGCAATTGCTTTGTTTGTACGTCATCGTAGGCAATTGTGAAAATACTTTTCTTCTCGGTTATTGGTAACCTCTTTATATTGCCAGTCTGTTGTACAAGCGTATTCATAGCTATACCAGAATCATTGTCGTCTATCTTACTTACATTTCTATGTCCTACGTCAGGGACACCATCCCCACCAATGTTTATTTTAGATACATGCACTTCTGGTGCATTTTTACGGCTTTCTTCATAACTAGTGGAGATAGATATACTATGCGTCAAAGCGCTTTCAGAGAGTTCCTGTTTTGTATCTTTCTTTTTTACGTCATCTTGATTAACGTATATAGGTTGCTGTTCAATAGAATGTCTTCGAGGCATTGCATCAGGTTGTCCTCCTAGATATTTGGGAATGTGCGTAGGTTGTATGTAGCACAATGGATTTTGATTTTCATACTGATGTTCATATCTGTGCTCTGAATGTTGCAGCAAAGGATGCACATCTGGTAATGGTCCTTCAGGAACCGGTGTCACTTTTTCTTCTTTTAGTAGACGAGGGTGAATAAAATCATTTTCTTTTCCCTTGGAGTTTTTTTTTGCCTCTGAAGCGTCTGCATTATCTTTATTTGTAATTTTTCCATACCTAGCCGCCTTGTCTTTTTCATCTTTTACGTCTTTCCCGCGTTGCACTTCCTCAGTTTTTGTTTTAGAAGGTCGTTTGGGTTTATTTGGAACTATTTTATCTGAAGGTTTTGATTCGGTTTTTGAAGCTGTGCTGGACGATTTTTTGTTACCATACCATTGCATATATCTCGGTAAACTCTTTTGAGCTGGTTTAGATGATTCTCCATCGCTTTTTTTACTATTGGAATCAGTGTTACTTGAGCTATCTTTTTTTGATGGGGATTCTTCTATATCAGGCGATTTTAATTTGATTGGTGACACTCCAGCTTTCTCTCGAGCTTCAGTTGACGATCCTTGTCTAGAAAATATCAAATTACGTTGATATTTTGAGGCTGAGCTAGCTCTGCTCTTAATCTCATTGCTATCATGTTCTAAGGCTAACAGATCATTTTCATTATTGGAGTCATCAACAGCTATTGATGATTGTCTATTGAACCGCTGTCGCCTGTCATGTAATTCTGATTCTACTTTTTCGTCTAGCGAATCAGATATCTCCATAAGCAATTCTTTTCTTAGCCCGGATTTTCTATCGTTTTCAGACATTTTTATTCGAGTCGAACACACAGTTTCGTTTTTTGATGTAGTGATTGTGCTCTTAGTCATATCACCGTAGTTCTTTATGTGTTCCTCCCGTTCATTCGTTTTACTTATTTTAACATGTTTTTCACTTTCTAAAGATGGTGAAACTTCACTCTCTTCTATTATAGGCGTTTTGATTTTTCTTTTGACTTCGTAAACCCTCATGCTTCGCCGGGGATCTTTGTATTTTATTTTCTTTTTGGGCTTTTTCCTTTTAACCCATGCTATTTTTTTACTATCGTCTTCAACAATCATTTCCGAATCATCTTCACTATAAGAATCATTGTCACTTCTGGCTTTTCTTCTTGTCGGCTTGGAGATTTCAGGTTCAGTCTGAGTGCCTATGTGGCATTCAGTCTGAGTAGCCATTACAGAATGTCCAGGTAAACTTTGTGTTTCTAATTTGCTTTCTACTTGAGATGCCGTCTCGTGATTTTGCATCAATCTTTCTCTTTCAATAAGTATTTGATGCAGAAGTTCGTTTTGTTTTCGAAGAGAAGATTCTAATAATTCTTGATGTATTGTTGATTTGTTTTGCATTTCTAGAAGAGCGGATTGCAAGTAATTTGCTTTTAGTGGTATGGCTCCTGGTACATCAAGTGGCATATTAGAGTAATCATGAAACTGATTAGGTACGTCACTTCCCGCCTGTGACCTTTGCCCAAAGCTTTTGCCATCTTTATCGTGTGGCATGTCTAAATCAGTTACTTTTTCCATTCTCTCTCTAATGTTCTTTGCCTCTTCCCCTTGTTCTCTTATGAATCTTTCCATGAGTAAATCTTTTCCACTGTCAACTACAACATATTGAGTATGTGGAATGAGTGTAACAGGGCGTTGTTGTTGTGTTGGGAGGTTTACATATCGTTCTTCTTCATTTTTTCCTCGTGTTACTAACCTTAAAATTTCCGTATTGCCTTCTTTAATGAAATACTGATCCCGACCGAGTGAAGATGGAGCACGATCTTTACCCTTACCATCTGATTTTTCATGCAATTTTCGGTCATCAGTCTTGAGGAAAACGCCGACTTCGGAACCACGATCTATTTCATGTCTACGTATTGAATCATTGTCTTGTTCACGTCGTTGGTAATGCAACGTTGCGATCCTGTCATATCCATTCTCTAAATCTTCAATGTATTCTTTATGTTTATTGGCAAAAGCCTCTTGAAGTTGCATTTCTTTAGTGTAAATAATATTAGGACCATCTCTGAAACCAAAACAATTATATTAGTAGCGTAAACTTATTTCAAATAATATTAAGGCGAGTAACTACTAATTATATAATAATTACCTCTGTCGGAACGACTGCCTGCCATCATTGTATTTATAATCGTTGTCAGCTGCGGCGTGAATAAATTCTTGTTTCATATCTCCTGGCGTTGACGCTGGTTTAGACTGTTCTTTAGATCCTCTATATTGTCTTTTGTTAAACTTCCATTGAGTCGGCTTTGTCCTCAAGTCTGCTTGTTCGGCACTCCACGCTTCTCTTCTTCTCCATTCGGTCGCTTGTATGGACTTATTTTCTAAATTTTGCGTCGATTTGTTTTCCCTCCCAAGTCCCTTGTCGCGCACCACTAAATGCACGTCGTCCTCTGTGGAGTTGACACGTATCACTCTTTTCCTAGAATGTATTAATAGATATCTATGTACCTAGCTGCTCTGTTATATTTTAATTATTACACATGTAGTTGTTATCAATGTGGCATTTAGGAAGAAAATACCATTGACATGCACGATTTGAATTATGAACGTAGGTCGGACTTTTCATCAAAAATGTGTGATGTCTTTGCATACAATATTTTATCGATATTTTTAAGACCTTTAGTTAATGTTTAGTTTTTCTAAACATTACTATTTAAAAAATGAACAATATCTTTTAATATCCACAAACGTTAGAAGACCAAAATATGTATATCATATAATCAAATGTTAAATAGTACTTTGAAATGGAATAGTTTTTCTGCAATTCTTATTATATTTATATGCTCGACCTGACATGCTTTTAAAAAGCTTAGTGATAAAAAAAATCGGCCAGGCTGTATTAGCAACGCAGCAGCAATGAAGTACGAAAGAAGTTTCTTGCATACTTTATAGGGTCATCTACGTCACCAACAAAATGTACTTGCAGTATCGAGTAATGACTTTATAATTTAAATAGTGGAAATAGAATAAAGCCAGTAGGCACTTCCTAAATTATAAGCATAACTGTTTCATTACCCATATTTATATTATTTGTTCCGTTTCGTCGTTCGACGTCTTCATTGAGAGAGTAGCGATGCACGCGCCGATTTGAACGCCGCCGGAAGCACCACGTGATGCCGTCGCCGCCTCCAAGCCGCACCCGGTCCCCGCCGTCAACTGTCAAAAGCAAAAACCCGCCAACTCGCTCGCCGCCATGTTAAACCATTGTTGCGTCGTCCGCCGTCCGAGACGGACGTCCGCCCTTAGCCTTTGCTCTAACCGGCGAAAACTATATTATCATTTTTGTTAATTATTAATATTCGGCTAAAAGCCGATTTCAAAAATCGCTCGGTTACTGCAAGGTTAATAGGTCTGACTATCTCGCGTCCCCGTGAATAGTTAGCCCGCGTATCTCCGAGATGTGAAGTAGGAGATACGAACGAAGTGCCACAACGTGCCGTCGCATGTTCCGGAGCAGAGCGTCGCGTACAGCAGCGCCGAGGACACGGTCAGGTACAAACTTGTACCGACAGCCGGTGAGTCAGCCATCATACCTACCTACCAACCAGGAGTGTTTTATTGAAATTAGAACTTTTATTAAGCGGAGGTTCTTTATCTGGAGCTCGAACAGTCCCAAAAGCGAATTTGCTCCAAGCGTATAAATTAACTCGTGTGGTAGAAACCTACCCTCATTTTTACTTTTAAAATTTTCAATGCTTAGCTCTTGCAATAGTCATATTGCGTTATTTTCTCAGCTGAAAGCATTACGATCTTCTTAATAAGTGTTCTTTTATCACGCGCGCTCCATCCTACCCTCGGATCTGGATGTAAAGACCGTTATTAAGTACGTGGTCTTCTGCCGCGTAATATCTTGCATCTGTGCTATCTAAACAGTATTTTAACGGCCGACACATAGTCGCCGAAGATGTAGTCGCTAACGTATACGTCGTTATTTTTATCTGTGCTTAGAGCGACGAGAATTTATCGAATTAATGAATAATTATCGCTGACTATGCCGCGTTATATTTTATTTGAATCGTGAACGTCGTGTTGAACGTGAATTAATGATTAAGAGAATTATCGAAAGTCACTTATGACACGTGGTTAACCCTTCCGCAAAAAGCGGGCATCGTGTCGATTCAGGTCCCGTGCCCCCTGGGCCGCCTTCACCGCATCCCGCAGAATAGCCGCATGAGCGCTTCCCTAGCCTAGACAAGAAGCACATTATCGACGTCTCGTGATAGACGCGCGTCCAGAACGCGGTCGCCGCGCCGCGGACCCGCCGCTCCCTGAGCACCGCGTGCGTGGCGCCTTTTATTTAGTGCTTCGACTGTATCTTAACAGGGTTAACGTAAGGAATCTTCAGAATGAATTCGGGTTCGATCCCCAGCTGCGAGATAATTGTAACAGCGGGGGTGATATAGATTTTTCCGGAATAATATTCCGAAAGTGACCCCGCACCGGCCGGACCCTGAGAAATAATTCCAGCGGACTCCGACTACAGGTACAGATCGCCAGGCATGAACCCTAGGAGAGGCGTTGCGGGGTATCGCAGAGCCGTAGGATCCAGCGAAGCGGCATAAGTATCCGGCATCCATAATCCCGTAGAGACGAAGATTGCTGTGGAGAAGTACCTCAAACGATCCGCCGCTCGTCCCCCCGCGCGCCCACGCCCTTACCGCTACGTCTACAGGTACGCCTTCACTCTACGCATCGATCGACCCGTCGGCCAGTAATGTTCGCGTGACCTCGTGTGGGCGCCCTCGCAGCGCGGGTAGCTAGTCGCGGGCGGTCGCGGGGGCTCCGCGGCGCCGCCCGCGCCCCGCCCCCGCCCCGCGCCCCGCCCGCACCCCGCACCCGCCACGCGCCAAGACATCGAGCGCCACCATGTACTCTCACTGAAATTGAGAACGAGGTCACAATGTGTGCTGTTGCGTCACTTCGTGCGTGACGCTGCGTCCTCGTGCAGACACCGCCTCGGCCGTCCCTCCGCGTCACTCCGCGTCAGAATCTGCGGATTTTGGCGGGTTTCGACACTGAAATGCTACTACAGTTTATGGCCTCACCTGCTGTACAGGTACCTATGTAAGTTATCGGTGTCGCCATTGTGCCGTCCGCCGTCGCGGCATCCGCCGTAACGTCAGCTTCTATCGAGGCTCCGGTCGCCGCTATGGCGTCGGTCACCTCTCCGGTTGTTGCCGTAACGCCACCACTTGGGTGTCATCGCAATGGTAAATAACGCGCTATAGCTCCACCCACCGCACCAGTACGGGTCGCCTCGATGGCTCCGACCACTGCTGTGATGGCGTCCATCGTGCCCGCATCGGTCGCTGCGAGGGCGCCAACCATGCTACAGCATCTAGCGCGCCGCAGGCATCGGTCTTCGCAATGGCATCAACCACCGCTATACGGCGGTCTCTACGCTGGCACAGGCTGCCGCAATGGCACCATTGGCCACTGCGCCGGCATCAATGCTGGAATCACACTTTGCGCCGGTACGGATCGCCCCAATGGCTCCGTTTGCCGCCGCCCCCGACATAATTCGCCATACTGGCCTTCTGCGGGGCTACCCTGCGCGCTGGCACGGATCGCCGCAATGGCGCCACTTGCCACTGCCCCCGGTATCAATTGCCACACCAATCTTCTATGCGGGGCTCCTCTTCGCGCTGGCACGAATCGCCGCAATGGCACCGCTCGCCACTACACTAACATCGGCCGCCTCAACGGCACCGACTGCTGTCTACGCGTGAATATCGGCTGCTGCAATGGCACGGATCGCCGCAATGGCACCGCTCGCCACTACACTAACATCGGCCGCCTCAACGGCACCGACTGCTGTCTACGCGTGAATATCGGCTGCTGCAATGGCACGGATCGCCGCAATGGCACCGCTCGCCACTACGCTATACATCGGTCGCCACAACGGCACCGACTGCTGTCTACGCGTCAATATCGGCTGCTGCAAGGGCACGGATCGCCGCAATGGCACCGTCCGCCACTACACTAACATCGACCGCCACAACGGCACCGACCGCTGTCTACGCGCCACTACCGGCTGCCGCAACGGCACCACCTACCGCCATGGCGCTGTCGCAGGTAACCTCTGAAGCACCGCGCGCTACACGCGCTACTGCAGTATTTTGAGAGTCCCCATCAGAGAATTCAGAGGTAAAGCGCGCGTCTCGACCAAACTCCGTCGCAGCCGTCACTCCGACGTCATCATCTTTCTCGCCACTACATCAACATCTATAAAAGTATGTCGCGCCTCCCGGGTTTCTCCGAGAAGCTGGGAAATGTCGAGCACCACCATTTTAAAAGACTTGTCGATATCCCGACGTACGCGTTTTGACCAGTCGGAACAGACCTTTGCCACCAATGAGTCTGCCATCTGAGGTAAAAAATGCTTCTTATCCCATTGGAACCAATCACCGTAACTGTCTTACGACTCTTAAGAGTACAGGTATGTCATCTTGTGTTCGCTACATCCTTATCGGAAAAGGCAATGCCATCAGGTTCAAAGCAGAACGCGCAGCAGCTCTCCGCCCGGCCGCGGCCACTGTGGCCAGGCTTCGCCAAGGCCAGCATTTTTGCTCGCGACTAAATAGACAATCTGGGTAAAAACTCGAGAGAGCGTGCAGCGGTTCATCTTTAACACTATAGAAGTTATGTGGGCTACTTTTGCATATCTGACTGATATTTATACGCCTATTTTGCGTACACTTTAAAAGTAATCTAGCCGCGCCGGTAGAAATTTTTAAGTTATATCGGCAAATACTTAATTTTTCTTCATTATTCTTTAATCGCTACGGCGGCCCTGCCATACAGGGGTGAGATATGAAACCCTCGAGGTATTTTCCTTGTCTATACGGACAGATGTACCATATGGTTAAACTTCTAAAGCCGATCCAGTTAATGGCCCTTACTTAAGAATCAAACAAATTCGTAAATAAATGCACAAATATCCAGAAAACTATCCGCTTGGCAAGGTGGAGATAGTTGCCGACGCGACACGGTTTTCGGAGACACAATTTCAAGTGGTTGCTAAGTAAGTCTGTTCATCTACATCACGTTCCGCTCTCTCACTGCGGAGCCGCTGGCAAACACCGAAACTACACAATCTGCAGACACACCTTTGTACGTATCTCCAAGGTGCCAGATCTGGCTACTACAGCCGCTAGGCTCCGACATCGGACCTGGCCGAAGTAGAAGATCATGGCGGCCCAAGAAAACTAATCGCAGGGTCGTTAGCCTAACAAAAACTAAAATGTCAGTGTCAATAGAACGCGACCCTAATCGCGTTGACTATTTATTTTTTACTTTTATTTTATGTGTTTGTTTAAAGCGTGAGCACCCGTACCTAGTACTATTCAGAATAAGAACAGTTAAGATTGTGTTCTGGTAATATTCTGATTCTCTAAAACTTAATTTGGTAATCGTAATTAAGCCAAAATTGCTTCGACTTGGCTAATGATACTTTTGACGCCACGCCAGAGTATAAAGTGCTATGCATCCCTCCTCCTGTTTGAACTGTGCCTACGGTATGTCCAACATGTACAGTTTCGTCTTGAGCTTGGTAATACATCATAAGAATACAACAACGTAATATAACGATATCCAAAAACATGTTAAAATGTCATACAACAGTGTCATATATATATATATATATTCTAACTTATCAAAACTTCTTTTAAATTCGGAAACGAATTACCGTCAACTAGTACTAGTATCAACACTGAATGCTTCATATCCTATATATACGTATGATATGCCTTTGTGGAAATATAAAAGGTCTAATCCCCTATCAGTATCTCTAAAATGTCTACGTGTAAGATTTCAAAAATCCCTGACGAGGACTGCTAGTCCTACTCGCCTCGAGCCAAGAGTCGTCTAAACGGGTTCCCTTCTCACGGTCCTGGGTAAAGTACAACTATGTTATCAGGACATCGAGAACCGCAGACTGCCCCTGCCGAGTATCTTCTGTCAAGTGGGTCCTACATACACTAGCATACTTCGTGAACCACCGGGTAACTAATGCGTTACTATCAGGTACGTTAGGCAAGTACTCTTGCCGTATGCAAGGCAAGTCCTTTCCCTTCTCGCTGACTTAAGCTTCACATTGTTGCGCCCTCTCACTCGCCACCAGGAGATAATAAACAGATCTCAATGAAGACGTCGAACGACGAAACGGAACAAATAATATAACATTTTACCTTCCAATAAAATGATTATTATTTTTCCTGAAGTCGTTCGACGTCTGAGTAATGGCTTCCTGGTGGACCACCAAACGCATTACCTCCGCAACAATGGTTTAACATGGCGGCGAGCGAGTTGGCGGGTTTTTGCTTTTGACAGTTGACGGCGGGGACCGGGTGCGGCTTGGAGGCGGCGACGGCATCACGTGGTGCTTCCGGCGGCGTTCAAATCGGCGCGTGCATCGCTACTCTCTCAATGAAGACGTCGAACGACTTCAGGAAAAATAATAATCATTTTATTGGAAGGTAAAATGTTATATTATTTATTCAAGTGACCCTGACGGAAATTGATAATTTTGATGTCAAAAAATAAATGATTACTTTAAAAGTCCGACCTATTGTTATGAATGAAATTTGAAACTAATTCAATGCAAATAGCAATGAAATTAAGGCGAAACGATTAATAAATGAAGATTATGTACCTACCAAAAGCTCAGGTGAAAACATGCTCGGATTAATTGGTGCATTTTAGTCTGTTAATAGGAAAATAAATAAAATTAAAAGGTGGTGCTTGTGAACACGAACGTAGTGTTATTTTCAAATATATGTATAGCAATGAGGTGTTTGCTTTGAATTTCATTTTAAGCATTTGCTTATATATTTACCTTGGTGGCATATAAAGAGGGCATCCTTCACAAATACAGCAACATATCAATAACAGTAGCACCAAGGCTACTAAAATTGCCAATAAAATTAACAACCAAAATAATAAACGACTCTCTGCTTTGTAAATCTGAAACAAATAACAATAAAATATTTATACATGCATTGAATATTACTGATTGTTGCTATAACAGCCATTATTTATAATCATACTCACAGAGTCCTCATCATTTGACGATGTTTGGTCTTTGTGTCCTTGCCCTGTGTTTGCACCTAAATTGGAATCTGATTTGGAGCCTGAGTTAGAACCAGATTGAGTTCCCGTGTTAGTGCCTGTGTTCGTCCCTGCATTTGAAGATGGTCCTGAGTTAGAACCTGAGCCTGAACCAGTTTCTGACCCAGTGTTGTAAATAGTTTTGCTCTTTGCTAGTTGTTCTTCGAGCTTAGCGACGTTTATGGCTGCATTCCCCGTCATTCGCACCACAGCTGTGACTTCACTTCTAAAAATTACAACATTAATGTTATCTATTTATTTCCAATAATGAAGCATTTAAGTAAGGGTCATGTAGTTAATATTTTCAACTACTTACTTATCTTGACTAGGTGTTGAACCATTTGAATCTGTTCCTCCATTATCATTACCTTTATAAGGTTTAATCTCAATAATAGTAACTTTTCCTCCTGACAAGGTACTCAACAATTCTTCTAGTTTCCGCCTATCAGGATTTGCTCCAGGAACTATGAACGACATTGTCTTGGTCTTGCTTTCTGGAGGATATATTTTTACAGTAGCGGACGACGACAAGCTAGGGACTCCTAAGTCGTGTGCTCCTATTGTGAGTACGTAGTTTTCACTTTCTTGTTCATCATTATATTGACGTTTTTGTCGATGAACATTTTGCTTCTTGGTTCTTTTTAATGTTTCAAGTAGATATAGCTCGCCTATAAAACACAAAATAAACGATTTAGCTGTGAATGATTTTTTTAAATAGAAATATATGATATACGGTAAATATAATCAATACCTGACTCTTCGTTTACTGCAAATTTTCCATCATTATTTCCTTGTAAAATTTCATATCTGACTATATTATTTGGTGGTTCCGCGTCTTTGTCAACTGCCTTGACGAACGCCGCTGACGTGAAGTTATTTAGACTTGGCGATAGTACAAATTCATATAACGACCTTTCAAATTCTGGTGGGTTGTCATTTACATCTAGTAACTTAATAATTAATGGCACTGTTATTCTTAAACCTACGCCTTCATTATCTCTAGCCTCTACTAAAAAATGCAAGTCCGGCATCGCCTCGCGGTCGAAGCCGTGGTTGTTCGTCGCAACCGTTATCACTCCTGACATGGGATCTAGGTTCAACGACGTATTTAAATATCCTAATATGGCAGTGTATTGGATCTTTCCAAATGCTCCTGTGTCTACATCATCGGCAGCAACTTGAACAACACTCGTTCCTGCGGTTACATTTTCATAGAGATCTACGTCATATGATGCCGCTAGGAAAACTGGTGGGTTATCGTTTACGTCATTTAGATAGACAGTAACGTTTGCTGTCGCCGATAAGTTTGTTGCTGGACCAAGCTCCTGAGCTACAATCTGAAAACATAAATTAAAATTGAGCTAAAATATGTAAAAAATACGCTTAATTTTATTTAAATAATTAAATTGAAGTCCTACGTTTTATGAGAACTCTGAACTTGTTTTAAAAGGCGGCCAAATAAATTATTGCGAGGACTTACCTGAAACACAACAGACTTGCGAGCCTCGAAGTCCAACATCGTATTGTCTCGTACTTTGATGATGAACGGCGCGTGTCGTTCGGCGACTGTCGGCGATATCTCGAAGGTTCCGTTGTTATTGACCAACGAGAGCGAGAAGACGCCATTTTTGCCAGCATCGTTGTCGTTCACTTGAGGGATGTACGGGTCGTTGAAGGTTAAGGCTGTTCCTTGAGGCGCATTCTCGTCCAGGTAGGTGATGTAGCTGGAAGAGCGCATAGCTTGATGACTAAAGGAAAACTAACTGGCATTAGAAACTTAAATTTATTGATATCGCATTTCTTCGTTTTCCAATTTTTTCTGTCGTTGATTTTCAAGTTGATTTCTTATTTGTTACAGTACGATTATTTTCACTTAGATACTCCGGAGGTTTCGGTTTCAATAGTAAAGATTCGTGTTTTCACATAGAGATATAAAGCCCTAGAATTTACTCACATAAAATATTAAAATCTTTTTAATATAATTAATAATAAAACCTTTATTAATAATAAATTCATATCCTAAACACTCAAATAGACTATAACTAACTTTTTATGACATATGTTACGGGCTAGCTTTCAAAATCAAAGGAATTATTAATAATTTTTGGTTTCATTATTAATCCAAAAAGTATGTGTTTTAAATTTCTTTAAAAGCGTTTAAGAGGAAACAGGAGGGCAGTTTTCCATACAAACGTAGTCCCCTGTTTCTTCCCTGGATAATGCCAGTAGAGCAATCATTTTTTGGCCAAAAATCTATGGCTACTATTGATATGTTCCTATGTTTTCCTTTTTACGATAAATTGATTCTCAAAAGAGATATTAACCTTCAAAAACCTAAAAAAAATGCCAGATTTTCCGCTGTGTTCACACATTCAGAAAACAAATTTGACTAGATTATTAAAAAAAAGGAAAACATAGGAACACGGCCAAAGCCTTTCTTTAATGTAAAAAAAACGACGCTGGGACCCTGGGGACCTAGTGCGCGCTGGCTTTTTAAGAATCTGTCGGCGCGTCTAGTGGAAGCCACCAGTGACCAGAGGGCTGGCCAGTATTTCGCTCAGCGAATTAGCATTGCCATCCAGCGTGGTAATGCGGCCAGCCTTCTGGGCACACTCCCCAGTGGCAGCGATTTGGAGGAAATTTATTACCTTTAGTTTGTTTGTTTTAATTTATAGTTTTAGTTTGTTATTGTTTTATTTAAATTTTATTGTTTACTAAATAAATATCGATATTGTTTAGATATAATGAAAATTTTTAATTGCTACTGCTAAGCAAAAATGTATTTGCACAAAATTATTTGTAACTTGTGCTGTGGATTGTGAACTAAGAAAACGTTTAAAAATGGAATGTCCAATTATTTGTACTTATGGGAAAAAAAATTACATTAAAAAAACATAACGTACCTACTATATACCTATTGAAGATCTAATACCGCTAAAATGTTCTTATATTCAATGTTATTTAATTTTGGTTTGTGTACTTAAAGACGTTTTGGATTTAAGTAGGTATTTTTCAATATTTAATCAATGGCATCATCATCATCAGCCTATATACGTCCTACTGCTGGGCACAGCCTTACTCTCATTGATAAAAGGAATGGGCTTTTGCAGTGCAGGTGGGCGACTTCACATATTCTTTTGAATTTCGTGGATATATGTGTCGCAACTAACTGGTTTAATCAGCCATTTGGTTAAATGCCTAGCCATTTTCAATAAATTATGACCCGCCAGCAGGTTGAGGAAGCTACTATTTCTGCTCTGAGGGACACAAGCTAACTAACAAACCTAACCTAAAATTTAAATGAAAAGGCTAGGCAGTTAACTAAATGGCTAATTAAGCTAGTTGGCGGCGACATATGTACGAAATACTTACAATTGGTTTTCAAAGTACGGCGGCGAGTTCTCCCTCTCGGGCAGTATGAAAGCCAGCTGCACAGTCGAAGACATGGCCTCTGGCTCTTCCCTGGACAGTCTGACTTCCTCCGCCACCACAGTGAGCAGGATTGGGGCGCCCGCGTGCGAGATGGCTGCTATGTCCTCGATAGGCCGCTCCAAGGTCACTTCACCTGGAAACGAGGTATCATATGTGGTTAATACACGTGGAAGCTCCTGATTAACTAGGCATTGCATTGTTGCAGAAGTTACATTAACATCAATTAGGAATTATTTTCATACTTATATCGGATCGTATTGGAATTTGATTAGATGTGTAGAAACATGATTTTGTACTTAATCTACAAAGGTAACTAACTCAAAAGGGTCTTAGTGTTGTCTGTCACTAGGAAGTAGACAACTTTGCAAGCTTTGAACGATTTTAACTATAAAATTTACGTTGAATCACTTCATAAAGATAATGCGATGAAGCACAGACACACAGTGGCTACAGGTATGTACGCTATGTATATTCTAATAACTAAAAATCTGGCGTGAGATTTTGTGTCAAAGTTAAAGATAAATAATATACTTGATAGATAATGGCAGTAATATTGGTCCATTAGGGTTACAAGAGTAAACTGGAAAAACAGTTCTTTTTAATGTCTGTACATTTCACTGTAACAGATTTTATGGCAGGCAATATTTTTGTATAAATAAAACTATGGAATTCGCGCCATCTGTTACCCGTACCCCTTATCAGCATCCTCCTACGGGAACAAGTCTCACGTTGAGAAATTCCCCTTTAACTTATGTGTTCTGGTTCTCACAATGAAAGGTAGATGGCGGTACTTAGGAACATTTTTTTGGAAGGTCTCTGAATTGTAGAGGTGTGTTTTGGCATATTGATCTCCACATGGTTATGGGGTACTTTTTATTCGTGTATACTGTGAAGCAAAAAAGCTCTCCAAACTAGGACAAATCCGGGGAAACCCAGACGGATGGCAGCCCTAGGTACCTAACTCGAAAAAAGCCGCTGCTTTCCTGATTCTTCCGTTTGATTATTCCAACAAGTTGTCACCGAGAGAAAGAATGTAGTTCGCAATTAGCATACAAAAGATTGCCGCCATCACCTTTTGAGCAGAAAGGATTCTGACAACTGACGATGGTCGTCGTTAATTTGATAATGAGTGAGCCCGTACAATGCCTTTTCATGGCAACACAACATCTCCGTTTAAAAGTCAAATTTCTATGAAAATGTGACTTTTGAATGTTGCCATATTCCGCTCTGCAAAGTTATCATAGTCGCACTCTAATTAGAATATGGAATGCTAATAATCCTAACGTTAGACCATTGGAACTACAACTCTTAGTGCTGAATTTTACTTTGCATTATTTACCTTTAACTTGTGACGTTATGGAACGTCCATTAATTGGCAAATACACGGGCAATTAACCAATCAATTTGGATTTAAAACGTTGAAAATAAATTATTCTGTCTACGTACCGAAATACCTAGTGTTCAATAAATTATGAATTTTGACGACATACTTTATATTCATTTTACTCATTGCGATATAAAAATATATTATTATTATTAATAACGTCTCCGCCACCAGAATCCGGCACAGGATATTTTTTATTCAGGATCAACCCTATGGATTCAGTAAATTATAAGCTGCTATATCGTAAAAGTAGGTATTATTAGTGAAATTAACGTTATTTTTGGTGTTTAAAACAAAAAGTTAGTCTAATTCTTCAATTAGATTAAGTACCACCGTCATGTAAGTAACGATACTTTTCAGTTTACTTGTGAATAAACATAAGACATAAAGCTGTTGTAATAGTGAAAGAGGTTTTATTTTTATTAGTCAATTGTTATATGGTAGTTATGATTGTAGAGAGTTAAATTTTGTACTTAACAAAACTTAAAATTAAGGTAAAAGATGTGGTTATTTCACTTAAATTATAATAGTGAATCATCCATTAACATTCAGTGAACCCGTAGGGTTGGTCTTGCTCACGTCTTCCGAATCACCCTGTATTTAAAACGTGTGGGTTGTATCTAAGGTACTTACATAGTATATAAAACTTGATTGATGCTAATATTTTCCTCTATCCCCATGTATAAAAATGAATAGTCCGAAATAGTTATGTAATTTTTATTTACCTATACTATACAATATTAGGAAGAAATTGTTATAAACCAACTCCTAACAGACATATTGAGCGCAAGCTCTGTATCCCCGTTATGCCGAAAACAATAAAAACTCAGAAACGCACCTACAACGTAAATCAACATACCTACTAATAATTAGAACTACGTTAATTTGTTCGCTAACTTCCTAAATCCATTACCGTTATGCGAGCGGCGGACATAGCGCTTTGAATCTCGATTCCATTCAGTTCGTATAAGGTGTTCTGATTAATGCGATAAATTCGCGAGTATGCCTCTTCCAATATCGGGTAAGTTCCAATAGGGCTGTGCTCCATTGTCGGTTTGTCGCCGACTAGCCGCCGACAACTTCAAGCACAGTTACTCTTAACCTATAATTATGACAATCGGGTGTGCTTGTCACAGTGTGTATGCCTTTTTCAAAGTCGGACTAAGCTCTTATTGCCGCGCTTGTCTATTGTTTGCTAGGACCCCGATTAGGTCGCTTGTAAAGTCCGGTTTGACAATCAAATAATTCACCTCGCCAGGCCTGGAATTTATTTAAAGATGCATAGGAAATGTTTTTTATGTAATAATGTGACAGTGGAATAAAATATAGTGTTTTGTACTCCCTGACTTGTACCAATCCATTTTTTCTTAGGCTTGAGCTCGGTCTTTAACAGTACATTATTTAATAATGAAATAGTAGTATATGTGACTGTTATTATAATGGAAGGCATTAAAATAGGGGTGTGAGTTTATGAAACGAGCCGACAACCCAATTTCACAATAACATCACACGAGAGTTTTAATGCCTAATTATGTACAGCTACATACACTCCTTGATACACATAATATAAGCTTTTTATGATGTGATGTGTTCAAAAACCGCAAATTAAAAATCTCAAATGGCGGTAAATGAAAACTTTTGTCACGCATGTTACGCAATCATAGGTTTTTTAAATTTCTGGACAAACTAGAGTCATCCTCAACTATCATATCGTTCGATATCAATTATCGTGCTTGAATTGTCAGAATTGTTTGAAATTGACATATCATTTCGCATAAAACGTCATTTCGACTGATGTTACAATTGAGGTCAATTCAAATTGCTTTGTTTTACAGGGATGTTCGAAATTTAAATGTAATAATGACATCGAATTCGATCTTATTATGTAGCAATAAAAACATTTTCACACATAAGAAATTTGTTCCAACAAAACAGTTTATTTTTATAAGGGCCATAATTAGCGGTTTATGAATGCATTACATCTAGAGGGTTTATGTGATATGTATGTAGATAACAGCTTTTAAAATGTTTAATCGGCAATTAAATGCATTTATTTACATCTCTATTCTCTAGTAACGGTTCTTCCTAGGCGGCAAGTTTGCGCGGGCGGGCATAGTTAGCGACTTGATTATGTCGGTACGGATCCTAGCCTGTATTCTCAAATCTATGGTAGTAATGGTACCAACTACAGGTTCCGATGATGTTAAAATATCACGCATAATTGCTGCTGCCAATATGGCCAGGCCACACATTTTGACTAAGGTGTAGGGTTTGTTGAAAACTTAAATAACGCTAGGATTCACGCAGAACGCTATACGGTATGATGTGAGTTAGAGAGTCTTTGTTAGGTTAGGGCGTGTAGTTTTCAGAGCTGGGCTCTCCATAAGATATGATAACTTTTTTACATTGCAAGCAATATGTAGGTACTCGTCTTGGCGTTACTTTTTACCCGACTGCGGCGAAGCCCAAAGGAGGCTTATGTGTTTGACCTGTATGTATGTATGTATGTCCGTTCCTATGTCCGCTCGTAACTACTCAACGACACAACCGATTTTGATAAATTATACATTATTAGATTCGTCTTGATGGCGAGAGTGGGTATGAAGTTCGTTAAAATAAACAAAATGGCGGATTTCGTGCACTATTAAAGTGCACCGCGGTCGGGTTTTTTTTAGTAAAAATATTTAGTTATATCGTTTCTTTTTGTACCTAAGTTACATACTTTTCGTAGTTGTTATTATTATGTTTATTTTTTTACCAATTATAAATAGGTAAGTACTGATTTTTTTATGTTCCTAGCTTGAAAATTGACAAAAGTTCCATTTATACTTTCATCCCCATATTTTAAGGGGTGGGGGGCAAAATGTACAGATTTTTTAATTTTTATGATGTTTGTGTGTAAATTCTAGCTTTCATACCAATTCAGCTTTCTATGACTTCAGAATGTACCCTAACAGTTTTGAATTTTTAATGATCATTAATCACTCAGAGAGTGCGTGAGTGAGTGAAGAAATCTGGTTATTTTAGATATAAGTGTATATATAAAGTATAATAGTTATTAATTTCAAACTTGGCATGTTTAATAAGTACTCTTTTGACATCATATCCTGAGAATTTGGACTTTCTAGCATTGTCCAGACCGAATCTATAAGGGGACAAAAAAGTACCTATAGTAAAAGACTAAATCTAAGGGATATAAAAAAACAAATAATATGCATAAATCGATGGTAAGTGTGACAGCCAAATATAAACCTTACAGTTACAGCTATTAAAAAAAATAAAACTGCAAAAAGTCCGTTTGGATGAAAAGTTCCGCAAAGCAACGCAGACGCGAGTCGTTACCATAAAAGGGTAACTTAACTTTTTCAGGTCTATCAATGCGATTTCTAATGCGACGTACCCATTCGATTGGCACCGGTCACTTAAATCGAGTGAAACGACCCAAACGGCTGTCCGCCGGGGCATTTAGCTGAAAATCGACCTGTGTAATCACCCCATAAAGGTCAGAAAAGCAATAATGCCTTACGTACCCGTATGTATCAGGATCTGCCTTTGTTTGTTGTACCTATACTCTCACTAAATATTTTTTTATTTGATGAGCTTATCTAAAATTATTCTAGATATGTTTTTTTGATTTTATATACTAGCAGTCCCGGCGAACATCGTCCCGCACAATGAAAACGCGGTCACCACTACTGGGTCCAATTGTATTTTCAAACCATCCTCTAACTCAAATACACAAACAAAATTTCATCCAAATCAGTCTAGCCGTTTAGGAGGAGTTAGGTGACACTGACAAACACACGTACAGAAGAATTATATACATAAAGATAATCAAAGTGATATAAAAATGCCTAATTTACATCATCTCCATTGGACATTTTCAAGACATATGAGAATATCTCTCGAATAGGGCAAGTTACGTCAAAGTGTTTATAGGGACACCAAAATAAAGATAAGGCTAAGCAAAGTTTCTAAAGGACTACGACCTAATTATCTTAACTACACTGTGCAGTGTACCGACAGTTGTGCTCTACGCGAAGGGACGTTCAAAGGCCCTTTATTATGAATTAAGGTACGGGCAAACAATGGCTGAAGGCGAGACGACGGGTTTGGTCTAATGAGCCATTATGCTGCAAGGCTGTGGCAGTAGCGGTGTTCACCGATTCAGGATATCACTCGATATAGTAGGTACCTATAGGGGTCTGGACTCCTAGTCATGCCGTCCTTTGAAACTAAATGAGGTTTGTTTAGGTGCCTATCCTCCACTTTATTTAAAATAGGTATATCGTTGTTTAAACTTTCCAAACGCAAAGGTTACACGATTATTAACATTGACACGTTAAAGGTGAATTTCACTTTTGACTAGATAGTATCTAGTATCTACGCAGTCTGCTAGACACACTTTGTTATTCTACTAAAATTGCTTTAGTAGTAATGAATTTTGCAAGTAAGCGAGCATACGCTTACTAAAAATAATATTTTGTGAAAAATAGTTTGCTGTTTAAAGATGTATTTAGGTAAGTACTAGCAGTTGAAGCGTGACCTATTCTTAAGTAGGACCAATCTGGGTTAATTAATGTTTGTGTTTGGCGTAAACACTGTTGTTTTATTCGCGGAAGTCGGAAGTGAAACTAAACTTATAACACAAAGCGTAGTTTCTGAAATCGCTTTTGCTACTTCCCCTTAATCTTTTCTGTCATAATGACAACAGCCTACGTTGTTAAGCTATTAATTGTCTTACTAAATGACGAAAGTTTGCCTGCGAAAGTTGAAATCGTAAAGAAGTTTTTGTTAAACGAGCGCGAACTAAATCTGATAGTGTTTAATAACAGTGAAGTGGGTCAGAGTGGCTACCAGGGCTAAAGCAAGGCTGTGGGAGTGGCGATAACGAAGTAGGATATCCTACGGAAGCCGCCGGACGTTAGACGGACGCGCTGATGTTATCAGGCTAAAAAATGAAAACTACTCTAGTGTGCTGGTGCCCCAATGGAATGCAGATGCGACATTGCGGTTTTTTATTTAGGTCGAACTAACTAATAAACCGATTAATGCAATGTATTGTGCTGACTGCGCGTTCTATTAATCGAGTAAAGTCATCACATTAAATTACTGCGTGTTTTGACGAATAGTGAGTGACCTTTCTGCTTAATGATAAAATAACTGCACTAAGAAACTTGTATATTATTTATTTTAGGTCAGAACTCTGACAATAACAATTCGCTTTCGTAAATTCACGAAAAGTACAGTGGTAAGAGTCGTTAAAAAGGCAGTAACCCCTCGCTCGCGTGAATGAAAAATCTTTGTGTGAAAATACGTCCAAGTCGGGGCTCGCGCGTGGGTTAATAATTTCTCTTAGGCATTTACGCAAATGTTTACCCCCAAGAGGGTTCTAAAAATGGTGCACTTAGCCTTAAATATAATAAGTGTTTTTAGAGGATCAAGTAGGTATTTTAAATAATGATCAGTTTTTATCTACAATTTATTATTTTTTCTACTCCTGTACTGTTATCTGTCTTTTACTTGGTCACGAACACTAATATAAGAACATACATAATATGAGTTCAGAGAAGTCTATACTCTATTCCCCAAAACAGTACTAGTGTCGTTATAGTCACATTAGATACCTACTGCTAGCAGCTACAGACTTCTAAATCTAGGTTAAACTTAAGTCAAGGATTAAGCGCTCAATTCTAACTTTACGATAAAAATGCAAAACTACCAACTTAACAAACAATTAAATTGCTACGGTTTTAAAAAAAACTAAACTTTCCGAACTAAATTCATTGATGCTAACATAAAAAAAGTATTTTTAATATACTTTGACCCCTTTAGCTTAGTTGGTAGTGACCCTGCCTACGAAGCAAGAGGTCCTGGGTTCGAATCCCGGTAAGGGCATTTATTTGTGTGATGAGCACGAATATTTGTTCCTGAGTCATGGATGTTTTCTATGTATTTAAGTATTTGTATCTATTAAATATATCGTCGTCTAGTATCCATAACACAAGCCTTATTGAGCTTACTATGGGGCTAGTTCGATTTGTGTAAGATTGTCCCCTAATATTTATTTATTATTATTATTACTTAATCAAGTCACAGCGTGTCGTATATATCAAATTGAAAAAAAAAGTTTACCATAGACACATACTGTTAGTCATACGTCATATTTGCCTTGTTTGTAGGTTATGCTGAATTTTGTATTTTATATTTTAAAACCTAGTCGTAGAAAAAGTATTGTATGCAACGTTGTATAATTAAGTCAAAAAACGCTCATTGCGTCTCTACTTGCGATACTCGCCGCTGACGCGGCTCGTATCGCATCGCAACTCACGGAATTCGCATTTTTTGAGCCTACTTATACAACTGTTGCATAAAATACTATTTTTTACTACAATTATTTACGGCTGGTATAATTATGTCGATTCATAAGAGCTGACGCAGATTTAGTATGAAATAAGCACTCGTTGCATACAAAATTCGCACCCCCTTTTATGAATCGACCTATAGACCTAATGAAACCATAAATATTTTTTACGTCAATTTAAACAATCATCTCCTGACTTAGATGGTATCTGCTACTTAATGTATGTATGTAATGTAATGACATATACTGACATCAATTATTTGTTTGAATAGTTCTGTGAGGTAGAAACCACTTGGAAAAACTAATATACATACAGTAGCACCACGTTGTTTTGCATATTCAGTCTGAACTCTTGTCATTTTGCCTGTTTAAGCCCAACATCCATTAGGCAGATGGCTGCAACGCCTTGCAAAACCCGCCCTTTATGCTTACTCGCCTTGCATACCTGCCTTTAAAATACCGTACTCCACCCCTTCACTATCATACTAATGGACGCTGGGAATTATTCTGATTTACCGAGAAGCTTTCGACCTGAGTTAAACAACGTTGATACTAATACCCTTGATTGGGTCGCACATAGAGTTCGGAGCTACTGAATTGGAAAGTGAATTACCGTAAAACGGGGTGAGTAGGGACAAAATTGACATTAAAACCTCGATAATATTTTATTTTTACATATGCAAACTGAATTGTATATATAATAAATGTTTCAGTCGTTTGTATTTTAGTTTTTTTTTATGATTTTGGGTAGTTCTATTTCATAACTTTAACGATAAACACAAAATCCCTCCTCACCCCATAGTCCCTCGTAGTTGGGGTGAGATGGGATTTCATACTAAGGTGAGTTGGGCAAATTCGACACTTTTGGATTATGAATATTACTATACATTCGGGAGCAAAAAAAAATCGACTCAACAACATGGCTCATTTTAAAGTTAAATATCTGTGCTCCCATTCATGTAATCCTAAATAGTGCGGTACCAAATGAAAGCTGAAAATGTAAGCTTTTTGAAAATATGAACATTTTTGAATTTTCATTTCAGGTAACTGAAAAAAGGCTTGTTTACACAAATATGGATAAAATCGCCAATGAAATACAAATTCAAACGAGAAATCAAAAACAATTTCCTCAATAAAAACTAAAATGATTTTTTCAGTTCTTTGTGTTTCCATTGTAAGCATTTTCCACACAATTTATGCGGTCCTTCATGGACCAAATCAGTGTTCGTATGGTTACTTGTGGAAAAGCTTCCCACTCCTCCACCAAAGCTTCTTTCAGGTATGAAATCGTATCTGGAGCGGACATCCGGGCTTGAACTTTTCTTTTCAGGAAGTGCCAGACAAGCTCGATGGGCTTCAGGTCAGGAATTAGCGGCGGCCAAAAGGGGATTGATTGATTGATTGGGGATTCTTACCTCGGCGAGGTACGCTTGTGTAACCCGCGCAGTGTGACATGGGGCATTATCTTGCATGATATGAAACCCCTCGTAAAAAAATCCTGCGTAGGCGACGATATGGTCTTGCAGGATATCGGTAATGTACCTTTCGGCATTCCAACCACTGCCACGGCCGCCACCAGGTACAAAAGCCAGCTCCTTTCTTCCACCCATTGAAATGCCCGCCCGCAGCATGAGAGAACTTCCTCCGTACTCAAAGTTTCAGTGAAGCAGCACTGTGCGAATCGCTTTCCAGGTTTCGGTATACTCACCCTCTTCTGTCGCTGCCATGGAGACGCACTCCGCACTCGTCCGTAAAGAGCACTGGGGCCCACTGCTCATACGTCCAATTTTTGTATCTGCTCATGAAATCCTGACGTGCGTCTCGATGTCTCTGATTCAATTTGAGAAGCGTAGCAGTTGTTTTTGGGGTGAGCACGGCTAGCTTAAGTCCTCATCTAACTGTCTCCTTGCTGATAGGTGTCAATCGGCTTTGCGTCAGATGTTTGTGGACGTCAATGCCGGTACGATACCGACTAAGAAGACTGGTGATGACAATCAAGGGGGCCTCTGGCGGCCGGGTCCAGATCTTCGAGCAAGGGCGCCAGTCTCCTGCAACCGACGGTAAGCCCTGGTGATAGCAGACTGAATTAAGTTCAGCTGCTGAGCGACATCACGTTGGTTAAGTCCTTGATTCAGCAGGGCGATGACTTGGGCGGTTTTAGTTTCATTGTGTCCATTTTTTCCAGGAAATTCCATTAAATAATTAACGGATATATATACAGGTTACCTTCTGATAAGCGAATGATAACGAAAAATAGGTTTAACGGCTCTTATAGCCCTTCAAAGGGGCTCAATTCATGCAAATCCAACCAAGGTAAATTTTCCATTTTTAGAAAAACAAACCGTATCCTGAAAACAACTGTGTAGATAATGGTTATTTCTTGGATTTTATAAGATTTATACCTGTGGAATTTCGTAACTTTATTTGAGCTGAAATATCACACATTTGCGAAAAATACACTTTAAACACGAAAATGTAAGTTGAGTCAATTAATGTAATAAGAATATATTATTTAGGTAGCAGTAGCCTTTAAAAACCACCTCAGCCCTCTGTCATCCCTACTCTCCCCATTCATAACCCAACTGCCCTCGCAATCCCTACTCACCCCATTTTACGGTAGTGACTTTATTTGATTACCTGTAGTTTCATTGATGTTGAAAAACGGAGTAAAGGGATTTCCTTCTGATACAAGGCCGTATCTGATCTGCCTCGGAGCCCCTTTGTCGCCATCTTCCGCCCGCACCTTCACCACCACGTCACCAGTCGTGACCTGGCGTGGCAGATGTGTGATGGGTGGCGCTGACGTGAACACCGGAGGCATATCTTGAACATCCTGGATTACCACCACCACCTCCAAGCTGGCTATATTCCGCGTGTCTTTCCCTATTTCCACGTATGGGTCCTGCAAACCATATGTATCATTACGGCCAATTACTATCAGACCACATTTCATTTTGACACGAAAGGTTCGAAAGAAACTTAACAGAATTGGATTTAATGCGTAATTAAGTTGAACTGGGTGATTAAACTAAATATTTTCGCATAATCACGTTCCTTACCACGGCTAATAGCGTCAAGTGGTACATAGATTGCGCCTCGAAGTCCAGTGGTCCGACGAGGAATATCTGACCCTCTGTGTTCTCGGTAGAGACGCGGCGTTGTCGTATCGCGAACAGAGGTGATCCCTGTGGGAAAAAGGATCATTAAGAAAAAATAGGTAATTGCGGCAAAAGAACGAGCCGGGGCCTACCCAGATAATAGACAGACCGCTTTAAAATTACTGTAGGTACACGTAAGGACACGTTCTCCATTATTATAGCATTTAAGTGGCCGATAAAGCGACCTCAGGTTACGGGTGCCTAGCCATTCTCCACGGACTGTGAGAAATTTAACACGCCTCGAGTCTTCTTAATGCCTGGTAATTGTGCAACATCATCAGCACGGCTGCCGCGCGCTGTCCGACCCTTCTCATTGCACACAATGGAATCCTTGAATTCCAGCGAAATCCTAAGAATCGCCATGATTTAATGTATATAAGGGTAATTTTAAACACTTAACTCGCAATATAGAGCCATTTGGTGTATCTTTACGACTGGATATTTAAAACAGCATTCCTTGAATAGCCCTTTTAATGCCGATGTTAATTTTATGAGTTAAACGAGTACTCAACTGCATGTAACGTACAGCCTCATTATCCGCATTATGCAAGCACTAATGAAATCATGTCATGTGATGTGAATGATCCTATAAATGTTTAAAATGACAACCCGAAATTACGGCGAACCGTTCATATACGAATCGGGTAATTCAAGTATCCAGTTGGATAATTCCTAAAAGAGTAAATTGATTATATCTATGTGCAGCGGGTGCATACCTAATTTGCCTTACGTCGGCGCACGCCACGCTACTTAAATTGTAAAATGAAATTTGCGGGATCCGTCAGCGTGATACTGGTGGAAACGAGCCTTTAGTGCGCGCGAAACTTCATTATGCGGTTATAGCGACGCGTATCAAACACGGAACTGCGAAGCTGAAAACGTCATTAGACGCCTAATCATCGCCTCTTATCACGTGACATTATATGCGTAATGAACCGCATTTTGACAGTGTTTTTGACAAGGGCTAACTAGCCATCTGGGCATAAGAGATAAGAGAGGCTTGTTTTACGGCTTGCATATGTGTGTGTGTGTGAGTGTGTTGGTTGAAGTCGAAATCCAAGTAAAACACTACAGTATTTTGGTATTTATCACGCCTCTTATCACACCAGTTGATAGTCTTAGTCTTGACTCAGTGAGTTTTCTAAAAGAACCGTCATCGTCACCGTCACTCTTGTCACATTTCGAAATAATTTCAGCAGATGGTCCTTTGCAAATGAACACTACGTAAATACAATTACAAGTAGTATAAAGTAATATAGCACATTGTTTATAGGAGTTTTGTTTTATTTAAACCACATAAATATAAAATATATAAAAAATACATTGTTTACAATTTACTAACTAAATGAACCTACCTTAACCTATTGGGACCTAACAGTTTATAACAATTTGGACCCGAGGGCCCTCGAAGAAACGATGTGCATTTTGTGCGAATCTGGAAGCGAGTGATGCCGCCCCTGATAAAAATAATTAATTACGTGCCAGTGAAGTTTTTTGTTCGTGTACAGTTAAGTTTAGAAAACTTACCCATAACTCCAATTCCAATGGTTTCGGCGACAGAGGATTCTTTCTCGCGATCACAAACTCCAGGTCCGTGCCTCGTTTTGCGTCCTGCAAAAAGGTTTTGCAGTGAAAAGTAAATTAAAAGTGTAGCGAATGGAAATTTCCTATCTTTAGACGGATTAAGTTTAAATACCTGGAAAGAACTGTGAATAGTTTTTGCAGTGCTTTGTAATGGAAAGCTTAATTTAATTAATCAGTTTGAAATGTCTTAACGCTTTGTTATTGTTAGAGATGTTCAGTGACATTGGAATAGAAGTCGGTGTAAAGGTATTATAAAAAACTACCAATTGTACCTAACTGAATATTGTTTGATTAATAATAATCTAATTTTATTGAAAGTTACGTGCATACAAGTTAGAACGGAATATTAAAAGTATTTTTTTGCAATATTGCTACGCTTTAGTTACATCATAGTTTAAATGTATTGTGTTGTCAAGCTTAACGCTTTTACATGATGCGTGACACTTAATAGAGAGTTAATTTAAGGGGGAGGGTGCGTTAGTCATCATCATCAATCACATCACATCAGGCTGACGCCGGCTCATTTGAGGCACGCTCTCATACGGTAATCGCGCCAGGTGCCTTTAACAAGTACCTTACGTTCCAGACGATTTTAAGATTTTACCAATCATAATATTACAATAGAACAAAACAACATCTTAAAACAATGATGAGCAAGCAGGACATAGGCATTTGTTGGTCATTATAATCATCTCCTTCTCTATAAATAAAAATATATGTACGATTGAACCAAATTGGATAATTCTTTTTTGTTGTGTTTGTTATTGTCAGGACAAGGTTCGTACATCACCCGTGCTGCCCAGCTATACAGGGTGGGAGGGACTATACCGACATATTTTAGCCATAAATTCCCGGTGGTGTGACGAGTAAATAATGTTATATCAACATGGGTCGAATATTGTCATATTACATTAAAAGTCTTATGGAACAAAATAAATCAGTAAATTCAGCCCCTCGTTATAAACATGTCCTTACTGTAGGAAAAGTTATCAAAAAGAAAAAAAAGCTAAAATGGAAATGAAAGGTCAATTTTTTGGCCTCGTAGTCGCTTACCATCAAATACTGCGAAGGTTAATTGCTGTTTAGTTAAAGGATTTAAAAAAATTAGTAAAACTATCTTAGTCACATTTATTAGGGCTTGTTACACACTTGGGAGTTTTCAATTAAAAAATAATGAATATTTCTGAAAGTAAGCGTTTTTCGACTATACATCACATAACTTTTTTTTCTCAAACATGGCTAGAAATGTTGCCTAAAATAGGCCGCAAAGTACCTCGTTTCCGGTGCGGCTTGACACTTGGCACGTAATGGAATTTCATACTTACATTGCCAGCAATGTATTTTTTTTTAAATTTCCATTCCACATTTATTTGGGCCACAGCATCACGGCATTCAGCCATTAAAAAAACAAAAAACGATGTTTGCTACATTTTGCAGTTTTATTTATTTAAAATTGACATGAACATAACAAATAACACACTATAAACAGTTTTAAATTGCAATTTTAACTACTCGAATAGGTACACATTTAAATATTTCATCTAAATATTCGCGGTAAAAATGTAAACTGAAACAGCTTTTGGACGGAACGTGACTTGACATTTGCATTGTCTATAGATAAAATATGTCACTAACGTCACTTTCTGACAGAAAGTTTGTGTTATAAAATATTATTCAGGTTAAGTACCTAAGTACTAATAAGTATGTTTATTTATTTAATTGCATATTTGAGAAAAGCACTATACATACCTCGGAGGGAAATGGGGTTGCCAGCCTCGTAACTATCTGGCCTTGCTTCGCTCGGCCTGCTATATGTACTCGGCCGGCAAGCCCTTACTTCCCGGCCTCTGCAGTAATGTACTATTACTCCTAATAGTTGTTAGAATCTATAGTTAAAGTTTGTCGGGTTACTCGTACCCACGGTGTATATTTATCTACCTACAAAGATCAACCAATTTATAAAATCGATATTATAAAGCACATTTTGCAGTTCTGTAATGTTTGCAAAAACAGAAAACTCTGTACTTATTTATCTAAAGTCTATATAGTTTGGTTAATTAAAGCGTGCAGTCTGAGATGTTACAATTAATATTTACCTTTATTTAGTCTGCTAATAAACTGAATGTTATGGCAAAGTTAGCTCTAATGAAATACCTCATCACTATAACTAAGTAATTTGTGAAACTAATTTGACGCAAACCATTTTATAACTGAATCTAGAGCAACCCTTATAATCTCATCATTCACTCTGTTTGCGGCTCTTTTAATTTACCACCAGCGGAGACGAAATTAAATAAGATTTGAATTTACCTCGACAACTGAGATTAAGGAAAATGCAATAAAACATCGAACATGCCTTATTTGAGTGAAGACATTTTCTAAGCAATGGTGTAATCTAAATTAACCATTTTGTAATATGTACATAATTTCGCCATAACATAAATTTAACACCCTAACCTTCATGCATTTCGAAAATAAGTTGTCAATTTCATAACGTATGCTGCAGATTGTTAGTTGTTAGCATGACAAGTTTTTGTTAAACTATGTTAGTTGACGAAGCCTGTAGCGTTAATAATATTCGCATTGGAAGTAAACGGTAATTACCTCAGGCACTAAGACGATAGGCGGCTGATGGGGGAATATGGTGTCCCTCGGCGTGGTTGCGTTGGTCCCGGTGATGGAGCATGCGATCCTGCTGCTCCGGCCCCTAGTGTTCCTCACGGATAGCCTGAAGTCCACATAGCGGCCCGGCTCCAGCCGTCGGAGCAGAATTACGTTGGCCTGGCATACAGAGTTGTAGCGGGTGCATGGCAATGTCTCGATGCCGATGTCCAGTCGACCCATTTGACCTGTGAGTTGAAAGGGCGTGAAATCAGGAGTCGTCTTTATCAGGTCCCCTGGGCAAGTGTCCTGTGGACCTGATAAAATAAATATCGAGACAGGTGGATTGTCTGATTACATATTTTGGTTACGTGCTGAATTTTTGGTTATAGAAAGGCAACAGCTTTTAGTACCAAATATATACGCTCATCAGAGCCAAACTTAAAGAAACGTTTATAAGGTGTTGTGCCTTTTAAAAGTTCCTCTAATTTTGGCCCTGAGTATATGTTACGGGGTACTAAAAGGGTTATAATTTATTTACCTCAAATTACTTATATTAGTTTTTGTATGTTGTCACAATAAATATGTGTCTCTTACAGGGTACCATTATGCTTATTTGGATAGTTCTACTAGCGTTTCAAGCGCATTCACTTTCCTCGGTTAACTTCTACCACCTCTACAAAATAACAGAAAATGGTAATCCGAGCCTACAGGGAAATAGTGAAAATTATGACCAGCGTAGTGAGAGCGGTTAAAACGCTAGTATAACTATTTACATTAATTTAGTCTACCAGACACTTTGTCGTAATTATGTTTAAGTCCCTAAAACCTATATAGGTGAAGGTTAATAAATCGTAAAAATATGATCGACCTCAAACGCTTGGGATACAAAACCATCGTGCCGTGAAGCTTTCATTGACATTAAGTACAATTAGAAATAAGAAGAAATGAGGAGAAAGCTATCAAAATTCAAATAAACAGAAACAAAGGTGTCTTGATGGTGATTGAAAGTGCTTTGTTTGAACGGTTCGATGGCAATTTCCGATCAGATTGGATCTAAGTATGGCAGTAGTTTTAGAGCAATTGCATGTTTTTTTTAATTGCCTTAGATGGGCAAACAGAGGCCATCTAGGCCCGCATGGAAAGTGGCCCTTTTTTGAACAATAATTATATCTTATTGTAGGATGCTAAAATTTGCAGCAAGTTAATTCCTGATCCCTATTGTACGCGCCAGAAACCTTTTGGAGAACTGGCGCGCGGATGTACGTAGTGGCTCAAGCAAATGGAAATGAACAGAATGTACCTGTTTTATAAAATTTTGTTTAGGAGAGTTCATACCTACGGCAAAAAACTATTGTTTCGGTATGGCATTTACTTTTGTCATAATTCTAAATGTTAATTCCATTTTGGTTTAGCTGAAGATAAGTACAGCTTTTTTTATCTAATCTTGATGTTTATACGATAAGACGGCTTCCTTCTCTTCGCATTACTTTATATAATTCTTTATTTCCCTGTTTCCCATTTAACCTACATATATTAGTAGGTAACTAAAATGGAATTCTCTTAGCTTAGAAGCTAGACCGCTCCAAATGCAAAGTACACGCCTTCTTTGTTTTCTCCATATCAAAAATGTGTATCAAATAGTGCGCTTACCGATCAGCTCAAAGTGTAGCGGATAGTCGAAGTCGGGGTCTGAGGCGCGCACCCTGTAGATGACTGAGCCAACGGCCGCGTCCGCCGGGACCAACACGAGCCGCATCAGCGTGGTGGGGTCGAACACGGGCTCGCCACCCAGCGCGCCCCATGCTAGGCACGTCAACACCAGCGCCCAGCGCCAGGTCATCCTGTTGATAAACATGCCATAAGGTTACGACTAGCCATGTGACCAATGACACGAGCGCAGCTCGTAAAACCGACGGTCTTACAGGATTTGGAATGGAGAGTAAGAACTGGAAGCGAAGATCGGCCTCCACTGACAACTTAGTTAATGTCGCTAGAAACCAATGGAAAAAAGCGTGCGACCGTTCGTTGTGGAAGCCTTTTGGGAAAGTATGTGTTGAGTCGTGGATGTCTCCAGGTCGATGTGCTGTTTGTTGTATTGTTGTTTTATTATTATTGCTTTAAATGTATTCTATAACGGCTTTGGTATTAATATCAACAAATATGGTATTTTTAATTGCGCTATCTTTATTATTAAAGGGAATGAAATAATTACATGGAACGTCAATTTTACCGTCCGACATTTTATTGGCTAAATTTCTTTCTCAGCAAGATCAAAACTCTTAATGCAGAAGTTTGAATATAGGTAAACCAATTTTGGCAGAAGCAAATTAACAGCACGACTTCTAACATCGAATTCGAAACTAGATTATCCCACTGCCTTTCAGTCAATTCTATCACCAACTCGAATAGCGGGAATCACAAAAGTCATTATTATGACTTTTATCAACGTGAATCTAAGATATTTCAATAAAAAATCATCGAGTATTTTTCCAATTTAATTACGGAGTAGGTATTTGATGTTTCGATATCTACAAATATTCGAATCCACGTTATTGTTTTCGTTTGACAGTATTTCTTTTACAACTGCAAAGTATCTAACAACAACCTATTCGCAACTACTAATAATAAATCCTGAACGGCTAGAAGATTATTGAGATTTTTTAAAGAAAATAATGTATTGCTACTTTGTGAATACTCTGAACGGTAAATAAGATTAAGTCTAGATTTGATGGATGTACTAGTTTACCCATTACCTTGTTTACTGTACTAGATGCACTTCTAGTTTCTGATTGCGTTACATTTGTCAGAAGCTAACCGTTGCAACACTCTGTTGCACAATGAACTCTAGCATCGCACCAGAATTACCAATCTTTGCTTCACAGAGATGTGTTGATTATCAAACTAAACATGCGCATTGTGGTCTGATTCAACACTGGGCAATAAATATACTATTTACCGTTTGGCAATGCTATCGAAAGCGTGATTTTGTAAAGATAAATTCTACTTTTATGTTTGTTTGCTGCTAGTATAAATCCTCAACAGTTATATTTTTTCAGGCTTCTTAGTCTTGAAGTTAGGACTAAATAGTTGTAAAACAATTTTACTACTGGTAGTAAACAAAAGAGATATTTAGGTACTTATTTAGACGGCTTCCAAGTATTAACTTCTTATGTGACGAAATAATGCAGGAATTGCAATAACAAAAATTGCCCGGGACTGCTCATAAAAACACAGTGTAATCTGCCGAGAAACAGCCTTTCTGAACTCGCACTTGCGAAAGGGAAAATTGTTATGAAATCATAGCTCTGCTTCTGTCCGCCATGAGCAGGAAGCGTCGCTTTATAGCTTTGCGGGTAATAACTCGTTTGAGCATAACTCAATTTCAATTTCAAGTCGGTTTATGCGTACAAGTTATGTTTAGTTTTAATTTTACTATGACTAACCTTGTCGGGACGCGAGCCAGTCAGTAATGTGAGTTGTTGGTGCTTAAGGAACTTAATTTACCGCGTATACGCTTTAGTAGTATTACCGCTAGTGTTATCTTCGGCATATAGGTAAGTATTTCATTTTACTGTAATCCTGGGTCTATGCAATTTCAATAGGTCCCAAAATAATCGTAGAATGTTTATTAAAAGACTTGGACTAATTAAAAGCAGGCGTCCTTAACTCTCAGAGATTGTTGAGATCGTCGGAGGGATCTCCCTCAAAGGGATAAATTCGTCTTTGTACATGTTTTTCCTGTAGGTAGGTAAATGTAGGGAAATGGTATATCGATCCCAAAAACGGTGCATTCGTGCTATGTGACATGAATGCAAGAGAAAGCTGTGGTCTCTGCTTTTAATTCATTAGAAATATTAAGTCTGCCATCTCTATTCATATTTTAGACTTTTCACTGTTTGTTAAATCAAACCCACACCGATTCAGATAATTCGGCCAACATCAAACAAGGCCCACCAGGATGCACTCTCAACATAATTTACGCACACAATTAAACAAAACATTTACTTTTAGGACAAACTTTATCGATATGGCACTTATCATTTATAATACAATACCGAGTGACATTAAATGTTTAGAAATGGCTACGTTTAAAGGTTAAGTAACAGATCTATTGCTAAGTAAATCCTATTATTCTGTCAAAGACTATCTGGATGGGAGGCGGATCCTATTATTATTGGTATTAATCAGATCTTCTATGACATATAATATTCTATAATAGTAATAATTAGAATAACTTAGAGTATGTAAAATAACTTGACTTATGAAAAATATATATGAGGTAAATGTTTTAACTTAAATTTAAATGAAATAATTGTTTAAGACTATTTAGTGTAATTCAGTCGTTTATCACAATTAAATTCATAGTATAATAGTGTTGTAACCACCTACTTCTTACCAAATTTTGTACACATGCGAGTTAAGCATACTGAGACAGTGGCAGCTTCTTCGTTCAACGCATAAGTATAGCGATAGAGCGAGGAAACGCTTCCTGGGTCTTCGGAACCATGCCAAAGGGGCCGATTTTTTTTTATATAGGTACTCTAGTTTTAGATAGGTATATTTTTAATTTTTACTTTAGGCTTTTATTTTCGGTGCATATTGTTTCTATTTTAGGGTTTTAGTTTAGTATTTTAGTTTAATGTTTAGCTTTTAACTTATTTTGTAATTTTCTTTCTTGTATTGTGAAATAAATAAATTAGTAATTATCTATTTGTCGTTTGTGTACAATATAGTGTTTCCGAACACATATTATCCCAGACCCAGTTTTATTTCGTGTCATTCCTGTTTATAATTTTACTTTATTACATCTTAAAAAGTAATTTCCGCGTGCTATTATACAAATTGTTATACTAATTTACGCAGATATATCCAGGTAATTAAATATATACAGAAGATGTACTTGCTTGTGACTTCAGCCTTATCTGTCTTGACTGCAATACACTGACAAGTTACAAGTTCACTGGCAAGTAAACACAGATCAACTTGCCAACACAACTCGACTTGGAAAGCGGATCGAAGTTGACTTCAAACACTATTTTACTTAGAAGTTTAATGACTTTCCGAAATTTTAATGTATTGTTAACTGCGTAGATCAGTCAATTTATCGGACAATAGAGACGCTAAAAAACAAAATTATATCGTCACTTTTTTCCAGTGGTTTGAAATTTTAGAGTTGTACTGGTAATATTTCACGTTTCAACCTTATGTATCGCCCGTAGAGAATGATCAGCAAACATTCAACTTAGTATTAATCATAATTCATTACTCATATTGGACGCGTCGTTAATAGTTAGCGATATTTTTAATTTTTAGCTATGTATAACAAGGTCCTTAAATATTTACTTAACCTATTCTATAGCTGACCTTACAACGGTAACTCTTGCATTGATAATTCTTGCTGTATAAATTCAGTACATTATAAGAGACGTTTCTGTCGCACTGGTGAAATTAGTCCGGTTGTTAGTTGAATATTTATCGGTTGGTGTCCATGGCTGCGGAACATTCTGGAGAAATATGCTAGAGACTGCGAGGGAAGACAAATGGAGGTTAGTGCCGTGTTTGATTTACTGGCACCAACGTGGAGGGACGAAAGTTTTCATACCAGGATGTTAGAGCTTGACATATTGCTCAGTATTGCGTAGTTGTGGGAATTGCACAATACGATACAATAATCAGATCGCCTGTATAGGTATGCCCGTATTTTATATATTTTTGCTTTTATTACCAGTACCTACTTTGATTTTTAACCGACTTCCAAAAGAAGGACGGTTCTCAATTCGTCTGTATGTTTTTTTTTTATTTTTTTTTTTTTTTGTGTGTTTGTTCACCGATTACTTGAAGACGGCTGGACCGATTTGGAAAATTCTTTTTTTGTTTGAAAGGGTAGACTTTCGAGGTGGTCCCATTGCAACCAAGTCGGGATCTGATGATGGAATCTTGGAGAAATCGAGGGAACTCTTCAAATATTATAGGCACACATATAGCGATTTCGGTATTTTTCGTAATTTCTCGTCCATCTCTTATTAGCAACAAGTTTTTAGTGTTAACCGACTTCAAAACAAAAAGTAAATTTGTATTTAGGTTTCTTCCCCGATTACTTGAAGACGGCTGAACCTATTTGGAAAATTCTTTTTTTGTTTAAAAGGGTATACCTCCGAGGTGGTCCCATTGCAACCAAATCAGGATCTGATGATGGGATCTTGGAGAAATCGAGGGAACTCTTCAAATATCATAGGCACACATATGCGATTTCGGTATTTGTCTTACTTTCTCGTGCATTTCTTATTAGAAATAAGTTCCCAGTCTTAACCGAATTCAAAACAAAGAGCAATTTTTATGTAGGCTTGTTCCTCGGTTACTTGAAAACGTCTAGACCGATTTGGATTTTTTTCTTTTAACCAAATAGACTTAAGTCTATTTGGTTAAAATAATATTTTTCCAGCGCCACTAAAAATTTAAAAATAAAGTAAATTTTTAAAACAAAAAATAAAAACCGACTTCCTAAAACCTAAACTAAAAACCAAAAAATAATATGTTAATTACCCCAAAGAAATGGATAATCAACGATTCATATATACATATACAGATATTTATACTTTTTAACCTGTTATTTTTGAAGTCGGTGCCAGCTAAGGAGCTCAACACAGCCAGGTTTACGTGGCAGGCACCAACTTCAAAAATAACAGGTTAAAAAGTATAAATATCTGTATATGTATATATGAATCGTTGATTATCCATTTCTTTGGGGTAATTAACATATTATTTTTTGGTTTTTAGTTTAGGTTTTAGGAAGTCGGTTTTTATTTTTTGTTTTAAAAATTTATTTTCCAATAGTTTCCAATAGTTTTCTTCAAGATACAAGTGAATACTCGTAGGCTGTAACTGAATCATTTTTGGCTTTGTAGTTCCTTACTACCTACTACTAGGCGCTGTTAAGGTCAAGCGCAGATCAGTTACTTATAGAATTGATGAAAATATTTCGTTGCATTTTTTTGTAATTTTCTATCATGAAAATCCTACATTTTAGCAAAATTTGACTATTCTATTAAGAGCCAGCAATGAAAAGTTTTTCCAAACTCATACGTTTATAAGAACCTTATAAGTTAAACGTTTTTACGAAGATGTAGAAAATTCTGAAATATAATAACTTTTATTGTTATCTTTTGAGTCGCACTACATCCAATGCTTCCGCTAGCTGCAAACCAAGGTGAAATATTTGTCTGACGTGCCGTTCGCTTGCAACTTTAAATCTTGTCGCGTGCCACCGCAGATATCGACGCCTCGATACTAGATTAAATGTAGTGCTACAAACTTATGTGCTCCTGTGACAACCTTTGGAACTAACACCGCATACATACCAACTCCTTGGCAGTTTCCGGCATTAGTACCCCCCACGTAGAAATAGAAATATGTAAGATTGTTGATTACCTACTGCATAGTTATTACTAGCATATTAAAAACAATTTTTTTTTTAATTTCAAAAATTGTGCCTTATTGGCCATGCGTTTTTAAGGAAAACAATCTTGAAAAGGAAAAATGCGTCGCGCGATATCTTTACGTAATAATTTATTGAAATAAGTGAAATTAGTACAATGAAATAAGTGAAATCTTCTGATATCCTAGGAAAATTAAAAAACGTGTGCGAAAATTAACTCTTAATTATATTCTAAAAATCCGAGGTATACCTAAGTAGTAATCCTAGTCCTGGCAGTAGTCTTTAAAAGTCATCATGTAGGATGGACCAAATGCGGCTGTTAACATCGACAAAATAAGCAAAATTTTCTTCCCAAAAGCTTCATTGTTCATTTTGGCCGGACATAAAAGCAATTACGATCACTCAATCATAAGAAAAAGTAGGGAACGCAATTAAAGGATTCTTTTATTATCCAGTGGATCGGAGACATCAAATCACAAAAGGCACTTCATTATACCCTCAAGTATAGGGCCAGGTACATTTAAATTGCGTCAACATAATGTTTAATAAAGAATTTCACGGCATTTTACAAATATGCACAATATGGATACAACTCGTCCGGAATCGTGAACCGATGTAAATGGCAGAGCGTGCTAAAACGCTCTATCACATCCCCATAAAAAGTAATGAGGGTGGAACATGACGCGGTCTACTCCAGAAATGGTTAGAGCGCAACGATCGCAACGGAATATCATTTGTCATAGTTATTTATGAGTAATATTTCTCGGGTTGGAAGCGGTCGGGCCGCGGGGCAGCATGAGCCGGCTGGAACAGCGGGAGATACTGCAAAAATGGCTGCGCACGATGTCGCCGCGCTGACCCCAGCGCTTCGCGGCGCCATTATCATAAGCATAACACCGAGTGTGTGAGCCAACGTGCGCTGATAGCGCCTCGCTTATTATAAATTCTAATACACCATCTCATAACGACGGTGGTTAATACGTCGATCGATTTGTAAAGATACGGGGTCAGCCCGCAGCTACGAGTATCCAACCTATTCACGCATCGGCGCTCGTAAAATTTTATTGCTAATTTACAATGTGCGTTCTCGAAATTGTAGAGTACTTTACGTGTTACTATTTTCTTTTTATATTTTTTGTGGGTATGAACTTTGAAGAACGCTTAACCCAAAAAGTAGGAAGCCGGCTAAAGTCACGATAGGATTATCTCTCTAATCCCAGCCTAAGAGGATTACAAAATCCTGGTTTAGTAAAATGAAATTTCTTAACTGCTTTTCGGTAACACATGTACGATAAATTGATACGAGTCCATTATTGGTATATTAAAATCATAGCAGAAAGAAATTAATCTTATCTCACACACTGATGAACAGGAAATGAGGTTTATAATTTGGCATATTTTTGGAGCGGTTACAAAATAATTCGCGAATCTGATCGGTTAATGGATCGTCGCTTGTACATATTGCTCTCGTTAATTTGATGTATAAAATGCGCGGGTCACGCGGCAGCGATGTGCTGGTCAATACCATCTATCGATTTTCCGTCCTTCGGACTTTAATACGTACTAAAAGCAGAATGTAATGTAGGCTACGTCGGTCACGTCTAATCAAAGTCTTAAACGAGGTTAGCACTGGACAAATGTTTCGTAACCTTATTAAGTTACCTAGCAATTGCTTAGCAACAGTTACCAATAACGGTAGAAAAAAATATCCATTTTGAGAAGGTTAATTTTGTTGAGCCGGAAAAACGTTGTAAAGGTTTTCGTTTCTTGATTGTTTATAAAAAAAATAATAAAATATGAATATGCGTTCTGTTAAAATGTGCAATGATGATGATTCATATGAAACAACCACAAAATAGTACATTATTGAAGAGGCCGGGAAATAAGGGGTTGCCGGCTGAGTACATGTAGCTGGCCGAGCGAAGCGAGGCCAGATAGTTACGAGGCCGGCAACCCCATTTCCCGCCGAGGTATGTATAGTGCTTTTCTCAAACATGCAATGAAATAAATAAACTTACTATAATAACCTTACTTAATATTTTATAACATAAACTGGCTGTCAGAAAGTGACATTATATCCATAGACAATGCAAATTCGGCCAAGCTGTTTCAGTTCACATTTTTACCGCGAATATTTAGATGAAATATTTTAAATGTGTATTCTTGTGGTTTAGTTTGCAATTTATAATAATTGGAAATTGTTTATAATGTGTTATTTGTTATGTTCATGTCAATTTTAAATAAATAAAACTGCAAAATATAGCAAAAATCGTTTTTTGTTTTTTTAATGGCTGAATGCCGTGATGCTGGCCCAAATAAATGTGGAATGGAAATTAAAAAAAAATACATTGCCGGCCTAGGCCGGCAATGTAAGTATGAAATTCCATTCCATGCCAAGTGTCAAGCCGCATAAGAAACGAGGTACTTTGTGGCCTATTTTTAAGCATGTAATGTCAACATTTCATGCCATGTTTGAGAAAAATATTTTATGTTATACATTTTAATATAAGAAAATTAAAAAAAAATTGCAAAAACACTAAATACTAAAGACGTTGCGATTACGGGAAACAAATCAATAATTTTAATTTCATGAAATAGTGAAGTGCAATGTACACGTTACAAGTTACTACACACGTTCATTCCATTATAAAACCATAATACTTATTGTATTAATTTTACCAAAAATATAAGTTAGGTATACATCTAATATTTCCGAAAAACAAGGAAATTATCAATGACTGTTAAAAAAGCTAATAATGTGCTTGTACTTAATTGCCGTCTTAAAGTCAGCTACATCGTAGGTATGCTAGATAGTAGGAGCGCCAATATCGCGTAGCTACTCTGTTTTTATATAATAAGGGACGAACATACCTTTAAAACTGGCGTGTACATATGACATTCTCGAACGAGGCGGTGGAATTATCGATATTTAACGAAGATAATTAAGAAGATAAGGGCTTCTAAATAGAAGGAAGCGAATCTGTGCGATCTAAGACGGAGGCAAACTTATTAGAGCTTATTAATGTCGTTCGTTTAACATTGTGACCTCATGGCGGGTCCATTATAACAGTGTCACTCTAATGGTTTACTGTTTTCTTTATAATAATCAGACGTAGGTAACGCTTTTTGTTATAAGTCTATAGGAAAAATGTTGCACTTTGATTCCCAAAGTCTGGATTGCGATTGATTTAATAGTCACTCGCGAGAAAATATTGGACAAGATATTGGATGGACTCTGAAAAATACAAAAGAACATGAACAGGCCAAGCTTATAGGCGACTGTTGACTGACATCCATGACGAGAATCCAGAATTTAGATGTTTTTGCTAGATGAGTCGCGTCTAATATTTTTTGTAAATCACTGGGCGAGATTACTCGATATCCTGAAGGTTTAGCTTTGAAAACTTTTAAACTATCTTGTTTGAAATTATTTAAGTCAAGCTTCTTTACAAGCGATCTGATATGTGTAAGTGTTTTGTTCTACACGACTTGACCATTTCATAAATGACAGCGCATTTCCTCGTCGTAACGAGGTACGGCCACGGGGTATCTCTTACTGAAATTTGAAATCACATGTTACCGCCGTACAATCATACATTTCCATGTCACGAAATGAAATGGCAACAGGTCTTTTGTAGATTTATATTTAGAAGATTTTGCAATGTTCGTAAGTTTAATTGTTTTCGGTTTGGAATTTTGATTAACCACTTATTTAATATAATGAAATATAGTACTGCCTAGCCTACACTATGATCTAATAAGAAGTGTAAATGAAAACCTAAAATATTAAAACAATACGTATGAGCAAAACATATTTTGTTAAAAAGAAGTAGAGGGAAATTAGCAGAGCTCGGAATAGGCTTGCCTATTTACCTAAACTTCGCGGGAGGACGTAACTAAGAGCGGCTACAACCACCAAAAATAATCAATTATTTTTATTGAACCCGGGATTTCCCTGGTTTAATAATAATACATTATCCATATAAATTCACGCTCAGGGTTAGATTATTAATGAAATACAATTGTCTGATGCAGAAATTTTGAATTAAGTCGATTTTTGAGTTCTCAATATATCTTGTATTTCATTAATAATTTAACCCCGAGTGTGAATTTATGTACAGTATGTATTCTTATTAATCCCAGGAAATCCCGCGTTCAATAAAAATAAATAATTATTTTTGGTGGTTGTAGCCACTCTTAGTTACGTCTTCCCGTGAAGTTTAGGTAAATAAGCACGGCCTATTCCGAGCTCTGGAGATTAGATATGATCGCGATCTTCACAATGAAAGGGAGGGGGAGACCATACTGGTATAAATAATGTTTGGAAATAATGTTGCCTTTCCTTTAGCATCCTGTCCGAATCGAATTCGGTTCTTTCGCGCTTTCATAGTTCCTTTGTATCTCACATCCAGATGCCGGGTTCAGATTTGGAGCGGGTGTGGTGCGTAAGCGCTCTTATTATTGGCCCAACACTGCCGCCGGTTAGACAATGGTCTATTAATTATGCACTCTGCGCTACTGTTACTTTAACCTGTTACAATAGCTGAATTGGTACACATTAACAGAAGATTAATTATTTCACATTAAGGCGGATAATTCAACTTGAAATTTCACGTAATATAACATTGTTTAGTAACAACAATCATTACTATATCAAAATTGAGAACATGAATAATAAATAATAAAAACACATTTGGCTCGCGAGTCTGTCTCTGTGTATTGCGAAAATATTAACAATGATTTTTCAACAATGGTTATTTTAGTATGGAAAAATATTTAACGACCACCAAAAACTTTCTTAGAAGACTCTTATTTTGCTTTTAAAATATGGGTATTAATAAAAAAATTAAATCTATTTGGTTTAGTGTAACAACGTAAGAATTTTGTACGGGTACTGAGGCGGAATGGTCAACTTTAAACTCTAAGTTAAAGTGACCTCTTATGTTATGCTGTTTAAAAGTATAACGAAGTAATATGAAGTCAGTTTTAAGGCGGTCGCGGTAAAGCTGTGCGAGTTATCGTTATGGTAGGGATCACGCGAGCTGGCCCTTTGACCCGGTTGCGCGGTGGGACTCCAATGGCACACGGTGACATTAATTGACTGTAGCCGTGTTTTTGTTTAGTTTGCGAAAGTTTCACTTAAGTTCTTAGCAAAAAGCAATGATATTCCATCAAAAACGTATATGTAACGTAAACGTATTTAAACGTAAAATATACGGGTTAGTGTTTTGGTTACTCACGAAATGATCTGAATGCATCAGGAAATGGAGAGTTACAAAGATTAATTATTGCTATGCTAATTATATTTACATCACACCTGCCCGCCCGCTATGCGTGCAGAAAATCCCACTTCCTCGCCTGAGGAGATGCAAAATTTTGTACTTTCCACCACATATTTATCGCCCTTGCCTTTGGCTCAGGCATCAAATACCTGCGATCTGAGACTTTGTTTTACCTCCCTAGGTAAATAATATACTATAAGCGGTCCAAGAAAAAAGGGCAGCCGAAAACAAAGGTCAGTAACTCGGCACTTATCAATCTAATTTTAGGTCAACCTCCACTGGTTCTGAGAGAGAGAGAGAGAGTTCTGTGGCAGATATGATTTTATATTACTTTCATGATTTAAAACAAGCTTTCCTAAATAACTGGATGTACTTGCTCACCTTAGCAACCTGAAATAATTATTATTCTAGACCGTAAACTAAAGACAACACTTGACTATGTAGTAGTTTTTGTAATGGATATTCGAGTAGCCTCTAGCCAAACTCTGCTACAGCGGCTGATATCGTAAAGGATGCGAGCCACTCGTAAGCGACTATTTATATGGTTTATGAAATTTTGCAAATCTTTGTGGACAAGCAATCAGTGCATTGATCACCAACATATTATTTTTGTTAGTAATCGTGATTGTAGGTATTAAAATAACGCTTGGGATCTAAAAGTGATTCTGCTGTTATTTTTGCGAAAGGTGTCAGAATTTTAAAGTAGTTTAGTGAAGTTTTAGAACGTTTTATCTTAATTGTTCTAAATTTTAAATGATACAAGCTGCTGACAAAACTACATGGAATAATATACCGATTAATTGTCAATAGCAAAACCGACTCGATACCTGACACGTTAAATAAAATTTTACGCTTTAGCTTTTTCCTTTGTTATCGCTGTGGAATGCAGACTTTAACACTCAATATTGCCAACATGAGAGTTAGTCCGAACGAAAATTAATGCAAATTGAAACGGGGGCGGGCTTAGCAATCAACTGTGATGGATTTAAGGTCAAATAACTAACTTTTGTATTTGCCTTTTTGGGCCCGCTTTCCGAACGAAGCCATTAATTTCTGCCAAAAACTAAGCTTAGCTTTTATTGTTTAATATTTTAACCCTGTCTGGGGACTGATTCTTTGAACAATGTAATGGGGTATAATTCCCTATTTCAAAACACTTCTCATTCAATTACTAACTAGATTTACAAGCGTCTTATCCTGAGCCGATATGATAATCTGTTGAGCCTGACAATTAATAACGAAACGGTGTTGTCAGTCATTACAGTATAAGTTACAATAGTAATAAACTAATACAAATGACTCTCAAATGGTATCGGTCGTGTCGACAAGGTTTATTGACAAACACAATCGCCGATACATTACATAAGTAGGAACACATTCAATACCGATAGTTTTAGAGTTCGTATAAAATGTATTATTATTATTTATGATGTTGTGCAATTCGAGGCGATACGTTAACGAGCCTCTCATAAAAATCGAGATGAGTAATTGATTCACTGGTATAGTTTATTTAGTGTCGAGCATAGTTTGTCACGAGGTGATATGATCTCTAAGCTCGTCATGGCACAATAGAGAGGAAACAGTGTTTTCACGACAATGAGTTAACCACAGGCGAGAATAGTAAGGAGATACTCGACGTTGGAGATAGCTCGATATTTATTTGTTTCCCCTGATCGCTCATGAAAATTCTTAACGGAATGTCAGTTTAAAGGATTTCATGACGGTATCGTCGTCTAGTATCCATAACACAAGCCTTATTGAGCTTACTATGGGGCTAGTTCGATTTGTGTAAGATTGTCCCCTAATATTTATAAAAAAAAAAAAAAAAAAAAATCTAGATGGTTTTGGGTGCAGTAACAATTTCTTTCTTCGGGTATTTTATAGGGCATGTAGTAACAAGTATACGACACGTTTAGCTTAGTGGGAGTGACACCGCCTACGAAGCTAGAGGTCCCGGGTTCAAATCCTAGTAAGGGCAAATATTTGTGTGACGAATACCAGTATTTGTTCCTGAGTCATGAATGTTTAAGTATGTATTTATCTATATAAGTATGTATATCGTCGTCCTAGTACCCATAGTACAATTATTGCTTAGTTTGGGACTAGGTCGATTTGTGTAAGATTGTTCCCCGCTATATTTATTTATTTTATTTAATATAAATTATGCTATCCTTCACTGGAGAGGACATTCATCTGTGGTACTCGTACCTTATAGTATATAATTTTAGTTATGACTGACGTGTTTTTGACAAGATTGTAAAATACATTTTTAGGATTATACAGCATCTTTGAATTCCCTGAAAGAATGTAATTTTTTTATGATAAAGTAATATTTTTCACCAGAATTATACAAAAATGTTAATTTTAGGTAGTTAAATTACAAGAAAGTGTAGGGCTTTTTCGCTCGACACTTTCACGGAAATATTCTAAAATTGAAATTTCAACAAATACTTTGCGTTTGTACGACAATTGAATAAGTTGAAATTTAAAAACATTGTGTAACATTTTCCGTCAGCTAATGCGAATATTGCAACACCTTATCTTTTAGTTACGAATAAACAGAGGACATTACATCTTTATAGTCTAATAATTGCCTATTGCCTATTGTCTGGACAAATAGCGTTCAGACTGGGCCGTTATGCTTTAGTTTTCCCCACGCAAGTGTTATGCAAGGAATGGTGAGCTATCATCCGGTACACTTGATAAATTCGCACTCTGCGAACCACTTTCTCCGGTCACGTTCCATCTGAATACTGTGCACTTATTGCATGAAGTAATAAGTCCTTTTGCGACACTTGATCTCGATTTATAACGACGTGACTATAATTCCAGAGATGGTAAGGCTGAGGCATTTCGGGAACCTTGCTGTTATGCGCCTGTGAAAGGATTGTATTGTAACTATGCAAACCGATAGATACCAGATCATAATCTCAAGTACGGGTACTATGTATGTCAGTCAGATATATAAAAGAAGAAACTGACTGACTGACTGACTGATATATCAAGGCACAGCCCAAACCGCTGGTTCTAGAAATTCCAAAGAGCAGGATAGCCTTTGAAAAATTGCCCCCAGCGTTTTTGATTCGAAACTATAACCAAAAGATGCCTTTTGAAGGGGTAATACCCAGCACAAAGTTTCATCCCTCTGTTACCCCCTGGGGGTTCAAAATACTATTCTATGTAAGGCCAGAATGTCTGCTAATGATGTTTTAAATGTAAATAAATCAAAACTAATTGCAAATATATTTAAAAAAGGGTCAAAACTTTGTATGAACTTGCGTTTCATGTCGGTGCTAAACCGATGAAAGAAAAAGCGGCCACTTATTTACAGGAAAAATGGAGGGAACCGTTGTACAAGCGGGTATGTATCGATACATGTATAGCGATTATTTTTTATGTGTTGTTACTTAATGTATGAATACAAAGTTAACCCTTAAATGCATAATGATGTATATCTGCATCGTATATTGTATGGCCAGTGCTTTTTTTGATGATTTATTTTTTATTTTTCCCTCAATATATACAACAAGACACATCTATTTCAATTCATTAGAAAGTTATACAAAAAATCATGCATTTAAGGGTTAAACAATAGTAGGTACGAAAGAGCACATTCTTATTAATTTTGCAATGTTCCTTCTTGGCTACGTTGATGAAACTTTAATACAATGTAGATTATAAGTTGGTTCATATTTTAAAAAAAATGGTGTTTGTACCACGAGCTGAACTTGTTATACAGGGTGTTTTAAATTTTTATTTTTTTACAAGAATTTAAATGGTTAAGAGGGTCATATTTTTTAACATATAGGTAGCTTAGGGTGGTCCAAAAAAAAAAATCTTTCTCCACAAGGCTCCCTTCATTTAATTAGACTAAAAACGCCCTTTTGCAAAATTTTAGCGAAATCCAATAAGATTTAGAGGTCGCCCAAATTTGTAGATTTTTTGAGTAAAAAATAAAAAATAGATATGTTCCCAGCGAGACCTAGCCGAATAATAATGACAAATGAATCGTAAAGCAAATAGCCTTGATTTTACTCGCGATAATTTTGAAATTTGACCATTGTAAGCCGGTATTCGGCAAGTACCCAAATTAATTCCATACAATTTCTAGCGAATTTGGGCGACCTCTAAATATTGTTATATTTCGCTCAAACTTTACAGAGGGGCATTTAAAGTCAAATCGAATAAAATAAGCCCTGTGGAGAAAGTAAAACAAAAAAAAAGTGTTTTTTGGACCACCCTAATACAGCGTGTAAGTCTAATACGGGCGAACAATTAAACCAGATATAGCGTTTAGTAGTGTTATCATTAATTAATATGATTTTTTAAATTACACTTAATAGTGACCTCGTAATTAATTTTTGAAAATTTACCGAGCAGCAATGTACCGCATACATGCTTGTTATGACATTGCGAGATACGAGCTTTTTTAAAGTAACTGTCAACTAGCGTGTTTGTCAACTTGAATGTGTTGCGTTACATTGCGGCCCGAATTATTTTGTATGGTAAATATTTTCATTGTGGTTTTAATCAATAGTTATCTAAATATGCTTCTTAGGTCCTATGCTGACCACCGTTTCAATATTCGCCCGTATTAGATTTACAGGCTGTATAGCTTTTAGTCACAGTAATATTTGTACAAATTTTCATATTCGTCAATTTCATAGTTTAGGAAAGCAAAAATAAAACAGTTTTGGAGTTTATCGGGTATTTAGAGGGTAACAGAGGGATGAAACTCTGTGCAGAGTATTGCCCCTTCAAAAGGCATCGTTCGACCCAAAAACGCTGGGGGCAATTTTTCAAAGGCTATCACTAAGAAAAGATTTTTCAAAATTCGCCCCCTAAGGGGTTTAAATAGGGGATCACAATTTGTATGTAGAGGAGAGTACGATTTTTGAAGTAAGAGGTTTGAAACTTCATGTTTAGACTCTTCATTAGAATACAAGAAAAGTAGTTTTACCGTTTTTCGAAATTCATCCTCTAAAGGGTTTAAATAGAGGTTGAAAGTTTACATCGGTACCCTACGGTATTTTTAATTAAGTGGTTTAAAATATCATATTGAGACGCTTCATTACAATACAAGAAAAATGATTTCACCCTTTTTCGAAATACGTACTTTAATGGGTTTAAATAGTGGTTGAAAGTTTGTATCGGAACTCTAGGATTTTTTAAATAAGAGGTTTGAAACTTTATGTTTAGACTCTTCATTAGAATACAAGAAAAGTGATGGAAATTTTAGGATTTTTGATTTTCGTGCAACTACTAGGTAGTCCTACCTATTAGAAAATGAACTATGTCAACAACTGTCCTGGAGAGCTCCTTGTATTAAAACCACATGTTCCATACGTTCCAAAATCATCACACTAATATTATAAATCGGCCATTCTCCAGAAGTATGTCTGCGTCTAATTCACGCGTCTCCATACATTTAGTATGAAAACAGCGACGCGGTAATTAGGTGACAGCAGACATATTTCTGGAGAATGGCTGAAATGTAAAAGTTTGTGAAGATGTTTGTTACTAAATAACGGGGTAGCATCTGGATGAATTGAGCTGAAATTTGGCAAGCAAGTAGACCAAGACCTGGATTGAAACATAGGATGCTTTATAGCCCGGTAAAGAGTTCCCTTGAGAGAGTAACGGGAACAACGCGGACGAAGCCGCGGGAAAATGCTAGTGTCAGATATTACGTCTCAATAAACTTACGGGATCTAATATTACAATATAATGCCCACGAGTGTCATACGACGTTTTTCAACACAGTTGCGAATTAAAAATAATAATTATCATTTAGAACTTTTATTTTTGTATTTATTTTGTGGGTTATCTAACAACACCTATATCTAACAAAGGTGTAGTGCGAGGCGCGTACTTACGCGGTCTCGGCGCTATCGGCGTGGGCATAATTCCGCCGGCCGAGTCCCACCGCGTACTGTCATTGGTCAATTTGAGGTAGTTGTAGTTATAACATTAGTGCGGTAATGTAAAGTAAAAAGTACACGTGTGTAATAAGCTACGTTCCGCGCGTAAGAACAATGAAATAAGAGCTACTCTATGAGCAAGTGTGTTGAAATAGTATTTTTTCTACTCCTGTACTTTTATCTGTATTTTACTTGGTCACGAACACTAATATAAGTGCATTTTTATCGTAAAGTTAGAATTGAGCGCTTAATCCTTGACCTAAGCTTAACCTAGATTTAGAAGTCTGTGGCTGCTAGCAATAACGTAAAGTGACTATAACGACACTAGTGCTGTTATGGGGAATAGAGTATAGACTTCTCTGAACTCATATTATGTATGTTCTTATATTAGTGTTCGAGACCAAGTAAAAGACAGATAACAGTACAGGAGTAGAAAAATATATCTATATATGGAGGTATCATATGTATGTAATGCTATAAATTATATTCAGCTGTAAAAGCATAATGTTTAAAATAATTTGTTACGCATTCATAACGTTGAGTTTATAAATGACGATTGGCACATACTTTTTATCTTAATAATATCTTGACGAAATGTTTTTGATTCTCAAGAAATAATTAAATAACGCGTGTTAAGTCATAAACATTTTGACGGTTAACAATTTTGTGCCATAAAACACAGGATATTTATGGCTACGGGGAACTGTCATTTGGAGTCCTAAAGCATGGTTCTTTTAAGCTTTTATAAAGAATCTGGATACGGGAATAGCAGCAGTCATTCTATGTTTAGCGGTCTTGCTCAATTGATATACAGGGTGTCCCTAAAACCAACTTTTATACGATCAGGGCTGATAGACCAGCTCATAAGAACCTAGATTAAGCAAATTTGACCTCAGTAAAAATCTCTTAGTTTTCGAGATATTGACGTTTTTGTAAAACTCGTGCTAAGTGATACCCTGACTCGGTGTTTTGAGTGTCATTGCTAAAATATCAAGTATTTTACAAATCTGTATTTTGCTATGTGTGGCCAAATAACTATGCTATTGAACGTATTTTCTATTTTTGCTAATTTATTCATGCTGTGGACACAGTACAATAACAAAAAAAAATTATTCGATTTTTTTCAAATTTCACCTCTGACTTCGAACTAGCGTGGTGAAAAAAAAATGTACCAACATAACCAGGCACTCAACGTAAAAAAATTGCGCATTTATTGTAGTTTCTAAAATGGTATAAAATTTACTAATCACTGTAATAATTTTTGAAATAATGATATTTTGTTACAAAATTAACTGTCTGCCGCCTTCATCTCATACGATCCGGTTGAACTAAGTTTGCACCTGGCGTGCTTGACATCACATACAAATTAGGTGCAAACTTCACGTAATCGTCAATATCTCGAAAACTAAGAAATTTTTATGAGGTCGATTTTACTCAGTCTCGTTTTTTATGAGCTGGTTTATCAGCTCTGTTCGCCATTTTGTAAAAGTCGCGAATTTTGATAGCCTGGATCAGTCTTTCGAAAGTCATGACTTCAAATTTCAGTATTTTCTTAATCTGCTTTTTGTTTTAAACATTACTTAATAATTATGCTATCATACCTTAAAAATTAAAATAAATTAGATTTTACGTGATTCAAAATATGACCTCGGATTTGAATCGCGTAATACTTAAAACAAATTTACCATGCTAAAATAAAACAAAATAATGTAGTTTAAAATAGTAAGATTTTACACACTAGACACCGTAGTTTTTAAGATAATAGCATTTTAATTCAAAAGGAGGTTATACTACAATATTCCATTGGTTAAATTTCGTACCAGAATTTGAATTTCGAACAGAAAAGGTATGATAGCATAATTATTAAGTAATGTTTAACAAAAAGCAGATTAAGAAAATACTGAAATTTGAAGTCATAACATTCGAAAGACTGATCCAGGCTATCAAAATTCGCGACTTTTACAAAATGGCGAACAGGGCTGATAAACCAGCTCATAAAAAACGAGACTGAGTAAAATCGACCTCATAAAAATTTCTTAGTTTTCGAGATATTGACGATTACGTGAAGTTTGCACCTAATTTGTATGTGATGTCAAGCACGCCAGGTGCAAACTTAGTTCAACCGGATCGTATGAGATGAAGGCGGCAGACAGTTAATTTTGTAACAAAATATCATTATTTCAAAAATTATTACAGTGATTAGTAAATTTTATACCATTTTAGAAACTACAATAAATGCGCAATTTTTTTACGTTGAGTGCCTGGTTATGTTGGTACATTTTTTTTTCACCACGCTAGTTCGAAGTCAGAGGTGAAATTTGAAAAAAATCGAATAATTTTTTTTTGTTATTGTACTGTGTCCACAGCATGAATAAATTAGCAAAAATAGAAAATACGTTCAATAGCATAGTTATTTGGCCACACATAGCAAAAAACAGATTTGTAAAATACTTGATATTTTAGCAATGACACTCAAAACACCGAGTCAGGGTATCACTTAGCACGAGTTTTACAAAAACGTCAATATCTCGAAAACTAAGAGATTTTTACTGAGGTCAAATTTGCTTAATCTAGGTTCTTATGAGCTGGTCTATCAGCCCTGATCGTATAAACGTTGGTTTTAGGGACACCCTGTATAAAAGTGGCACCATGACACGCTTCTGAGCGCTTTGATAACCTTATATGAACGACCCTTAGAATGCGGTACCGTAATTTCCTGCAATTTTATATCGATTAAGTTATTATGTGTTGTAATATAAGTATAAAATATATATCCCAATACAGAAATATAACTATATTTTCATTACATAGGTACGTATTGTGAATTTTTGCTTATGTTGAACGTAAGTAGTTATTTATTAATTTAAACTTTATTGCACAATAATAAACATAGAACCCTAAAAAGCACACAAGGCATTCTCTACCAGTCAACCATTGGTTATTCCTGTAGGTAATATCTGGTTGATAAGGTTTATTGGATAATAATGGTCAAGGCAAATTTATAATGTATCGAAATTGTTACGTTAACAGGTTCTTGAAGACGCATTTCATGGCAGTTATAGTCACTCTATCATAAAGCAAAAAAAAACGATCACAATGGCCCATATTGCCAAATACGGCTATACATTTTGGATCCAAAACCGTAACATCTTTAGTAAACAGTTACCTCCTTATTAGACACCGCTGTACCATTCACGGTACTTTGACGTGTTCAATTACCTGCTGATAACAAGACCTTGTAATGTACAAGCCTCTAAACATAATTATTAACTTAACCACAAGCTATTTTGTACTCTATGCTAATGGTACAAAAGTGCATAATGGGTGCAGTGTACTTTGATTATATGGGACGCTTTTTGGAGCACCAATTGTCTGATACCGTTACACCGGGCATTAGATCACGTACATCGTGTAAAAAGTCTAAACGTGTCATTGATTGTAGTGAAAAATCCTGATTATATCACTCGAGATTCTGCCATCCGCCTTCTCCAACAAGGTTTGTTTACAAACAGCGTGCTCTCGATAGAAATGATAAATGAACATAAAAGTCTCTCGTAATTATTTAACATAGATTAAATGAAGCAATACATTAAGTGCCAGTTGGCGACAAGCTTTTAACACTACCTACTCGAATGCGTGGGAACCAATGATCAAAATGAACGACATTTTTCACTCAACAGACAGTTATAGCTGCAACAGATTAAATTAACGTAAAGAAACGTTTCGTCTATTCAGACCTCACATTGGCTTCCCAAATAAAGAACACAATTGTAGCCTATTTCACGCTTAGTTCCGATGATATTGAAGAGGTTTTTTGAGCGACGTCATTAAAATAAATAGATAATACTATCGAAAGTCGAATGAAGTAGCATCGTTAAAGGATTAATATTCAAAGGAATGCTTTATACAATATGCAGGAACTAAGTCCAATCTAGCTCCATAGTCATTTGTCATCCCACACTTTACAAGTGTGTATTGTCCAAGACGAGATTCAAAATGAAATAAAATTATAAATAAACTTAATGATATGGCTGGGTGGCGTCATTGCTCGCTACAATGTTCGGGGTGGCACCGGATGCTGGTTACCGTCGGGATTATCATAATTATACACACTCGAGCGTGACACATCTCAGAGCGACTAATTGTATTTTGGTGGCTTGCGCAATGTCACCACAACTTATTTTTTAAATACAGGCATTGACGAAGTCCAAGTTCGATATGTGTAGCTGATAGATAGAGAAATTGATACTTTTGTTTCCATCTAAACCTCAGTATTACGGCTTAGGGGAACTTCTGAAGTTTAGCTTGTTGGGTTAAAAGTTACCTGAATGTTCCAGCAGACAAGTGAAGCTGTAAAGCTACTTAAGCATCACTGCTGGGGAGAAGGAAAACTCTCGTTTGTAAACGTAGTCTCTATCGCACATCAGTTATCGTAAAAGCGTCGCACATATATTATTCAATAGAAATGTTCACAAAATAAAAGATCAGCATAGACCTTTACATGTTGTTGATTCACTAAACATGTCAATGTCCTGCTGTCAGTTTCCATAAATGTGTAAAATCGAGTAGCAGTCGAGTATATCACAGAATGCACTAGGGGCGCATAATAACGAACGGCAAGCATGAATCCAGAAGGATATTTAATGAGCGTGCACGGAGCAGATCGTTACGTCCAACTCATGTGTATTATTAAGCCTAAGAAGGAATGCGCCGCTGAACCGAGGTCACCGACAGAAGTGTACCGGTAGCTACCTAGCTAGTCTCACGTAGCGTAGGGCCGCTACAACATGGTGCCTAGGTACTTACTATCTGACCCTTCACACACAATTATTCGCTATAATAAAAACGAGTACAATTTCCATGGTTACAAAAATACTTTTTTTTATAATTTATCATGATTGTGAGTATTCATTCTTTCTCGTTAAAAGATTCCAAAGATATCGAGGCTCAATCAGAATTTTATTTCCAAAGGGCACGGCTTATCTTTTGATATCAATCTCCGTTCGTCTCTGTGTATAAACGGAATGCTTTTACATTCATTTTATTTGGTAAGGTGGTAGGATTAGTCTATTTATCGATAGTGATCTGACCTCTGCCCTGCTAATAATCGTGTCGAACTCATCGAGTCGGCGGCGGGAGACTCTTGTGCTCTTTTGTTATCTATGCCATGGATATTTTTTTTAGGGTTTCGGATCCAAAGAATACTAATGGAACCTTGGTCATAAACTAAATACGAGATTGTCCGTTCTTAAAGATTTAACTACTACTTATATCGTAGTAGTATTAACTATGGGATCATTATACTAAATTTTTACTCCATTGTTATAATTGTAATTGGAGTTACAAGCGTCGAATTTGCAGTAATTATACATCTCAAATCATACCATAATTAAGTCAATGTTAATTTTGTAGCAGAGAACCCTTGGTGCACCAGTTCGGCTTACGCTTGGGCATTTATTAGTATACACGATTCTTACAAGAAATTAATTATGCCGTTCTAAGTGTAGTTTGCTTCTCTCTGACCTATATGAAAAATCCATAATAAGGAGTTGGCTTCACCACAAATCATGGGGTGCATACATTTGCATCGTAAATCTATTAATCACATGAACGTGGAAATTATACATTTGAAATTTTAATTTACTATTTTTAGTCAAAGTTTCTTTACATTATCCTTTTTTATAATTTTTCCTAGTGTTAGAGTATGCAAAACTTCACTAATCGTGGGTAGAATATGACGCTAAGGATCTCCCTTGAGACCCACAGTTTACCCTAATTGCTCGATGCCACACTGTTGGCAGGGCCAGACAAAGGATCATATCATAGAGGTTGTAAATCTATTCGTGCAGTTGCAATAAATACTTATTTGCGATAGCGTGAGCTTGTCATCGTAAGGTACAATCAGCGGACAAGGGGCGGCCGGTCAGACGTTCGCCCAGGGCATTGTTCCATAGTGCTTTAGCGTTTATATTTGCTTTACTAAAGGCTTACATATATCGCGCTGTGTTGCGACTGATAAATGTGTTTCATATGATTGTAAATTGCTGGTTATTGAATGCGACTTTGATATGCTCTGATATGCCAGCGGGTCGCGGGTTGAATGATGATTTTAGTTGGCACGATGTAATGGCGGAGCTTGTACGGATGGTATGCCATGGATTTATCTTTGTTCTTGTTATTACCCTTTAAATAAAGTGGTTAAATAAATCAAACTGTAAGTACGCTTAGATTGTAACTACGTTCATTGCATATTAGCATAATCACTACATAGTATAAAACTAAGTCGCTTTCTCTGTCCCTCCCTATGTCCCTATGTATGCTTAAATCTTTAAAACTACGCAACGGACTTTGATGCGGTTTTTTTTAATAGAGTGATTGAAGAGGAAGGTTTATATGTATAATACATGCATAATATAATAGAGAAACACCGTGCGAAGCCGGGGCGGGTCGCTAGTTATTTATATAAGACCACTAGACAAATATCAAAGGAAGACAAAATTTGTGTTTGTTTGTGTCTGTTTCGGCTTTAAACAATCCTGCGCCAACTAAAGTTTCTGTTTTACCCAAGAGTTGACTAGTAAAGAATGCCTTATGGCATTAAGTCTGCTTATTTACTTTTTTGTTATTCTGTAATGAAGTATAAATAAATAAATAAGACGAAATAACAAGAATGAAGATAACAATAATAAGTTCACAAAGCCTGGAAAATCATGCTAATTAAATTCATCTTCTTATATTGCACTGAATAACAAAGTCAGATTCCTCAGATCCCTGCATTCAATACATTTTCTTATAATAGATACCTAATATTTTGGATAATCTTTTTTCCAGCTTAGGTATATCAATTTATTCTATTTCGTCTTTTTCTCCGTTCTACTGGATCTTATAAATATGAATACCCGATAACTTTGCTAAGGTGATATAACCTTTATGTTTACTACAAGTGTATTTTATAATTTTGTATTGATCTCAGGCAAAGTTTAGCAAATATTTATGTTTAGAAGAACTAAAAATATGCGCGAGTTTAAACAGTACAATTTTATTCTTAAATAATAGTTAATTTTCTTATGTGCTTTATTGTAGGTGAGTATTTTTAGGGATCCGTACACAACGAAACCTATTACAAAGCTTCCGCTGTCCGTCTGTCACAGGATATTTTGAACCGTAAGACTTGAAATTTTCACAGAATGTGTATTTATATTGCTGCCATAACAACAAATAATAAAATTAAAACAAAGTTAAAAATAGAAAAGCGTCTTTTTGCTTGACAGTGGTACGGACCCTTCGTGTGTGAAACCGACTCGCACTTGGCCGGTTTCCAATTAGATCCACGAGTTAAGGCCAAGAATCACCGTTAAAAAAATTGCAGATTTGCAAAATATATATTTTACTACTTTTAATCCAGAATAACCTTTGAGTACCCAGTAGCGTGGCGTCCAAAGAACTCGATTCCTACAGGCATGCCTAATATCAGATATTTGAGCATCTTATTTACAGCTCTCAAGGAAAATGTACACCAAATCTGTACCGGCTTGCCCAAGGATACTTTTTACGCCACGCCATGGTACCTACCTAATAATTTACTATAACCAGCATCATAAAATTAGCTTCAACGTTCTAAAATAAATTAAGATTGGAATACGAATGAATAACTAGACGCATGGGCTCGTACATTAGAAATGTGACGCATGCGTGCTGCAACGACCACTTTTAAAATTATAATTTACGGCTAGGCGGGTGTCGAAAGATCGAGTGGGCGTCGGTTACGAAGGATTTTGTATCGATAGTTGTCATGTACACATTGTTCATCTCGGCTAGTAGTCGATTTATAACATTAATCGTACCCGAATTCGATAATCGTGTTGTGTTTTGTTTGTTACATGTGTCGACATTGTTTTGTTCGCGCAAGTCTTAGCCGTTTGCTACTATAATGGTTCTAAATTACCATTCAGAAATGTACAGTTTAGTGTGATATTAGTGTAACAATTCATAAACATTGATTGAATAATAATAAAATTATTTATTAATAATCATAGTTCCAACATAAGCAAGAGGGTCTAAAATTAGTAGATACTTAAATTACTACATGAACCTGACCTAGGAAAATCCTGTGTCTCAGGTAATGAAAAGGTGAGGACATAAGAAAAAACAGCTAGATTAACTAAACATGAAATAAATTCGTGTACAAGGTTTTAATTCTACGGTGGATATTGAATTGACATATGATATACAAATTACTAACAAAAATTTTAACAGTACATATGTGCCATATTTAAGCTTGACTTTGTAAATATTATCTACATTAAATAAAAAAGAAGGAACATAATACAATGCTTATGTTAGAACAGTAAATAATTTCTCTGTATCGTCATAGGTCAAGTTTTTCAAGGCTTCTTGTAGGACCTTCTTACATTCAGCAAGGCTAAGCTGAGAAATGTCACATTCTGCATTTAGCTTATTATACAGTGCCCCAAAAAATCTTGCTGTAAAAGCATGTTTAGTTTCTTTGGGTTGGGTGCAAACGAGATCTTTCCGTCTCTTGTTAGTTTGATCCGTGCTAAAAGTAAGCATTTTGTGCTGTTTTGGTACAGTTGCCATATGTAGTAAAAAGTTGTCGAACTATAAATACTTAGCAAGACTTATAACAGATCAGTGGGGTAACGGAAAGAGCGGAAAGTTTAGACCTTCAAGATTGCTCGCTGTGCTCTTTCGATTGACAACAAGATAGTTTTAGCCGCTCCTCCCCAAGATGAGATGCAATACGTTAGTAAAGACTGGCAAAGTGCAAAGTATACTGTCATTATTAGCCTTAAGTCTGCAAAATTGCGCAAAATTGTTTTAAACACATATATTAGCTTACGAATACGGCTGCTTAACGTTTCGATATAGGGTCTAAACGATAGAGTATCGTTTGTTATGACACCAAGGTACTTTTATTTTGCTTATAGGCGAGACTACTACGACAAATGCAGTGGTGGACATAGAGTGGTAAATTTGATATAGTGGCTAGATTTTTTCGCATGGAGAACATAATATAGTTTATCTTGTCACCATTAAGGGTTAGTAAATGCTGTAACCAATTATTTACAATATTGTAACCTCATTGAGCGTGTTTGAAGTCATCACAGACTGTGTTGGCTGGCTCTGGCCAGGGCTTTAACTTTTTAACCGCAATAGGTAGAGGCTCAAAATTTTCACAGAATGTGTATTTCTATTGTCGCCAACAAATAATAAAAACAAAACGAAATGAAAAAGAAAAGGTGGTGGTGGTGGAAAAATAAAAGTGTTTTTTGGCGTATTTTGCTCGATTTTAGTAATAGGTGTGTATTTCTATTGCCGCTATAACAACTAATAAAAAAACATAATAAAGTTAAAAATAATATGGAGTCCCCAGTCCCCATACAATTAAAGTGTTTTTTGGCGGCTTTTTGCTCGACCGTGGTTCGACACTTGGCTGTTTTTTTCTTCTGATGCTTGATAAACAAAATTCGTTTTCAACACGTAGGGCTTTCCAATATAATCTATAAGTATTTTATTTGCCTCTACATATCGGTAACTATTTTATTTGTTTTCAAACACAAAAGGTCATAAAATTCAATGTTTATTTTTAGGTTACGACCAAACAGCGTATACCTGTCGTGGGCTTATAAATCTATTGGGAGATTAGAGGAGATTAGCTTACTTTTATCAGCACCGATGTACGAACTCAGTCTGGTTTGGTCTGGTGGTATGTACGCCAACAGCAAATCAGCAAAGGGCATGGCATAAAAACATATGCTCTGAGATAAAAACTACAGGGCTGCAAGTTGCGGCAAGATGGCGGTCGGGATATCATCGGAGATAGCCCTTACAAGGGCTACGCGTTTACCGGGGCCCGGTAAATTGCTGGAAAATGTTGTTATTTTTTTGTGTTTTATTGTTAATGTTGGGTAATAAAAATATTCAAAAATACAAATAACAGTAATAATAATAATGTAAACAGCAAAAAAACGCAGTACGATGCTTGAAATCCATCTTTTTGTTCTTTGTTTAACTTACCTTTTATTTTTAACCGACTTCCAAAAGAAGGACGGTTCTCAATTCGTCTTAATTTTTTTTTGATTATTTTTTTGTGTATTTGTTCACCGATTACTTGAAGACGGCTGGACCGATTTGGATTTTTTTTTTGTTTGAAAGGGTAGACTTCTGAGGTGGTCTCATTGTAACCAAATCAGGATCTGAGGATGGGATCTTGGAGAAATCGAGGGAAATCTTCAAATATTATAGGCATACATAAAGTGATTTCGGTATTTTTCGTAAAATCTCGTCCATCTCTTATTAGAAACAAGTTTCTTGTGTTAACCGACTTCAAAAAAAGAGTAAATTTGTATCTAGGTTTCTTCCCCGATTACTTGAAGACGGCTGAACCTATTTGGAAAATTCTTTTTTTGTTTTAAAGGGTATACCTTCGAGGTGGTCCCATTGCAACTAAATCAGGATCTGATGATGGGATCTTGGAGAAATCGAGGGAACTCTTCAAATATCATAGGCACACATATAGCGATTTGGCATTTTTCTTAGTTTCTCGTGCATTTCTTATTAGAAATAAGTTTCCAGTCTTAACTGACTTCAAAACAAAGAGCAATGTTTATGTATGTTTGTTCCCCGATCACGGCTATTTGACTGAAAACGGCTAGACCGATTTGGATTTTTTTTCTTTTAACTAAGTAGACTTAAATCTATTTCGTTAAAACAATATTTTTCCAGCGCCACTAAAAATTTAAAAATAAAGTAATTTTTTAAAACAAATAATAAAAACCGACATCCAAAAACTTATAAACTAAAACCCAGAAAATAATATGTTAATTACCTCAAAGAAACGGATAATCAACGATTCATATATATATATATATATATATATATTTATAGTCTTTGAACTGTTATTTTTGAAGTTGGTGCCAGCTAAGGAGCTCAACATAGCCAGCTTTGCGTGGCAGGCACCAACTTCAAAAATAACAGTTTAAAAACTATAAATATCTGTATATGTATAAATGAATCGTTGATTATCCGTTTCTTTGAGGTAATTAACATATTATTTTCTGGTTTTTAGTTTATAAGTTTTTGGAAGTCGGTTTTTATTTTTTGTTTTAAAAATTTACTTTATTAACTGTATATTTTCCTATTGGTATGGCTAGGTTACTCGTGAAAACAATATAAGATAAGCGGCTTCAGATTATATTAATTGTAATCGGAGAAACTTCCCAAATAACCTCTATCGTCAAATCAACCAAGGAAGTTCCAAGAAAAACAATAAATCACTCATATCGTACTAGACCGTAACTAAGTAGATATCTGCGATTCGCTACATCTTGACCTTTTGCCGTTTGGTAGTTATTTTTCCACTGATTACGATGTATTATTGTTTGACAATAATAATCCCATCCATTTTAGGGTTCCGTACCTCAAAAGTAAAAAACGGAACCTTTATAGGATCACTTTGTTGTCCGTCTGTCTGTCCGTTTGTCAAGAACCTTTTTCTCAGGAACGCGTGGAGGTATCAAGCAGAAATTAATATCAAATACTAAGGTCTGTAATCCCTTGAAGCAGTGAAGAAATCAAACTTTCAAGTGAACGCAACCAAAAAATATGGCCATTTATGTTTCGCATACGCCACATATTTTGACGCTTGGAAGAAGGGAATCAAAACCTCTAGGGTACTTCTCGTTGACACAGAATCATGAAATTTGGCAAAAAACAATGTCATGTAGCAAAAGTTACCAAAAATCCGAAAATCGTAAATGGGTAAATAGGCTGCAAAATTATTTTTTTTGCGATTATAAACTTTTTTATCACTAGTGCATTTTTTTGTAGTAACGGCTACGGAACCCTGCACTGAGCATGGTGCGACATGCTGTTTTTTTTTATACCAATAAGCAATTGCTGCAAGATGGTCAAAGGCCGGCACAATTGAGTTTTACCTGTAAACAAAAAACATTATATTATAATACTGGGTTCACGAACTTTAACCACATAGGTAAGTATTTATAAATGATAACGTTCAGATTTCAAAACAGTACAACTTTTAATAAAATTTGACTTTCAAGTCAGCTCACAGTAGACGAGTAGTCTTAACTTTATGAAAACATTGAAAGGGAAATGATGATAACTATTACAACATACACTCAAATGACGATTAGGTATTGGTGATACTATGGTAACTAGAGAGTTCAACATAATATTCTTTTAGATAAACTCTACGGAATCGGCATTAATGGATTGGCTCATGACTGGTTCAAATCATATCTTCAAAAGCGAGAACAAATTGTAGAGGTTGAGCGTGTCGATAACGTAACCAACAATGTAAACGTAGTACGGTCCAAAAAGATTCTAACCACTTGTTCTATCTCCCAAGGAACTGTCCTCGGATGCATCCTATTCCTACTATATATTAATGACCTTCCTGAAAAAATAATTAGAGAAAACCCAAACACAGGCTGTTACCTTTACGCGGATGACATATCCCTAGTACTGCCTTGCAAAAACACTACCGAGTTAGCAAATAAACTAGAGTCAACATTAAACATAATGACGGACTGGCTAAATAAACATAACTTGTGTATAAACTTAGCAAAAACTAATTTAATCCAATTTAGGCCCTATCAGAGAACAGCATTAGAAATAGAAACTCAAAACGTCAATAATCTGGAAGTAATTGATACATGGCACCTTGCTAGGTATACAAATGGATCAATATTTGAAATGGAAATGACACGTAGATAAAATTGCCACAAATTTATCCCAATTTGCTTATGCCCTCAGAGAATTAAAAAAAAACCACAGACATAAAAACAGCAATTTCCGCTTACCATGCATTTGCTCAAGCATGGCTACAGTACGGTATCATTTTATGGGGTGATAGCACAAATGTACCTGATTTATTCTTAATACAAAAGAGATGTATAAGGATTTTAAGTAACATACGTAATGACGAATCGTGTAAACCTCATTTTGTTAAATTGAAAATCCTAACACTAATATCGTTATACATATATTCTCGAGACGTGCAAATTCGTGCGGAAACACCCTAGTCTATACACTCACTCTAAAGATATTATCTATAAAGGAACGCATAGTCTGCGACCAAGAAACAAACTGGTACAAGCTACAGTCGCCAAACTCAAAATGAACTCTAATGGACCACCTTCCATGTCTATAAAAATATATCATAATTTACCGAGTACGATTTCAGCCGAAGATAAGTACACAACTTTTGTTGGAAAACTGAAAAACTATCTATTATCGCAAGCTTTTAGATATGTAATAAATAAAGTAAATTTTTAAAACAAAAAATAAAAACCGACTTCCAAAAACTTAAACTAAAAAGCAGAAAATAATATGTTAATTACCCGAAAGAAATGGATAATCAACGATTCATATATACATATACAGATATTTATAGTTTTTAACCTGTTTTTTTGAAGTCGGTGCCTGCCACGTAAAGCTGGCTATGCTGAGCTCCTTTTATCCTTAGCTGGCACCGACTTCAAAAAAGCAGGTTAAAAACTATAAATATCTGTATATGTATATATGAATCGTTGATTATCCATTTCTTTCGGGTATTTAACATATTATTTTCTGCTTTTTAGTTTAAGTTTTTGGAAGTCGGTTTTTATTTTTTGTTTTAAAAATTTACTTTATTTTTAAATTTTTAGTGGCGCTGTAAAAATACTATTTTAACCAAATAGACTAAAGTCTATTTAGTTAAAAGAAAATTTTTCCAAATCGGTCTAGCCTCAAGTAATCGGGGAACAAACCTACATAAAAATTGATCTTTGTTTTGAAGTCGGTTAAGACTGGAAACTTATATCTAATAAGAAGTGCACGAGAAACTAAGAAAAATACCAAAATCGCTATATGTGTGCCTCTAATATTTGAAGAGTTCCCTCGATTTCTCCAAGATCCCATCATCAGATCCTGATTTGGTTGCAATGGAATCACCTCGGAAGTATACCCTTTCAAACAAAAAAATAATTTTCCAAATCGGTCCAGCTGTTTTTAAGTAATCGGGGAAGAAACCTACATAAACATTTGTTTCTTTTTTGAAGTCGGTTAACACTAAAAACTTATTGCTAGTAAGAAATGGACAAGAAACTACGAAAAATACCGAAATCGCTATATGTGTGCCTCTAATATTTGAAGAGTTCCCTCGGTTTCTCCAGGATCCCATCATCAGATCCTGATTTGGTTGCAATGGGACCATTTCGGAAGTATACCCTTTCAAACAAAAAAAGAATTTTTCAAATCGGTCCAGCCGTCTTCGAGTAATCGCGTAACAAACAAACAAAAAAAAAAAACATTCAGACGAATAGAGAACCGGCCTTCTTTTGGAAGTCGGTTAAAAATAATATAAAATCACGATGTTTTAAAGTAAATAGTTTAAAGAAAATATGTATTAGGTAATTAATTTATGAAGATTTTTAACTTTTTTGTGTAAAGGTATATTTAAATAAGTAGGTTAAGTTAATCATAAGTATATGCTTCACCCTACCAGGGTCCATGTTGAACTTTATAAGTATTTGTAAGATCTTGTAACACCATGGTATGCATAAAATAAATGAAATGAAAATGAAAAAAAAATGAAATGAAACTATAAAGAAGTATAAATTGTAACCAATAAAATAAAGTTGATACTGGTCATCAAAGATGAGGAAATAAAAGATACCGCGGCATGTAGATATCTTTCACAGATGTCGAAAATCTAGCGGCTCTATGTCAATGAAATTTTCCGAACAACAATGTATTACAAAACTCTCATTGTATCATCTAAAATTGGATGCAGTTAGACACACGTTTGAAGTAATAATTGTTATTAAATTTAGTACTGTAACAGCACAACATAGAGGATGAATTTCTTTGATTATATCCAGGTGGGTGGGACGTTTTGCAGTCAGGGTATTGCCTCGGCTGCCTTATCGGTTACATCGTAAAGCACCTGCCAGAGATGACATGGTACTAAAAAAATAACAATACGATGCCTAACTGTTAAATCATTGTTGATTATATTGGCCCTGGTGAAGTCACGCTGATTCCGATCTGGTAAGGTTGCTACAAAAATATTGAGCCGATACTTCGATCGTGTCCAATATACATTGCGTAACTTAGAACCAATAGTATAGTTAAGTACAATTTTTCCGACGGTTTTTTGGCCATAAATATGTATGAACAAATCACCTTCTACTCACTAAATACTGAAATTCATAATGATTGATGTGACAATAATTAAAGTACGCTGAGTAACTATTTAGAAATGTAGCCTCCGGCATTTTAGCATCTAATCAGTCGGTTTACTGTCAAGCTATCAGTTTGTGGATAAACAAGTGACTTGCAGCAATGCACTTATGATTTTTAGAACTTATAACCACTTGTAAAACAATTTCCACACAATATTTTCAAAAATTTTTCATATACACCGTAGGCCTTGTAATAAGAGCAAATAATTAAAACTTAGATTCTACTCCTCCTCAAACAATAAAGTTTTGTTCATAAAGTTTTAAAAATTATGTAGACTTAAGATTTGCTCTTTTTCATAAGAATTAAATAGTGGGAGAGACATGTACAAAACCGTAAACCGGGGTAAAACCGTAGAACCCGCTTAAATTTGCTGGTAATTTGAATTTCGCGCGGCTAAGCCGCTCACTGACAGCAGCCAATACGAGCAGTTTGTCAACAGAATCTTTTGGTCGCGTGTGTTCGCTGCATCGAAATATTAAGATTTATTGTTTTTTGTCGGTGTTCATGTTATTTCGGCTCAAATTCAAGTGGCAAATTGTATTTGAGTAATGAGGTAAGTATCTAATGAATTGTGTTAAAGTGTGTACTTTTGTATTTAATTTAAGACAAGTTTTACCCGCAAAGTTTGTAACGTCATCTGTTTCGACTTGAAACCCTCTGGTCACAACCGTATGGGGTAAAACCGATCATGTACAAGGCATGTGTAGTGAAAAACCAGAATAATTTGAGTCAATCGTCTGCTGCAAAAAATAAAAAATCATCAAATCCGTCGTCTACTAAACAACAAAAAAAAAACCATGTATTGTCTTGAAAAATATGCAGTAAGTCGCAAGAATGAAGGTTTTTGCACTAGGTGCAGTGCCTGGGCTGTAAGAGCTGGGCTCATGACGGCTGCACCGGCTACGTGCTACGTCTCGAACGAATTAAATAAACTCATGTGTAGAAGAGTGTTGCACATTAATATTCGTTTGGGTTAACACCGTATACACTGTACGGTTTTGTACAGGGGTCAAAACCGTACAAGTTAGACCTTTTCATTTTTTATGTAAATTTCGATTAATGTTACGATTATCGTACTTTACTTTATTTCGTTACTTTGCCTATTAAACCTGCTAATTAAAAATATTTATTCCATTAATTTGAGTTTAGATTTGATTTTTTTACAGAATTAAGTCCCTAGCTATACGGCTTCCCCGGCCTCGCATATGTTCAACGTAGTCTAATTGACGTCGCTTATCACGCTACAAACATATAAACGCGTCTTCAAATAAATTTCAATGTTAAAGATCAAAACATAGGTCGATTTTTGGTCGCGACATTTGTATGCCAAGCTAAATGTATGGTATACAAATGTCGCGGACGAAAATCCACCCACATAAGTTATTTTTAAATGTCGCTGAATAGATGTTGTTCAGTTGAGCAGTACAACCTCCATTTTAATTATTTGCTCCTGTTACAGAGCCCACACGGGGTAGGTATACGATACTTTACTAATTTGATTCGGAATAAAAGTTGAGTGAACGCTAAAGTGAACTAGCTATTCTGTGCTGCGCCGGCGCCGATGGCGCGATCTCCAGTCGTGATAGATGGAGAATCGAAGTGTCACGCGCAGGTTCAATGACCTCGGGTCAGGGTCGCGGTCTCGACTTATTGCATTTATGCAATGCAAACATCGCATCCGTCGGATATGTCGCTACGTGGAATATCAAAGATTAGCTATTGTTTAGCCAGTGTAGTTTCATCCGTGAGAGCGAGCGGATCTGTGAGAATTCTTGTGCCATATCGGTTAGTCATATATCCTGAATCTATCACTAAAAACACTGATAATGAACCAGATAGGTACATTTTTATAGTTGCACTATTTCGTGATTTAACATATTTAATTGGCAGATTTATGTTATACGACGATATAAATAATATGAATATGCAAGTTGCATACCTATTTAAACAGTGCATGCTACACAATGTCATACAATTTACCTAATTTGGCCTTTGTTGCAAGGCACTCTTGGTTTCAGTTTACTTTGTATGCATATCGATTGAATAGCATTAAAAGAAGTTTTTGTGTAAGAAACACGTTAAAATATTTGAATTTTAAAATCCCCAACAGGTATGCCTATGAATTACTTAAATGTCATTATAACATCGACGGTTAGTGATCAGTATCGAAATAAGTATTTAAATCAGTTATCGTAATATTTAATATCGGAAGGAAAAAAAGGAAAAAAAAATCGCAAGGAAGTCCCTGGTTAATTGACATTTTTGCCGCAAAAACTTCTGTCTGGTGATAAGGCGCTTATCTGAGCATTTACAAATGTAACCTTTTTAATGTAATAAATGGTAAACGAGCTTGCACCAAACTTTTGTTTAATGTTTTAGTGATAGTATTTATCTTTTTTGTATGTAAGTAGGTAATGCAGGTTCCTAAAAAGTTTGTTTAATAATCACTAACGGTGTTACCACAAAACGAAGTTTTGTTGTAAATTCCAAATCAAGTGTATTCTAACCAATATTTGCGAGTTCTTCTTCAAATTTGTTATTCGATGTTAAACCGCAGAGTTAACGCGATTAGTTCTTAGCTCTTCCTCATATGACTTCCCCGCACTGAATGGTATCAAATCACCATAAACTTCTTGATATAGTTGCTCCGAAGCAGCCCAGTAACTTGCACGCGTGTGCAATTCGTATTCCGTACGCCAATAAACTCTATGTGATGTTTTGAATGTTAGTGATATGTATGTAGGTATGTATGTACTCGTCAGCGTTGCCAGATTTTTTTTTACCAAGTCGGGATTTTGAAACTTTTTGAGTAAAAAAGCGGGATTCTTTCGTCGAAAGTGGGACATAGTAAAATTTAGAGAGGCCGAGATCGCAGATATTTGCGGCCCGAGCTGCAAGCGAGGGATGTAAATATGCGATCGAGGGCTTTCTTTATTACCTCCCGTGTTCTGTCCATCATTTTATGTCGACACTTGGCCAGACAGCGGCTTTTTGTTGCAAATTGTAATAGCATTTTTACGCCAGGTAGATTGTCTCTTATACTACAGACAAAAAGTAAAATAAAATAAATTTCCATCAATTCTTACCGAAGCAATAAATACGAATAAAGGTAATATTGAATGGCATTAATACTCCTTCGTTTCATAATAAATAATTTATAATTTTCGTTTTGTTTTCTACAGACTACCAGAAAAACAGAAGGTCAGTATTTTTGAGTTGATTGATTCATTGGTATGATAACATTTCAAAGTAAGCCTCAGTTCTGTATGTATGTACCTATGTGTAGAAAAAACCCTAACCATTTAAAAATTAATAAATCTATGAAAAGTAATTATTGAATATCGTACACATGTGGGAATCATTGCTTTTGGTTTCGTAACGAGGCGATAACATGCCGGCAATTAAAACTCCATTCCCAATATTCCCATGTATCATTCGTTAAAAACGGATTTTTGTTTCATCCTAATCAATCGTCATTAACATTTTTACTGTCAGGAGAATATGTCTTTGTAAATATGAAATCAAATCTTTTAATATTAAATGATAAAGTATTTAGACTTATTGAAATAAAAAAGGATGATTCGTCTTGCGATGCCATCTATGATTTTCTTCAACACTTAGATAGAAAAGCTTAATTTGTGACCGAAAATCATCTACAACCTAGCTGTTTCCTAAGCGAATAGATGAAGCACTTATGGATTCACTACAGTGTCTGTCTGTCGGCCTGTCGCAAACTTTTTGACGTAAACACTTGTTTTAAGTGACAGAAAAGTTTATGATATTTCCAAAGCGTGTGACAGGTTCATTAGAGTGTGATCCTTAGCGGGATAGCCTGACTCGATATGGAGCGCACGAAATAACGGCAAACTACAGCGCAATGATGTACGCTTTATACTTTGACCTCCCGTTTTAGTATGAGATTACGGCAAAAACTAACATTGATTTTAGAGATATAAAAAACCTTTTAAGCTTACTGAAAAAGCAAGATTGGCAGAGGAATTCGATTAAAATTAATGATGCTCGCTCGATCATTTAATTGAAAGGAGTTATATTATATTTGCCTGTTTTTGTTCAGATTTACGTAACTTTTGTATCTGGCACCTACTACAATAACTGTATTTATAAATCATTTCCACTAATAAAAAGGCAGGCTTTGTGACATTAGGTATAAAATGGAATTGTTTTGAATGGCCCATCAAACTGATGTCAAATATTATTCAAATTCAAATTCAAACATATTTATTTCGGACTTCAAATCCATATGGTTGTTAGTAAGTACATAATATAATGGCTTATATATCTAGTGTTAGTACAGTTAATTATGATTTACCAAATAAGTACAAAAATATTTTGTATAACGATAATAAAAATTGTACAAATAAGGCCAACGCCATAAGAAAAGATAGCAGTACACTGTAAGTAGATCAATCAGAGTGCATTGTACTTGTTTACATGGCAAAAATGTAATTGACCAGGGTTACACTGCGCGGCGATCGACGCGGGAGCAGAGGTTAATCGAGTGTGGCTGGCTTACTTCACGAGCAGAAAATTTCAGCCAAATTTCAACTTTATTCCTTAGTGAAAGAATTGGGTGTCCTTTGGGTAAGTAAAGGTTAGTTGGGTTGTTTTGGAATATTCTGAAAGTGTGGGTCTTCTGTACGTGTACTATTATGTATTCTGTGCCCGCTTTGGACGCGGAAGCGTCCCGACTTTGATAACAACCACAATAACACAATGCATCGTATGTTGGAACAATCTGGGATTTTCCATAGAAATTTTGAACTAATGGACAGTCTGCTATCGATAATTGGAAACCTGGTATGTTGATTATTTTATTATTAATTACATACCAAGGTGAAAGGATTAGTTACCGTAAAGGATTAGACCTAAGCGACAACAGGTTACAAAAGCATTTTGAATTCTTCATTAAGATTCTCTTACAATCTCGTCTCTGACAAAAAAAAATTATTTGTAAAAAAAACCTTCAATACAAAAATATCTACATGATGGTATAACTATAGTCGCTTTTAAATAGTGTATACAAGTTACAAATAAAGCCTATCATCACCTACATCTCATTATAATACATAAACAAAAACATAAACTCCTAATTAAAATCATCCTACGCGTTCCATCGTCGCGTGCATGTATTCATTTTTCTCGTCGAAAAAAAATTACGAATGTGATAAAAAAAAGTGTGATTATCGAAATTTTAATGAGGCCATAAATAACTTTGGAGCGTCGATTATTCCAATACAGGACAAATTGAAGATGCACCCCAGGCTGTATCGGCCGCGTCGGTAGATAGTTAACAATACGCCGAGAGGGTCAATTTTTTTCCCCTACCGAATAAACCGTTTTGAATGGAGCCTTGATTTTATGATTTATAGGGCCCTTTATCCGGTCTCTGCTTCTCCGTATTTTGTTTTGATTGAGGCTTCTTTCACAGTCCCGAAGATGGATTGTTCTTTATGGTGTGGGAGTTTTTGTTGATTGCGTTTAAGTGTAAATATTTTAGTCTCATTCTTTTTGCGTTTGAAAAATAACCAGTTGACTAGAGGAAGTATCTATAACGTGATTGCTTTCATGTTATTTTAAATGATTATATGGCTATTGAAACTGGAATGTTTAAGATTCGTGGGTGTGACATTTGACATAGGTACCTTTAAAATGTATCCCTTGTCTATGGGAAGAAACAAAATGTTGGGAAGGTGGCTATGATAGAAAATAATATGTATTACATTGCCACTCGTGCGGGAGGCTAGGAGACAATTGAGCGATGGTGCGCACCACCGCGAGCTTTCAATATCCTAGATTATTTCATCGAACTTTATTCCATCCCTTCCATAGGTTCGATAATGTATAGACAGCCCTATAGTCAGGGATTATCGACAACAGGAGAATAAAATTCGAACAATTACACAGGTCGGCAAAACTAAATTGCTTTCCCGACTTTTTCTCTGATATATATTATTGTGTGTAAGCCAGGCGAGTCAGGGGATGGCGCATTTGTTAGTCACGCCTCAGCTCACACCCGATGGCATTTCTCATTAGGCAGGTCGTAAACAAGGACTCTTCGACGCTTACTAATGTCCCACGTCACAGTTTTACGACTATTGGCCACAATTTTAAGACGCGGTATGTTCTCAAAGGATGTAATAGGGTTGTAATAAATTACCGGACGAGAAAATGCAACTGGGACGTTGATTACGACAAACGATAAGGATTTTGGAACTCATGTGTGAGCTTTTATAGAGAGGAGATAAAATAATCGGTTGCGCTAAGTTGGTTGACTTGTGACGAGTTTCAACCTGCTCACATTTTGTGATGTAGGTACTTAAAATTGGTGTAATCTTGCTGCATCTTGTTTGGTTTACCATAGCATTGGCTCTTAATTTCTGTCTATGTTACCTCGGGGTCGTGAGTGCGCGTTATGAGATAAAGATAACTTTAGCGTCCGTGTCTGATGCAGGGATTTCTCTATTAAAGATATTTGCCCACCGGGCAGGGGACCGCAATTGAAATGTCCCGCTAGCGGAGTGGGTGCGAGCTGTGTCCATTTCCGCAATTTCAAGACGTACAAGAGGCGATCGTGTACCGACAATGGGCGCTATCGTGTGGCGTCTAATCACGCGGGCCGTTGTACTGTTAGGTCGCTGTTGCCCGCGGCCTGCGCCCGCGCTGCACTCTGGTAATATGCGTGCGAACGCGATCCGATCGTCGCCGGCTCTGCGCAACATCTCCGAGGTACGGAATACATAATACACGAACGACTCTCATGTATCTGAAATGTCGTAAATCGCTACTACCGAAATGATCCCGTAAACCATTGGAGTATGATATCGATGTATCGAAGGTATATTTTCGTAAGGATTTGCATGGAAGCAGTACTAACAACCGTGGCGGAACAGAGAGCGTATAATGTACGTTTATCGATGTGAAGAGTAACTTGTTCCAACGCATGTAACGCATTTGAATACGCTTACGATGGAGATTGCGGACCTTTATGCTATGGTTCGTAGCTTATAGTTGCTTTATTAGATCATGCTGATGGGAGTCTCGACGGATATTTTGTGATAAATCTACCTTTCGTTCAGCTGCGTTGTATTAGAGCTTCAAGGGTAACTTATCTCGGCCATCAGTCTTATCTCCACGAAATGATAAAATACAGAATTTTATCTTCTTATCCTGTAAATATTTACTTGGATACTTCAGTAAATTAATAGACAAAAACATATTAATCACTTACTACAGCTAGTGTTGGAGAATCTTAGAAGTAGTAAACCAAAAAGCTATCAAAAATCGAACGTGGGAACAGGTTCAATCTATTTGAGGATTATTCTCTGATTACCTATCTATATATATCTGTGGGTCTAGTGAAAAGGGATACAAGTCAAATTTATACTAGGCCCAAAAGGTCACAACTCTATCGTATGACTTAAGCTCTTTTGCTCCTAGGTTAAATGTGACTTGTACCCCTTTTCACTAGACCCACAGATATATTTTTGGTATAACACTTTTTTGGTGGTGAGTGTTATATTTTTTGCCATTGCTTATTAATATTGTGTGAAATAATATATTTATATATTTTATTTCAAATATCATTGTATCATTGTTGATCGCTATAATGTCGAATTAGTTGACAGTTAATTAGAGCTTGCCATTCAGCGCAGTTGTTTCGCAACGCGCCGGCCGCACAATGTGGCCGCAGAACTAGTTACTATTATTTTAAATATTTATGCCGAACTCGAGGTCTTGAACCAAATGGTATTATACTGAGATATAACACTGGACTAGTATTGAGAATTTCCTATAGTTTTCCGCAATATTATCGTTTCATTAAATTGTTCATTACCAACTACATGACTATCCAGTCTAAGCATAGATATCTAGCCTAAGCTACAGTTTATTTTATAAATATTGTTTTAACATTACGTCTACCTATAATATCTTACCTATATCTTTATGTTTCGGTGGCATAAGTGAATGTAAGTTTAGTCTGTGTATAATACACTCACAGTCAATGAATTCGGGTCATTTTCTATGAACAATTATAATAGAAAATTACCCGAATTCGTTGTCCGTGAGTGTATGATTACTTTATTTATTATAATAACAGCGCTAGCTTTGCAAAATACCGCCTAACATTTGAAAACTTTGATAGAATCACATGTAAACTGAATAACTTAATTCCTACCAGAAGTACTTGCATTACCGAAGATGTTAATATGTATTTTATGTATGTGCCTTAATGTTTCTTGCATTGGCCTCAATAATTGACAGGCACTTAGCATCAGAATCGTTTTGTGGCAATAGAATGCAATGCATTGTGACCAAGGGTGTTGGACCAAAATTTACAATGCACATTTTAATGACGGCGTCTTGCGTCCATTGTGATTATAGGAGGTTGCCTTTATTCATGTATTTGTTTAGTTGTATAGCATACGTTACAACCACACTATCAGTAGCGTGGCGTCCAAAGAACTCGATTCCTACCGGCTTGCCTAATATCGGGCCTTTGAGCACCTTATTCTACAGCTCTTAAGGAAAATGTACTCTAAATCTGCATCGGCTTGCCCAAGGATATCTTTTACGCCACACCACTGCACACTATACACTTCCTATCTACTATAAAGCAGTCTAGTCTAAGTTTATTTTGTTCAGCGTGATGTTATTGTTAATCCGAACGAAAATAAGGGATAAAACGTATGTATTTTTGTCCTATTACTGGCCAGACACTAAACATACTGTGGTCACGGTCCACAATGCAATTGCTTATGGAAAGAACCATAGTACAGTAAACGGCGATAAAGAATGCACATCGATCTTTGGAAAGAGGCAATCGGCTAATTTTGACTTCGTATAGCGATATCTGTGTCGCACACACCATGACGTTTGTTTTGTCAGTTGTGGTTCAAATGTGAGAGAGTGCAGTCGCATATCCAAGTCAATATATATATAGAGTTGCTAAAATTTTTACAAAATTAAATTTATAGTATGGCATCTATAGGAAAAAAAGGTAAGCCATTACTTTGCCAGTCACGCGAAATTATTAACAATGTTCATAAATATTTTGTAACTGAATCCGACCAATTTAAAAAACATGAGGATGTTAATGTAAGTTATTATTTTAAGAAGGTTCAACAGAGAGTTGCAGATGCAACTGGAATTTCAAGAAGAACTTTGAAACAATTTATTAAACGAAGTCGACACTGGCACTGATACACATTCTAGTGGAACAAAGTTCAGCTCTCCGAAAAATGGGAGACCAAAAAACAATTTCGTTTAGATATGGACGATTTTGATTATGATGTTTTACAGCTCTATATATTCCACGTGAAATCAAAACAAAACAACAATAAAGTACTTAGTTCTAAAGTCAAATTCTGATAAACGATTTATCTAATAATTGATGTACATGGAAATTAGCATTCGTTTGTATTCGGAAATGCGATGATTGCCGATGTGCATTCTTTATGGCCGTTTACTGTAAGAAGTGGGCAACAGTTCACGCTTAGCAGTAAACAACAGCTTGTAAAGGTTGTGCGTAACAGTGGTTGGCCTGCTTCACGTCCATTCTGCTACAACCGGTAGGTATTATTATGTCAATGTCTATCAAACAAGTTGCATGCAATGAACCACGTTGTCCCTTTCTACATAAGGTTCAAAATCAAACGACTGATAATTGTGATAAGAGGCGAAATTGATAGCGGCCACTACAGAACCCGTATTGTTGTTAATTATACTTATGTATATATTCCGCAACGCTACATGATTTATTAGCTGTACAACAACCGTAGATTAAACTCTTTGTACTCATTGACAAATTATGTGGCAGCCATTTACTTTTATCCAGTTTGGACTTGCTAAATGTCAGATAAATTTCAAGCCTAGATCTAGATTACAAGAAATCTTGTTGTGAACTTTGATAAATGAAGTGTGAGCCACTTTGAGGTCTCGAGAACTTTGGTGATAATTATTTTTGCAGTTTGTGCATAAATCTTGAAGAGATGACAAATGGACTGACGATCATTAAATGTCAAAAGCGCCGCTGCTCTGTTAAATGCTAAGGTCCTGGTAATGATACATAATTTAGGGCTTAAATTGTACTTATTTAAATATATCGAATTGCCGTTTGAAGTCTCGAAGTTTGAATTGTAAATCATACCTATTCATATTTATATTAGTCTAAACTATCTATAAGCAGAAGTATTTATCTACTTTAAGGTGATTTGAGTCGGTCGGTTTTCTATACAAACATAAAGAAACCGATCATTGTCTGCTTCCCCGACGTGAATTATGTTTAAAATGTGTTTTATTTTATAGCTTGATATATTTTGTCTGCGCGAAATGACATGGGAAATCTCAAAAACCCAGAATGAACGTGCTATTGGGACTTAAAAAAGGTCAGCGCCATCTATTAGCATAATTTGAAATTAATACAAATAAAAAACGTTTTATCAATATAGGTCGAATTTTGTCATTTTACATTAATAGTCTTATGGAACAAAATAAATCAGTAAATTGAGCCCCTCCTATAAACATGTCCTTAGGTGCTTGACGAAAAGGTATCAAAAAAGGAAAAAAAAACTAAAATGGAAAGAAAAGGTAAATTTCTTGGACTCGTAGTCACTCACCATCAAATACTGCGAAGGTTAATTGCTGTTTCGTTAAAAGATTTAACAAAAAATGTAAAAGTATCTTAGTCACATTTATTAGGGCTTGTTACACACTTGGGAGTATTCATTTAAAAAATAATGAATATCTCGGAAAGTAACCGTTTTTCGACTATACATCATGTAACTTTTTTTACTCCTAATAGTTGTTAGAATCTATAGTTACAGTTTTTCGGGTTACTCGGGGGCACGGTGTATATTTTATTAGCTTTTTGAGTGTTCTCATGTCATTTCCCGCAAATAAAATGTTTCAAGCTATAAAATAAAACACATTTCAAACATAATTGGCTTCCTATTAGGGAACGTCGTTGTCTGAACGTTTTGTACACTCTTCTTCATGTTATACGACCCATCTGTTCCCGACTACCTTCGTTCTGAATTTCAGTGTTTCACTGCCAGGCCGGGTTGTAAACTCATGCTTTCTTTGCCTCTCACCGTTCTGGTTCTATGATTAATTCATTCACCGTGCAGGCGCTTCGGCTCTGGAATACCGTCCCTCTCTGTATACGAGAAGTTCAGAGCAAATTTTCCTTCAAGCGCAATGCTGCGCAAATATCTATTTGAAAATCTTTAATATTGAGATATATCTCCCTATATAAATATACTATATTGTACAAATTCTTTGTGAATCTAATTACCGCACCTATACTAGGTATTTCTGTTTAGCCTAATGGGTAGAGAATGCCTTACGGCATTAAGTCCGGCATTTGTACTTTCTTGCATTGTGCAATAAAGTTTAAATAAATAAATAATTGACGGCGGGGAAGCAATGACCCTCTTTATAAACAAACATCGAGGGCTCGTGGCATTAAGGTAGCATTTGACGTTTCTGGCAGACTAGTGATGTACCTAACCGTGTTTTTACGAGTAGGTACGAGTGAAGTACAAGTCGAGCAAAGAACACCACTTAGAAAAAAAAATCAACCATTTAATATATGGCATCTGTGATACACAATTAATACTTGTTCTAAATTGTAAGAAGTTATTTTACGTCTTCTCTCCGTGAAAATCCACTTGGTGTACGAAAATAACCTTTCAACTCCGACGGATGTGATGGGTAAGAAAAGCATTCTTCTGTAATGTTGCAGCGTATTTTTGTTGGTGATCTCTGTGATTTCCACTTCTTTGTTTTGTAACAAGTTATTGATATTTTTTAGTGTTATCCTGCCCGAGACATATTAATTTTTCAATTTTTCTCTCCTAATAAAGTATATCCTGGATTTTTTGATAATACTAGTTTTAGTTTATTATTATTTAAAACAAAATCTAACATACACAACAATCGCGACACGTCTTTTAATAATTATATTAAATATTAAATAGCGATCAAACCTGCTTCTTCACAGATATGTTATTATTATTGATTATTTTATCTTATCTGAAAAGGCAATTGAAAAACGTGTCTGATCACTAGTGCTACCTTAATGCCACGAGCCCTCGATGTTTATTTATAAATCACCTTAAAGCTAGTTAGATTTCAAGATTGTTCTTATAAATGTATCAAGGTTTGTATCAAGAAATAAATTTATGATTTTTTTAAATTTGAAATCAAGTTTTATTCACATGGTAAGACGGCAGTAACAAAGATGTATGGTTCATAGTGTGGGTCAATCCAAGGAACTGTTATTACAGTACATTCACACCTGCACGCCTATTCAAAGGCACTATTTACTAAGGACAACAAAGAAACAGCACTGCAAAATCTCTCTTGTTGGAATAACCACTTATAAATCTATCTGAGACCGTATTTAATCATTCCTGCGAAGCGTTTCTATGAGAACTGAATTATTTTAATCCGTTGCACACAACTGCATCTTTTAAGCTACGACATTTGTAAATGTGGCTTATTCGCCATTTATATTTGTATCTAGATTGGTAAAGTGGACGGTCAGCAAGGGTGCCACGTGGCCGCGTGTTGTAACCACGAACGTACCTTTGAGGTTCTAATTAAATGCCAATACATCAATTAAGGTCTAATTATCAATCAAGATACGGCAATAGGTTAAGCTAGTTCTTCTGGCTTTTGCTCTTGCTATTTGATAGGTACTACAGGGATATGTGGCAGAAGAACTTTAATAATTGTGGATCAAATTTTTATATACATGTAATTTATATTTTAATTGAATACTGCGCGAGTTGCTTTGTTTCTAGTAGGTACAATTTTTAATATAAGAGATAAATAATTTCATCTACACACATGTCATAAATCCCCTATAATGTGGTCAAAAACCGCAAATTAGAACCAACATAAAGATAAACTGCTTTGTTAGAACAATTTTTTCATCTTAAGAAATGTTATTAATACGTATAATAACATCGAATTCGAGTTTATTAATGATATACAAATTTCGAACATCTCTGAAAAACAAAGCAATTTATTTAACCTCAATTTTAATAACAGTCGAAATGACGTTAAATGAAATGGCAATTGCAAACAATTTTGACGAATCATGCACTTTACTTGTTGTTTCATTTACCGCCATATGACATTTTTAGGGTTGCGTACCTGAATAGGAAAACATAACCCTTATAAGATCACTTTGTTATCCGTTCGTCCGTCTGTGTGTCAAAACCCTTTATCTCGAAAATGTATGGAGGTATCGAGTTGAAAATAAAACCATATACTTAGGTCTACAGTCCCTTTAAGCTGAGAAAACATCAAACTTCTAAGTTAACGTAAAGAAAAGGTATGGCCGTTTATCCACAAAAAACGTATATTTCGAAGACTCTCAAGGGAAAGGGCATATGTCAAAATTTATAGGGTACTTTCCGTTGACCTAGAACTATGAAATTTGGCAAGTAATACCGTATTATACTACACATATAGGAAAAAATCTGAAAATTAATATAATTATAAATAGATATACTTTAATCTTAGCTAGGTTTATTTTAATTTTTACTTAAGGCTTTTATTTTAGGTGTATATTGTTTCTATTTTAGGGTTTTAATTTAGTATTTAATTTAATTTGTAAGTTTGAAATTTATTGTAAAGTATATTAGTCATTTTTCACTGAATACATTATTTGCCAAATATTCATAACTATGATAGACCTAAACATAAAAAAATATAGACTTTATTTAAAATGGAGGTCGAAAATTAAAAGTATTATATCAAGTGGGGTATCAAATGAAAGGTCTTAATTTAATTTTTTCTTTATTATTTGGTTTGGTTTAAGACGAAGAACGTTAAAAAAATACCATCCCCCTATTATCTCCGAAGTTTCTGAACAGAAAAATGTGCAATAATTACCAATTATTAATATCATCCTGAATTTGACAGGAAAAATATAACGGTTTTCCTAACGCGCATCGTTTTTAGAAATTCACAAAAATCGCAACACAAACTCATTTTGTCAGTTACTATATATATAGGTAAAGTAACCGGGACCTATGTCGATATATGGGGACAACAGTTTTCCAACAGTACAGTTAAGTTTGTTGCTTAATACAGTTTATCTTGAACTATTTACGTAATAATGTATTACATGTTTGTACGGAACCCTCGGTGAGCGAATGCGACTCGCACTTGACCGGTTTTTTTTATTTGCGTTTTTTGAACACATCATAAAGAAATTTAAAAAAAAAAAAAATTTAATAAAGATATAAATAATGTGTGTAGATAAAGCAGTGTATGCAGCTGTACATAATTAAAACCACACTTGCGTTTTAAGGCCTCTTATTATGTATCAGTTGCATAAACTACTATAAGTTATTGCATTTTCTCATAATATCGAGCTAAAATATTTGTAAGCAACATTTGCTCAAATTTTGCCATAAGCCTGCGGATGTAAAGCGGCGTCTTACTGTGCCGGGACTCAGTAAATCAGCTTAGCCGACAGATGGCACTGCTCCTATCTCCCAAGCTTTGTAGTGCGAATCTGTCACTATTTCATTGCTCTACCATCTAGGAAAAAGGCAGTAAAATGTGTGAGTCTAATAGAGCGTGCTGTCTTTATTGTTGCGACAGCAGCTAGTCTTTTGCACGGTCGACTTACAGGCGTACTTTGAACAAAGGTTCATATTTTATTTCGCTTTTATGCAAAGTGGAGTTTCTGGTGTAGTCAGGAAAATTCCAGTTCTGTATTTACGTCCGGGGCGTGACTATGAGATTTCATTTGCCTTTCTACTATGGATTCGACCTGTTTTACTTGTTTACAATTTTTATAGTGTATCTAACTGGAATCAGCGTGCAACTTAATCCACGAGAGCTAAATATTCATAAACTTTATTCACACACATTTTTTTACCATGGTTGATTAAAATACCTAAGTAGTATCCTTAATTTATTATGCCAAAAAATGTAAAATGTGTTGAGAAATTTCGACGGTATAGGTTATTTACTCTAATTACAGTAAGAACATATTTTTCTAGATTCTGTTTTATTCTTTTAGACACCATTAATTATTAACTGGAATATGTACTGTAAATTTATAATATCCCCTCGAATGTCCATCTGATTAAGGTATATCTTAAATATTTTCGTGCGTCACTGTCACAAAAACCTTTCCAACGCTGAAAACATTATGAGCCTATCAAATATCCATAAATATTGATACTCAGGAAATTTATCTTTGAGACCTTTACATAAATTGAAGAAACATAAGGAAATTTATCGCGTTTCCTTTTCGTTTTTTCCTGTTCTTTATTTCATACTTATATTTTTCTTTAGAGCTGATATTATTTACTCTTTTTGAATCTGAGAAAAATCGAAAATTAGGCTCTATTTGTTTATGTCTATTACTTTTCAACTGATTTCAAAAGTTCTTCACTTTGCGTGTATGATTTTTTGTGCATGTTACGTGATATCTTTGTCAATTGTTAACCTAAACTTCTATACATAATAATTTTACCATAATGGTGTAAATGGTGACCGCAGATAAATTCCATGAAATTTTCCGCAACTTGAGGTATAAAATAAAAAATAAGGGCTTATCATTTTGAATTTGCGTATTGTCATCGTTTGAAAAACGTTATGATGTGTTTTTTTTTTAATTTAATCCTATTATTTGTTTTTAAATCCAACAATTAGTTATAATATAATGCTAGGTATGAATTGCTTTAATTATATATGTCTACCCGTTTTATTTTCATTATTACATCGAAGAACAGGTATAGAGGAAAAATTACACTAGTGTTAAGTCAAATTCAGATTAGATCAGTATTGTAAGGATCAAAATATATTTTAATCCGTTTTGAATGTATATGTTGTTATTCATGACAGTGACCGTGCTGTGAGTGCCGTGGACAAATTGAAGCGATAAGCATACTAAATTATCTGTAGTATTTTATAGCAAAACGATTGTATAATATACGAATAAATATTTAAGCGGAACAGATTGGACAGATAAAGCGCTACCGTGGTATATGGAGGTATATTTAAATAAATAAATATTAGGGGACAATCTTACACAAATCGAACTAGCCCCATATTTGTTAATTTACCATATCGTCTTTGACAGCCCTAAGGGGCTTTACATAATAAAATTATCATAAGCAGAGTAGTTTTTTTCGTGAGACGTTTATAAATTGTTTATATAATAATACAGTGATAAGGTCGTAATTACAGGTATTACAAATATCAAGAAGCCATTTTTATTGGGTTGGTTTTTAAATGTTAGAGTTGATTTATGGGCAACGAAGAAATTGATAAAGCCAAACAAAATCCAAACGGGTAAACTTATTACACCACATATGACCTTTATTTTTCAGTAGATGTTTTTTTTTTTAATAAAACAAATACTTAAGTCTAGATATTGACCACTTCTTGTATAACTCTGAGCAAGATTGCCTGACGTCACTAGATTTCAGTATGTACCCAGGCCCATTAGAAAACACGGCAGCGACATAACCTAGTTTTATAGCATCCCCTTTGTTAAATCACAATTTAAAGCACAGGGTCGCACATTATGCGGGTGCCGTGCCACGGTAGAAACATTAAATTCAGCACTTTGATAAGGTTCAAGCGTCAAAATACGCGCAAGGACATAGGCGTACTACTAAGTCCTTCCGAGTGTTCTGCAAATAGTTGACTATAGTTCAGAATAATGATATAGGTATTAAAGCTTTATTTGCACAAAGTAGGACATAGGAAAGTAAAAATAGTTAGCAGACTTAATGCTAAGGCATTTCTTACCCGCCAGTTAATATTATAATTGTCACTAAGGCCAAGCATTTCTCACCAACAGTCAAATATCTGTAACGCTTGTTTCAAGCGTTTGCACAAAGTCGATGTACTAAATATGTTGCCCGGATTGTGGCTGTACCGCGATCGCGGTCAAGTGGCTAAGGCGCTTAGAGCAAAGCCTCACCCCGCAATCAGATTAAAATTATTTTCCCTCACTTCAACCGCTTCTTCGATACTTAGAGCAAACTTGGTTACGTAAAATATGAGGTCGCTGGAGCATTCGCTGCCTAAGACCGCTCTTATTTTTCGGAATCTTTTAAATGGTTATTAGGTCCGGCTGAGTTACCTTTAATTTCTCAGTAACAATTCTCAGTAAGCAGCTTTTTCACGGTTTAGTTTAATTAAAGGTTTGAATGGAAATATCAGATTAAAATGTAAATGGTGAATTTCATATTTTGATTAAGTAAATTACCATTGTTGTGTTACTATAAGACTAAATGGAATTATATTTATTATTGGGTTGTCTATCTAGTTTCTTTGACTAAAATTGATATAAATAAATGTCAACAAGTGTAATTTGAACCAAGATCGCTTCAAAAGCGTTTTTTATTCAATCCACTTGGGACCAATTAAGGACATTAATAACTTTGACGACAACCAATCATCATAAGCCGGCCACCTTGATTCGCCGACCTTTACGAAATGTTGGACCAATCCGTCTTAATACCAACACGTTTCAACATAATCAAACTTAAGTAGCCAACTACTTTGTATCAGTGCATCTGATGACATCACATGATGCCCTACTTACGATCTTTACTCACTGACATGGTATGATTGGGATCTTAGTAGTGTGATGTGAATGGATAACTAGAAAATGTAGGTGTACATATGAGAATGGCCGCATTCGGTAACTGAGGAGATAAAGTTAGGCGTGTTGGCTGGGAAAGGATTGAATACATACATAATCTCTCAGTCCTTTTAAGTCTCAACACTTGTTTACCCTGTTGAAATACAACTTGCAATTCGTCGTTCGATCGTGCTACTATTAAGCTTAGTACATTGCTGTTGTTTACAATGCAAGCATTCAAGTAAAATATTTGTTCTAGGTCTGGTTTTAAGTCTAGATAAAAAGATTAGAAAAGGGCAAACGCAGCAAAGGAATAGTTCCAGCGCGTCGTTTTAACGCTAACTAATACTAACACCTATTTTGATTATGTTATTAGGTTATTACAGTTGTTACATAGCAACTTTTTAAGATATTGCCATCAACCAAAGTTATATACTTAACTAACGTGTTAGCGACGTTTGTTTACACTATTGCGTCTCGTAATAATGAATACATTACATAAATTTCCTCAAAAAGAAAGTGGGCCCCTAAATCACCGATAGCCTAGTTACAATTAACGTGAGATGTGGGTCGGGCCGATAAGGCATAGTTTTAATTTGGAGCGATCGTGCGGTCCACAAGGTGCTTGGGCAATCGCGATCGCCGGTGGACCTGTGCGCCTGCGACCTATTGTTCATCTCTGTTAACAAGAATGTAGGGTTGTCACGGATTTTCTAGTAGTAGTAGTAGTAGTAGTAGTAGATGAAGACTATCAGATTTTTATTTGCTACAAAAGCGGGCCGCTGAAAATGAGACTGTCACCTGATAATTTTTTTGTAAGAATAATATAAATCTTTATACGATTTTAGGCTAACATGGTCATTCACATAATAAATCTGTGATGATGGCGCTTGCAACAGTGCCGAAATATCGGGAACTCACAAAATCAAACATACATGGTGAATATCCCGTCGTCAATAGTAGTTATTAGATAAAAATCTTTGGTAGGTACGTTTCATACGCAATATAATATTTTCAAACCCTTCAACTACTTAAAGCAACATCTGGTGAGTTTAAAATGAGGGGTACTAATTAAGACTACCTGCTATGAACTGCGATTGATTTTTGTGCGTCATTAATCATGAACCTTGTAGAAATTGAATGCCAGTGCCTAATTAGTAATTGCCACAAGTAAATATGTATTGTGTTTTTCGTTACTTTTTCTCACGTACCTATACAATATGGAGTTTAGTGGCAAAACTCTTGCATCACAAACTATATATTTGATACGAAAGCGATGTATATATTGGTGTCCAATAAAATCTTTATATCCTTTTTTTATTAATTGCCCATAATATTACTAATTTATTTATCGACAGACAAAGCATAGCATCATGAGCCTAAAGGACAAAATACCTTAAAATCAACTTATTGATAATTTTATATGAACGACTGTACAGAATATGCCATACGATTAAAAAATAATACAAGGAAGGGATCTGTTATCACTACACGCTAGGCCGTGGCAGCCCTGCCTCTTTGACCGATTTACGTCAGGAGCTAATCATTTAACTCGGATGGCTAATGACAGTGGGCAGTATTGTTCCCCAACTCTTGCGCAACTCGTGTCGTAACGGCTTTGAACTCCAAACTTTCCTGTTATTAATTATGCCCCGCTGCTTCAAAGTTAAGCTGAGCGCTTTGTTTGTGCCTTGGGAAATCTTCAGCGTAACCGTTTACGAATTATTGTTTATCAATTAGTTTGGATTGTTTGGAACCCTGTAAAGTTCTTGAGGTTAGAATGACGTGACGTTGCTGTTTGGCATGCGAATAAGTCATAATGCTTATTTTTTTACATGATCATTTATGAGGTTGTTCGCAACTTTAATTATATTTGATGGAATATAACCCAGAATATATCAATAAAATCTAGCCCTAAATGTTTGGATTGGTCCCATATCTATTCTACAGTCCACCGTCAAATGTGGCCGCCACCCGTTTTTTTGTCCGTCAAAATAGTCTAATTCGTCAGGACAGGGCAAGCCCACACAACACATAACACGCGCACAAAATACCCCATTGTCATAAAATAAATTAAAACCACATGAGCGTAGGCCAGAAAATATGCTGCGTGCGTACAAATGAGTACAACAGAACGCAAAATAATACGTTTTACGCGACGCTCCGTGAAAAATACCGCACACTTTATTTGCGCAAACCTATTCAGATTTCACGGGCTGTCATATTATACGCCGCATTTAATTCAATTACACAATTCGGGCACCCGTTCGGTGGGCTTGTTCTGCGGGAACGCAGTGCGTGATAATGCGTGCAATCGTCCCTTAATGGGCCGATTCGTGAACCTACCGATACTCTCCACTCCCGATACCAATAAAATGTTAGCACACCACAATATTACGCGAAGATAAAACACATTTAATGGCGTCACAGTTCAATAGCTATAATGTAAAAATAAGACATGATAATGCATAATGCCATTTTACAGGCGTCTTATTGAAATGCGAATAAATTAACATAAACGACGCGACGACGTTTCGCAGGAGCGTTTGCGGAACAACCTAACGCAATAAATATCTGAGTAAATGACGGCGCGGTAAGTTTCATTTGGAGATGGCGCGATTCGCGACTCGAAGACATAAATAAAGATTTATTGTGGCTGAATGTGCGACATCTTAGCACGGTTCTTCCCGAGGCGGCAAATTACATCAATACATTTTTGCCTACGAGCCGCGACCTAAATTTACGCACCAGTAATGCCTGTTACCCGCAACCGCCGATCGCCTAACGGCGCCGGGGGTTACTGAACAACGAGTTTTTTTGAGTGTACTCCGATATTACACAGTTTTGAATCTAACGGTTCATGTTAAATCGTGACTAGCGATTACTGGGAAATTGAAAAGTAAACATAAACAAGATTGCAGCAGGCTGTTCGTCGGCTGTAGCATTACGAAACCATATTAAGCGTAAGTCGGCAATTTAAAGGGAAACTCATGTTTTACTAGAAAAAGTAAAGTAAGAATTAGATGTTAAAGTATACAGTTATCATGCGGTGTGCGTATGTGAGGCGCAGGCGACGCGCAGGAGCGTCTATCGCGAGGGTATCTGCGCTGCGCCCGCGCTCCTTTGTTAGGTGCGCGGGCAGAATAACAAGTCTATCGGATATTAGCAAATATGAAACCATCAATTAGAGCTTATTTATTGTAAAAGTATTGAAAATGGCGCGCACTGGGCGTGTCCGTACGGCCCAAGCGGTGTTACGTATAATTTATGTGCAATTATGACATAAGGTAGTGTTAAAACTTAGACCTTATACAGCGATCGGGTTGTAAGTGAAAAGCAGGCGTTCGACTTGTAAATGCATCAGTTTATGAGATTTATTCTGAACTGCGCTAGCGATAGTCGACGGAACCACATACGCGTCCGTTTTGGTTCGCTCGCGTGAGAAACACGACCATCATGTGGCTCGCTTAATGGCCCTGGCGTTGCGTGTTTTAATGTGCAAACGTGAATTTAAAGATACTGCAGCATGAATTATTACAGCTGATTTTAGTATATTATCTGTATATTTGCGGAGTCGCTCGGGGCGAGCTCGGAGTAAGTTTCCGCGAGAGAATTGTAATTTACTGTGAACAATGACCAGTATCTACGCAGCCTCGCGTCATAGGTCAGCGTGTGATAGATTACATGAATCACGTAGAATATATATATATGTATGCCTTAGGTAAATTCCTGAGTTGAGACGTTAGTGCATTTATCTTAAGAATTTATAGTGCATTTGATACAGTAGCCAGCTTCCTACAACAAGATGAAAGCTTGATGGTCGCTCGCGGATTTGTAGCTCTTTCAGTCGCAGTCGCCGACAAATATTTAATTAATTGCTTTATTGTGGCTCGTCGTATTTGGCTCGAGATTCTCTGTGCCGCGGGTTCAGGTTTATTACTTGATTATGGTGCTTCAAGTTACTCCCTTGGACTTAAATTTTCTTTATCTGCCGCGGAATGCTTGTTGTTTATTTTGTTGCCTTTTTATGAACATGGTTTTCTATTTCCGCATAATCTAACAAACTGAAAACTGATTATGGCTGTAACTTGATAAACTAATTATCATCGTTTTTTTTGGACATAGTCCTATTGTTGGAATCCAAATTTAGTTACAGCTGATGCAAAATACCTTTCTAATGTTATGATCACAGCATGTTTGCAAATACACTGGTTTGAATATTGCCAATGCGGTATAACAAATAAGCGTAATTTTCAAATACATAGATTGAATGTTAAGAAAAAGACAGGTCATGGTTCACGAGTTTACGACCCGATGATTGCATAGTTTCAAGAATTGGATTCGAAACAACAACAATTTTACCATCAATCTTATATAATTTCATATCTGTTATTGATTCAACGAATGCCAATTGTTTGAGATGTATACCGCAATCATTATTTACAATTACTGCTTATCTGTGATTGTTTTATTCTAGTTTGGTTAGAAAATATTGTGTCACATTGACGTATCGAGGCGCCCGCGCCTGCCCGACCGGTCTGCAGACAGCTAGACAATACTGAAGGTGATTTTAGAGCAGCCCAACTTACATAATTTGCTTCGAAGGATTTCGCAAGTCTCCGTACGGTTAGATAAATGTCGTAACATAAAAACGGATTAACCATTTGAGATATTTATTGTCCACGTTTGTGTTTCCATCTCCATAGATGATAATAAATCATGAACTGTTTCCTATTTGTTATTTATTGAAATGTTGGTACAGCATGTCTGACCATTTCATCAAATTCACTGCCCACAGTGTCGATATAGATCCGTTCACCGGATGGTGAGGCAACGCCAAAATGCTCACTCACATTATCAGATGCAATTGTTTTATGCATCCGTGTCGAGTCCACAAGGGATCGACTAATGGGGTCCATATCGAATGATTCGTGGCAAATATCTGACTAGATTGAATAACCTCGTAGATCGTGACGAGTCAGGAGCGCGATTGTGAAACGGAGCACTTTATTACCTCTGTGAATATTTTATGCTTTACACTCGGTGTGTGGTCTCATTTTCAACAATAAAAGTTTGTTTAGTGAGAAAACATTATATCAGTCCAATCGACTGTTATATATTGTTCGGAGAGTCAATTCGGCTGCGATTTATGTTTTAAGTTTCGAAGTATGCTGTGAGAAACTTTGTCGGTTAGGAAAATGTATTTTCGAAACAGGAAATTAGAAATTGATATTGATCGGTTTTTTTATCGTTGTCAATAAGTAATGTATATGGCCTTACAATTATTGGTTATTATAAGTATTAATGAGGACTGGTGGACCGGTGAAGATTGCAAAATCACGCTTCCCTGCCTTCATAACTTTATGTGGGAACAGTCGATAGGTGGTTATTATCTAGGATGCGTTTCCTACAAACCATCACAAGAAATGTTGTTTAGCATATTGATGATACTGCAAACTTAGGTCTTTCTAATAATGAGCTGGTGCTAGTTCAATGGGCGACTAATAGCCTCGTCTATGCACGTGTAATTACGTCAAGTTGTTCGGACACTCCCCTTACACTAGTTCCATTGTGCACTCAAGTCCGTCATCAGTCTAATTATGTGCATACGATCAATTTAATTATAATGAGACTCCGACATTCCAAATGTTCGATTTCTTAACAGGCTCTTAGACTAACTCAGTGTTTTCATATACAGCTTCATCCTGATATCGTTTTTCCTGAGTTTCTTTGTTAGTTTCTCGAATGTGAATATTAATATCCTTAACTTTGTGGTAACATGTCTTACCAAACTCGCACTTCAGTAGAAGAAACACATTATTAAACCTTGCCTGCTGTTTTTTGATATAAATATTTCATGGCATGGCTGCCCGTTGCCTGGTGCAGACAGCGCGCATCGGATTGTGTCGACATCTGCCTCACGCATGGAAGGGCTACCTACAAGTGCCCGAGTCGATTAAATCTGCTATCTATATGGATTGCATGTGTAACTATTATGCTTTACCTTAAACCTATACACCAGAAGGTTTTATCTGGGCTTGCGTGGAGTAAGAGTTTGACAAAGCAACTTATTCTGATCTCACAGAGTTTTCTGGGTAGGTATAAGTTTAAAAATGGTAAAAGACAAGTAATTTATGACATTTAATCTTAATAACATAATTTAAAAAATATCTCATCTGAAAACTAGAATCAATAGTGGTTATGAAACTGATAGAAACGGTCTTAAGTAATTGGGATTACGTATTGTTACAAAATAAAGTTAATTTATAGGTACAAGAGAGCTGCAACAGATCTTTTGCATCGTAAATGTTTTACTTATCTTCCTCGTATTCTATAGCTAAAATGATAAATTTATTTCAGTTAACGACTTTACATCCGTCTTGTTTTACAGAACATAAATACTTTACGACAACCTATAAACGTTCGCTGCGGATCAAATTACAGAATCAGATTACTCTTCCTACAAGTGCCTTGTGGGCCTTATGCTTATCAAGGGTACAATGCAGAGATCTGCGTGTACGCAGCTTTCACTAGCTTTTAAGGAAAGTGGGTAATTGCGACACCTCGCGCACATGTGTTTACCCGTGGTAGGTATTACTCAGGTTTATAAGGCTTATATTACAACACGAGGTCGATTATGCACCAACCAAAGCAGATGGTGTTGGAGGTATTAAAATTGTTTTCGCTCGTGTCAATAATTGTAAAATAATACATACTAATTACCTACTTAGTGTCGAAAATACACAACTGTCCAAAAAATCCGAATTAGTTACCTATAAGAAGTGAAAATAATAATTCTTTATCAAGATCCAAGACTTTAGCTTTATGTATAAAATGAAATTTTATACAGGGTGAAACATGAGTCGTAAACAGAAATTTCCGTTTGTATTGCAGTATTTTAAGGCAAATTCATTGCATTAACTCTTAAAGCAAACAATAAAACTTTTTGATATTAATTTAAAATAGGAAAAATACCAAGCTTATGGTCACCCTATCCGGGACTTGACTGTAGCTTTAAGTACTTACAATTACTGCTAAGTAGATTTATTTTAATTATCACTCGAGTACTTAGACTATCAAACAACATCATCTGTGTATTCCAAGAACCTACATTATGCACTTAATGTAAACACACTTGGTATTGGTTGTTATCGTATTTTATTTTGAAAAAAAATAATCACAAATTTCAATCACACAACTGTTTTTTAAATAACGAATTAACAAACAATGTGTACATATTTCTGCCCCTCATATCGTCTACATGTTTAAGCTAAAGTTAGACAGTAAGAAAAACATATTTCTGTTCACGACCCATGTAGCACCCTGTATACATAATTATGTTATCTTACCGCATAGAGAATTTTTATTTTTGGTAAATGTCTACATAGGTACTAAATAACTAATCACCCAACTTGTTTACCTACTCCTAGCATCATGCAGTAGCTAATTTGTTTTGTAGTGGGACTGGTTGTTAGCGGTCTTAAAGGTAGGAAAACAACGGCTGATTCTGTAACAGACGTGATACGGCTATCGGACTCAATCAACAGCGCTCGTCACATGTTGTAACTTATTACGTGTTGGATCATTTGACTTTTTCTTAGGTGCTTATTCCGGTTTCGACATAAACTATGGAAGCTTTGAGCGATGTTTGACGAGATAGGAACCGATAGGACGCAAACATTGTATAAGAAATATATGTGTACGTTGTCAGAAACGGTTTTCTTTCATATTGACGCGATCAAATTCACATTTCATTATAGGCAATAGAGTTAATATAGTGCCATTTCTAAATACAACGTAATAAAATGTAATGGACATGTGTTACATAGATTTTACTTTCAATCGAAGTTCATTTTTTACCTCACTAAGTAATCTTGTGTAACTAGTTACCTTCTAATTGCTAGCCGACTGGAATATCGAGACGGTCTAGACTTTAAGTATCTAATATCAATCTTTCCTTTTCCAGCTTAGTACTGTTTGAGTGGGATGGTTGTATTGCTTACGACCAGAGCTGGGTTCTGTAATAGGGGTCGGTAACCAGTTTACGCGGAAGGACGGTTTAGGCAGCTAGCTTTATGCGGCTCGATGTGACAAGACGGCCTTTGCATGCGTACGCGTTCGGTGCGTTGGTCAATTAGACTTGTCACGACTGCAAATATCAACACGTCGTGAAGTTTGGTGCTTGTGTAACGTAATACAGGTAGTGGTATACCTATTTAAATATAACTGTAAAAAAAAATCCGGAGGTTTAAGTAAAGACTGTACACGATAAAATCTGGCCATGCATGGCCTGGTATATTTTTCTATTCACTGCTAATTTCGAGGCTAATTTGATGCTATACAAATACAAATAAAATAAAATCATAGTTTACTAAAATATATGAGCGTGAGTGAGTTTTCTCGATAAATATTTCAAGGTGCTTATAATCTTTTGACCAACGTCTTCCGAAAATCTTTTGTAGGTTTCTGACTCTTAACTTATATATTTTTAATGTGCAATAAGCCAATTTATGTTGTTTTTTAATCTTTTATTAGATTGTCTTTTCACCAAGGCCAACATTTATTAATTGAGTTCGGTTTAGGGTATTTAGGAAGCATTTTCTACTTTGGCCCTTTTAACTCAAGTCAAAACTGGAAAAAAATCCTCCCATCGAAACCACCAACCCCACCCCACCCACTTTTAGTGCTTGGAGTAGAGAGGCATCCTGACTTTGCTGAGTAGAACCCAGTTAACTTATGTAACTATTTAGTAAGTGATACTCTGAAAAACTTATAATGGCTTGTGAAAATGTAAATACTATTGTAGTACGAAACCGGGTGAAGATTTCAAATAACGTTGGTCAAAAGGTTATAAACATCTAGAAATATTTTTCGAGAAAACTTATTCACGCTCATATATTTTATTTAATATGATTTTATTTTAATTGTAGGTACATATTTGTTTAGCATCATAAATATTAATAAAATTTGCTGCCTCGAAATTAGCAGTGAATAGAAAAGTATACCAGATCATGCATGGCCAGATTTTATCGTGTACAGTTTTTTTTTGTTAAATAACTTAATGATAGAGTCACAACAAAGCATTGTTGTGTAAATTAAGACTAAGTACGAATTAATAGAACATAGTTACGTACACTACACATTGAAAAATACACCTCCCTTGTTTGATCTCTGTTTACCTGGACCTAGCTGTTACACGTATTTCAAACATACATTACCTATAATTATTAGGCTCAATAGAAGAATGTACAAACAGTTTTACTCGTATTTAGTTGAATAACAATGTTGTCAAAACCCATCCTTTTGCATACGAATATAGAACTATTCTAGTTTCACATTTAGTTCTGATATATCATAAATCAAAAGCCGTAATCAATAATGTTCAATCAGATGTTTGCGTAAATGGCTATGATTATAATGAATTCAATCAATCAGACCGCTGTGTGATCGGGCCCGCAGGCTAACCGCATGCCCACGCGTCAAATAATCTTAGGTACATGTTAGTTTAATTGAATCGTGAAAGTTAAACTCACTTTTCATTTCATAGTTTTCAATTGTTTCCAATTATTTAACGTTAAGTTACATCTCATCTAACGTTATTACCCATATACATGAAATAGTACATTACACAATTAGGGTGGTAATACAAAGAAAGGCCGAGATCGCAGAAGTTTGCGGCCCGAGCTGCAAGCGAGGGACGTAAATATGCGATCGAGGGCTTTCTTTATTACCTCCCGTGTTGTTTACATCATTTTATGTCTACACTTGGCCAGGAAGCGACTTTTTCCGAACGCGTAGCGTGCGGAAAAAGCCACTTTATGGCCAGGTGTGGCATAAACATATTAAAAACATCGACCAGTGTAAGAAAACCTGTGGAAAGAATTCAATACTTAGTTTATTTTTATGGTTCCGTAGACAGTCAACAAGCAATCCTTATAGTTTCGCCATGTCCGTCCGTCTGCCTGTCCACCGTCAATGGCTTAGCTAGGAGACGCTTAGCACTAGAAATATGTCATTTGGCATTCGTAACACTATCACATACAAATAAAGCTGACATAATGTATAATAAAATCCTTTAAAAAGATTATTACAGTTCATTCTGTACACTTAAAATAAGGATAATTGTTTTTTCTCGTCAAAAACGTCGTGTAAAAACTCTGTTTAATTAAGAAATATTAAGCGGTCGCTACTTACCCAAGTAGGTAAGTATCTAAATTATCATACAAATTGCAGTATAAACTACTTAGTAAATCTAAATTTATCACCTATGTGAAGTTATGGAACAACAAAATGATAACATACTAAATAAAAATAATTTCAAAACGAATAACAATACTTTTAAGTTCGCATAGCGCAGTAGGCGGCACTTAGCGGTAGGTATTGGCCTTATGCGAAGGGATTAAATTAATTTTACAGGTACGGAACCTAGCACGCGCGTGTCCGAGTCGCACTAGTCACTAGAGCAGTTTTTAATAAAACATTTTGTTGGAAGGATCCTTATTATTTGAAGAAACGGTCGCTCAAACAAATCATTTCATAAAATACAAAGGTACTTTTGGTTTTATCATCGGGCTCTGAAAAACAACTAGGTATAGTATGTATGCTAAGATGAATCCACGCGACAAAATACGACGAGGTTACGTTATATATTTGAGAACATGTTTAGGTTATACTTGTATAAGTAGGCATGTCAAATTCGACTTCAATCGACTTCAGTACGATTAAAAAATCATACGAATTGAAATATTCTAAACTTTGTACGTATATCTTTCTCTTCAATTACCAAGAAAATATAATATCCCAAAACTGATTTGCGATTGCAAACCAGTTCGATTCGAACCGTTTAAGCGTTTCCCTTCGAGCTCTATAAAATCGGGCTTAAGGGTTCGTTTTTTTCTAAAAATAACTCTTAAAGAGGCCAATGAAAACGAAAAAATGTCTTTAAAGTGAGTCGGGAAGGATGTCGGCGATTATCGGGCGTCATTACCGCGGGACTGGATGTCGCCGGTCGACGGCGTGTCTTTGCGAATAACCCGCACCTCTTTATTGGGTTGGGACGCGCCTTTGACCAAGCTGAGCGTAGGTCGTACTATGTAACATATTGAGGTGATTCGAGTCGGTTGGTTTTCCATACAAACATAAATCGTTTGCGTCCATGGCATCAATTATATTTAAATTGTGTTTTATTTTAAAGCTTGATACATTTTGTTTGCGCGAAACGACATTAAAACTCTCTAAAAGCCAAAAAATATCCATTTTTGCCAAACACGTTTAGTTTCATATGATGCTAATAGATTGCGCTGACCTTACAAAGCTAAATGCACATTAATTCTGGTCTTTGAGACTTCTCGTGTCATTCCGCGCAGACAAAATGTATCTTATAAGCTATACAATAAAACATATTTCAATCATAATTGACGGCGATTTGTGTTTGTATGAAGAAAAACTGGCCAAGAGCATGTCGGACCATGCTCAGTGTAGGGTTCCATAGCCGTAACTATAAGGTAAAAAATACGATGTAAAAAAAGTACAACAACAAAAGAGCGTATCTTCATAGCAATTACTTCCTTTTGTTGAGAAGCGCAGTTTATCGGCAATAACTCAAAAACGGTATTTTTTAATATTTTTCGGACGCACGGTTTAGAAGATAGAGGGGGGGGGGGGGGGGCACAATTTACACAACTTTCGGAGCGATTATTTCCAAATACATTCACTTAATCAAAAACATTACTTAGGAACCTTATAGTGTTTTTTAAAGAGCTGTCGAACTATGTACCACACGTTGATATTTGCTGAAAAAAATGTTACTGTCTTTAACATGTATGGAGTGCCCCCCCTAAAAATATTTATTTTAATTATTTATATACCAAATTAAGTAGCGGCTCATAAAAGACACCTATATTCCAAATTTCATCAATATCCATCATGTAGTTTTTGAGTAAAATGCCTGTGACATACGGACAGACAGACAGACAGACGGACGGACATGACGAAACTATAAGGGTTCCGTTTTTGCCATTTTGTCTACGGAACCCTAAAAAGTAAGAAGACATGAGAAGTCTCAATTTCAACAAATAGCTAGTCAAGTCAGCGCCATCTATTAGCATAATTTGAAACTAAACGTTTTTTGCTACAATAACAGGACAATTTTAATAATCTTAATTCCGTTATAATTATTTTGATTCAAACTTTGCGTTGATTTAATTCCATCCCTTTTACTCGCTACAATAAGGTTGTTTGATAATTTTTAGATTAATTATGTATTAGTAAATACGTAGAAAATAGGTTCACATTTATAAAAGAATGTTTAGCTAATGTTAAGAATGAAAGCGAGTATTGAAGATAAACGGTTTTCAGGTTAATATTATAGTTATAAATCCAAAACAATTTGTTTGAGATTTATATTCATTCATTAGACACAAACATAAATGTGTTATTCTTTTATATAATTATTTACCAGTGTCATGTTTTACGATGATTCTGTTAGGAAATTGAAATGTATGTACGAAGTGAACGTGTCCCAGGTCCCACGTATCTCTTTTATTAAAGTTGCAAGCTTTCATCTCGGCAACAGTTAAAAGGGCTCTTACAAGATACTCCAGCTAGTTTACCTTTGAACCCCGTTTTTGATGCAGCCTCAAGGAATTTGACTACCAAAGCAAGTTCTTTGTTTGCAACACTTTATTATGTACTGCACTTCGGAACCTTTTGAAAGGTTTAGCTTTGAACATTCTTGTCCAAGTTTTGTTCTATTATATTATTTTATAGCATGAGTGTAATTAAAAACAAATAAAGAGATGTTTACGACATACTCGTAAAAAAGCTTGCACTGATGGTCACCAACGACACAGCCTTACAACCCTCAATTTATTAGCCAATTCCGCGCCCCCACTCTTAAAGGCTATCGCGATTGCATTTCTAGACTGCGCTTCAATATCACCGTCCATCGCGTGCTTTAGATATTCCTTGTTTTTTTGCATGCTCTTGTAGGCAATCAGTGGAAATAATTGTAATATTTTTCCTGGAGCTTGGGAAGTACTTTATGGTAAAGGTCCTCTCCTTAATTGCTGGCTAGCTTGAGGCGAGTTTTTGATTTCTATTCTTTGTTAAAATGCCAGTTTAATAATAGCCGTGGTCAAAAGTTGCAATTTATATCCACAGTTGTAATTATCCTGTTCTGGGATTTGTGTAAAAGCGAATGAATTTGTACAGTTATTTGCAGAACTGTTCAATAAAGTAAAGGATAATTAATATGGCGGCAGAGCTCGCGATAGTGTGAATAATCAGAAATGAATTGCAGACAAGATTTAATGGCTTAAGTATAGTGTGTAATATAACGATCATTACTTTGTCATTAGTATATTTACTATTTATTTGTATCTATAGATTTATTAAGCATAGCTGAAATTTATATTAATCCGATATTTTGACGAAGGGCTGGATGAAATTGTATGCATATTTTTGTAATATAATAAGCTTAAAATAGCAGTTTTTAGGGTTCCGTACCAAAATGGTAAAAAAGGGACCCTTATAGTGCGACTTTGTTTGTCTGTCCGTCTGTCCGTCCGTCTGTCACAGCAAGATATCTCAGGATCTACTGATGCTATCGACTTGAAATTTGGATTGTGTTAAAAATTGCTAAGCCCAACTTATTGAAGAGAAAAAATATCTTACACCTTCTTCAGTTTTTTTTTAAAGGGGACCGAATTGGGATGTCAAAAATCAAAAGTAGAGGTATTATATCGAGTGGTATATCAAATGAAAGGACTTAATGTGTAGATTCCAAAAATATTTTCATCTTTTTTCTTAGACAAGTAGTTTTTGATTATATACAAAAAACGTTAAAAAAAATACCATTCCGTATTATCGCCAAAGTTACTGAATAGAAAAATCTGTAATAATTACCGATTATTAATATCATTCTAAATATTACAGGAAAAATAAAACGGTTTTCCTAACTTGCAGCGTTTTTTAGAAATTTGCAAAAATTGTAAAACAAATTTATTTTCTCCTACTAAACTAACCGCGACATAATTATGTCGATGTATATAGGGACAACAGTTTTTCAAGAGCAAAGTTAACGCTGTCCCACCATACAGTTTATCTTGAATTATCCACGTATCTACTGACGAGTTTGTACGGAACCCTCGGTGCGCGAGTCGGACTCGCACTTGCCCTGTTTTTATTACTAGAGTTACTTTAAGCTTAACATATTACACTCGCGTCTGGGTCATAACCTACTTTAAGCTATAAATATTGTGTCTCGTTATTTGTATGCAAATTCTTTATGCATTGTGCTTGCGTTTGTCGTTTCATTTGAATTCGTAAACGTTAAATTACGCCACTAAAGCACGATTAATTAATTTGTCAAGCGCGTGAAGTGATTACCGAGTGATCCTTTAAATAACATGTAGGGAATAGGAACGACGGGTGTGCCGACAAGCCCCACATTTCATTTGAAATTTGCAAAAGCAGTCGACGTTGAGGGTCATAATTCAGTCTCAAGTTATAAACAATATTATGCTTATTCGTAAGGAAGATACGAGCGAGAACGCATGAAACTGCGACAGTGAAACACGTGCAGGGAAGAACTGCAATGCGTGAGAATAAAGAAATAATGAATTTCATGTCAAAGTCATTTGAACGTTCTATGCCACTGTTCTTTTATTCGCGTGACGTTGAAATTTGATCAAGTGCGATGTCGATTATTTTATAACAGATGGCGAAACAATGCGGTGGAGAGGTATGTAAGCTTATGATGCTACGTTTTGTCACGCGATATATAAATGATAAAGAATCCGTCACTCTCACACACTATTTGTCAGAACGTGACAAATGCTTTATCATTTATTTATCGCGCGACAAAGCGTAGCATCATAACCCTACTGGTGTCACGTTTTTTGGGAGATCCCTACAATGAGACTTTGAAACTGGGTAACCGAGTTGGTAACTTCACATTGATTTAGATTACCACGATATGATTATATTTATGAACAGTTTCCTATCTAAGTATCTGAAGTTTATGATAGTGTTCTCTCAGAATTTCTCTCTGTTCATGGAATCGGAATATCGAGTCGATCTCGCTCATTAAATGGTTGAAACTTTATTTTCCAACTTGGTTACAATTAATAGGAAGTTTTGATTATTGTATCTTGAGTGCCGATGTTTAGTTAAAATTTAGAGCATGCTCCGGTTGTTTCTGGCTTGATAAAGGCTTTTGTTGGATTGAAAAGTTGAAGCGTGCCAATGAAATTGACATCGTTTTGCAGTAATTGAACAGAGAAATCTATTTATTTGTACGATTGGAAAACTACATCCTCGGACTTTCGTTCAAAAAATGAAAATGACTTATTTAATCTTTCAAATATTTCTTTCCAGTTCAATTGAGATTTTCAAGCGTGTGTAATGCATTCTGTATTAAAATATTCAATACAATGAAAGCGGATATATACATTACAAATATCAGAAGATCGTGATTGTAAAGCACCATGTTCTTTGTATTTATCTAGTTAAGCGTTATGGAATAGGTGAAAAAGTTCAGGCGATAAAAATTCAAAAAATTATATTCGAAAGGTTTCAAGGTGACTGCGATGGGCGCCAATTCCAGAACAAATATGTTTTAAAACACATCCCGTTATTCCATTATACATTGCTCGGGGCTCGTTCCGAATGTAGACTCAACAAACATTTCTCAGGCATGCAAATGTCACCGAGCACGTGTACGTTTCGCGCCGACGAAGTAATTTGTCGGTTATTTATCGTCGCCGACTAGATGTATTTCGAAAGGCGGGAAATCGCGGAATTATACGGCGCCACGTGGGTGTGTTATGACAATGTGCAAATCTGCATTGCTAAGTGAAAAGATGTATGTGTCTTCCTGACGGGTATCTACATAAGCTCTTTTAGATGAGGGATGCTGAAATGTATCTCGTTATCCGGCGCGTGCTCGTTGCGAGCTGTCACGATACGAGAATACATCTCGGAACTGTCAAGGCGTGGAATAATGTATATGTATTTGTGTAAGACAACTTGACCAAATGTATTTTTTATCCTGGCACTACGTCCGCGTCCATGTGTCGTTTGTGTTTCTCAGATCTTACACTATAACTATACAAAAAGTGTTGATTTGAAAGTACGAATGCATATTATCATAAAATTATCAGCAGAAAAACTTAAATAAATGGTTTTTAGTCCTTCCTTTCTATGCTAGATATCTTAGATTTAATGTGCCAACGTACACCTAGAGCGGACATTTTAGCACTTGCCATAACTCGTGAACGAGGCCTAAAACGGCTATCGCGCCCTATAAATATGCGGAAATTGAACGCACGTTTATGTATTCTTATGAATATTTAAGCTCCGTCGTAAATTTATAATATTAGTTCTGGACTCTGTAAATTTTATCACTTCATGTAGTTAGGATTCATAGATTGGTGCTAAAATGTTGCTCTTGGAGCATGTTTACGTTAACGTTCATGTCAAATCTTAAATTTCTCTTTATTATAATGATGTGATGAAAATGTGTTTATTGGTTTATCCGTTTTAGTTGTAGTAAAAGCGTAGTAGATTTTAATGATTCTTTTATCTAAAAATATACTTTAAAAAATAACAACGCATCTTTCATATATACCGAAAACTACACGGTATCAAAGGTTATCAAAATACCAGTACCACAAGAATGAACTGAAAGAAATCAATTTAATCACGGCAAAAATATGCCTCTAAACTTGTGTTTACTTACAATTAGTATCAGGACACTTACCTGTTGGTTTCACTATATCCGGCTCAAAGCGTCCCATCCAATATTTACTCCTCATCCTTTGCCGGGCACTTTCTATTTGTATATTCCTGCAACAATGAAACTTTGACTTAAAAACCTGACCAAGCTGTTCAATTAGGTACAATTAGTAAGTGCGAAATGTGCTTCCCGATTTTCAGTGTTCTCAGTGTTCAATTAACACCAGAAGTGGAACGTTCCTCATTAGGAGAGCATAGTGTTGCAAGAGGTAGATCTGAGATAACGAATTACGCATGCGCGCGCCATTGTCTTCGCCCAGATGCCTAGATAATGCCGCGAAAGCTCGGCACCAAGTAATATGCAAAGCTTTCAGTTGCGTCGGCTCTGACTCATGCAGTATATGAGGTGTTACCAGATAATTACTGTCAATGGAGTTGCCATTCATCCGTGCGGCGATTTGTATGCGGCATATATCGTACCTAAATAAATTATGCAAAGAACAAATTATATTGTATGATTGTACACAGTACTGTCTTATCTATGAAGTTATTTATTTTTCTTTACGTATGGCTTAAGCCATTATGCGCATACATAGTATCGCCTATAATAACACATTTCTCTTAATTAGCACAATGTGTTCCTACGGTCAATCTTAATCCTTCAAAGTAGAGCAGGTCATGGTTTACTTAATTTCTATATTCACTCACGTAACTTGATTAAAGTTAAGCCCATTAGCAGAGTTCACAATTAGGTCAATGACCGTTTTTATTATTTACTTTAGCGTGTCGAATATTTAATCAAAGTTCACAAGCTATAGAAATTGATACACTTTTAGTTGTATTTGAAATTGATTACGTAAATCAATTTCCAAACTAAATAACTGACACTTTAAAGTTAGCGGCGACTTGGGGTTATCGAAGAATTTAAAGTTCAAATCTGTTCATAACTTCTTTCTATCTTGATGTAGTAAATAGCGATTTGTTAGTAAAGATATGTTCTATGCTCACGAAAGCAAAGTAGCTAAACCTTAACAATTGTTTATATATTGGCCCGAGCTAAAACAATAAGCAATAAGACTCCTAACAGGATTTCTTTAAGGGATGCAATGGACTCCAGGTTTCGTTTTATTTTTCATTAAGGGTGTACATTCTTGGGTAGCTCTATTATAAATCTGATAATCAATATGTGATTTTTCTTAGTTTGCACTTCTTTCGCGCATGTACAAAGATATGGAACGTCGTATTTTTTTGCATAAAGGTAGTTTTAGAATCTATATTCGTATTATTTTCGTTTGCTACGTGAGTAAATCTGCGGGGAAAATTTTATGTTGCATAATAATACAAGAACGATTATCATATCATCATTGCCTTGCCCTGTTTTGTCCCATCCCTTTGGTATACGTTTTTGAACATGGTCACTGGTCAGGTCGTCTTTGAACCGACAGCCATTTGATCTCCGATATACCTAAAGTTAACTCACGATATTTACCCCGTAGGTACCTTATGATGAGAAAGCTGCACATAGATATTGTCATAAGTAAGGAAAACTCATCGTGATGGGTGCTGGGAAACAAACCCGATTTCGTATCAAACAAAGCCACTATGGCACAATGGTTTAAAAAAAAGTAAATATGATCATAACAATCGACAAATCTATATTCTTACCCTGTTTCAATGTTGTTAGGTTTCTTAACCGCTAGCTAAAAGCAAACGAGAAATTAGCCAGTAAATTAGCCGTGGCCAGAGAGGCGTGGCCGGGGAATGTTGTGATTCGGCGTGTACTGCGCGGCGAGTGCCGCACGTGCCGCCGTGCGTGCCGCCAACGCGCATACCTAAACTGTAACGCTGCCTTTTCGCTACTAGTCTGCAAGCTCGACTTTTGAAATATAAAGGAGACCAAGACAAGTCTCAGTTTTGCCCGTGGTAGTTTTGTATGAACTATCTATACGCTCTTGGTTTTCGTTCCTATAGCCTAAGAAAGTCATTTTCGCAAAGCATATATTTTGTCTGATTTTCACAATTCTCACCTCCCCTGTATAAATGTTTGAAAGATATCAAACAAGTTTCAACAGGTCTATCGTGCAGTGACATATTCTTTAGTGTCTTGTCCTATGTGATAAATTTCTACAGGTATAGGTAGTTTCAAGAAAGTTGAGGTGAATGATTACGCACACAGCTACATGAAGTACTCATTGTAAAAAACGTGAATGAATGAAATGAATGAGTGAGTAAATAAACACAAGGCAATATAGTTTAAAGAAACTTTTTGGTCTATCTTGCAATTCACTGTTGAATTGAACCTGCTATCGGTACGAAAAAAGAACATTAATTTCAAAATCCTGCTGTCATTACATGACAGTGTTGTTGTGTGCGTGGCCTCAACTCTCGTGAAACTACCTATACACAGATGAGAAATTATGAAGTCACAACGAGTATAAATTATTATACATGTAGTTAATTAAATTAAATATGCAGTTATTGTAAAGATGTGTAAATAATAGTTATTTATATTATAACCAGGATTCACCCGCGGCTTCGCCTGCGTTATTTCCTGTTATCATTCCAAGAGAACTCTTTTCCAGGATTTAAACTATTTAAAGTATCCTGTTTCAATCCGGGACATGGTTTACTTATATGACAAATTATCTCATTCCATTCAATTATTACCATGTTATTTAGTAACAAACATCCAAAAATTTTTAATAACTTTTCTAAATTTACAATATAAGTTGGATTGTATTTATTTATATGACTTTTCTAACTGCACCTAAATAACGCGTGTCTGTTGGGTCTTATGGTTAACTGGTAGATAATGCTGTGAAGTATTAAGGCCGCCATTTGTACCTTTGATTTCACAAATATTTGGACGATCCAGTAAAGTTGAAATAAATAAATAAAAATCACACATGAATGCTCGAGTGTATACATGCTAAAGTTAATAAAAAGTGTTAACTTCATAAAAACTAATTTTAACTGTGGTTTTCGACATTTAAATCAAAAACTGTTTTCTTTTTAGTTTATGTAACCCGGATATAATTTAACCAGTAAAACTTAAAAAAATAAGAGGACTTGTAGACCTTGTTAACTTGTGCATGCTTGGGCTACACGCATACTAGCCAATTACCAATGCTTCCTTGCGAGTGAAAGAATGATGCGAGATGCACTGATACGGAGTGGGCCCGTCCACTCTGCTATCTCACGTCAAGGCCGATGCAAATGTTCGCCGGAAAGACTGACAGCCGGAGATCTTGATAATTTACAGCTATGTTCAGTAGGTTCGTAAATTCTTGGCTTTTCGCTATCCTCAACGGTTTCTTTGTATAAGAACAGGACATTTTGATATTTGGACAGAAGTTGTACGTATTTAATGTAATGACGTGAGAAAAAGCTATTCTGTAATTAACTTGCTTCATGAAGCATGTAAAGTAAATAATTTTGATGCGACATATTTTATAATCGCTTTGTACGTATCATAATTATATGCCTGGTGCAATAGCGCTATTAAGTACCAGTGGCGTGGCGTCCATAGAACCCGATTCCCACCGGCTTGTCTATTTTTTAAAGGAGATCATCGGAGTATCTACCATTGACGTGGCGTAAAAAATATCGTTGGGCAAGCCGGTGCAGATTGGGCGTACATTTTCCTTAAGAGCTGTAGAATAAGGTGGTCAAATGCCTGATATTAGGCAAGCCGGTAAAAACCGAGTTCTTTGGACGCCATGCCACTGGTATCTACTACTCTTGAAGAAAAAGTAATCCAAATCTACTCCGACCACACCACTGTTAGGTACCATGTAGATTTTTATTTTTGATTTGAATAGACATATCGCAATCGGCAGTAGCAGCAATTAAATTTCGTGGTTAAAATAAAGATTACATACGTGAAAAAAAACCCTATTGTGTAATAAAATTAAAAACAAATTAATTGGTAATAACCACATTTTTACTAAAAAAACCCGACCGCGGTGCACTTTGAAACTGCATAAAATCCGCCATTTTGTTTATTTTAACGAACTTCATACCCAGTGACACTTGCACCATCAAGACGAATCTAATGATGTATCATTTATCAAAATCGGATGTGCCGTTAAGTAGTTACGAGCGGACACAGGAACGGACATACATACATACTTACATACATGCAGGTCAAACACATAACCCTCCTTTGGGCTTCGCCGCAGTCGGGTAAAAATAAATCGTAGTAAAACCCTGTCAACAATTTCAAAATCCTTTGTCAACTGATCGTCATCGACTAGCAGTTGATTACAGAGCTTTCATTCCAAAGTACAAGTTAACGTGAACCAAATTAGTCCAATGACATCATCAGTTCATCGCATTGTTGCGGCAAAACTGCCAGTTATGCAATCTGGATGATCTCAAGATTGCGGCACCACTCCTACTTAGCTTTCAGATATTGAGGCAAACTAATGCATAGTCTACAAGTTACGGTTAGCTAAGATACTCAACTATGAGCTTTTGGGTTCAATAACTTTAGTGTATTAGTAGTTAGTGCCTCGTATGATTAACGAAAGATAAACACTATAAATTTTATCTAGGAAACCGTGGAAACTTTACTGTTTTTATAACTTATCGTTTTTAAAAGTTTTCATTAAAGTCAGAGTTGCATGAACGTCTACCTATAATCTATATTAACTCGAATAACTTATAAGAACGCTTGCTATGACTTATTACTGACTAACATTAATAGTGATAGCATGCAAAGTTGGCATTAATGAACCATTGCAAAACAATGAATGAAGCATTAGCTATTTAATACCCGAAATGATTAAACTACTCACTTTTCTGATTTAAAGGTTAGTTCTATCTCTCGGTAACTGAAGAACCATTGTCCATACTTCTTTGTATGCGTAAACGAAACATGTTATCATCCGAATTATCATTTCTAGACAATACAAGGAAGTCTTTATTCCCGACAGTCTGATTGGCATGTGTCAATTGTGCCATATTTATTCAGAAGTGTGGGCAACATGAGTTTCTACTCGCTCATTGTTCTGCGGATGTGGTGTTTGCCCAACAACTGCCCAAATGGAGTTAAATGTAACGGTAAACATTGAACAAAGCGGGCTTATCTGTGGCTGGAACTAAATACTTAGCGAAATATACGTGACTGAGATTATGTTTTTCTGTCCGGTGGTTTCTTGGTAAAAATCTTTAGTATCTCAACACCTCACTGTCAATAAACAGTTACTTGACATTTTATTTCGAGACAACAACCTGTACTCTTTACCCAGAGTCCGAAGATTTTTTCTTGTGATCAGTGTTGTAGTGTTACTACTTTACAGCAGTTAAGTGTTTTGAGTCCCATCTTATCCCGAATAATCTAAGCTGCAGTTCCACTCTTTGCTCCCTCTTATTTGGTTTGCGTTTAACCACTGGGCTTTTAATTAAATAATTGCTTTGATCCCGCCAATCGTTTTAGTTGAGAATTTATTTTTAGTTTTCTTTTTCCTTTTTATTCTTTCATTTAATTAATTTAATTGAGTTAAGTACAGTCATTCGCAATAGTAATCTGTGTGGTCATAACGACTAAAGATGAAGTAGAGATAGGAAGTTTAATATCCGCCATTACGAAGCGCTTTTTCCGTAAGTATCATTTTCTGGTGGTATCATTATTCTCTTCGTGTGGCACTCGTTTTATCACTGAGCTATTGGGATAATACTGGTTTATGTTAGTACCTATCAGTGGCGTGGCGTCCAAAGAACTCGATTCCTACCGGCTTGCCTAATATCAAGCATTTGATCACCTTATTCTACAGCTCTTAAGAAAAATGTACGCCTAATCTGCACCGACTTGCCCAAGGATATCTTTGTACGCCACGGCACTGGTACCTATCTACGGAATTCTTACGTTAAGCAAGCTCACGCTCGACCAGTATTTTTCTTGTAAGCTTTAATGGGCGTGGCTGTGTTTATGCATAGCTTGAGGTCATTTTGAGATATGTTTATTTATTTATCAAGATAGGACGTTTAGACGTGTAAACATGGGGCTGAACCTTTTAGAGCTCTTGAACTTTAGCTTTAGATAATGATAGTGATTTTCAACAGAATGTTCGTAAGTGTGAGTTTCTACCTAAACATCTTGGCCATTTCTAGTTTGGAATTACTAATAAAATTGGAGTTTATAAATGATATTTGTATGCATGTAATAAAATTAAAGTTATTTCACTAACAAGAATAAGTTAAACTTTGTGTGACATGATATTTTTTAACCGACTACACAAAAAAGAGAAAACAAACATTTTATTCTTATATCATACCTACTCTAGGTAAATGAAAGACATGACATGACTTATAAAGCACTACTAAAAATATAAAAAATATAGTATTTAATGTGAAAGAAATATCAAAATACGAAACTCAGTCTTTTCCTTTTTCAAAAAAAGTTATGTTGCATAAAATAAACAGTATTTATGGCATTATCGCAGCACCTGACAGGGCAAAATAGTATTCACTTACCTAAATAAATAACGCAGTATCACATAAAATGGTAGGAGCGGCGATAAAAACTGAAGGTTGCGGGGCGCTTGCATTATTGAACTGCAGGTAGCATGAAACACAGTTAATTAGAATAAAGGAAAAATTAAAAACATTAAACGTGTGTTTATTATAGCGTATTAAAAAAAAATTGGAAGAGCGTAGTTTTTTACACGATAAAAATGACATGAGAAGTCTCAAAAACTCAATTTCGTAAATAGTTTAGTGATACTCATGCTCACTCTCATCAAATAGGTAATTGAGTGAACATTCATTTAGTGTGAAGATTACGGAAAATGTAACTATACGTTCCGCTCGCCTTAGCCCATTCCTGGCACTCTAAGCGTGATGGGTACGATCTTACATACTTACTGTACAGTGTGTATATACTTAACCCTTGTGCGTTCAGAACGTAGTGGTTATATTCTCTTTGGCGTTCAGATTATTGGAGCTTGATTATGGAAACCATCTAACTCAGTATAAAGAAATTAAGTGATACATAAAATAGACTACCTATATATACTACCTAAGCAACGGTGAGGAGAAATGTAGGTACTCGATATTTACACAGCTTAATTATAAGTTTACGCCGGTTAATAGCAATGAATGTTGCTTGTTACGTATTGACGTTAATCATCGATTTGTCATAGTATGAAGTACCGAGTAATTACTTTTGCTTTATGCCACCAATTGTGGCTGGAGCTGGAGCCACAGAGCGAGCGAGTAATGCCACTTTTATTTCAAAGCTCTAGTTTTGTTCTAAGGATGACCTTAGACAATAACGTTACAACGAGTTTCGAACGAAATTGTTTATATTCATTAAATTTTTTGTTATTACTTTTACTGTATAAAAGACATTTCATGTCAATTCTTTAAATAATTCGTAACGCAGTCGTGCAAATCAATATTTAAGAACCTGCCCTGTTGTGAAAAGTGTCCACCTGGTCCCTATAACATAGCATACGAACCTGGCACACTTAACTTAAACACATCATATATTCGTAAATTGTTTCTTATTTTAAAACAGCATCTTAGATTACTGTAAAATAATAATATATAGGATCGGGCATATCTGTGCCGGTAATCAGTTTTTGTTACTTGATATTCATTATAATAAAACTTTTACTTGCTTCATTATTCTTATCAGAATTGAAATAAACAGAAGCAGTAGTATTAATCTAAAGTGTCGTTGTAAAATAAAAACCAAACCACGTTTTGTGTGAAAATATTTGGCTATAGTGTTCACTTAATAGGAGAATGTCTCAGTCGCTGAACTCGCGATCAGGAACCGATCATGGCAAGACAAAGCCTTACGGCCTTTCGTCTTGCCAATGCTAACGCTTGACTTGTTTTGTTTACAATAATGGCTCGACTATTGTTGCCGGTCAGTAGCAAATTTGACTTGCCGCTTTCGCAACTCCTAACCAGTTTTTGTAAATATGAAAAGCGTTTTTTGCCTAAAGTTGGTGACCAATCTGATCTTTTGTTTGAAACTGTTCGAGGGTTTGTTTTTTATTTGTTTTTATGTTGTTATTTTTTAATAGAGTGCTCCATTACATTTTAAACGTCGGCAGTTAGGCTGTAAAGCACACAGCACCAGCGACCAATATACTCGTAAGTATATATTTGTCAATGCAGACAATGTCGATTGCCCTCACGCACGGTTTATATTTGCTTTTATGCACTGAAAAGTTTTGTTTGATTTTTCATTTAAGTTATTTCTTTTCAATGAACTTTAAGCTGCATGTGGCATCCGTATCATTTGATGATATGTTACTAGTTACCGGTACCAAAGATGTCGCTCACAGGTTCAGTAGTTTATTCATACAAGTAATAGGTGTAGGGAGGAGGACTGCAATCGAACATGTAAGAGCTACATCAGAAGTCACATCAATGTAACTACTCCTTCTACACTCACGGACAATGAATTCGAGTCATTTTCTATGAAAAATTATATAGAAAATGACCCGAATTCATTGTCCGTGAGTGTTAACCTTCCTGGCCAACTCCTTCCAAAAATTATGGTCCCATTACCAGACACCCGAGGAATACGTCTAGTAAGTTGTATATTAACAGGAGTTAATATCAATTGCAGCACTTGAACAACTCAAACGCAGATTTGGACGCGTTAAGGAAAGCCTTAGCCAACAATTTAATAAGTCGATTTATTTAACACCATTCTAATTTCTGTAGTAACTGGAGTATCGGTTTCGCAAGTGGTAATTAAGTCGTGATCAGATACTGACTATCATATTGTACGTACTTCTAACGTAGATTGACTATACTGAGCCACAATTACTCAATTAATATCGCTAAGTAACGTTAGATACGCTGGGTTTGTAACTATCTGATAGTATAAATTTATATAAATCTTTATACTATCGCTGTATGTACGAATGTTGCCTTGCGCTTGCGTAAGTACATTGTTTTGTCGACTGTCGCAGTTTTAAGTTAAAAAAATATATATAAAAGAACCGCCGATGATAAATTTCTACTTACTTTATTATTTTTCAACCTATTAGAAATAATAAGTATAAGCATTATTATACACTTTGTCTCACTGTATATGCAAACTTTCATCTAACTCCACAAAGTCGTTTTGATATAAGAGCCCAATTACATCATTAAAAAACAAGTAAAGTTGATTTTTTACCCGACTGCGGCGAAGCCCAAAGGGAGGGTTATGTGTTTGACTTGTATGTATGTATGTCCGTTCCTATGTCCGCTCGTAACTACTCAACGGCACAACCGATTTTGATAATGATACATCATTAGATTCGTCTAGATGGCGCGAGTGTCACTGGGTATGAAGTTTGTTAAAATAAACAAAATGGCGGATTTTATGCACTTTTAAAGTGCACCGCGGTCGGGTTTTTTTACCCGACTGCGGCGAAGCCCAAAGGAGGGTTATGTGTGTATGTATGTCCGTTCCTGTGTCCGCTCGTAACTACTCAACGGCACATCCGATTTTGATAAATGATACATCATTAGATTCGTCTTGATGGTGCGAGTGTCACTGGGTATGAAGTTTGTTAAAATAAACAAAATGGCGGATTTTATGCAGTTTCAAACTGCACCGCGGTCGGGTTTTTTTTAGTAAAAATATTTAGTTATTCTGCATGGTGCTTAGACAAGGGTACAAGGTGCAAGCTTAACCGCCTCCGCGTATTGTAAGCCATTAAAAATATCACCGAAGGTGTCTGCATCGATAATAAGTGAATTGATAATATACGGCAAAATTAACGATTATTTCACGTGCGATCAACGAACTGGACAAGCAAGTCGACCTTGCTATGTCTTGGGAATTTCAATCAACTTACTGGCGATGAAAAATCGATTATTCGTCAAGAAATATACACATGTGAATGGAGAAACAAGCGGTAGTCCAGTGCGAGCAACGAACTCGACGCCGCCGGACGCGACACGGCCTTGGCGGCCACAGGGCTGTGTCTTGTATGATAATTGACTACGTGACGATGAGAAAAGCGATTTAAAAGCAATAACATTTTCATCTTTAATGTATATTTGTCAATCAATATACGATGATAATTATGAAATGCGATCATCGAACCCGCCGCCGGACGCTACGCGGCCTTGGTGCGCTCGTAAGGCTCGTTGCGATTACGGGGCGGGACATTTCGCGACAGTAGAGTAGGTAGCAGACAACAAAAAAAACGATTAAAATGCAATATGTCTGATCGTGTAGAATTATTGAATATTGATAAATAGTATTGTGAGGCCGCGCCTGTCTTTGCGTCCTAGGGACGGGATGACTTTGTGACAATCCATTGTGACCATGAGAAAGTCGATTTAAATTCACTTGGTAAAGTTCGTACAGTCACAGAAGTCAGCGATGATTTTTTTTACCTTTATCAATTTGCCAGGATTTATAAAAGCAATATTTAATTATATTGCACCAAATGAAAAGGTCCATTATGAGTTAAACTCTGAAGCTATACGCTTACCCGTTACTGTACTATGCACTAACTTTAAGTGTCTCGGTCTATATTTTAGACACGCAAAAACATTAGGCAATTAAGCATTCAGAAAACACACAACGTAATCAATTTGCAGTAGTAGTTGGTTTGCAGTAGTGGTTGGTTGGTTAGTATCAAGAGTCTAATATAATATGAATGAATGAACACCGTCCGCTTACAGAGCCCCATATGAGCAACATCAAATGCCTTTCGTCTCGAGCTCGAATCGGGCGAAGGCAAGCCGCTTGTCGCAAGCAGCCGCGTGGGCGGGATCCACTGAGGACTTTCTACTACGCAACTAATAATGAACGATGTGTTTACTATCACTACTGGCTGAGATTTGTTTCTATTAGTAATCAAATCACAGGTAATCAAATAGTGGCATTGGTATGGAGACAGGGCATGTAATACCGGTATTGTATGTCTACAGGCGGCGGTGACCGCTTTTCATCAGGTAGGCCGTCTGCCTGTTTGGCAGTCTATAGCAATAAAAAAAAACCCTACATGGAAGGGTAGGGATACTAATTGGAAGTTCTATTGAGGGCTTAATTTTACTCTTCTCACTCATAAAAACTTAAGCATGTGTATTGAAGGCAAGTATTTTTTACAGAGGCGCGATATTACTGTGAGCATTTAAAATTGAATTTTCATAAATCTAATAACCTCTGAAATGCGAGAACCTAAAGTATGGAGACAAGTTAATTTATTTTCCTATAATGCAACACCGATAAACTGAAATGAACGGCAATATTACGGCCGTATAAAGCTGTATTTCAACGAATTGAATTAAACATGCATAATGCAGAACGCATCGACACGTTGACAGATTATTCAATAAGCGTACATAACTTACGTTCAACTGCCTAACACCTAAAAGAAAAAGGTAGTATGAATTCATAAAATTCATAGAAACCTGCTGCTTTTATCATTTTAACGACTACGTTACATTTGAAATGCAAATGCAAGCGCAAACTTTAATTCCGTTTGTAGATCTATATACCTTAATATTAATTACTTTACTCGTATTATGACATTTATAGTAGATAAGCTTTCCAGTGCTCAGGTTATTCAATTAATCTGAAACGTGCTGTGTTAAGTGGCTACTCTTACTTTAATCTTAACGTTTGTGGCGTTAAACGCATAGTCTCTTCCGTATGTAAATGAATACATATATATTAACGATGTATCTGTAGTTTTCAAACCCAAAAAGGCGTCAAAGATATTAAAATAACTATGCAAATAACTTAATTTGCTCTTAGATTGGAATTCAAGACAAGATGCCGATAATCGAAGCAGCAACTAAAGCATAAATCTAAGAGGAAATTATAGTACAAAGTTTCACACCCATTCTTATGGAAAAGGAAAGTGGGTGGGTAATAAGGAAGCGAGATTAAACAGTAGCTTAGTTAATGGTTGAGGGAGGTTCTAAATCTGCTGCTGTGGCCTTCCGTACTTGCGCAAGTCTTCATTGCAAGCATTATTAATAATACAAATGATTTGATCTTGAGCCTATTGCTGCATGTCTCAATGCTGAGCACGTCTATTCTCTCTGGTTTCATATTTTAAGCTCTATTTGTCTCCATTTTCGATGAGACATATCATGTCCAAGTTGCCCTTTCACGGATCAAATATCCAATATCAATACCGTATTTGTTATGTTTTCCTTTTCCATATTGGCGTTATTAGCTTCCTAATTGCAGGCTATAACAACACAATCGATAGCCACAAAACGTGTAAAGGTCTTTCAGACTTTATCTGATTGATCTGGAGCGCTTAACGCGGGTCAGGAGCTCACGCTGAGAAACGATGCTATAAAATACTTAAAAGCCGGTGGTTTTAGACTAAATTCCCCTTTGGCTCAAGTTCCTATTGTTTGCCATATTCACATTATAAAATGTAAAGGCAATGAACTTTTGAAGTACACTCCAACTTATCTAAATCATATGTTTTTTTTAATGTAAATTATAAAAGAAAAAGGTAGATATTTTATTATTGGCTATTTTCCGTAAAGCATAGCATAATACAACAATGTAATTTCAAGCCAAAAATGTGCCTGGCTAAAACTTCTACTGCGAACGGCCGTATACTTTTTAGTGTTCAATCAAAAACACGTCAATAAGAATACCAACCGACGAATTATTGCAGTACTTAAATGGCAGATTCGGAGTTATAGGTAGTCGCAGTAGAAAGCCGTAATTAAATTGCAACACTGCACTGTAACAAATAAAACGCATCCTTTTATGGAGCACGTCATAAGAGGCTATCGTCAGTCAGTCCTTTAAGAGTAAGTCGATTACGGAATGTGTGGGCATCGTCATAGGCACATCAATGGGCGCTTTTATCACCGGATGCAGGACGTCTGACCTAAGGCTTTCCCAGATCTTTTGTTCAGTAGCTTAATGCAAAGGCGTGAAGCCGTTAATAAGTTTTGGAGTAGTACATTTTATAGTAAAAAACATTAAGTTCAATTCATAATGAATAAGAAAGGTGGAAAGTCGAACAATGCTTTTGAATATAATTATTATTAACACGTTGTTTTGTGTTTACCTATATTTTTATTTTATTGCAATCAAAATTGCTAGGCTCAGACTAAGGCTTATTATACTTTTGAAATCCAAAGGAAATGGCAAAGTAAAGAATTTCTACTACGTCCGAAATTAAGGGGGGGATTTTCCAAATCAACATCCGGGAGAATCAAAATAAAGTAACGAAATATTCATATTTTTGGATCGAAAAAAAAATACAGCTTCTGTGTCGCTCTGCGGTTCAAAATACGATACTTACAAATTCGCTCGACCATAAAAAATTAAGAAAACGGGCAATTTTTTTTAGCTTTTCCAATTTTTCCTTGAGTTATACCTACCACACTTTCACAACCAAAAAACATGTTAATAAATAGATAACGACATTTTGCAGGGATCTGTGCGGTTACCTTTTTTATATATCTTAGACAAAGCTGTTATAGCTAACATCCTTTCCTGGTTGAATTTCATTGTCGTCCATTGAGTTGTTCAAAATTGTCGTGATTTCATTGAAAATTTGAAATACATGCAAAAGTAAATTCAAAATTCTGTGTTTAAATCGATGTTATACTTTACCTACGTCAATAGCAGTTTCATGTTCTTAATTACTTTATTTATTATACTAATATACTGACAGACAATTAAAGCACAAAGTATATCATAGAATTTAGGAGTTTGCTGATATTACTTCTAATACTATCCTCACGCGTACATAACTGGCGTACACAAAATAATATATACCTGCAGTAAAAAAGTTAAATATTTTTGGGCTCTTATACGTTATAGCGAAGTTCACATTGTTTTATTTTATCCATCAAATGCTACTTACTCCTTTTGAGAAGTAATCAATCCTTGCATTTAATGCACCATGTGTGACCGTGTATAGCCATGTGCCGCCATGTGTCATAAATATAAGTACCTACATGTCACAGCAATCAAGACGTTCCCACAGTAACTATCTTTTTTCCTCCCAAGAACGCCGATTTCCGGTTATTGTACTTACTGTGCTTTACCACGGACCCAAGGGTGCGTTACTTAAATAACATCTCTCACGTCGAATTGCTTAAGCGAGCAATCGTTCGTAAAAACTTTGACAGCGGGTTTTCGTACTTTGTTGAAATTACTGTAGTAATAGTTCGAGTTTCTTAGTCATTGATTAATGGAGTGTGGTGCCCCGATTAGGAGAAATCACTTTATAAATCTAGTGAGATAATAAAATATGACAGTGTAGGTACTCAATTAATTAATATAAATTGTTCATGTTTGTTCTGCTATATGAGTTTGCAGTATAATTGTAAATTATATTGTTCACTAATTTATACATTTCACACTTATGTATCATTAAGGAATCATGCCTTTTAGAACATAGTATTTTTACACAAAGTTTTTGGTGGAATTTAGCATACTTAAAGTACCTAGGTATGCTGAATAAATAAACAAGGTTCTGCTGGACATGCAAAAATTTACAATACATAGAAGAGAGGTAACTTTACGGCAACACGGATAAAACAATAACAAATTGAAAATAATGCATATGTCAACTGTGCATATCGCGACCGTGCGACCTGATTGCCACGTATCTTACGATTTCTATCCGCCTCCTAGTATAGAACAAAGCATGTGTCGTACTAGTACCGCGCCGTGTGATGTTTATGTAATTTCACTCCGGTAACCTTTCCTATGGCCATTTGTACTGCACTAGTTTACAGAGCGTGCTAGAAAGTGGACCGGGCGACAGGAACTAACCTTTACCGGCAACCTTTAGCCGATAACTGCGCGATATGACCCCGGCAGCAGATACGCGAAAATCGTTACAAATTCTGCTCAGTATCGTGACGGCGGGGTTTTCCGCTTATCCCTCGGGGTGGACAGCAACAGGTCTGATGTAACCATGTTAGCGCGAAACAGAAATATTTGAGAGGTTTCTAAGCAGAATCGCATCTCTTACTCGTACGTAGGTATTATATCCATTATGCTCCTACTTGTTAAGTATAAAACTTAAGTACCTACGGATGAAGCACAATCGTGCTTCATCCGTAGGTATTTAATGCATGAAAAATGAAAATATAAACTCATAGGGCATTTCTCCAGAAATATGTATGCGACTCATTCATCTGTCTCCATACATTTAGTATGAATAACCACATTTTTATAAAAAAAAAACCCGACCGCGGTGCACTTAGAAACTGCATAAAATCCGCTATTTTGCTTATTTTAACAAACTTCAAGACAAATCTAATGATGTATCATTTATCAAAATTGGATGTGCCGTTGAGTAGTTACGAGCGGACATAGGAACGGACATACATACATACATACATACATACAGGTCAAACACATAACCCTCCTTTGGGCTTCGCCGCAGTAGGGTAAAAAGGGCCAGATGAATGAGGTGACCGCAGACACATTTCTGGAGAAATGCCCAGACATTATTTTTCAGTGCAGCAACAATATATCTAAATCTACTTCCTATTACTTAAGTTACTTATATACATCATTGTAATCCCGGCAGATGGAGGTGCACCAACAAGTTACGTTTTAAGCGGATTTTGGATTAAACCTTTAGTTGGTTACAATTCTAGGTACTTATAAATGGCTTTGATCTATTCCTCATATACCAGCCATGCGTGTTTAATGGCACTTTCTGATCAAATGTCGAATGCCTGTGAATGGGGGCTTTCAGGGGATTTAAGTGGAATATTCCGATATTGCTGGATATCGGCGTAAGAGTGGGCGTGAGCATCGGTCACGTATTCCACGGTTCTGGTTTTTAAGGACATAAGCGACTTTGATCCTAGAAGGTTTATACGTCTGTTTGGATACACTATTGGTCTGAGTTATAACCCGGGAATGAAATAAATGTAGCTCCGAGTTAGGAGCTAAAGCGCACCACCCACTCGTCAAATTTACATACGTAATACGTTCGCTTCGTCAATTTTAACGAGTAAACACTGTAATGAATCAACAATCATATTTGCTAAGATAATTGTTTGTTTTCTTATATATTGTTTTCTTATAAACTTAGGAAGAGTGTCACGCCAGCGTAAGGTTTAGGAGGTTAGTCAGGTCACATTTAAATCTTTTTTGAGGACAATTTTGAAGTTGTAGAACGTAGAAGGAACGATTGTAGAAGAATAAAAATGAATGGAATATTGGGTAGGTAAGCATTTTCTCAATGTAAACTCCAATAAGGGGACTTATCATATATTATGGCCTTGACAATAGATATAATAGTAACCAAAATACGATTTAAATTCGAGTATGAGAAGAAAAATATGTATTTCATCCTTTTAACATAATGTACTACTGATTTTCAGGACGTGGAAGAAGGTAAATTGTCGTAGGTAATACATGTACTAATCATGTACATGATATGACAATATATGTACGTATCTAAATATTCTAAATCCTCAAAATTGGCATGTCAATCTTAGTTTAAAACTGGTTAATGTTAATAAGTAACTCTCATATACATTCACATACATGGATTTTATGACAAAGATCTAAAAAAATCAAGGAAATAAGGATATGAATTTTGAGCTTTATTTATAGAGCGTGAGCTTAGCCTTTGGACATAACCTGAAATCCCCTGTAAAATTACTTCTCGGGAACGCTTTAATGAATATATGGTTTAAATTAGAAGCTCAGATAAATATATCAATTTTCTAACAAAATTTAAGAATTAAAAAATCAACAAAAATGTAACATACTTTTCACTTCTCATGCTCTTAAAATGTTAATTTAGTCTCTGTATATCGGGACTAAAGTTCCTTATTAATCTCTAGGGATTAAAGTAAATTTTTTTTAATTGACTTTGAAAACCCCTAAACAGCCAATCGGGGTGTTTGTGGTTGGAATATTGTCGCCATTTTTAGTGATTGTGTATAGACAATTTTTGGGTGTGAAAATAACCTAAAAATACAACTGTGCAAAAATATTAAAAAAATAACGATTTAATATAGTAATAATGATTAATTATTACGAATATAAATAAATTTAACTAGATTAGGGGTAACTTAATTTTATTTTGCATGATCCAATTAGTTTTAAAATAGGTCGTTTTCACCTTTGAACCTGTTGGCTAAAAATGCCAGCATTTAAAGCCAGAGTGACTTCACTAAGTAAAAAAAAAAAAAAATAACCGCGGAAATTTTTTTCTTTGCTTTTTGAATGTTCATTAATCGTATTGAGCACAATGTTTCAACAATGAATGTGTATAGTGCAACTTTATACCGAAAGTACGGAACAATAAATATTGTAATTTTGTGTAATAGAACGTCGTTTTTTTCCTCGCATTCAAAGTGAAAAGTAGAGTGTTTAACGCGGGACTAAACAACCATAATGACACTCGATCTATAGTCACCCTCGCTACGCTCTGGTGGCTAAACACCTCGTGTCATTATGGCTTGTTTTAGTCCCTAGTTGAACAATCTACTATTATTAGCCTTTCAAAACCGCCTAATCCGCATGTGCGGCCTGTAACATTATAGACATAAAAAACAAAACACTATACAAATCTATAACTTAAATACTTGAAATAAAAAAAATGAGGCGAAAATATTTCAAGCTTTGGCTTGGCAAGGTTATGTCCAGTGACCATAGAGCAAAATAGAGGTGAAACAAGTGAAACGAGCGCAGCATGTGGCGCGGTTATAATTTTCTAATTCCCTTGTGCAATGTTTAATTATTTCCACACCACATGGCAATTGAACGCTTTCTGATCGCTGTAAAACGTACGCTGTGGGTAAGTGGTTATATTCTGTCTAATATTATTACAAAAATGTTACAAATAATGAGTAAGAAATTGGTTTTTACTTAAGTCATGTAAAATTTTGAAATATTGTACGTTGCAAGTAACAAATACCATTATCAATGCTTTATAAATTACTAGTAGATACAGTCGCTATGTACTTTAAATGTATCACAGGAATTTAAAATCAAATCGTAGATTTTTAGGTGATTAATTAAATGTAATATTATAGATACTTAGCCGCATATTTAGCAAACTTTATGAAAACATAATGTAGATACCAAAATCTCGTAGGAATAAAAACAAAACGTTACACAAAACAAAACACAAGATCACCGATTTTGGTTTTTTCGAAAATACTTTGAAATGGCGTATCCCTTTCAAAGTTTGTCGTGGGTTATTTTTTTATTGAGTGGTGTAAGTAATGTCGTTACGAATTTTTTACCATATCAGCCGTAACGTAACGTTGCCTTCACGCATGGCTTTTGATTCGATGCGGCTTAAACAACTTTGGACACATTGTCAAAATCGCGGTAAGACCTTTTTTATAAAAGGTTTTTGCGGTAGAAGTTACTTCGTGCGTGCAAACTATTAGTGAAGCAAATTAAAATAATGCAACGGTAAAATATGTTTGAGCATTCATTTTGTTTAGTTTTTTTAGTTGCGCAAGAATTGGAAAGCGATACAATTTACGTGGCCATTAAAACTGATGGATTGGTTAAGGTTTCACTTATATCTGATACACATTGAATCAAGGATTTGAAACATATTATTTACCAATAGGAATTAAGTTCAAAACTGTGTAGTCATTTTTGAAGATAAATGGGTTTCGTTTTACGTTTCAGGTTGTTCAGTAATATTGGTACAGTATTAAAATTCCCATTCCCTCCCTTATTCTTGACCGAGGGACAAAAGGCAACAAACAAAAAAACTTGTGTATTCTATAAAAATTGCTACTGGGTAAATGTTAAGGCAGGAAGGTACAATGAATGAATTGTTAATAGTATTTTGCAATGCGGAAAATTTGTTATTGCTGTATATATATTATAGTCAGTCAGTTTCGTAATAAATACGGATGCCAATTTTGTACAGGATTTTCTTACATTTATACAGAATAGAGTGCTACTAAGAAGGGATATTTATAAACTTAAATCCCTGAGTAAGGTGTTATAGTTTGTATTGCAGATATATAAGACAAAGGATCAGTCAAATAATATAATGCTAAAATTCATCATCAGTCTCAGTCAAAGGCCTCCCCCAAAGAACCATGACCCAGCATTTCTAGAAGCCTTCACCAGGTCATCAGTCCATTTTAGTAGCATTCCATGAAAACATCAACTTTTTGTCCCTTACGTAACGCTATTGCAGCTACCCTAATAAAACGTATTAGTTGCTAAGAAACACTACCAATCTCTGCTCTAATCTCTTCTACAAATGCTGATAATTAGCTTCCTGAATTTATTTGTCGGAAGTATTAAAACGGTGGTGTCCCTTACGAAATATTTTCATGGAATGCTCCTTTATGGGGGGCTAAAACTATGAAGTGATATTTTTGGGTACCTACTGAACCCTAGCAGTTTAATATACTTAAGTATATTAAACTCGTCGCATTTTATTACAATTGGCTGTACTGGCAGTGACAAGGGTTATTTATTAAGTAGGTACAAAAAGACACTGTTTGGCTCTTATCTCGTACATAGCCAGTAATGTGACAATAAGAAGAACTCCCATTTGAATACCAAGACTCGAATGAGTTTTATTTTAGCTCAAACGACTTTCCGAGGGTTTTGTACGTCCATTTGTGTTAAATGTATACGTATATGTAAATTTAACTGGTACTGAACATTTTTGTATTGTTATTAATTGAAATGAATTTCTATTAAGTTAAATTAGTCTATTAATTCTGAAACATAAAAAGTACAACTGACCTATTGAAAATTACAAAAAGTATGTATAATGGGATTCATTTAACAGTTTATGTGTTTTACTTTACCAAAACGGTAAAAAATCGGGCTTAATTATTAACGTTATTTTGCATAGATACTTTGGGCATTGGCAACACTAACTCACGAGCCACGCTCTACTTATCTCTGAAATCCGGCAACACATCCCCAGATTGATTTTCAATGTATCAGATAAGATACTTTAATGTATGACCCTTAAGGTTTGGGGTGTTGTTTACTACCAAAAGGCAGGGACATAAAGACGCATGTCGATCGCTCGCCTGAGCTCTTGAGACAAGCCTTCAGTTCCAAGGGATCAGCCCACACAAGTTAACCGTAACTTAGCGGCACTTTAAACTAATAATAATTATATCGGATTACCAGCCTTTATTGTTTTGTTTTATTATAAGGACGGAAGACAAGTTGTTTTGAATTCGATTCTAAAAGAATGGGCATGTTTGTAGAACGGTCTAATGCGACAACGGTGTTGGTTTTATAGTGGTCGGCTTCGGTTATTTAGTATTAATTATACCGAAAAAAGGAATTTTGCTATCGGGACCATATAATTTTATTATTTGTATTTGAAATATTAATATAAATACCTATAATACCTAAGTATAATTCTTATCACTTTTATGGCGATCCAATTCTCATTTGTATAAGTAAAGTATGTACACTGTACTTATTGGGATGTACTAGTATAAACGCTTACTTTTTTTATAAAGGATATATACTCGTATATTCCCTTATAAAATTTTACACCGATAAAATAACTTAGCAGTTCGTGTCTGGGATGCCGCTGCATTTCCTTTTGTTTTTCCATCATTCGCAAAGCTACATTTTTGCCAATGCATTGTTGGTTTAGCAGTTTGTATCTAGATGCCGACGAAAGAATGCGCAAGTAATTGTTAAAGTATGCAAATCACGGACTATGCCGGGCTGAGATTAAAAGTTCCACGTTCAGATAATACTGCATGTTAATTAAGTCTGTTTTGTTCAACAAAGGCGCAGCTTATTGGCGACGCATTTCTGATGTGGATTCTAATCCCTAAACATTTTCTCCCGTTCAGTTCTTGTTGTGTCGGAAAACAGTCTAGTATTCTTGATTTGATCGTAAGACTTTGTAAAATCCTAAAATATTGTCGAGTATAAAAAAACTTTGTAATAAAATCCATGGAACACATATTTCACGCATGTCACGCAACCGTATTTTTTTTCTTATTGAGAGACAAAATAGAGTCGGTCTCATCTATCATGTATAGATACGTGAGATTTGTCAAAAAAATCTTTGCTATTTACATTTATTTTCGAATAGAATGTTTTTTCGACTGATATTAGAATTGAGGTCAAATCAAATTATACGATTTATAAACAAACATCAAAATATCGGGAACTCGCAAAAAAAACATAAATGGTAAATATACCGGTGTTAATAGTAGTCAAATCAAATTGCTTTGTTTTTTAGACATGTTCGAAGTTTAAATGTCATAATAACACCGAATTCGGTGTTAGTAAGAAGCAATAATAACATTTTCACAGATAATAAATTTATCTTTTTTAGATATCTAATTTAGATAAGACCTTTTAGAAGGGGTTTTCTTTTTATAGTTGTATTTTATAAGTTTTAGTTTTAATTTTCTAGAATAGTTTTATATTGTTTAGTAAGTAGTTTTATTTAATTTAAATTGCATTGTTATTTAGATAAGTATTTAGTTCTAGTAGTTTATAGTGGTCCATATAGTATATTTAATTTTAATTTAGTTTTATCTTTAGGTAGATACTGTTTTTATATTTTATCTTTCTGTTCAATAAATAAATAGTTACATCTTAATTTGCAGTTATTGAACGCATTACAGAGGGTTTATGATATGTGTGTAGATAAAAATATGAAGTTAACATTTTGGTTGTAACTTTAAAAAAAAGGTACACATATGTTAATTTTAAAATCGCTTGATTTATTTTTAGCTTATGATTGCAAAATTAAGTCATTGCTTCAACGCCACGTAAAGCCGACATCTTGTGTGGTCTTTCAAAAAATTTGCATATTAAAAGAAATACCATAACACTAATTGATTTAACTCCGTTTCACAAAAAAACCTTAATAATATTGCATGGATTTATGTAATTGTTGCGTATTCTCTGCAGATTCATCAACATGGAAGAGAATAGCTTACCCAAGAACCCATGCTTTAAATTTATAGCATCAACCATTTCGCAATATTTACGGGCAATAAATTGCGATCAACATTGTATAATTTTCATTGGACTGGTCCATCAATCAATTAGTTTTTTTTCATCAATTTGCGTACGTAATTGTTTGCCTGAGGCGGTCGGATGATAAAGGTAGCGCAGGATATTTTTTCGATTTAAAGTAACCAATTAGACAGGGAGAAAATTAAATAATTTATAAAAATAAAGCAACACTAGATTATGGATGTCCATTTTAGACACAGATTTTTGAAAAAAATAATATCGAAATGATTTGGTTCACTTTATTCATCATTAGTATTATGTAAAAACTTTTGTATTACGTTTCATATAATGGCCAAGTTTATAAGGCTCTGACCGACCTTTAAAGTAAAGAAATATAAAGAAGGTATCTTTTAAAATTGTCATGACAGGTCACGCTACTGATTTTATATTTCATCATTATAAACTGTCGCGACAAATACTTTCAATTATACTTGGAATCAATCGAATTGTATACTGACATCAATTCATTCCAATATCATCGGACCATTGTTACGTATGTATCGATTCTGGCTTTACAAAAAGCCGAACGTTTCCAAGCAATCCAACAGACAGACGGACACTATTAATAGAGATTCCGTTTTTGTCTGAAGGTAAAAACTAACAAAGCTCGGGCTTCATACCGACTGGTGCATCCACCACCATATTTCGACTTACTTGTCATTGGAATGTGAATTTTATTTTGTTCGCAATAAAGTGGTTTTTATAAATAAGTATCCGAGCGAGATACGAGTATCGGAAGGCAACCGACCCATATAATGGCTGCTTAACGTCCTCATTGTCTGGACCACTTTATATTGTTTTCGAAGCCTGTAAAGTTAACATGACGTTGTCAGGTTATGTAAGTCGTATTTTATCTTGCCCTTTTCATATTTATGCTGCTTTAATTAGTATCCTTTTTGCTATACCTTCTATACGATTCCATTGGCTACAAAATTTTTCTGCTAAATATGAGTGTATATACACTAACTTGAGCCAATGTGAATAGTTGTAATGTAATGTTCTTATTGATTTATGCAACAATTTAAAGTAATTTGAGTTGGTCGGTTTCCATGGAGGGGCATCATTCCCTTCCACGGCGTCAACTATGTTTGAAACGTGTTTAATTTTAAAGCTTGATATATTTTGTCTGTGAGTTGAATCACCCTAATGGCCTGTGTAAAAACTGATAGACGACATATTAAAACCGTATGAACAATTCCTTGCATCCCCGTGCTGTGAGCACTAAGAAAGAATCCGAGAAAATTCAATTCCTTAAAGAGGTGAAATAGCGGAGGAAAGTTTACACAGACATTCTATTAGGCAAACGGCTGTCAATTAAATAATGTACAGTTATACAGCCATGAGTATATAACATGCCAACAAATAAGGATACGATGTTTTAAAGATTCAAATTACACGCAAACTGTCGAAGCGATCAGGAAACGCCATTCATGATTAGTGAGTCGACTTTTCTCGCAATTAATCAAAATCAATACTCAGCCACTGCTCAAATACATTATGACTTAATTATTCCGGTAGGCATCATAGAGGCTTAAGTTGATGATAAATCAATATCGGTTTCAAAATGAATAAAATCCTATTCTATTAATATTATAAATATGAAAGTCTTTAATAATGTTTGGACATTTGTTACCAAAAAACGTGGTAACAATAACAACTGAATGAATTGAGACAAAATTTGACATGCAAGTAGACAAGGTCCTGGATTGAAATATACACTTTATATCCTGGTAAAGAGTTCCCCTTGGGTAATAACGGGAAAAACGTGGGCGAAGCCGCGGGTAATACGAAGGTACTTGAGTCGTATTTATTTGTGTTTTATATTATGTATGTACGAGTAGGTATGTTGGTAGTCATTTAACCATCTTTGACACATACATACATACATAAGACGGCGGTAATAGTACACAACTAGGGTGGTAAAACAAATAAAGGCCAAGATCGCAGATGTTTGCCGCCCGAGCTGCAGGCGAGGGACGTAAGTATGCGATCGAGGGCTTTGTTTGTTACCTTCAGTGTTGTGTACATAATTTTATCTCACACTTGGCCCGAAAGCGACTTTTTCCGTACGCGTAGCGTGCGGTAAAAGCCACTTTCTGGCTGGGTGTGGCATAAAATACATTTTATTATGAAGCAATAGCGGAGTTTTTGAGATAAACATAGAGAATAAGCCAAATCTATGTACATTGCCGGGCAAAAATACCTTTAAATAACTTTGTGTTATGAATAAAATAATACCTACCATGTAATTTTTTATTTCAAAAAACATGAAAAGTTTCGGACACAACCGCTATATTAGGTGGCCAGGTTTTTTCATCGGTCGTCCAAGGAGTCTACAATAGGGTGTCCCTTATTAGGCATAACTTAATAAGCCTAATATTAAAATGCATAACAGTTTAGGCATACGATGATTAAGCATACCGATTAGATGGCATAATCATAAAAACGCATACTAGTTAATTTACATACCGATTGAATTGGCATACCTGAAATCCGCATAATGTTATTAAGCATAACGAACGCATACTTTTATGCGTTCGGTATACGTGGGGCGTTACTTGGAAAAAAATTACTTAATTGGTCCTTGTTGTCTACAGAATCCCTACTTTTTGGGATTTATCAACTAGTACTATTGTTTATAATACCTACAATAAAATATGTTCCCATTTTTACGATGTTTTTTTAAGGTTTTGTGATTAATATTTTCGTTATAATATATAGTATATTACACAACTAGGGTGGTAATATAAAGAAAGTCCGAGATCGAAGATGTTTGCGGCCCGAGCCGCAGGCGAGGGACGTAAATATGCGATCGAGGGCCAACACCCGCCTGGAGAGAGATCTCTCTATTGTCCTCTCTTACCACAGTACTATAGGTAGGGAAGTAATAGTACATTACAAAACTAGGGTGGTAAAACAAAGAAAGACCGAGATCGCAGATGTTTGCGGCCCGACCTGCAAGCGAGGGACGTAATATATGCGATCGAGGGCCCGATGTGGCATAATTATATTTATGCCACACCTGATAAAGTGGCCTTTTCCGCACGCTGCGCGTACGGAAAAAGCCGCTTTCTGGCCAAGTGTAGACATAAAATGATGTACACAACACGGGAGGTAATAAACAAAGCCCTCGATCGCATATTTACGTCCCTCGCTTGCAGCTCGGCCGCAAATTTCTGCGATCTCGACCTTTCTTTGTATTACCACCCTAGTCGTGTAATGTACTATTTCTTTACTTTTTAGTATTTTATTGTCGGGAGTTTTTTATCTTCACTATAGTTGAGCCACTAGGCCACTTAACTGGGCGTACTGGGTGTTTTCTTACATAAATAAAATTGGCTTATCAGTATATACTATAATTAAGGATGTAACGATACCGATAGGTACCGATATAATATCGGTATCGCCGATTATATATGACCGATATTTGAAGAGCGCGAAAAGAATTTGCTGTATGAATAAATCTGCAAAAAGTAATTTCAATTATTGACTTACTATGTTAATTAAATCTTTAGTTCTTAATAAAAAAAACTGAATTTTGAGTTGACAATTTATTTATTTTTACTTTACACTTTCAAGGTTGACTCTCTGTTAAATATAGCCAAGTTTTAGGTATAATAAGGACATAAAAATATCTGAAGTTCATACTTCATTCTTTAGCTAAGATATCGGTATCGGCAAAACTATGTATCGTTACATCCCTAACTATAATAGTGTAGGTATTTTAATAAATAAATTCGAGAGAAAGTACCTACTTTACGTAATTAAACTGGAAGCGACAGTTAGTTTTCAAATCAAGTATGGATATGTCACTGTAAACATACTTGTACAACCTCTGCGATACCAATTATTCGATTAAGCATCTAAAATTAAAATGTCTGATTAGACATATTAAAATTATACTTTTTAGTATTTATGAACACTAATGTTATACCAAATAATTGTTAGACGTTTTAATAGTATGCAAATTAAAATATGCGTTTTAAAATATACATTTTAATATTATACGAATATACAATTATGCGTAACAACGGTATGCATTGTCAAAATAGGACGTTTTACTGTATGCGTTTTAATATAGACCCTCTACAATACCTTCTACCTGATACAGTACTTAGCTGAATGCTTTATGAAATATTAAAAAAAAGTTTTGACTTAAAAACGTGAAGGCAATATATTATTGACAGGCACTGTACGATTTTTTTTTTCAAAAAAAAAAACAAATTTTAAGAACAAGTTAACAAGGGCAAGGGCAAGCTAGAAAGATTTAAAGTTGTAAAAAGGTTGTCTGTATGGAGAATGAAATTATTAAAAACATAGTTAGCCACTTTATACTAATATTTATATCTACTATCTACATATACATAACAACATCAAACTTCAAGATTACATACTTAATAAGAAGATCAATAATAGTACATTGTGCACCGAGGGTAGTAAGAAGGGGATTACTAACGAGAGTCTATTAGAAGCCCGACGCCGTAGGCGGAGGGCTTTTAATGACTCGAGTTTGTAATCTTCTTACTGCCCGTGATACACACAATGTTTTTCATCACATTTGCGAGGAAAAAAAAATAAAACATAAAAATGAAATAAACTAAACGCACCCCCTAAGAGACAACTTCAACTGTCAACTTTTTCAATATAGTCTTCCACAGATAATGCTAAGAACTGCGTTTAGTTTTTAAACTTGACAGGCAATGTCGCCAGATTGTACCGATTCTCAAAATAAAATTTTAAACTAAATTAATTTAATTGCATTAAAATAATCGCAAAAACTACGGAAATAATAGTAAAATATACCATATAAGTTTTATTTTACACTAAAATTGGTTTTGTAGCCAATTTTGAAGATGTGAAATAGCCTTGGCTGATTCGAAACCTCCTTAGTCTGAAATGACGTACGACTTTTAAAACTAAACTCATAACTCCCGAGGGAGTTATAGATTTTCATACAGTTTTTCCTCCCGTGGGAGTTATAGATATTTGTAACCCACGGGGGGTAAATCGGCTCGAGTTGGTCTATAAGCGCGCGTGTTATAACACCCTTTACGAGCAAGTGTGATGAAAAATATATAAACTCAAAGAATATCATACTTTTATCTGACAACGGGGATTTTTTTCAATTCGTTGACAAAGTCATGAGTATATCATATTTTATTAACATTAGTACTGATTAACTTTTCTACACGTTTCATTTTGTTAAAGTGCCGTCGATCGTTCTAATTATGGCCAGTGACACATGCAATAAAAGCTTCATAATTGTTTTGACCTACATCCATCTTGCCTCAAAAACACGACATGGCCAATATGTCCAGTGTACAGGCTATTTTGCGTGAACGTAACATGCTTAATTAGTCACTCTGACCCGAATACCGTAAACCAAACCACACTTCCCCCTACTTTATTGGGCTTTTTCCCAACATAGTTTTATGCTCGACACAAACGAGCCCGGCAAATGAGATGTTTTAATGCGAAATTTCGATAACCATTTATAGTGATACGATCTTTGTCAATTTATTAGAAAACGCCCACGTAAATTGCATATCGAATTTTAATTTTAATATTTTTTGAATTAATAAGACTGCCGACGCAACGTTAGTAGGCTATCAAAGCATTGAGACCGTGTTGGTATTCCTGATCGCTACATATCGAATTTATTGTCCACCTTTACATTCAAATATCATTATTATTTCATTCAGTAACAGCAAAATCATGCCCTCTTTCTGCCGGCTATGGACTATCAGATGCTCGGCAGGAGTGGCTCCGCATGCAATTGAATTTCTGAGGATCGCAGTAACAGTCGTAGGTTACGACTCTTCCTGGCTCACCTTTACCGGAATCAATACAGAGATGAATTTTTTATACGAATAATTATTCCAATGAAGAATAATTTACGATATTATTATTCGCGGATGATTTATTCGCGAATAATTTATCCGCAAATAAATCATTTGACCACTTTTAAAACGGCGAATGATTTATTCGATGTTTTATTTGGATACATCCACGAAAAGTATTTAAGGGTTTTTGTTTATTACATTCAAATAAACAATACGAATAATAATATTTCAAATGACTTGTTTTTACTGTATGTTGAGTCTTACACATTAAAGATTGTTAAGGGCTAAAGTAGTATAATAAACAAAGAATTAACGAAACGAATGGATTAGTCATACAAAAAGTTATAATTATAGTAGCCTTATGGTCCAGACTAGAAAGAGATAGATATCTGGAAGAGTGAGAAAACGACATTTTCTTATCAGTTGCTTCTGAGCGAATCTCGGAACTTTTATCCAAACCGCTCAGATTTGCAGTTTAACATAAAACATTTGTCTTAGTCAGACCAGTAAACAAAAGATATAAGTATATATTTTATGTAAAGTAAACATAAAACATCTTCGTCCGTTCCGTTAGTACAAACAACAGTCTTTCAGTTGTGTATATTTATAATTTTTTTCGAGAATTGTTAATAACGTATTCAAATTAATAATTATTCGTGCCGATTCATCGATCGACGAATAGATAATTCGCGAATAAATTATTCCATGAGTAATTTATTTGAATAAGAATAATCATTTGATAATTTTATTCGTCACTGGCGAATAATTAGATTACTCTTATTCGTCGTTCGAATAAATGTTGCCCATCTCTGAATCAATACAATTTTAATGTCTTAAATTAAAATTAGAGGTGCCAGGCACTAGTCACTTTATTCCTAACTCTTCATCATCAGGTAAACAAGAATCAGTAAAATGCCCATTTTTTATTATTATTATTATATATGTTTCTAAACTATGTGGTCAAACTGCTTACTTTAGTTATTGTTACTATGAGGAACACAACAATAATTGAAGCATAGTCAATTAGTCGTGCTTCAATTATATTTCATCAATTTTTAAACATTCTATTTAAATATTATATCAATTTATCTTTTCAGTACTTTTTAACTATTTATAAAGGCAAGCTCATTTATTACACAAATTTACAAACTCTGCATTACTTATCGCGCACCAAACTCCATATTTGAGCCATCATTCCGGCGTTATACGAACGTGTTTAATTCGAACCATTCTGATTAAAGCAACAGCCGTACGTTAACTAAGCTGGCCATTTAATTGGAAATAGAGATAAGAAATAAAGCTAACGGTCCACCGGTGACATTTAAGCGTACCTATGGCGTCAGCGGCGCCGTCTTCGGCGTACAATTAGTCGTGTCCATCAGTTAAGGGCTGGGGAATTCTAGCGTGAGTATTGTTTAAATCAAAGTCTTGGACATTCCTGTCTGATGAGTTAAAAAACAAGTGACTTGCGTTTTATGTGGTTTCGCGGGAAAGGTTACGATGTAAAGCTCAGAGAAGCGCCTGTTTCCTCTTGAGTGACTAGGCGCGAGACAATAGACGATTCAATACATAATCATACAATCAACAGAGCGATAACGCAATACTTCTTATAAGTCAGTCTAGATAAGTCTTTAGTACTACTATAGTCAACGAAAAGATCGCAAATCCTATTCTATAGCCAAATATTTATACAAGGGTAATAATTATAATGTATATATATACAATAATATTTTTTCTTAATATTATTATTACTTGAATCTTATTTCTTAAAAAATACATTGTATACAGGAAGATTTCTGGGCCGTGGAGCAAGAAAATAAGGCATAATACAATATTCAAAGATGAACCTAATGACGTTAATTATTAATTTCTTATCACCAATATTTGTAATTATTTTTCAAATTATAAAGTCATAGGGTCATAGGCTGACCATGATTTACTTAGTTTAAGATTAATTTTACTTGAAAATAAGAAAATTTTAATTAATACTGTTTTGATCAAATGCTATCATAAGATAATATTGACCAGTTATAGAGTCAGAAAAACAATTTTTACGTTGCTTTATGTTCACAAATAAACGCGTCACAGCTAATTACTTAACTAAGTAAAAATGCGTAATTACTAACTACGCATACGCATAAAATAATGGATAAAATTGGACGGCAGCAGACAGCATTCACGATATGAATGCGAATAATATTTTCAATTGAAAATACCGTCCAATTAATTGCCAAACCCAATTCACGACTAATTAATTAGTCTTAGTTTAGTGACAAGTTGATAACCCTAAGTAGTGTACGAGTTAATAATACCAAGAGCGAGTAGTGCCAACATTTCACTAGCCTATGTGTTAATGATACCTACTCGTACTCTTTAGGGTTATGTTTATGGGGGTTAAATATTCGAAACAACAAAAATCAATTACTGATAATTATTTCCCTTAAAATAGTAAAAGTATGGACCAATATAAAAGTAGATATAGATTTTAATATTAGGACTTGGTTTGGACACCCTCATGCTATTAGTAGAGCTACTGCACCACGCGTTTCTATAGCAACGCAGACCACACACGAACCACCACTGTACGCAGACCCTCGCCGTGAACGGGCACCTATGCAAATGAGGGCCCCTAACGTATTCAACGAACATTGCATATTTTACGCGCTTCGTCTTGCAAGATTAATCAATTAAATGCAATCAATTGCCACGATATGGCCGGTAATTGAATTATTACTGCTCAATTTGGCACGTCTTAAAATTGTTACGCGAATTTGTTTATGGTGTAGTGACGTAACAACTTGTCCTGTCGCTTTTACTGCTGTTTGGAACTAATTGATCAAAACCTGTTCATGTTAATAATGAAAAGGTTTTAAAATTATTTCGTTTTGGAATGGCCATCAGGAATCCTCAATAAATGTCATGACAGGCCGTCAGTTAAATATATTTTGACGGTAAGGATTTTTCTGGAATTCTTTTGATCAAATTGTATTTGTATAAAGGGCTGGATGCATTTGGAAGAGACAGCGTGGACGAGGTCCATCCGCCTGGCACCCACGATCCACTTCGAGACGATATCGAGAAGACAATTATCTCAAGACCGCGGTCCGATAAATCGCTTGTCCCGCTTGACCGTTATTGCCATCGCGACATGCCCTATCTGATCCTGTACTCCTGTGACATATTGCTACGAATAACCCACTATAAGTACTTTCGTCGGGTTCCAGTCACGAATGGACGCCGCAGATCCTATTCCGTTCTTTGTCTCGAGGCGTATATATCTCGAATGTTGCCATTCGATATCTACTCAAAGGTAATAGGGAAGTTAGTACTGTGTTTTGAATATTGAATGCTTGAATGGTGCAATTAGAACGTCTGCGTGTTTTTACTTTTTGCGACTGTCGTTCACTGCATTATGTGAGTCGTTCGAGTGAATACGATCCTTATTCATTCATGGTAATGATTGCTTAGATATGCACAATACGTCGCTATATTTGCCTCGCCTTTCTAGTAACGGCGTGTTTATCCTAATAGGTACTTACTGAAGTAATAGTATTGGAAAACGGGATACCATATGTTACAAAGTAATATATATTCTTACGGCTTTAAAACAGGCGTGTTAATAAAATGCTTTTGAAGTTTTTGCCGGCTGCGAAAATTGATGTGTGTCCGCGTTTTCCGAGCTATGTTGACGGCGGTTAGCAATGTTCTAACTGGCCTTTTACGGGCATGCGAATGAGTTATCCTAGCGCAGACCCTCCCGGTATAAGGTACGCCCTGTCAATAAGAAGCTATTTAAAAAAAGAACAGCAATCACGTTCTGAGCTACTGCCATTTTAGACCTGATTGAGTCGTGTTAAGATTGAAATTGCAACTGATTAGATGTTTGACTTAAGCTTTAGAGAGACGAATTCAGCTACCAGTGAGCGGTCCGACCACATGCAAGCGGCTGACAGTAGTTGGAAGACATTTAATTGACCCGAACATCATTGAGCATCGACTCGAGATCGATACAGACTCGAGTTAATAAATTAAGTTTAATCGATGCGGATATGCAACCGGCGCCGGCGCGGCCGTTCTGTAGCTGCGAAACTAACATTATTATATACGGGAGCGATCAGCGGACACGTGCTAACCAATCTAGATTGAACTAGTTCCCCTTGAGGAAATTATGTTCGCAACTAGGCGGAAAAGTTGAGAATTCAATGTGATTTCGCTATAAATGGCCAACATTTGACCATAAGATAAGTGCTTTAAAATAAATCACTGTCGTACTTTCGCACTAAACGTCATTTAGAGTTAGTGCATGGCTATTGAGCGATCAACGAAGGAAAATTAGAGCTAGGGAAATCAGTGAGTAATAACTTACGTTGGACGAACGTTGCGCCTAAAGGTCGTGTATTCACGGCACTGACGTAAAAATTGGAAACATGATTCAGACCTTAATGACCGGGGCTTTTCTATGAAAGCTTTTATTTTTACCGTTTGTTATACCACGCGATGCTGATAGCAATATTGGCATTGAAAAAACGCTATTAGATAAGGCGATGTAATACAATTATATTTGTTTCAAATGTATGGTAATTTGAACCGCTCATAATACCTATTACTATTAGGTCGAAACACCGCGCGCTGAGTCTAGGTTAATATTAATATGTAATTTGTAAGGTCTACTATTATTGGTTTTGAAGCTGTATACTAAACAGGCTTACCTATCCTTGAAGCTTTGTCCTGTGGTAAGCAAATTTATGTGATGTCGTTAAGCCATAAAATACCGAAGGTTACTCTCAGCGTCACCCTGGACTGGAGTGGTGTGATAGCTCTGTGGGCGCGGCACGCGACGCCGAGCCCTGGGCCTTATCGCGAACTATGCTCTTCCTGCTTCGCAACTCTTCTATGTAGGTTAATAACTTCACAACCAACGTAATAGGTTTTGCTTGGCACAAAAACTCATGTTTCTAAACTAGGTAGACACTGAGTTACTATGGTCGGCCCGAGCCTTTTTTGTAATTTTATTATGTTTTAACAAATAATTATTTTTAGGTTTCGAAATAAACTCCTTTCTCTGCAACACTTAATTTGAGACATGTTCTTATAGAATTACCCTTAGTCGACTATAGCAAAAGCAAACCTAGATTTTATTGGTATTATGAATAATCGATTGTATTTCTCGCTAGACGTGAGTTAACTAGTTTAACGATATTATAGCTATAAACAGACAAACACCGCCTACGTTTATCGACCCATTACATGTGAATGTCAAGTGCGAGTGACAACTCCATGTCACACGACACAAGGACAGAATCAATCAGTTTTAACAGCAGCCTAGCCGCATTCCATAGTTTTAGCAGCCAACGTTAATGCTAGAAATAGCGACGCAATGTTGCAATTCGTATAAACAGCTTGAATCGTTTCAATTTTTTCCCAAACAGATAACTATAAACATACAAAAAAGGTACAAAGTTCTTTAGTAACGCCACGCTGTTACGAATACAACGAAAATTTCAACGTAGCGTGGTTGGTAGTGACCACTTGACCAGGTTGTATAGGGGAGTGGATATGGCGCGTTATCCCGATAAGTTGACAAGAAATTACAAATGCTGGTTCGAATCCGGTAAAGATGATGGTGTTTCCACATTACAAATGGGGAAGTGGACTTATGTTGAATTTTACAAAATACTTAATATTGGAAAATACTAAATTATCATAACAGAAGAAATAATATATAAAAGCTACAAGACCACAAAGTTTAAAAAAAAATCGTTTAAATTTTACTGTCATAAAGAAAATTAAAACTTAATTTCGGAATGTATAAATAACACTAAACAAATAAATTTAATGTAACTATGCACTTAAACGCACTTTTTCATGCTCAAAATGACAAATAGCTATTTTTGTCATACAGACTTAGTACAACGAGGACATATGATGACGTCACAGAGTGCGTCCGTTTTGTATGGGGGGCGTTTGCAACGTACGGTCGGCTACTTTTGTTTGCAATTTGTGGCTGTTATAGTAATCCAAGTGTAGTAGCTATAGGTTTACATTTGTTCCTTACAAATAGTAGAACCGATTTACATCAGAAATAAAATCAAGTCCACATGCCTATTCAAAAAAATCAAAATATTTCTAGCACATGTAATGGTTCAAACACATAGATATAAACATGCAAACTTGTTTGTGAGTCACTTTAATCTAACTTTATCAATTTATAATCGATAACATCAAATGTATAATTCAAAAGATAAAGATCTTTGCAGATAACGGCGGAGGTGAAGCAAAAAGGGAGTAAACTTCAAAGTGGCCGGCTTGTTTCTTAAATGAGTCACCAAATTATACGTCAACAAAACCATTGCACATGAATGAATAATGTATTTAAGCCACGTAAGGGCCAGACCGACCCAGATCAAAAGTACAATAAACTGCTAAAGTTTTAATAGTTATGATTGGAAACAGTGCCATGCATTGAAAAAGACCCATATTAAGGCTAGTTCTAAAAATAAAGTAAAACATATTTACGTCACGTCTGGCCATAAAATGGCAATTACCGCTCGCTATGCGTGCGGAAAATCCCACTTCCTGGCCTGGGGGAGACGTAAAATGTTGTACTTACCACGGGCGGTAATAAAGAAATTCTCAGATAGCATATTTATCGCCCTTGCCTTTGGCTCGGGCGGCAAATACCTGCGATCTGAGATATTATTTGTTTTACCGCCCTAGGTAAGTAATACACTATTTAATCACACTTGCTCGTAAAGGTTGTTTTATAACACGCAAGCATATAGAGCAGTTAGAGCCGATTTACCTTCCGTAGGAGTTATAGATTTCTATAACTCCCGAAAGAGTTATGAGTTTAGTTTTAAAATAAATAGATTTGTATGATGTATTTTTTTTCCTCGCAAATGTAATGAAAAACATTGTGTGTATCACGGGCAGTAGAAGAATTACAAACTCGAGTCATTAAAAGCCCTTCACCTTTCGTCGGGTTTCTAATAGACTCTCGTTAGTGATTCCCTTCTTACTGCCCTTGGTGCACAACGTACTATGATATATGTGTTAAAATTTGCCTCCCTTTCAGTATTTAAACCCGTTGCTGCTTGTTGCAGTTACTTCATAGTAGCTCAGGTAGTTTTACCTACCAGTGCATCAACCATTGAAAGTTGCATTGAATAAGCCACAACATATCCGTAAATATGGCTTAAATTATAGCGAGATTGTGAAAAATCAAAAGTATATGCCCTGTAAGTGATTATTTAATTACTGACAGCAAGTTTGATAAAAAAAAATATTAAAAAAAAGTTTTAAGCTTATTTTGAATCCGGGTTTGACTAAAAATAAGCCTATGTTATAAACTCTGCTAGCTAAAACTAAATACGAAGCAAACTATGAAATAAGTTACATTATGAAATATTACCTGTACCGGCTTTTTCTTCTCAGTAGATCTGCCCTACGGCACTGAGTTTTATCGTGTAGAATTTTGTTGTGAACTGTACCTGCTAACCATTACTTAACTTGGCCCTTAACCGAAAAATGGAACGCCAATCTGCGGATCTTTATTACGTCAAATCACGTTTTTTGCGCTTGGTAAAGTGGGACACCAGACGCTTGAATTAAGGACGTTGAACATTTTTTAACTTATATCGTTGAACTATATTTGAACTACGAGTAACTACATTGCTTCACAATTGTTATACGAGAATGAAAACCGATACGTCAAAATGTTTTTTTTTCTTCGAAATATACCATGTGCTTTATTCTATTTCGTCGAAGCAATTCATCCAAGCGAAGCAGGCAGAGTTTAATTCGTTAATTTTTCAACAAAGTATTCAACTTGTTTGACACGGTATTAATATTATTGAATGTAGTATATGTTACAGGATATCTACAAAATTCATAATAAATTCAATATTACGTGTTCGATCAACACTTAGAGTGTCTATTACGTAAGTGGTTATTGTTCACAATGGGGGGTTTTACGTATTGCTGAGTAGCCCCGTTGGCCAGACCAGGCTTTTATAATTGGTTGGAGGTAAGTGAAATCTAATATTCTCTTAGTTAGGCCATGCTGGCCTAGTAACTAACTAGTCTTGTGTGAAATTGGGACATAAATTGAGTTACTTTGGTCTCGGACAGCTGTGATGCAAGTTTTTAGTTTAATATCAAAGGTAAGAATATTTTATATAAAACGAGACAGTACTCATGAAATCCTCCTGAAACGAAACATACCATTTACTGGAAAACAAATTGGCAAAATTTACGTGTTCGGGTTACGGGTTAAGAAACTTATTCTTACTAATATTATTCACCCGTATTATTAACTGCACTCAGCTCCAATCGGTATCCGAGCTGATGTCAATAGGGATGACGACTGGGTTAAACTATATAGTTCTATTTAGTCCGTCAGTTACGTTATGGAAAAATATGGGACACGTATTTTTTGGTTTATCAAAATATTAAAAATCGACAAAGTTATAGATCATCAAACTTCTGGAGTGGGGGCTTGTGACGTCACTCCTAGGTGAAAATTGTACCGAGGAGTGACGTCACTCGAAACTTTTAAGCACTCTATCCTCGTCATTTTTTGTTTGTCAAACAAGAGAAAAAATAGGTGTTCAATATATTTTAATAATCTAACTGACGGACTAAAAAGTTTTTTTAGTCGTCTAGCCCATTGTCAAGTCATCATGTTTCCATACTTGAAACCTGACTTGAGAGCAGTATTAGAGTTGACTCCAGTTAATTAATGCTGGTCGATATTTAACGGAATTGTCAACTAATGGAAAAAAATATTATTCTTTATTTGGAAAAAATCACTTTGTTGATTAAAAGTATACTAATCAATAAATATAGAAGTTTGCAATAAAATCCTCGCAAGACTGAGTGGCTCCAATAATAACAATGATTAAAACGCAAATAAAATTCTAGCTGTTTCGCAAAAAGTACCAAATCGCTTGCCTTGAAATTTTGTGTACAGGTCGATTATGACTAGTGAAAATATAGGATACTATAAATCCGAATACAAAAAAGCGTCTTAACTTTTTTCACTTCCGTGAATAAAGTTGCCGGCATCCTCTAGCATTAACATGTTCTCCGTCCCAGTGCCCCCAATGTGGGGTCATGGAGGTTTTTTCTCAGAAGGCCGTCTACTATGGGGTCACTCCCTCACACTGATTGCACAGTTAGGACTTGTGACATTGTCCGATAGTTTTGTATGGGGACAGTGAACGTGTGAAATAAATCACGTGGAGTTAAAAGTTTTGGTTTACCTATAGTATAAAGCAACGGCCTCCAGTGATCATGATTCCCAGAGATGAAACGAGAAAGAAGAGAAAAGAAAACCTCATAATATTCATACTTCTCCCGAAAGACAAACACTGTAGTCGTTATAATTGCTACCATTACCAACCACTTTATATTTACTTATATCCCGATTCCTCGTTATGGTTAAATACGGATGCACGGTATGGCATGGCGTCGGGTGAGAGGTTAGTGGTGGACGGCGGCAAACGAACCCACACACGCAAATGACCAGATTAACTAACCGCCATTATCTGTAATTGGCATTGAGCTTCGCATAAATCCCCCTAATGGCTAGATATCTTTGTTTATATTGGAAATAGTGGAAACGGTTTAGTTCATTAATTTCTTTGGAGGTGCTGTTTACACGAGTTACTGAGAAAAAACAAATGCATTTTTTTAAATAAAATTACCGATATTGTTCTTATCTAAAAGGAGTTCAAGACTGATACAAACATACGTATAAATAAAATCGAAAAAAACTTAACCCCTAGGTTTTAAAGATAAAAAATGTTGATTGATTAATAAAATCAGATGCATACAGTTATAATAATAGTTACCTATTTAGTAAATTATAACCCAAATAGAAATCAATAGGGAAGCATATTTGACTCTATAATTTAGCGTTCTATTACTAGGTAAGTAAGATCAATAACAGGTGTTATTTTTTTTAGATTCATACAATAGAACTCACACTTTCATATTGTTCTACAAACAGTAAACACATAATTCAATGGACCACTTTCATGTGTCGAATCAGAGTACGCGTGAGTCGACGGTTAAGAGGTAAATTACATAAGTGAAAGAGAGAGATGGAGCTGTTTATTTTATCACAGCGGGTTAGGTATAGAAAGGGTAAATTTACGTAATTCTAATCGGTTTATTACATTTGCTTTTAATTCAAGTCAAAGTTTTGTGACAAGAACAATAAATTATATAGACTGCAGTTATTTTACGTCACATTATTACTTATTATACATAATTACATAAGTGTTGCTAATTTACTCATATTAACTCTATATTATGTATATTTTATTTTATTACATTTAATCTCTTACTTATACTAACATATTACTTAGACATTTGGCCGACTTTGAGGACAATTTATTTAATATTTTTTTGATAATATATTTTTCTATGCTTGTGAATACAATTTGAAGCTTATATAATAAGTGCCTGTGTTTTGTATGTCAGTAAGTTTTTTTGAAACATGTACCGATACCAGACCACGTAAACTTCACCGCAATTTAACTGTTATTGCCTATGCAATTTACATACTATTTATCGACTAATAATATTGTAATTACGATTCGTAACGTGATATCACTCATTATTACATTGTTCCTGAGAGAGATAAAGCTTAGGTCTTCATCGCTGCGCGCGTCTCGTACGGTAGAGTTCAACGCGCTGCGCAAGCGCAGAGTAAGTTCTCTCGCGTGTATTGTGATCCTATCAGTATGTTACTGCGACTGGTTTGATTTTTGCAGCTATTTCTATGACAATAACATAAATAATTGATTTAATAATTCACATTTTCGCTTATTAGCGATAAGACCGCATGTTCTTTACTATTTAATATGCTGTGTTAGATCTAAGTTTTTTATGATATCTTGTTTTGGTGTACAATAAAGAATATTGTACTGTATTGTATTTTAAATTTGGATAAATACTTTGATTAGGTTCATGTCACTAACGGTTCAGGTGGAGATAAAAAATCTTGAAGCCAAAAGGTTTTATGTTATGGTATTAATATTAATAACAACTATGAACAGTGATGGCAATACAAACTTTGTTACAGTATGTGAGTAAAGTACCTAACAGCTTAGTATCGGAAATCAAGCTCCTCTTCAGGTCACTGAATCATAGTGAGTAGCTATACTCTGAGTAAATTCTTCGACGAAACTAAACCCAGTAGTGTTTAATTCCTTAAGCGTCACCGAGGCTGAGCCATTGTAGTGATAAGTGGACGCAGATGCGCCGTTTAGATACGCCGCGATTGGCCGGGCGCTATGGGATCGATGCCACCAGCCTTTTTAAGGTTACGCCAGATTATGGCTAGCATGGAGTTAGCTCCCTACAAGCTCACTTTACCATTGTGCTAACATTTTCATTGCCAAGAACACGACTAACGAGATTATTTTGTACAATAGACTTTTAGGATGTTACTCTAAATGTACACAAGGCTTTTATTTAAAATGGCTTCTTAACTAGCAGTTAACAGGCCGTCACAAAACTGACAATTAGTGTCAAACTCCATATATTTCGTCAGCAACTGACAGGTTAGACGGCATTTTAAACATAGTTTAAGTTTCGCCTAGCCGTTAGCGCTAAGGGCTGATACAGACAGACTGCAACTCCCTACGATTTGTATGGGAACTGCATCACAACTGCACGCCGACTGCGCAGTTGTGATGCCCGTCTGTATCGGCCCTAAGAGCTATATCGGTTTTGAAGCCTATTCAGGACATAAAGTGATTGAATACTAACTAGTGTAGAATTTGGCAGTTACGTTACAACCACAAGTTTCCTGGGTGATGCCAAATATTCATAATTGCATCCAATTTAAGATTTACTTCCGCTTTAACTGTATTCCTCAAAAGCCACTGAATATATGAATATTCGGTCAAACATGGGAAATAGACGTTAAGATCTTCCATGCCTTACCCACCTACATCGTATTTGTCATCGGAGTAAAGACAACGTCCTGTATCAGTAGTTTTCATTTTGTAAATGCTAGGTAGGTACTATTCCGTCCTGACTGATCGCCTTCGTTACGTTGGCACCCCCAGGGTCCCTGGCATGACTATGCTGGCTACACGCTAGTTTCGCTATGTCAGTAGCCTTGGGCATTCGAACTTTGATAGCAGCGAAATATTTATCACTATGTACCGGAACGAGAATGTCCGCCACTTTCGACCTTATCTCAAGGAAATTAAGTTCAAAAGTGACAAACTTTTCGTTCCGCGACTTACATTTGTAAAAGGTATGAAATGTTGTTTAATATTATTGAACACATTGGCAAATCTATGGTTTAGTGGGAAAGGTGCCACATGAATGTGTAAAACTTCAACTAAATCGGTTTACAAGCTTTAAACTCATTCATGAACGCACGCCCGATAAAAATAATTCTTTCTACAACTCAAAGCTTACAACAACGTTCAAGCTCATGAAGCAAAATGAACCTTAAGCCGTGTGCGGCATAGATCAAAATTGAACGTCTGCACGAAAAGCTATTCTTTGGATTGCAAAAAGCGATTTAATTGTAATAAGTTATTTGTTAGTTCTTGTTGAACGATGAATAGTTTTAGAATTATGATAAATACAAATACTCAAAATAATACGTTTGAAAATGCATTAAATTAAATATTTTCTGAATAAACTATAAGTTTTTCAGTTCAAATATAAGTAACTACGTAAGTTTTCAGTATAAATAAATCTAAAATAGTTAAAGTAGGTTTAAAAATCATTATATTATTAAATGGAAATAAACTTGTATATCATAATAATTGTGAATAAAAAGGTCTACGCATGCATCAACTAAGATATCTAACGATAAAATCAAAAAGCTAAACTTACACAACTTACAGGAAACAGACAAAGAAACTAAGTAAATCAAACAGTACTTACTGTTATCACGCAACAATTACAACTTATCAGTTACATAAAGGCGCCGGCGCACTTGGCGAATTTCAAAAATTCAGAACAATTCAGCCAACATCACGGTTTCACTAGGCACAGTTTTGTATACACGTCCACTGTCAGTTGTTTGTTGTGTTTTGTTATGTTGTGCGCGCGCCGACGCGTCCGCAGCGTGGCCAGGCCCGTCTTGTACTAGCGCTGGCGGCTACCGCGAGTGGGCTAGCCGGATTCTAATCTAACTGGCGGACTAAGGCTTTCGGTAACGTGTTTCGATACTGCCCAAAGATCATGGGTTACATGCATTGTAACCCTGCACCGTTCTACATTTATATGTTTAAGGGATCCCGTTGTTTGCGGGCTATGAAAAGGTTGCGGTTTCAGAAATGAGCCATGGAATACAGTCTCTCGTAGTAAAATATATTTCAGGTAGATATCCTAAATTTATAATTATTGAACATGAATTTAATTTTATTACCTGCACCTGTATGATGGTTGTTGGGCTGGGTTATTTTGTTGATTAATTTTTTAAACAATTAATTATTATCCTTGTAAAAGTCAACAGTAAATTGAATGAAATACTACTCGAATTATAAATATTGTTTTACTAAATAACACAATTCCGCGAGGAAACCCAAAAAGTAACGCACATAAACTAAAAGTAAATGCTAAACCTTTTAAGAAACTGCAAAGAAACTTTTCTATACAATTTGCAGGTAGCTTTCAAACCAGTTTCTGCAACTATACAAAAGTTTAGCAGCAGTTGTGTCAATAGAATCGGACTAGCCATACCCCACAGCACTATAGAGCTCATATATCGCCCAGTAACTTTCTCAGCCTCGAGTCTCACATTTGCGTATTTTTAAAATATCAACTTTGAAATGCACAGAATAAAGTTCATTTTGCAGTTATAAAACAAATTAAGATGCAAGCTTGCGTAGGTAAGTAGCCGATATGAAAACTTATAGTACCTAGACTATTCTTATTGCACGTTTTACCGCGGTCGGGACTTTTTGTAATGGCAGGATTATGCGCCTTTAAAAACTCTGGAGTAGACTTCGTTGTACACGAGCCACTTAACGACATACTTCGCCTACAATCTCGGCGCACAATGGAATTATTTACGTCAAGAAATTCCTATGAAGAGTTGCATTTTTGTTCCAAGTAGGTATTCGTCGACGGGTAAACATGAAATCGAGCTTCGGATCTATCTGGAAGTTAAACAAGAACTTGCATTCGATGTTCGAATAGGAGGATCAAAGTTGGAATGAATATTTGTTGATTCCATTCAAAGTTGGAGGCAATATCAATATGGAAGTCTGGATCTGATTCGCTGGTGCGAAGTTCGCGTGACGCGGCCCTCGCGGCCACCGTCTCGCATGTAATTACCTACAGCGGAAGTTCGTTCCTTTTCGGGGCCGGAGCGTGACTTTCAGCGAACCCTCCAGCTTAAAAATATCATTAACTAGCCATAAAAGGGAGCTCTACGCCACCCGACACAATCAACAAAACTAATTCCCTGTATCGTAACTTTGTGACGATAAATCTTAATCTCCAATTATACTGTCTGCTTTAATACCTAAAAGAATAGCCTATTGCTACTCAGTCATTTATTGGTGTAATAAAGATTAAAATTGATTCATTACTTATTTCACGGACGAGGAATGTGAATGCGTAATATGACAAAAAAGTAAAAATCTGCATAATATATGTAAATGAAGACGCGGCGTGTCAATATCAAAGAGCGGTATGGCGACTCCACGGAGCGGGCGTCCGACAATGGTTAATCAAAAGGCCGTATCTCATTCGGCGGGACCTTGCGAGGTCCGGCCAGACGTTACGTTATTTCGATTTCATTTGCGTGCTCGTGCGCGCGGTTTTTTACTTCGTGCTAGGCCCTAGATGCTCAACCTACCCCGCCTCGCAGCAGAGGTCATGGCTTGATCCCGCCAAGCCTTTGTTATTCCCAGAGAAATATGAAGGGAAGTCGGCGGATACCGCGCTCGAATAAATGGGATTCTTTTGAGGAATATTGAAATATCTCTAGGCGATGCTGAGAACTCAAAGAGATTAATTCTCGAATGATGAACGGCCGACGTAAATCTTGTTTGTAATTTACTGCTAGTTAGTGATCGCCTTTGTTTCGTCTGCGATACTTACTGTTATGTATATTCAATATTCCAAAATACTATTAATTTATGCTGTTTAGAGAATGCTCGTTTACGCGTGTAAGAAAGCCCATATCATCGCCCATTGTTCAGCTGATCCGTTACTCAAGTTTTTTTCTAAACAAGAAGAGTATCTTTAGAGTGGATTTATTTTTTAATACAAAAAGTGATTACGAGTCACGAGTCGACCGCTCGGGTGCATGGGATTAATTGAATTCTAAGGTGTGAAGACGGAGAGGGGTGATCAGTACGTTTTTTTTTCATTTCGACATTCTAAAGCAAGAGCAGTTAACTAACGGATAGACGTTTTTTATACCGTGTAATGCCTAATGACAACCATACTAATTTGATAAATCTGCATAATTATTCCGTAAGAATTGTTACAAGGTATCACTGCGCAATGGGCCCATATAAATCTATCAAGAAATGACCGATAACAGTAATCTCTGAATTTCGATCGAATTCCACATTTATCTATAAAAACAAATTAAGGCTTTAATAACTTGATAATGAATATTCATAAGTATTATAACGCATAAACAATAATTTTAGAACCATTCAATGCAATCTACGCCAATCTCATTTGATATTTACAAGAGATTTGAACACGTATAAGGTACATTTCGTAAGCAGTTATCACATTTATCTATAACTTGGGCCGGATTTGTCGACTAGTTCCTAAAAGGTTCATCATCGCACATACGATACGCCCGCGCCGTTCGTTCATTATAAAGATATTATATAATGTCTCATAGACCGGTGCGGGGCGACACAACACATTGACGAACGTAGCACATAAAGTAAAACCGGTCGGAGCTTTTATAAGATAGGTACACATCAGTAGCGTGGGGTCCAAAGAACTCGATTCCTACCGGCTTACCTAATATCAGGCATTTGAGCACCTTATTCTATAACTCTTAAGGAAAATGTACACCAAATCTGCACCGGCTTGCCCAAGGATATCTTTTACGCCACGCCACTGGTACACATATAATATAAACTAGTGAAAATGTCGCAGCCAACTGGTTTAATTAGCCATTTGGTTAACTGCCTAACCTTTTCACTAAACGGCGGATGAAATTTAGTCAATGCGTCAATGTATCAATTAACGATATGACTGGCCAACGCTTAGGCCAATTTGCAAATTTTAGGCAAATTTTGTTGAAATGATTTCCATTTCACAGCCTGATACATGTTGAAACGAAACAAAATGAGAAGTCACAAAATGTAAGATTTATTTCAGCGCCTTAGCATCATTCGAAACTAAAGCGTTAATTACTAAAAATATATTTTTCATCACACTTGCTCGTAAAGGGTGTTATAACACGCGGGCTTATAGACCAGCTCGAGCCGATTTACCTTCCGTGGGTTATAAAATTCTATAACTCCCACGGGAGGAAAAACTGTATGAAAATCTATAACTCCCGTGGGAGCTATGAGTTTAGTTTTATAAAATATAGGACCTACCCGTACGTCATTTCAGACTAAGGAGGTTTCAAGTCAGCCTAGGCACACACATGTGTATTTCACATCTTCAAAACTTGGCTTTACTTTAAAATTTTACTATGAAAATCGGTACAATCTGGCGGCATTGCCTGTCAAGTTTAAAAACTAAACGCAGTTCTTAGGATTATCTGTGGAAGACTATATTGAAAAAGTCACGAAAAAGTTGACAGTTGAAGTTGTCTCTTAGCGGGTGCGTTTAGTTTATTTATGTTTTATTTTTTTTTTCCTCGCAAATGTGATGAAAAACATTGTGTGTATCACGGGGAGTAAGGGGATTACCAATTCGAGTCATTAAAAGCCCTCCGCCTACGGCGTCGGGCTTCTAATAGACTCTCGTTAGTAATTCCCTTCTTACTACCCTCGGTGCACATTGTACTATATTTTTGGCTCGTTGAGAATTCTCATGTTGTTTGTCGCGGATAAAATGTATCAGACTATAAAATCAAATCTATTTTAACCAAAATTGATATCATTAAAATCGATTCTTAAACCTTTTTCCGTTTGTGTGAAGAATCGTGCAACTCGAGTTCCACACATAGGGCACACGGAGTGCAACGAATAGCCACCAATTCCTGGAAAGTAACTGGGGACGCATAAAATCGGTGGCTACACGGTTCACACTTCATTTCTCGTGAATGATAGCGTGCAAATTCGAAGTCAGCGTCGAGATGTGTTCCTGTTTGCCGTGCAATACGCGGATCCTCGATATGAGAATTATTTAAGTTGGAAAGTCTGATGTAATTTAAAAGTATGGTGATTATAAATTGTAAGAAATTATACCTTATTAGCTTATTACTTTTTGGGTTCTTACAGGATATCATGCACCTATTGAAGGCGTGAAATAACTGTTTGTCGGTTTGTCTGTTTGTTTGGTTGAGTGCGCACCACACAACAACTACATTTGGTGAAAAGATAAATAATGACCCCCGTTAAAACATAAGACTTTTTTACTCGAACACGATTAAGTCGATGAAGCAAAACCTAGACTTATTTTTCATCACACTTGCTCGAAAATGGTTGTGTTACACGTAGGTTCTGCAGGCCGTAAATGACCTATTACGCCCTAGGGCGTAACTTTTTTTTAAAATCTGAATACACTGGTTCTGTTTTACCTACTGTTATTTGTCATGTTCAACGGAAACGCCAACTTACATTTTTAACTTTTATCACTGAAATATTTATTTAAAGAGAAGTGTTATTGCAAATACATGTAAACACATATTTCGGTAACATTCATTAAATGTTTAAATAGTGTATTTTAGTATTTTGCAAATATAAAATTAACTAAAATGGCCGTTTTAGGTCTTTACCGCTATGATTTCCGAACGTGACTTGACATTCGCATTATATACGATATACGTCACTTTCTGTTTTAAAATTTTCTTCTCATATTGGGTGGATTAGTAAGGTTATTTATTTAGATTTCCTCACAAGTGTGATGAAAAACATTGTGTGTGCCATTGTGTGTTATTAACACTTCTAACAAACACTGGTTTGTAATTCCTTCCTTACCGCCCTAGATACACAATGTACTTATTACCTCCGCAAACAAAATTTGTTTAACAAATATGCGTAAATTAAGAAACAGTAAAAACTTTGAATAGATACCTAAAATAATAATATTATAGTCTTCAATAAGACTAAAGTGCACAATTATATTGCTGTAAGAAAATGTTGCTTCTAAAAACACATAGTAGGTATTTTTAGTATAGTCCTGACTAGTATATTTTTTACCAGACGTAGTATCCTTTTAGTGGACTATTAACTGCTCTGGATTATCTTTAGTTTATAGCTTATTGCCCTTATAGCCGTAATAATGGTAGCGTTATAATTATTTCCGTATTCAGTAAAGTTATTAACATTGTATTTGTGATTATGTTGATGATTCTTCATTCGATCCATTCGAATACTAGAGTTGTAATCGTGAAATACAAGACCATGGAATAGAAACTAGAGTCCAACCGAAATTTTGGTTTCAGTTTCGACCTAGTTTCGGCAAAAAAACGGGTTTCGGCTTAGTTTCGGATTCGGCTGCCATTCGGCCGAAACTACGGCCAAAACCAAAACTGAATTTGAGGGGTTTCGTGCTGCGATCGGGCAGATTTTATTTTAAAATGATTACTGTAAATATCGGAGACTAAATGATTAATATGTTATTTAAAAATGAAGACTGGCTTATTATGATTGTCATTTTTTTTTCTTCCCACGAAAACATGCCTTATATGGAAGTTTCGGTTTCGGTTCTGGTTCGCCCGAAACTGAGATCAAAGCCGAAGTTCAGTTTCGGTTTCGGTCGTGAAAACGAGCTTCAGTCGGACACTAATAGAAACTTAGAGTACCGAAATAGGGGCGATAAAAGAAACATACATGATAATATATTCCGCAGATCAATAGGTACCTGTATCTTTAAATTAAGCATCGATATGTCATAGAAGTTTCGGTCCCCGTTTCCCACGACATTGTATGGGATAAAGCTTACGTCCTTTAACTTTATTATTACGAATTCGATTAGCCATCGAAAATACGACGATACAAGAGATTTATCTAAGGACTGGGATGCGCCGCGGAGCTGACGCTAAAGCTGCGAGCGTACTGTAAGCGAAACTGTAAGCGAGCTTCTTGATACAACACTAAGCATGGAACTTGTCGGAAAATTCAATTACTTTGTTTTGCATAACTCTCGCGGGGAATCAGGCTTGCACAGACTTGATGTAAATGTGTTTGTTATGCACTGTGTAGTGTCTATAAATTAAGTTGGCTGCTGATTGTATTGCGCATACAGTTTGTTATTTGTCTAGCTTTGCTTTATTTACACATACTCGTGTTTATATTTAGAGCATTATTTGCCTCTTACCTCCTATACTATAGAAGTAACCTGCATCGGTGAAGCGAAAACAGTAGGCAATATTCTTGCTATATTTTCACGATTTATTAATTTAATTACATTTTGGTGTACCGTATTGTAAACTGTATAAGATAAAATAAGTAAGATAGTATTTTTATGCAAAATTGGGACAGTAAAAAAATTGATAAAACAAAGGAATATACAAATACCTACATCATACTAAGCTCATTTCAAAATCGTCATCGTTTATAACACATCTAACAGTCTAGTATTGCCCTAATGCGCGTCATCGTTTAAGGGCATGTTAAAAACATTTACGGGCCGGCGGCCTATCAACATTTTTGGAGGGAATTGACTTTCGGAATTTGAATATTTATTGGTTCAATATCGTTTTTGTAAGCAGCTCTAGTAAATATAGAAGGACGTAAACGTAGAATAAAACTTAAGCCCGTTACACCTTTTTTTAACTCTCACGATAGTATATATAGTATACTTGGAGCAAGTGGTTCCTTCAATTTCTACATTCGATGCATTTTGAGATGTGCATTAAACTCTGTACATATTATTAGTATTCTCGTAATGTTCTATTAACGGCGAGTGTCGTACACAACTATTTTATGAGTAATGTAAATAATACTCCCAAGCGTAACCAGAGGTAAAATTTTCATTTAGCTATAAAATGTAAGATACCAATGTAATTTAGCAAATTACCCTTATCTAGTGTAAACAGTAAAACACTATTTTAAGGCAGATGTATGTTCTTTAAATCGTTTTTGTCGTAAAAAAAATTAATGCTTCTTAAGGTTAAATATAAACTGTTAACAGTAATAAAAAAAACACTTGGATTGTTTTTGTCATTACAAGGTACATTGATAAACGAAACAGAGCTAAACACTATAATTTTTCTAACAAATTGCCTTTTAATTGAAATAACGGTTACTATGTAATCTGATACTAATTTCCGAATAATAGTTTCTTAAAAAAAATCAAGCGCTTCTCTGGTCGTTTCGAGTTGTATCCTTTTTTCAAACTTTGATCTTTTTTTAACTTTTGATGCCCGAAGCGACGTGGAATCCATTATGGTAGGTTAAACGATACTCCGTCTCCGAAGCAAGGTTGTCAAAAGAGTGATGGCGTACTTTTGAAAGACCGTAGAGTGCGTTTCTTCTTTTCAGAGAGTATTTTCCGAAGTACTCATAGATTCAATGTTTGTGGCATATGTGGAGAATAAAGGTTTGAGCTTGGCAGTGTTGTTTTTTGGTAAGAAAATATTCTGCTTCTGGAAAAGGGGCATATTTAACTTTTTTTTCAAAGTTTATATATATGTACTAGTGGCGTGGCGTTGAAGAAATCCATGGGCAAGCCGGAGCAGCTTTGGCTTCAATTTTCTTTAAGAGCACTAGAATTAAATGCTGAACTGGGTGTACCCTTGTTTTGCCGACAAACTTTTCATCGAATATTATTTCATCGACAACGATTCATCGAAACTTTAGTACAAGTAATATTGATTAGCCTTATTTTGTTTCATCTACTATTTATTTAAATTTTTCTTAGTGCGTAGAAATACTATTCAACGAATATTACTTGATCGCTGATTCGTTTCAAATTATTTTAATTGGCACAACTACTTAACATTGCAATTCATTTATTCGACGTATTACTTTAATACATTTTTATATGCCGTACACGCATTTATACATTTTTCTGTTGTAAGAATTTTCGAACGGCTTTCAAAGTAGGTTTAGGTTAGGTTAGAACTGCGACCCCACACAGAAACGAACGGCTATCAAAGTAGGTTTAGGTTAGGTTAGAACTGCGACCCCACACAGAAACGAACGGCTTACAAAGTAGGTTTAGGTTAAGTTAGAACTGCAACCCCTCACAGAAATCAACGGCTATCAAAGTAGGTTTAGGTTAGGTTAGAACTGCGACCCCTCACAGAAACGAACGGCTTTCAAAGTAGGTTTAGGTTAGGTCAGAAGTGCGACCTCTGACAGAAACGAACGGCTTACAAAGTAGGTTTAGGTTAGGTTAGAACTGCAACCCCTCACAGAAACGAACGGCTTTCAAAGTAGGTTTAGGTTAAGTTAGAACTGCAACTCCTCACAGAAATCAACGGCTATCAAAGTAGGTTTAGGTTAGGTTAGAACTGCGACCCCTCACAGAAACGAACGGCTTTCAAAGTAGGTTTAGGTTAGGTTAGAACTGCGACCCCTCACAGAAACGAACTGCTTTTAAAGTAGGTTTAGGTTAGGTTAGAACTACGACCTCACGCAGAAACGAACGGCTTTCAAAGTACCTAGGTTTAGGTTAGGTTAGAACTGAGTTTTGATAACGAAATATTACAAATTGAAATAATTTTATGTGGAATAAATTTTATAAAATGCAAACCAAAATGAAATAAAAAACCCCGTTAAGAAAAACCACGATGTAAACATATACAAAATAACTCAAGTACCAATTAAAAGTCCCTGATTTAAATTAACTAGTATCGATTCTTCGACGCAATGACTTGTCGATGAAATGAAAATACTTGAAACGTTGTCTTTGAAATAACATTCGATTAAATGTGTGTCGGCAATTCAAAGGTAAACCGCTGAACTGCCAATATATATTACTGACAATTTATATTAGGCAAGCCGATGGGAATTATAGAATATAGTTCTATGAACGCCACGCCACTGATATGTACATAAATATAGTACAGGTCGATTCACAAGAGCTGGCGCGGATTTTGTATGCAGCCAGTGCTTATTGTTTTTATTATTTGTTGTCATAGCAGCAATAGAAATACACATTCTTTGAAAATTTCAAGTCCCTCCCTATTACGGTTCAAAAGATAGAGCCTTGTAACAGACGAACAGACGTACAGCGGAGGCTTAGTAATAGGGTTCCGTTGGCACCCTAACAAACCGGACAAGTGCGAGTCGGACTCGTCCATCGAGGGTTCCGTACAAATACTTCAAATAAGGACTATATTTTTTAAGATTTAATTACAAATGTATAGTTTTCAGATTTTCCTTATACTTGTAGTAATAAGACGATATCTGCACTTGCCAAATTTCATAGGTCAACGGAAAGTACCCTATAAAGTTTGGTTTCCTTGAGAGTGTCGAAATATACGTTATTTGCGGCATAAACGGCCGTATCTTTTTTTCTTTAAAAAATTGATTTTTTTCGCAACTTCAAGGGACTGTGGTAGACTTGAGTATATGGTTTAAATTTCATCTCGATACCTTAACGCGTTCCCGAGATAAAGGATTTTGACAGATGGACAGACAGACGAACGGACGGACAGACGGACAACAAAGTGATCTTATAAGGGCCCGTTTTTTTCCTTTTGAGGTCCGGAACCCTAAAAATGAGCGTTAACAGAGAAGCTTTATTTCAATAGGAAAGTCTAAAGCTATAAAATTATGTTAAGAAAAACTTAACGCAATAAAATAAAGTGTTTCGTGTAGCGACAACCCTACATCCTATTCCTTACTTCTTTGAAATAGACTTTTGCTTACGAATCCACTATCATCGTTACTGGACAGAAAATACTGAAGCCGAGCGCAAACCACTTAATTCTCTCTCGCTAATTTAACAGGGATTCCGAAATATATCTGACAAATATTCCATTTGCAGTATTCTATTGTGAGGGAAGTATTAAAAAGGTTTTGGATTATACCTAGTAAAATGTTGTGCGAGACTGGAGGAAACATATTGAAATATTAGTAGCAAGCTGGGTATTCAAGCGAACGTTTTTTGCTGAATTTATTTTATGCCTAATTAACTATTATTAATGGTTCATCTCGAATATATTTTTTCACAACGACCAAACACTGCAATATTTATACGTACGACTGGTAATTTGTATAAATCATGCGGTTATATTGATATTGAACCATGCATTTTAGGTTTCTGAGATAGCGAACCAAATCGTATACCTAAAAAAAGGTCAACAAGTAACGGTTTTAGTGATGTTCAAGTGCTTAATTTACCAAACACTCGAAAGGAATCCGATCTCAACTGTTTTAATCGACACTAAATCTCTAGTTATTTAAACTCGACGAGCATTATGGTTGTATCAATTTCTGAGGCTCGGGAACTTCGTTATCTCACCCTTACTATCTTAATAACAGAAAAACTTTGTCAATAGCCATTACTGAGAACCGAGTGTACCGTTTCAACGCTTTTAAGGCAACTTAAGGTAACTTTGTAACAGTTTAAAGTACTGGAGCGGACCATTACCGCCCTCTCTTTTTGTAACTATACTGCCTCGGGTAAATCACCACTTTAGGGATATATTTATCGAGGTGTATATTACGTCTTCAAAATTTATGGAACATATTATGGTGTCGTTACTGGCTGGTATGGATTGGGACGCATACGAGGCTGTAAATGACAGTTTAAACATTATATTTTTATGACGCAGGTGCATTTCGAATGAGTAATTGAGAAATATTATACGTTTGTTGAGGTTTTGATATGTGATGTAAATATAAAAGTTTTTTTTTATTCGCGATTGGTAAGAATTTGACTTTGATCTCACCTGTTTTTTAGTCTTATTTTGAGAAAATGAGTTTAAAATATAGGAATAAACACATCTATATGGGTGTCCCTTCTTAGTCATAACTTAATAAACCTAATATTAAAATGCATAACAGTTTAGGCATACGATGATTAAGCATACCGATTAGATGGCATAATCATAAAAACGCATACTAGTTAATTTACATACCGATTGAATTGGCATACCTGAAATTCGCATAATGTTATTAAGTATAACGAACGCATACATTTATGCGTTCGGTATACGTGGGGCGTGACTTGGAAAAAAATAACTTAATTGGTCCTTGTTGTTTACAGAATCCCTACTTTTTAGTACTATTGTTTCTAATACAATAAAATATGTTTTATATATGAAGAAACATTTTTTGTCTCTTCATTGGTTTTCAATGTGGGCAATTTACACCACTTTAGGCTCTCAGGTCAGCATTTTGCTGAGGTGGGACCGTTTTGTGGCAGCGTATCTATTTTTAATTTAATGTGTATACTCTTTTGTTTTTTATCTTGTGCTGTCATGAATAATAGTACATTGTGCACCGAGGGTAGTAAGAAGGGGATTACTAACGAGAGTCTATTAGAAGCCCGACGCCGTAGGCGGAGGGCTTTTAATGACTCGAGTTTGTAATCTTCTTACTGCCCGTGATACACACAATGTTTTTCATCACATTTGCGAGGAAAAAAAAATAATACATAAAAATGATATAAACTAAACGCACCCGCTAAGAGACAACTTCAACTGTCAACTTTTTCAATATAGTCTTCCACAGATAATGCTAAGAACTGCGTTTAGTTTTTAAACTTGACAGGCAATGTCGCCAGATTGTACCGATTTTCAAAATAAAATTTCAAACTAAATTAATTTAATTGCATTAAAATAATCGCAAAAACAACGGAAATAATAGTAAAATATACCATATAAGTTTTATTTACACTAAAATTGGTTTTGTAGCCAAGTTTTGAAGGTGTGAAATAGCCTTGGCTGATTCGAAACCTCCTTAGTCTGAAATGACGTACGACTTTTAAAACTAAACTCATAACTCCCGAGGGAGTTATAGATTTTCATACAGTTTTTCCTCCCGTGGGAGTTATAGATATTTGTAGCCCACGGGGGGTAAATCGGCTCGAGTTGGTCTATAAGCGCGCGTGTTATAACACCCTTTACGAGCAAGTGTGATGAAAATGTATTTTCTTTCTTTCTTTCTTTCTTCTTCTTTCAAACAAAATATTTAAAAAGCCACCATTTTTAGGGTTCCGTACTTCAAAAGAAAAAAACGGAACCCTTATAAGATCACTTTGTTGTCCGTCTGTCTGTCCGTCTGTCAAGACCCTTTTTCTCGGGAACGCGTGGAGGTATCGGGTCGAAATTAAAACGATATACTTCGGTCTATAGTTCCTTGAAGCTGAAAAAAAAAACTTCGAAGTTAACGTAAAAAAAGATATGGCCGTTTAGCTACAAAAACGTACATTTTTAACCGTCTTACGGAAACCAAAATTTATAGGGTACTTTTCCGTTGACCTAGAACTATGAAATTAGGCCAGTAATACCGTCTTCTACTACAAGTATAAGTATAGGGAAAAATCTGAAACTATACATTTGTATTTAAATTATAAAAAATATAGTCTTTATTTAAAGTATTTGTACAGAACCCTCTGTTAACGACGCACTCACGGATCTCGTGAGGTCCCGAAGTTAACAGCTGATACAGCTACGATAGCTCTTCAGGTTCATACACAGGAGGTTGTAAGGCTCCTGGAGTTTTAATTACTAAGGGATCGATTGGCTCAAAACAAAGGTTCAGATTTAACACTTATATTGTTTTTAAAACTGACTCTAATGGTTGCGTTTCCTACGGCCAATAGCAAGAAGAAACCACCAAACAAACTTGCCACGCTCCGATATTTACACAAACACTTAAATCTATTACACGGGATATAACACAGAAATAGTCACACAAAAATCAATCAGCGAATCAGTATCAAATAGTTAATAATGTTCATACTTCCCTATAAGCTATTTACACGCTAAACACTATTAAAGGAATACTTGTTCTTAGTTGGGCGGCTCGGGCCGCAACACGTAATAAAGAAATACTGTTTCACTGACTTTAAGTCCTACCTAGACTTCACTTAGGTCATAGGCTAGGGGATCTAGGTTCACTATGTTCGGATCGGATCACTACTGGTTCGGTTCTGTTTCTCACTATGAGTTTACAACTTGGGTTCACGACGCCAACTGGGCTCCGAATGAGCTCCCGGCGTATTTAAGCAAGTGATTGTTGCGCAATACTTACAACATATTGCGTGATGGAAAATTCCGTTCAGAATGATACCATCCTACGCTGAATTCTCGTGGTCAGGGTCAGACCGAGAAATTATAGGGCATCGATACACAAAGTTGTTCGAAAACTTTCGCTCTTTGCCGTTTTACGTTATGGTAACGACTAACGTACTATATACTCGACTACACAATCCTCATGGTAATTATGAGCGTGCTATATGCATCGCCTCACAATCCTCATGGTAAGCTGGCTCTGACCGGTAGAAGCCTCGAGTGGGTGTGTCGAGATCTCCTACCAAATCGTTCACTGGCCGCTCCTAGCACTAGTTGCCAGTGAAGTCTGGGTATACTCGATTTACACATTCGTTACGAGTCTTTATCTCAGTTCTAGATAGGGGGATCGGGTTCTAAGGTTTACACAAGTGCTAATGAGTCGTTACACTACACATATGGCCTCTTGTACGGGCAAAAACTCGTAAAATACTTAAATATTTCACTTACATACTAACTATAAAACATGGTTCTAGGACTTAGTCCCAGGGCTTATAGCTACTTACAAAACATGTTCAGGGTCTTAGTTAGACGATGTTCAGTCGGGTCGGGGTTCGGTGGGGCTATCGTCAACATCCTCCCCCCGCTGCTGCGTCGCGGCAGCCTCAGGGTGTAGGGAGACGATAGCCAGCTTGGAGACGGGGCGCCGGAACATGCCGCCGACGGTGCGGACGTCAGCACTTCGGACGCTGCCGTCAGGGCCGGGGAAGACGGCCTCGACGATTCCCCGGGGCCACACGTTGCGTGGCAGGTTCGGGTCTACGACTATGACATAGTCGCCGACCGTGAGTGGACGCTCGCCCAGCGCAGAGGAGCGGCGCGGCGCGAGCGTCGGCAGGTATTCTCGGACCCAGCGGGTCCAGAAGCGGTCAGCGAGCGCCTGGCTGGCGCGCCAGGCCCTGCGGTCGGCCTCCTCGCAAAGGCCAGTGAGTGGGACCTTCGCGGGGCCTCCCAGCAGGAAGTGGTTCGGTGTTAGCGCCTCCTCGTCATGGTGGCTGACGGAGACGTGGGTGAGGGGCCGAGCATTGACTGTATACTCGGCCTCGGCAAGGAGAGTCGCAAGCACCTCTTCCTTGGGCGCTCGCGTCTTCAGTGTGGTCTTCAGGGCTTCTTTTATTGAGCGGACCATGCGCTCCCAGGCGCCTCCTTGGTTCGGTGCGCCGGGCGGGATATAGCGCCATCCCATCCGGCGCTGCAGGCCGTAGGCTTGCAGTTCGGGCAGCCACTCGGCATAGGCTGCTTTCAGTTCGGCGTCAGCACTCCGGAAGCATGTCGCGTTGTCGGAGTACATCAGGGCCGGCCATCCGCGTCGCGCGGCCATGCGGCGCAACGCCATGATCGCGGAACTCGTGTTTAGGGTGTGCACGAGTTCCAGATGCACGGCACGGGTAGTGAGACAGGTGAAGAGGGCCACCCATCTCTTTTCCCGTCTTCGTCCTATCGTGACGGTAATCGGGCCGAAGTAGTCTTGAGCGCAGTTCTCAAAAGAACGTACGTGTGGTTCGATGCGGGCCAGCGGCAAATTTCCCATCGCTGGCACGCGGGGTCTGGCTCGGCGCAGTGCGCAGTAGCGGCAGTTGAGGCCGACTAGGCGCACTGTTGGTCGCAGGTGGAGTATCCAATACTCGGATCGCAGGGCATTCACGACGCTCTCGTTGCCCTGGTGGTGTGCGCGCTTGTGCGCACGCAGGATCAGCAGCCGCACGAACGGGCAGCGCCCGTCCAGGATGGCTGGCCTCTTGTTGATGGGGGCTGGCGTGGCGTCGATGCGGCCGCGCATCTGGATGACGCCATCCTCGCTCAGCACCGGGTCCAGTTCGTAGAGACGGCTTCCACGGGGCACGGGCTCCCCCCGTGACAGGCAGCGTAGCTCTTCTGGGAAGGTTCTTCTCTGTGACCACTGGAAATAGAGATGTTCGGCGGACAGTATATGTTTCAACAAGAGGGGTACACGGGATCTAGTCTTCATAACTTCGACGAACTGAAGCACACGCGCAGTTGCTCCAATCAGTCGATCATAGTTCGAGAAGCGATGAATGTCCGGCAACGGCGAGACGAACTCCGTCGACGCGTGACACGTCGCCTTCAATTCGGGCGGCGGCCCCGTCGGCGGCTCGGGTTCGGCTGGCCATTCGTTCGGATGTTCATATAAAAATTGGGGACCATTAAACCACACACTATTAATGTCCACGGTTCGTTTGGGATCGGATCGGGTAGGGATATCTGCAGGATTTAATTTAGTGGGTACCCATCGCCATTGGTTCGGTGACGTCAGCTCCGCTATCTCTCCTAAGCGGTGAGCAACGTATACGGGGTACCTTCGTGCGTCATCTCGCACCCATTGCAGCACGGTTTGGCTGTCTGACCATAACACTACTTCGTCGGGTGTTATTCTGTGGCCATCGACGATGGCCTTCTGCAGTCGCGCGCCTATCAAGGCCGCCTGCAACTCCAGTCTGGGCACGCTGAGGGGTTTGAGTGGACATACCTTTGCTTTAGCCGCAGCTAACGTTATCTCAGGCTTTGCTCGTTCGGGGCTTTCCACTCGCCAATAGGCTGCCGCCGCATAAGCCTGCGTGCTCGCGTCTACGAACACATGCAGCTCGATGCGGGAGGCTCCCCCCGTCTGAAAATATCTTCGTGGTATTCTCAGCGTCGCTACCGACTGCAACTCTTGCAGCCATTCAGCGAATAAGTCTGCCTCTTCGGTTGGCAGCTCTTCGTCCCAGCCGAGTTTCAGCAACCACAGTCGCTGTATGTGGATCTTTGCTGTGATAGCGTAATGTGATATGAGACCTAAGGGATCGTATATACTCATCACTGTACTTAGCGCCTCGCGCTTGGTTGGGCTCCTCTCGCCGACTCGTACCTCGGCTGGGACCCGCAGCATCTTTGTGTTGAATCCTAAATCGTCGGTAGTAGCATTCCAGTACATACCGAGAATTTTCTGATCCTTGGCGCCTAGCTGCGCCGGTTCTTCCGCACTTTGCTCCGGCGGGATACGCTCGAGCAGCCGTCGCGAGTTCGACGACCAGCCTCGTAGCGTGAATCCGCCCAGTGCGTGTGATGCTGCCACTTGTTCGGCTACATGGACTGCGTCATCCTCGTTTGTAAAACTAGACACAAAATCATCCATATAATGGTTCGATTGAATCTCATACACGGCGTCGGGATATTTGTCAGCGTTGTCCGCGGCGTTCCTGTTCCGCACACTATGTGCTAAAAAAGGAGAACTTGCTGCGCCAAATATCATAGACGTCATTTTGTAGATGTCTGGGGGGTCGGTTCGGTTTGCGCCCCGCCATAAAAACATCTGTGAAGGCTGATCCGCCGGCCTAATCTTCACTTGAAGAAACATTTCGCATATATCGGCCGTCACGGCGACTGCACCTTCCCTAAACCTAAATAAAATTGCATACAACTCTTGTAACAAATCGGGTCCTTCTAGGACATGGTCGTTCAAGCTCCGCTGCGACGAAATCGCTGCGGCATCGAACACGAGACGAATTTTATTTTTATTTGGGTTCTTCACTGCGAAGTGCGGCAAATACCATGCTACGTTACTATTTTCACTACTTGAAATTTTCTTCGCATATTCTTTCTGCACTAAATTGTTTATTTGTGCAGTATACTCGGCGGCGAAGTCGGGGTCGCGGTCCATCTTACGTTCGATGCCGCGCAGCCGATTGAACGCCATGCCGAAACTTGGCGGCAGTTGCGGGTTATTTTCCCGCCATAATTGACCGACCTCATACTTTGGTCCGTTTACCCTACGGACCGTCGCATTGAAGACGTCGATCGCTCGTTGCTCTGCCGGGTTCACCTTGTTCACGTGCTTAATACCTAAAGCGTCGACATCGAAGTGCTGTTTCAATAACTGATGCAATTCGAGGTCTGGTTCGTGGCAATGATATGCCCTTACATGATCATCGGTTCGTACTAGGCGAGGCGCAATACCGAATATCGCCCATCCTAGTTGGCAACGGATAGCGGCAGGCTCGTTATTGCGGCCAGTCCGTGCCTCCAGTGGCATCATCAGGTGCCACTGGTCGACCCCCAACAATACCCGCGGCGTCGCGACGTCGTAGCAGGCTTCTTGCAGGTCGGCGAGGTGCTTGTAGCGCAGCATCTCGTTCATGTTCATTCGTTGTTCACGCAGTCCCAATTGGTGAACGGTTCTAAAAATGACGGAATGTATCGAGTCTTCGTCGCGTCCCTTTAACGCGACTTGTACCTTCCGGCTTCGCTGCGTGGTCTCCATATCTCCCACGCCTTGGATGCATAGGTCCGTAGCAGGTCCGACGGCACCTACGTCGTTCGCTAGATCGGCATCAATAAGGCTTATCGTTGATCCTGAATCCAGAAGGGCGTATGTCTCAGCCTCACCCCTCGGCCCTTTGATGACGATGGGTACCACACGCAGCAACACCGACGTACGGGAGGTACCTATGCTAGCTATGTTCGAAGTAAACTCGCGGGCTCCGGCCGGCGAACGCGGCGGCTCCGTCCGGCGAGTTTCAGGTTCGTGCTCATACCCGCGCGCACCGCTTGCCGCGTCCCACTCGCGGGCGCACGCAGATGAGAGATTGGTTCGTGGTCCGCCCAGCGTGCCCTATCCGAGGGCCCCCGCTGCGGCGACACAGGCTCGAGTCGCCCACCACGCGCCCCGTCAACGGGCGTACGGTGGTAGACGACGGGTTCCCGCCGTGGCCCGCGGGGCCCGCTCACGGGCTCACGCCGAGACATGACAGGAGGGGATCGTGGTTCAAACCGTGGTTCATTACGTGGTTCATAGTGTGGGTCAGGTCGTGGTTCGTATCTTGGTTCATGCGGGGGATCGTGGAGAAGACGATGATGGGCGTGGGGGCAGCCGTTAACGCCGCAGCCCTTCGCTCGGCACTCGTCCCTCCTATGCTTGCTATCAAAACATTTGAAACAAATCTTGTTGCCCTTGGCCCATGACCAACGGGCGGCGATGTTCATCGCGCAAACCTTCTTGCACTCTGGAGTGCGGTGCGACCCGCCGCAGCACAAACACACGCTGACTCGTTCCGTCGCATATGCTTGCACGCGGGTCGGTTGTGTCCGAGCGCCGGTGCGGGCCGGCGGCGCGGGCGGCGGCCGCGGCCCCGCACGGGATCGTCGGACATCCTCTGAAATCACGTTACGCCTCGGCGGCGCACGTGCATGCGAGAACTCAAGCTCTTGATCGCTCTCGTCCATAAGAAATTCGGCCATCAGCATCAACTCGCTATCGCGCCGCGAACCGTTTGCTCTAGCGTACGCGCACCATCGCGATCGTAGATGCGGACTTAACCTTTCCGTAATTTCTCGGATCAGAAGTGGATTCGCTCCATAACTCTTGTTATCTAAGTCCACTAACGTTGAAGCTATATTAATAACTTTGATCGCAAAAGAATTTAAATCCGTCGCACTTGGCCCTACCGACGGAAGCCTCTTCAAATCCTCTAATGCGCGATCAATTAATAAATCGGTACGACCGAAATTCTTCTTTAAAATTCGTACGATTAAATCAGGGTTTGCGGATGAGGCTAGCATGTGTTGCACACATTGCCTAGCCTCCCCTTTCAAACATTGTCGCAAGCGTGCAACATTTTCGTACGCCGAGAATTTATAACGCGACGACGATTGCTGGTACGCGGTGAGAAATGTCTGCCATTCACTAATTTCACCGGCGTACGCAGGAAGCTCATAAACTTGACGTGGAGGAGGGCGCATCATGGAGTCTAAAGTCTCGGCAAGACGCTCGATACCCTGGCTCCTGGTTCGGCTCGTAGAGCGGTCGCGGATCGGCGTCGACTGTACCGGACGGCGCAACGCCGGCGGCGGCGGCGACGTGGATCGCATACGACGGCTATTGTTCGGGTGGTTGACATCGTTCAACCACTGGTCCACCCGGTGGACGGAAGCGGCCATCGAGCCCCCGGCACGGTAGTCACCGTCGCGGGATCCCTCGGCATCGATGCGCTCCATAGTAACGGCTAAGCGTTTATGTACTAATTCTTTCTCTAAGTCTATCTCGCGCCTACGTAACGCGGCCAGTTCCTGGTCGGCCAGCAACTGCGCCTCGCGTTTACGTAGTTCCGTAGTACTACTACATTGGGATCGGATCGTCGGCGGTGCCCGCGACGTCGATGGCACTTAATCTGCGAATACGACTCGCTCCGGCACACGCGCACGCATTTCTAAGTTCGGGTTCACACGCGGGATAGGTTGGTCACTCGAGAATAAGTAAGGGTTCGACAGCTCACGGTTTCCTGGCTCTGCAAGCTGTTGATTGTTGGTTTGTTCATGCGCGGCCTGCGCATGCGCGGCCTGCGCACGCACGGCCTGCGCATGCGTCACTGCTGCGCGCGCAGCGCGCTCCGCCTCGGCGCACTCCTCGGCGTGGCGCTTAGCGCGACGCTCTTCGTTGCGGCGAAGTAGCTCCTCCAGCTCTTCCCGCTGCTCGGTGGTGTCGGTTGGAGGTGACTCCGGTGAGGGCGGTTCTGACTGCATTTGCAGCCGGGGATTGCGAAGGGGCGCCCCGCTCTGCTCGCCTGACTGCGCTTGCAGTTGGCGGCGGCGGGCGTCCGCCTCCTGGGGGTCTGACTGGCTCCTAGTCAGCACCATGGTTCACACGCGATATTGTTACGCGAACAATCTACACGCGAGACAGAAACAGCTGATCGGTCAGGTTCTATCTATACGGGTTCGTTCGTGCCTAGCGTTCGACTTGCAACAACTGGATCGGATGCTTGTTGTTCAAGTTTGCTGGTCACGAGTGGCTCTACGTTACTTTTACTCACTTTGCAAACTATGTTTTAAATTTTGTTGATTTTGGTTGAGTTTTGAGCCAAATGAATTTTTAATTGAAATTACGTCGCGGCGTAAAATAAAAAAATTAAATAATTCCAAAAATTATAAAAGTCACAGGATCGGTGCTCCACAGGTTCAGGGTTCGGGTTCTGGTCGAAATTTGTGATTCGCACAATATTTGACCGCTTTGGAGCACTTGGAAATTCCAAAAATAAATTGCGTCGTTGCGCAAAAATATTCGGGAAAAATCTACAATTTACACTAGCAGTACTCCTAGAGTACGCGGTTCAGGATCAGGTCGAATTTCGTGATTATCACGAGAATTGACTAAGTTAGAGCACTCACAAAAAATTTGGAAAAACAGAAACAATTCGATAAAATCGTAAATAATGATTTTAAAAATCCCGGAACTTCACGTCTATACGTGAAATGGATCAGGGGTTCGTATTCCGGGCTTTCCCAGGTTCAAGGATCTGAAGACCAACTCAGGGTCTGATGATGTTCACTCACTGATTCTATATCCGGCTCGAAGGACCAAAAACTGTTAACGACGCACTCACGGATCTCGTGAGGTCCCGAAGTTAACAGCTGATACAGCTACGATAGCTCTTCAGGTTCATACACAGGAGGTTGTAAGGCTCCTGGAGTTTTAATTACTAAGGGATCGATTGGCTCAAAACAAAGGTTCAGATTTAACACTTATATTGTTTTTAAAACTGACTCTAATGGTTGCGTTTCCTACGGCCAATAGCAAGAAGAAACCACCAAACAAACTTGCCACGCTCCGATATTTACACAAACACTTAAATCTATTACACGGGATATAACACAGAAATAGTCACACAAAAATCAATCAGCGAATCAGTATCAAATAGTTAATAATGTTCATACTTCCCTATAAGCTATTTACACGCTAAACACTATTAAAGGAATACTTGTTCTTAGTTGGGCGGCTCGGGCCGCAACACGTAATAAAGAAATACTGTTTCACTGACTTTAAGTCCTACCTAGACTTCACTTAGGTCATAGGCTAGGGGATCTAGGTTCACTATGTTCGGATCGGATCACTACTGGTTCGGTTCTGTTTCTCACTATGAGTTTACAACTTGGGTTCACGACGCCAACTGGGCTCCGAATGAGCTCCCGGCGTATTTAAGCAAGTGATTGTTGCGCAATACTTACAACATATTGCGTGATGGAAAATTCCGTTCAGAATGATACCATCCTACGCTGAATTCTCGTGGTCAGGGTCAGACCGAGAAATTATAGGGCATCGATACACAAAGTTGTTCGAAAACTTTCGCTCTTTGCCGTTTTACGTTATGGTAACGACTAACGTACTATATACTCGACTACACAATCCTCATGGTAATTATGAGCGTGCTATATGCATCGCCTCACAATCCTCATGGTAAGCTGGCTCTGACCGGTAGAAGCCTCGAGTGGGTGTGTCGAGATCTCCTACCAAATCGTTCACTGGCCGCTCCTAGCACTAGTTGCCAGTGAAGTCTGGGTATACTCGATTTACACATTCGTTACGAGTCTTTATCTCAGTTCTAGATAGGGGGATCGGGTTCTAAGGTTTACACAAGTGCTAATGAGTCGTTACACTACACATATGGCCTCTTGTACGGGCAAAAACTCGTAAAATACTTAAATATTTCACTTACATACTAACTATAAAACATGGTTCTAGGACTTAGTCCCAGGGCTTATAGCTACTTACAAAACATGTTCAGGGTCTTAGTTAGACGATGTTCAGTCGGGTCGGGGTTCGGTGGGGCTATCGTCAACACCCTCGGTGGGTGATTCCGACTTGCACTTGTCCGGTTTTTAAGTTGTATTTAAAAATACATAAATGCAAGCTAAGTTATAAATGACACCTTAAATTTCTCTCCGCGCCTACTTGAAATTATAAATAAATAAAATATTGAGGGACACAAATCGATGTAGGCCTAAACTAAGCAATGTTATTTTGGGCACTAGACGATGAGATAATAGTACATTACACAACTAGGGTGGTAATACAAAGCTTCATTCATCATTTTATGTCTACATTTGGCCAGAAAGCGGCTTTTTCCGTACGCGCAGCGTGCGGAGAAAGCCACTTTATGGCCAGGTGTGGCATAAATATATTTACTCAAATACGAGTATATATAGAAATCACCCATGACTCGAGAACAAATATTTGTACTTATCATAAAAATATTTTCTCTTACCAGGATATGAACCTGACATCTCCGGCTTCATAGGCAGTGTCACTGCCACTAAGCTAAACGTGTTGTTCAATTCAATAGAGTTAAATATTACGAACGCTATTGACTCAAAATTCACTTACATCTACGTAGGAAGCTTTTATTTGATATTGTAATGAATAGAAGACGTAATTCCTGTTCTGGACCTGTTTACGACTGAGGTTAGCCTGTTATGCCGATATCTCAATTTGTGGTTAAACACGCGGCGAGCCGCATGGCGACAAGACAAAGCTTTTGCTATATTGTTAAACTGAGGATGTACCTTTTCTTTGTACGGTTTATATGAATGAATTACCATTCAATGCCTAATTGTATTTTGGCTTTTGTAATTACTATTTCAATTTGAAACAGATAACCTACGTACTTAATTCAATATTCCTCAAAATATCAAAAGCCTCGCTTTTGTCAGTTTATACATATTTAAGTAATATAATTCGCTACATCATAAAACTTATTCTGTAACATGTAAGGTATACATAGTAAGGTATACATACAATAGGTTTACTCAAGCACTACGCAGTGCTTCGAAATACCACGAACGCTTAACCTTTTTTTTGCAAAACGGAGTAACGCAATTAAAAGCAAAAGGTCAGGGAAAATATAAGCAACTACTCGTATTCAGGCATTTGGAATATGCCGGCTGCGAAATAGATTTAACTGAATGTCCCTACTGGTTTAATGATCTGATAAGGGCTCCGTACAGAACAAATTAGCTCCTGATTCCTTCCCAGACGGCTATAAATCGTGACAATGCAACTTATTTGTGTAAATGGACTTAAATTAAACTTAGTAACTATTGTTTTAATTAACAAATAAATTTATAAACGGACCAGGATTTAAAGGTCTGCCTTTTAGATGGGAACCCTGGAAATGAGAGTCGAAATTGTTTTGGTCGGTTGATATATAAAGTCTAGTCCCTTGTTCTCGTTATCTGGTGGATGGCAAGTGGTTACAAATGTGAGAAGTCACGCAACTGAGTCGGAAATTGTGCCTAATGTAGTAAGTCTATATGTATATACTTACTAGACATTTACACTACCATTTTTTTTCAAGGTAAAAATACATAAAAATCATCAAGAAATCCTAAGTAGAGACACGTACAGACGGTCTTATCGCTAAAGATCGACCTCTTGGCTTGCGTGAATTCTTTTTTTATATAGACAACGGAACACCCCGCTTTCTTTCGGTGTTTGTAAGAGCCGACGTTAATGTATTTAAAGAAAGGTTAGTAATACATTTTCTGCCGTTTTTATATTTAGGCTGAATATTTTTGCCACCATTCGCTTCTAAAACTTGCCACTGAATAATTGACCAAAACGGCGTTACGTATTATTACTTGAACGTGTTATTTAGGCTCCCGGCCTGGGAGCCCACGCATCTGACCCTCTGGAGTGTAATTTTCGTAATACCTCTCTTAGTGAGGCTTACCTCATCGGTTCAACACCTAAAATAATAATTTGTACGTCGCAATATCATGATTTAGGGTACTTTTACGTAAGGTAAAGGTATTTTTATATTTCTCATTTAGGTCAACCTCCCATGCAAACCTAGGGTCTGATTACGCTTGTTTTTGTATCTACCTATTTGAAAATCAAGATTCTCCATTTCAAATTTGACTGATTCCCTTTCACGATATTTTTTCTGCAAGTTTTTTTATGGATCTTGTCACGTGCTATAATTTAAGGAAGTATTTGCACAAAGTCACATGATAAAAGATTTAATGAAGGTTAATAGTAAATGATAACATTAGATATGTCGAAGTGAAGAAGGAGGCCGCCAGAATATCAAGCCAGGTAATTCGCAGTCGAGTGTAGGTTTCCATCGGTTGGTGCACGATATAATAATAGCAATTGACAATATTTCATATTTCTAAGGCCACAATTTTATTAGTTCTTTATAAATATTCTGCATGGTAAAAGGGTGTCAACAGTGTGTTTATATATTTAGAATCAATAATTATTTTACTACAATTTTAATAAAACGTACTCATTCTAAAAAGGCATATACACCAAATGTATGACATAATAGAATATGAATTACCTTCGCCAAATGTTACAAATGTATAATTTTCAGATTTTTCCCTTTAATTGTAGTATAATATGGTATTACTTGCTTGCTTGTTTTATAGTTCTAGGTCAACAGAAATAACCCAAACATTTTTGGTTTCCTTGAGAAAATCGAAATGTACGTTTTTTGCAGCATAAACAGCCATACATTTTTTTTACGTTAACTTAGAAGTTTAATTTATTACGAGTACAGCTTCAAGGGACTATAGACTTCAGTATATGGTCTTAGTTTCAACCTTATACCTTCTCGCGTTCCCGAGATAAAGGCTCTTAACGGACAGACAGACGGACAACAAAGTGATCTTATAGGGGTGTCGTTTTTTTCCTTTTGAGGTACGGAACCCTAAAATATATGTGAGTTTGATATTGTCAAAATGTTATTCATGTGTTTTTCTTACGTGGTTTGTTTCTTTCAGCCCTGCAATTTAAAATATACGATTTTACTACGGCTTAGGGATGAAACTGTTCGACAACAACCTGCATTATTTTTGTGCGATACGTGACAAAAGTGGATATTCGGTGTTTTATACGATTTTTTTTGCAGTTCGGCACATAACAATATTCAGTATATTTTATGTTTTTAGATGTTTTAATAGTTAATCTGTTATTCGGGCCAGAGACAAACCCAAAAAATGAAATATCATAAAAATCGGTCCCCCTCGTTTTCGAGTTATAAATGGTTTAATTAAAACGACTTTGTTTTATGTATATGCATATGAAGTTTTAGTATACACCATTTTTGAAAGGGTTGCATATCGTTTAAAATACCAAATTGTGTAATTGGTTACAAACCTACTGACGTAAGGAATTAATTTGACGCTAAAGTTTTTCTTAAGGCTTACTTAAACGTGGTCATATATTTTTAATTTTGACGTGGATGATTTATCACAAGAGGGATACAGTAATTGAACAATTAAATATTAAATAAATGATATTTTTTCGCATAATCTGAATGACTACGGAATAATATTCCTTTTGATGTTAATTTAATCATCGTAATTTATACGATTAATCATAAGCCCTCTATAATCAGTTCAAAAAACGCAAAGTTATAATCAGTAAAGATAAACTGTTTTATTACAGCAAATTTCTTATACGCGAAAATGTTACTATTTCTTTCACAATACATTAGAATTAGATCTTATTATGACATTCAAGTTTCGAATATGTCTGAAAAATAAAACAATTTAAGAGAAAGAAAGAAGAAGAGAAGCAAAGAAATTACGTTTTATTTATACGAAAAGAAATATCAATTGCAAACAATTTAGACATATCTCGCACGCTATTTGATATCGAACGATGTGATAGTTGAGGTCGACTCTATTAGTTTGTCTGTGAATTAAAATATTAACTACGGTTGTGTGACATGTATGAAAAAAGTTTTCATTCACCGCCAATAGACATTTTTAACTTGCTGTTTTTGAACACATCGAAGAGAGCTTATAATATGTGTGCAGATAAAGCAGTGTATGCAACTGTACATAATGTACGTAAGTGGGTACGTAAACACTCGTAGTGTGATCTTATTATGACTCTCGTGTTTTAAGTCCCCTCGTTTTGTATCAGTTGCATAAACTAGTTATTGAGGTTGCCAACCTTAACAATAAGATCTTATGGATCCATTCAGAAACAAACTTCGTATTATGTAGTTCAAAAGTTAATGATTAATGCGACCCCGTGGATCAAAGAAAACCCTATCTACGGTAATGTGAAAAGGCGAAAAGTCACGTCGTTTACTTGTATTATTCCTATTTATTTATTCAAATAACTTGAACAAATATTAAAGAGTGTTCTCTTCCACGTGAGTAAAACTGTTGGAAAACTTAGTGTTAAAGTTTCTTTTGTAACAAAGTTGCAAGCCGTCATTGTGCGAAGTTTATTTTGACGTAAAGATCACGCTTCGTTGGTCTCGGTTGGAGCTCCAACTCGCTCCCGACAGTCCTCTCGAACACAGCAAATTTATGTTTCAAGTTTTAATTAAAGTGACAAAGTGCATTGCTCAAACTATATTTCCTTAGTTTAACACCGAATCATGTATCATTTTGCAGTGAGGTAATCCTTAGACGCATGGGAAAACGTTTATACGGTTAGTTTAACTCGCTACCGCGAATATTTCATATTCATTATCTGCCGTGTATAAGAGGTCAGCATCTGACTTGTAAGGAGACTCGTGGTGTGTCTGTCCGTCTGAGGCTTGTGCAATTGTTTTATATTTTTGTACTATCCTGACGACGATACGTTCACTCTTAAAATACATATAGACCGACCGCACTTGTTCCGATATGGACCGTAATGCACATAAAGTAAATACGTATATTGAGAATCTTTGAAAGTAGATTTACGGCTATTTAACATTGTATTAAGATGCATTTGGATCCACGGCTCGCCGTGGGCGGTGCGGTACTGGACAAGCAATATGAATTGTACTTACGCTAGTGTAGACGCAGCTTAAACGAATACGTCGATGTAAATATTAGAATCTCAAAACATTTTCTATTTATCGTGAGAAGTAAATACCAATTTGCATAATAAAAAGTTGCCTTTTCAATTATAGATAAATATTAGATAGGGTCAAACGACGTTTGGGTTTAACAATGGCCGAGAGTATTATCGGGCGATCAGTAATATTGTTTTATCTTAATAGGGGCATCCCTAGGCCGTTTAAAGCAACTAACGAAACCAATCCAAACTTGGTCAGTCAAAATGATCTCTGTCTCGACATTGTCACCAAAATTATTTCTACTGTTCATTTTATGCTCTTAAACAGGGTTTATACATATTGACAAAAGTTGAATGTGCCTAATATAAATAATATAGGTAATAATAATATCTGCGAATGTGTTTAGCGTGGGAAAGCACTAAATTGTGAATCATAAGTTTCTAGCAATGAAGGTTTAGATGAAATAACAATTACCTAGAGTTTGCCGCCTTTGTAGTATTAGTACAAACAAAGTATGTTTACAAACTCTTGTTTGCTTGTGTCGGTGTTAGAGCCAAATCACATCGCTCTTATGTATGTTTGATGTCTGATAATGACAAAGAACGGATTTAAGCTACAGCCGTGCTCTTTGAAAATATTCTTAGATTTATCTGATTAGATGAAGCTCTGTACAAACACGTATTTAATGTTAGAATGGTCTCTCTAACATGTTTAATAGACAAAAACTTACTGGGTCTGACTAGAACAAGTATGACCCAGAGCAGTAGGTATTGTTTTAACTATGCTGAATTTCACAAATGTTTTGTTTGAACATATTTAGATTCTTAGTACCTACCTTCTAAATAACCTATTTTCGGATAAAATCGAAAAATCAAATTACTTTGATTCTGACAACGGAATAGTATCGTATTTTGTATTGTCCCAATTAAGTTCTTTTTGCAACTGTGGCACGTTAATTAACATTTATTTACTACCATGTAAGCCACACCTTTCTGCTGACAGTGTCATATATCAATGCCTAGGTGTCTTTTACAGTAACTTTTAGTGTAGGTCACGCACAAGAGTTAGTGTGTGCTAACCTTTACAATCAGCCTCACTCCTTGCACTATAGACTTGAATTGTGTATTTAAATTGCCCCCACGATGACAGTAATGTGTTGAGGTACAAAATTATTTGAAGTTAGCGCTTTCGACACGGGCCCATTGTGTTCTGTCTCAGATGTATGCTAAGTGAGTCGAAGCATTAGGTAGGTATGTATTATTTATTGGGTGACGTACTGTATCTCATTAGCGAGTTACGATGAAAGTGCTTTGGTTTTTTGCTTAATTGTAATGCAATGTCATGCGAGAAGGTTATATTTTATGTATAAGGTGACTAGATGTCATGTGGAAGATAAGTGAGGCCGACGCAGGCTTTGCTTTACACAAATTAAAAGGACCTATTCGTGAAGACGTACATTAGGCATGTAAAATATGCTGAGTCTGTTACATCTGCAGGCTAATTAGGTATTGAAATGTATGACAGTCATCTAAGTTTGAAATAAATTTTCTTTCAGGTAGCCATATAAAGATGGACATTTGCTCCGGTTCCGCACCCAATGTACTAATGTCGTGGGGCTGATTTTTAGCGTCAGTTACGCTTCCATACTTATTATATTTCGATGCATTTGCCTATATAAATAAATGCTGAACCTGCTGAATAATCTGGCTATGTGTGATGGCACAAAATGTGTGCTGATGGGTAAATACTGCGTAAATATCTCTACCCTACAGTAGAGTACCCGGGTAATACTGGCAAAAAGGTGGTGTTTCGGGATCGAGGGTATATTCTTTGAACACTCGGCTGCTATTATGTGCCAACAGCAGCGAAAACCTCGCTTACAATGCAAACACGAGCGACAAATAAACTGATATTGAGGCTGTATAGATGCGGTGACCGTTGGTGTCCTGAGATGGTGAGTATACAGTTTGATCTGTGGGAATTCATCAGCAACATCTCAACCTAAATACAAACGTTGATGTTTTAACATCTGATAAAATGAATTATCAATAATCATTTATTGCAATCAACTTACCCTTATACGAGAAACACTCGAGCAAAATTTCAGGCTTCTAAAAAAGCACCGCTTTAATCTGTATACTAGTCTATCATCGAAGAATTTTACGATGTACATAAAATCTAATTATCATGTGTGATATTTTATGTATAAAATTAGGAATAAAGTCTAGCCGATGCCTACGTAAAGTAACAGCTTATATAGATTATTGTATCCATTATTATCGGTTCATTATTAAGACGCATAAATACTAAGTTTTTGAATAACTTTTTAGCTGATTGTAACTATTGTAGTTAGTGTCATTGCTTGCATTGTAAGTATACTAATACTATCTGCTGATGTATTATGGCCATTCTCACGAAGTATGTCTGCGGTCACCTAATTACCGCGACGCTGTTTTCATACTAAATGTATGGAGACGCGGTAATTAAACGCAGTCATACTTCGTGAGAATGGCCGATTACAAGTAGTTACTGAAAACTTCATAGTCGCATTATACTAAAAGCTCATTTGTTAACAGCACTGTCAACCATGACTACTGTATCTCTGACATCGGCCTATCGACAGCACAATCAATTCAGCGCTAATAGATAAAATATAATCATATACCTAAATCCGAATACCCGTTATGTCCTTTTTCTCCTAAGAAAAGCAGTGTTCCGTATAGTTACTGTCAAAAGAAGCGTAACTGAATAAAATTTACCTTAAGTTACGCTCTTTCTCCTTTTGACAGTAGCAATGTTAAGGACCCGTAGTACCGCCGTCGGCGCCGGCGCCTGATAACACTGTTGCCATTCAAACGGTGGCCATATTTGGCCGGCCTCCTGGCAGATGCCAAATGTCCAGGGTTTTGATCGGCTTGAAAGGTGAAAGGTTTAGTGGTTAGGGAGTTAACGGTAGAATTTAGAGATGCCATCTTATTTGGTGTCATTGTTATACTTTCATCCATCAGTTATCTTAATACACGTAACTGGAAAAACTATTGTTTTATTTTTATGTCAACGGACCTTGTATTTCAGTCTGGTGTCTTGATTGTCCATCGAAGATACGTAAGATTAATTGCTGGATCCCGAGATTATTGATAGTGACAAACCATCTCCCCTGTTGAAATCTGGATAAGTATTTACGAATTTCGCGAGGTCGTGTAACATTTTGCGAAAGTACCGTTTCTTTTTGATTACAGTATAAGCTCATCAATCTTTATTGTATAGATAGCTTGGACCATGGCATGCTTTCGGACTACAGACAATATTATGAAGTACCTAATATCGTCAGGTGACAAGCAAAACTCACTAATTACGTTCAAAAAATTAAAGTAACAATCAACCTTATTAGACTAATAGCACGGTTTATATTCCAATAATTTCAATGTTGTTAGTTAGTGAGTTTTGCTTGTCACCTGACGATATATGCTATACAAACTATTTTTAAAGCAGTTGAAAACCACCGTGAAACTCAAATATATTGAAATAAAAACGGATCACTCAGGATATACAAAAGACGAGACATCAACTCGACATGTTTCAGGAGCATGCGGCATTTTCTTACTCATGAGACGTATTCGCGAACGCTGCCCGACGAATACTACCTACTCATGATTAAGGTAATGCCGAATGCTCCCGAAACATGTCGAGTGGATGTCTCGTCTTTTGTATATCGTGAGTGATCCGTTTTTATTTCAATGCAGTTTATTAAGATTGTAAATATAGTCATGAGAACCATCTTTCAAGCTGCCCGTGCTCGCAAACGTCAAGCAATAGTCAGTCATCTTTAGCCCATTGTACAATTTGTACATTAAACTGGATTAAAACGCATTTATTTGTGCATAAAGAACAACCAGTGACATGTCAATAATGTATAATATAGTATCTCTAACACAACAGAAAATACCATTTATTACAGTTTTTTCTACTCCTGTACTGTTATCTGTCTTTTACTTGGTCACGAACACTAATATAAGAACATATGAGTTCAGAGAAGTCTATACTCTATTCCCCATAACAGCACTAGTGTCGTTATAGTCACTTTACCTTATTGCTAGCAGCCACAGACTTCTAAATCTAGGTTAAACTTAGGTCAAGGATTAAGCGCTCAATTTTAACTTTACGGTAAAAATGCACAACTACCAACTTAACAAACAATTAAATTCCTACAGTTTTTAAGAAAATCAAAACTTTCCGAACTAAATTCATTGATGCCAACATAAAAAAAGTATTTTTAATTTAAGTATATTTTAAATAAAAAAAAAAGTTTACCATAGACACATACTGTCAGTCAACCGTCATATTTGCCTTGTTTCCAGGTTGTGATTAATTTTGTATTTTATAATTTAAAACCTAGTCGTAGAAAAAGTATTGTATGCAACATTGTATAATTAAGTCAAAAAACGCTCATTGCGTCTTTATTTGCGATACTCGCCGCATTCGCGGCTCGTATCGCAACTCACGCAATTCGCATTTTTTGAACCCACTTATACAACTGTTGCATAAAATACTATTAACTTAAGTAACTGAGTATCACAAAAACGGGAAGCAATGGCAGATTAAGTGTCCGTCAAGATAGCGTACACCGTAAAGATATTCAGAATCTGATGCAGCCAATAAATAGTACCCAAATAGTACCGACGAAATACCTAGGTGAAAAAAATAGTACCCTTAAACTTTCTGAAATATAAGGCCTGTTCACGGTGTACGCTACCGGGCGTCAAGCTGGAGTACACCGTTTGTATCTCTGGAACGGCTTTGTTTTTGGAAACGCTTTATATCTCAAAAAATAGTACCCAAATAGCACCCTAGGGCCCTACAATTTCATTTCTCTAGCTATCGTAGAAGCTGAGATATAGTGAGCTCTTTCTATAAGAAATTCCCGGGTACGCCAGCTTGACGGTGTGAAATTTATGTACACCGTTAAGTCATGGAATATCTCGGCTTCTACGATAGCTACAGAAATGAAATTTTAGGGCCCTGGGGCACTATTTGGGTACTATTTTTTGAGATATAAAGCATTCCCAAAAACAAAGCCGTTCCAGAGATACAAACGGTGTACGCCAGCTTGACGCCCGGTAGCGTACACCGTGAACAGGCCTTATATTTAAGAAAGTTTAAGGGTACTATTTTTTTCACCTAGGTATTTCGTCGGTATTATTTGGGTACTATTTATTGGCTGCATCAGATTCTGAATATCTTTACGGTGTACGCTATCTTGACGGACACCAGATTAAGGTCATTATCTCAAAACGAAGTTTTGTTTTGAAGTTAGCAAAGTTAGTCTCGGTTACTAATAGTGGACAGGCGCTACCGTTAATAACGTGAAATGAAAAAGTAAACTAACTGACGGACCAACTAGGTAATCGTTCAAATTCCCACGCTTTTTCCACTAAAACAATACCGGAATAACAAACTCTGAGATGCTCGTTTTATTTTCGGTAGTCAATAATTTTCAATTCATTAGTCGTGCTATTTCCCACGCTTACGCACTAAAATATTAAGATTGCAAAATGGTTAATGGATTCCTGTCTGTGTCACTCCTGTCACAACGTCCAGTGTTCTGGCTTCGAGAGTTCCCTTATAATTACACCGTCAGAATGTAAATCCAACATTATTTTGATAGTCAAAGAGTTGGCGTTTCCGTGATGGTTTTTGTTTTGTATGTACCTACACTGAGTGGTCACGTGTATGTCCCCCGCTAAATATGGTTGGAGGAAGCTACAGCAGGCGCTAGCGGAGTAGGTACATTCGCAAAATTGCACTGTTCGTATGATAATTGATTATGTGTCGATTCAATCTTAGTGTATATTTAGTGTTCTTCAGTCACGTTATTTTGAAGATCATTACAACCTTAGTATGTTAGTTAAAAGGTTAGTACAACAAAAAGCGTTTCAGTGAGTAGGTAAAAAATACAGTAAAAAGAAATATTAATTCCGGCTCAATAGCCACATCATTAAAAGCCACATCATTGGAGTAAATTCGCACACAGCTTAGTTCCGAAAATTAAGATTTTTTCATAATCCACGCAACATATATTTACTATTACACGCTAAATACTATACTCACTAATAGTGCTTCTACGAATTGCAGACCTCAAATCAAAACCTTGTATAGCTTTGTGGAAATTCCTAATTTTTAACATTAGGTACCCCACGTTCGAAATTACCCCAATGCACCTGCTTATCCTGATGTAGAGATTATTTCCCAACACGACTAATGAATGGTGAATAACTGGATATTTTTCTAAATACGAGTAGTTAATAATAGAGTCAATTAGGCCGTGCAGAACCGGGAACTTTTAGTATCAGAGAAACGGGAATTCCCGGTACTGCCATACTAAAATTTCCCGGTTCTGCACGCCCTGGAGTCAATCATTTGGACAAAACAACTTGGAATTGCTCTTAAACATCTACGCATGCAATGTGATACCCATAGAGCTTATCATATTAAATTCAAAATCCATTATTAATTATTATACAATAATAAATTTACCTCAGAGAAAATCAAATAATTATGATGAAGCCAAAAGAGTGTTTAGCTAAATTTTGTGAAATATAGATACCTGTATTAATTACATTCGTCCAGACCTACCTGTATTAATTACATTCGATGAATTAACTTCCGTCAATTCTGTTATATGTAAATTAATGTTGCTACTGAAAACAACTACCATAGGAACTAGTATGTACATTAGCACGTGTTGCCTTTGGGCCAATAAATAAACTTTTTTATTACAGGATACTTATAAAGGTACTTAGGTACGATACTAACGATTACAATACAATGCTTCCACATCAAAAAGAATAGCTACAATGGGACTATATTTACAAAATAGTACATTTGTAAAGGCCGGAAAGTAAGCAATAGATGGACTAGTGTCGAAAGCCGACCTACCAGCGGCCTGGAGTTCATAAAAGCCGATTTCCACCGCATTTCCTAATTTAGGGCACTCGACCTACCTTTACCTTTTTTATCCTACCTTTTCTTCGGCTTTTCCATTAATACGTTTGACGCCACCCTACTTACATACCTTCATACGATGAGCGGCCATCCCACATTCCCGCCTTTTCAACATTGCATAATGATAATTCTTTGAATTTTATATTAAAAACCATTATTTAAAAACAAGAGTAGGTAATTAACGCTTCTCCACGTCGCTACTGAGCATTTGTTAAACGCTACAACCGTAAACTTTTATACGCAGTTAACTCCTTTGTATTTCACGAGCAGTCACCGTGACTTAGAATTATGTATTCTACTATCTGGTAATAAGAGTCAAAATCGATTGGTTTTATTAGTTCGTCGGATTGACGCGTGAGTTTGGATTGCGTGAACGCAACAAAGATGGTACCCGCGGCGAAACGACCTCTGGGAACCGATCCCGTGCAATAAGGAAATCGTTCCCGGACCGCACGAAAATCGCCTCTTCGTGAGTCTCGCTCGCCCTGCCGACACTTACACACATTATGCTCACAATGGCGTAAGGGACATTAAAATGCGATACTATTCTCGTTCCTACATAAATAAATACTTATAACTTGCGTAAGATTCCCATGGCATGTCTTGTTCTTAATTTAAATGTCGGTTATGCTGTTTTTTAAGCAAGTGGTAGGTACAGTTGGTAGCGTTAATGATTATATTCAATCGGTATTAGCGTTAGCGAGTACACGTCGTAACTGCTCGGGTGCCGGGCGTTCTTCCGCACACTGAATTAGATTATTATGCTCAAATGCAGCAATTTGCAGTTTATTTTATAGTTACTGTTGCTTGTTCGAGTTCACATTATTAGTTAAATCAGCCATTTTCTATAATTAAAGCATAAGCGATATAGTAATAGAAAAATGTAGCTTATTAATATCCGTAGGTCTTGTACGCGACAAAAAAACAAATAAAACAACAAGTACATACCTAATCCACTCTCAAGGACAAAATTAAAGGGACATGGCTTTGTAAATGTTTCTATAATTGGACGGAGTTATGGAATATCGATTTAAGCGCTATAGATCTCCATAGCGCTTTTTTTGTTATTGCATAACTCCGTTCAATTGTGGCTTTAAGTACCATAGTTTACATTGGACTATGCATGACACTAGACTCTGGATATCCTAATGACGAATAAATGCACATTAAATTTAAAGTATCAAACATAACTAAGTAAATAATAATGATACTAATGTAGTTGGTAAATAAATGCGTGACGATTAAAAAAAAATGTGTTACAACAAAAATAGAATACAATTTTATTAATGTTTTCAATAGACTCCAATAAAAAACGACCACAAAAAAGTCAGGGTTTGTAAAATGGTAGGTAGGAGCAAAAGTATTTGCTGGTGCTAATGCTAATAGATATATCTGGTACGCAATACTCATTAGGCCGGGAATTTAATCGCAGACTGCACGTTCCAATACTTATTAGTAATGCATGGCTAGTTCTTCGAATAGGTTTTTAGTCTAAGGATATACTTGCATTTAATAATAATAATTATTGAAAGTAAGTAATTTTACTTACTTTCAACGAGCAAAGCCTGTAGTTATATTACCTAAGTTCGAATGATTTCAGTGAAGTCTGGTATTTAGATACCCCATTTTTGTCTCTCTTGCTTTTAAAATGTTTGTGAATTGGAAACTGTGATAAGTAGGTACACAAAGATTGAATACTGTGGTATAAAATTTTAAGGTTTAAAATACATATTTATAATACTGGATTATCATCCGATTTACACTCAGACAGATAGGTGGAAGTTCCACCGTGGAACTAAATAAAAACTTCTAAAAAGCTGTCTCCGCGAGCCATCCAAACGAGTGAAGCGCGGTCATCCAGGCAGAGACTAAGAAGAAAACTGGACAAAGATGCTTGTTCATTTACGAACGAACGGGGGTATGTATTGTATGTATTAACTAAAAACTAGGGTTTAAGAAATAAATGGAAATCAATTCAATTGATATGCAAAAAGCCGGTCAAGTGCGAGTCAGACTACCCGCCAAGGGTTCCGTACAAACTTGTAGTATGTAAATAGTCCAAGATCAAATGTATTGTATTGAGGGACAAACTTAACTTTGCTGCTTCTTATGTATGACACATGTGGGATAATGAGGTAGAATAGGGAGGTGGTAGCATAATTCTAAGGCGCCGCACACGGCACAGTGGTTCGCATTACTATCAGGCGTCTGACAGTAATGCACCACGTAGTCTATCCTTGGCGTCACAGGCATGACGTAGCTTGGTGTCCAGTTATGAGTGGATCAGGTCGAATTATTTCAGCGGCCTACGAACTCTTATAGACGCCTCATAGACCCTATCTCAACGAAATTAGGTGAAACATGTCACATTTTATGTTGCTGTCTGTTGTAACTTTGTCAATACGCTCTTCTGATCGAGCGCGGTAGTGGCAGTGACAGCATGACGCCAATTACAGGGTGCGCCGGAGTGAGTGACGGACCGACGGCGCGCTATGCTGCGACCACTAGGGCATGCAATACCGGACCATTTTCAATACCGGTATTGAGACTCAATACCGGAATTCCTGTTTCGGTATCGCAATTGGCGATTTTTGAAAAAAAGTCGATTTTATGGAAAATAATTTTGATAATGGTTTTTGGGTCAATTGCAGAAAAAATGTCCCAACTTTTCGATACATTTTTTGAATCTCAGTTTCGTTACGCCCAAACAAAATATAGGGGAAAATCGTAATGAAAATGAGATTTTATTTTAAAGTTTCGTTACGATTTTCCCCTATATTTAGTTCGGACGTAACGAAACTGAAATTCAAAATTTGTAGGGAAAAGTTGGTATATTTAGGACAACTTTTTTATTTCATAAATGAAATGTGCTCATGATTTTGAGTAAAATGGTATAAGACACACCATGATCAGACAAAAAAAAGTAAAAGGTCAATGCCAAATGATGAATTATGCCTTTTAAATTTATGCGATCCAATAGTAAACCAATTCGCATTACTACAAAATGCATAAAAGTAAACTCCTATAACAATTTCACAAAAGGCATAAGTGTAACAAGTAGTAAGTTGCTATACCAAATAAAGAACCACAATCACAAGCCTGTTGCACTACGAGAAAAGGTTAGTGTTGTATACAGGAGTTTTTCTGACTCTGTAACTGGTCAGTATTATCTTATGATAGCGTTTGATCAAAACAGCATTAATTAAAATTTTCTTATTTTCAAGTAAAATTAATCTTAAACTAAGTAAATCATGGTCAACCTATGACTTTTGACATACACAGTATGGGAAGCGACAATACGTCACATTGAGTAGGGTGACCAAATTTTTGCAAAAATGTTTTTTTTCTACTTATAATCTTAAAAATAATTACAAGTATTGGTGATAAGAAATTAATAATTAACATCATTAGGTTCATCTTTGAATATTGTATTATGCGTTTTTTCTTGCTCCAAGTACCAAAAAATTACCCTACCCTAACGTACCTACCCTAGAAGTTTTGATTCCCTTGTGAGCGTCAGAAAATGCGGCGTAAGCCGAGTACGAGTATAAACAGCCGTATCGTTCGATTGCGTTGACTAAGAAGTTTGAGTTTTTAGTTGTTTCAAAAGAATGCAGGCCTGAGTATTTATTTGTTATTAATTTCAGCTTGATACCTCCATGCGTTCCTCAGAAAAAAGGTCTTGACGGAAAAAAAAGTGATCTTATAAGTTATAAGAGTTTCGGTTTTTTTCTTTTGAGGTACGGAACCCTAAAAAGGTAGGTATTTGCATACACTGTTTTACAAATACTCGTTAGTTACTGTCTTACAAATACTCGTTAACCTATGGATGTTTAATAGACGATACTAACCTACACGTTGATATCGTTCACATCGTTACGTTTAGCTTTAAGCGATAGTTTTAAGCTGCACCTATTGCCAGAATAGGCCCTAACGTCATCTGAGTGTCGCCTGTCGCCATTCATTTGTCCGACCGGACGGGCAGAAAAGCGAGAGTGCTAGTAATCGCAATTACAGCACCATTAGCGCTGCGAGTTCTGCTAGCGGATCCGTGCTTACATAATTACCACCCTTTTTGTAACGGCGCTTTGAACGATGCCTTTTACCTTAACTAGGGGTCTATACACATAATGATCTTTAAATGCAATGTGTTTATGTTTAATGTGGGAAAACTATGCTTTATTATAGCAGTTCATACAAAATACTTCTTGTGCTAGAAAGGTTTATTATCAGTGATCGTTAAAACACTGAGAAAAATGAAAAATGTTGCGGCTCTAAAATACTACCTAGTATTTTAGAGCCGCAACATTTTTTACCGCTTATTTTAACAGTTTCGTAGAATATCAAATATTCAGTTTAACCCAGTTTTCAATCTAGGCCACCCATCAAATTAGCCATGACTTTGACATACATTACCAAAAATACATCAATTACATTGATAGACATCCAAACGTCGAAATGATTATAGGTATTGATTGTTGTATAATCGTTTGTTAGGGTAAATATTATAACGAGTGTATTCCTTATAGGTATGTTATATTCCTGTACTATATGAGTGACGTTTTCAGACAAGTCCTTATGTCTGACTATCCATCGTTATTTCACAGTTTTATTCGGAGACCCTGCAAGCTATATCGCTGAAATTCGATACTAGGTGGTACACAGACAGAAAACTTGTTTTCTGATGTCAAATATTTAACTACATATAGCTGACTAAATTAAGCTTATCAAGACTTCATACCTAATGATTGTACTGTGTAAGGCGCCAAAATAATTTGCTCAACAAAACTTTGGCCATACTGTTCGTAATTTTTTTTTAAGTAGGCACTTTCCTGTCCCTGTGAAAGCGAATCCACACAAAGGGCTCTCAAAGGTCGGTAACATCTAGGTAGCTCCTCAGATGTTGCATATATCCATGGGCGGCAATCGGTCGCAGGTCTACTAAGGAAACAACGTGAGACAAATCATAAATTTTGCGATACAGCTACCTAAATAGGCGATGACAGTGCACCGCTTTCGGAGCAGAGGGCATGTTGGGCAATCCGTGGCCCGTCTGACCTGTGAGGTAGGTCATACTCGGAGCGTGTGTGTGTGTGTGATTGGTGCAATTTACTTCCATCGCTTCTATAACCGATACTAATGACGGGCAGGTTGACAAGACCCATGTAGAGTTCATTTCGTAATTCCTAGACGAATACTCGTATTTGTAATTCTTTTTGCAATACTTGGATCATATTTACACTGATCCAAACCGGTATATAATATTTATGTAAGCCGGAGGTCGGGAAGCAGTGGTTGCCGTCTGCTGCACCATATAACTACGAACACCACAGACCAAGTGGTCTGTGGCGAACACCAACCCGCGTGACATAGCAACATCGCAACAACGCGTGTGTTTAGCGATTACGACATATCCTCCCTATGATACTCGTTATTATGTTCTCTTGGGGGAAACATGTGTGCGTCCAACAGTGAATGGATGGCGATAGGTGATAGGTGAACAATGATGACGACTATCGCAATAGCTACGAGCATAGGCTATTCTATTAGGTTAGGTTCTAGCCACTACGTAGACTAAGCAGATTAACAGTTGATGATAATGTTTGATGTTTGGAATCAGAAGTCATGCCGCATATAAGTACAGCTAAACTATTTTTCCTGAATCCCATTACATTCCTCTCAAATAAGCAACATTAATTTGCTTTGAATTTAAACAAGGTGAGTTATATGGTTATCTTATCACAACTCAAATATTTATTCCAGATCATCCTAGGTTATGGCGCAAGCTACATCATTTCCGCGAGAATTTCACAGTGAAGTTAGCACTGAAATGATGCTGTGACCGATATAGCAGCAATCTAATGTCACACATCAGTTGGTCTGGTAATATACTCCTGGTCCAAATAAACTTATTAGTTCTAGGTTGCACCCTATACACCTATTACGTCAAAGTAGAACCTGGCGGAAACTAGTTTTAGACGTGGGATATTTTCTGATAAATCAAAACACTTAATTATTGGTGCTTAGGTGGTTTTACTGCCTGAACTAAGTATACATGCAAAAAAGCATACTTATAATAATCGTCATCATTATCAGTCGAAACACGTTTAGGGTAAGTAGTTGTAGCTTTTAGTTTAATATAATCACAGATCAAACTAAAAATAGTGTTCAATGAGACTAATGAGAGTAGGTAGGTTATTCAAAATCTGTAACCACCTTTATCGTTACAAAGATTTGTTTTCAGTGTAATTAACAGTGATCGGCGACCGGTGGCATTTTATGTCACTTTAACGTTAAACTTAATGACTAATATGGATAACTCCGTGTTTTTAGAAAATAGATAGATAGATTTATTTATTTCATAATACAAAATTACATGATAAATTATACATGACAAAAAAAAATTGCAAATATGTTATAGTATTTTATGCAACAGTTGTATAAGTAGGGTCAAAAAATCCGAATGGCGTGGGTTGCGACACGAGCCGCCGTGGCGGCGAGTATCGCAAATAGAGACGCCATGAGCGTTTTTTGACTTGATCATACAACGTTGCATACAATACTTTTTCTACGACTAGGATTTAAAATATAAAATACAAAATTAAACATAGCGCACAAACAAGGCAAATATGACATGACTGACAATATAATAAGTATGTGTCTAAGGCAGCGGTCGGCAACCTTTTAGCAGCCAAGGGCCACATAGTAGGTAACGAAATTGGCGCGGGCCGCACTTTGTTAGTAATTTGTGAATTTATACGGTTCTGAATATAACGACCTTTACATACAAAATAGCCAGTGAGGCTCGCGGGCCACAAATGAGCTGCGCGGGTTGCCGACCGCTGGTCTAAGGTAAACTTTGTTTTAATTTTGCGTATACTCGCTAGTGACATGCCGTGGCGATATTAAAAATATTTATTCCCCATAACAGCACTAGTGTCGTTATAGTCACATTACGATACTGCTAGCAGCCACAGACTTCTAAATCTAGGTTAAACTTAGGTCAAGGATTAAGCGCTCAATTCTAACTTTACGATAAAAATGCACAACTACCAACTTAACAAACAATTAAATTCCTACGATTTTTAAGAAAAACAAAACTTTCCGAATTAAATTCATTGATGCCAACATAAAAAAAGTATTTAAATTATCGTCACTTCGTCTCATTAACCAGTATTCGTCATATTAAAAAAAAGTGAACCATAGACACAACTGTCAGTCAATATGTCATTATTGCCTTGTTTGGGAGCTGTTTAATTAGGTATGTATTTCATATTTTAAAGCCTAGTCGTAGAAAAAGTATTGTATGCAACGTTGTATAATTAAGTCAAAAAACGCTCATTGCGTCTCTATTTCTCTCGTATCGCAACTCGCGCAATTCGCATTTTTTGAACCTACTTATAGAACTGTTGCATAAAATACTATTATATAATATATAATAATATTAGCATGACCATCATCGCCAAATCATAATTGAATACATTTAATATGTTATCTCTGCCATGAATGAGGAGATCATGACTAATGCAAATGTAGCATTTTCAATAAATGTAGTTTATTCCTTAATTGATCTATCAGTTGAATCCGTTATAGAAATGAAACAAAATATAGGTTGTAATTATAGGTAAAACCATTTCGAGCCTTTATGAAGCTCGTTTTATAGATAAATTGTAAATATACGGTGCCCGTCTGGTTGCATAACAACTATTGTCATAATATCGATTGTCATAACACTTTAAGTATAAAGTTGATGCTCGTATTTTTTTTGGCATAAATTGCACTATGGCATAATTTTATTTTTCTCTGTCATAATTATACGGAGTCATAATTGGTTTAACCATAATGTAGAATGTCATACATTATAACTGATAATTCTTTTTTTTAGTAATAATTGCAAATGTCATACGTTTATCAAGCCATAATATAATTATAATTACTTTGATGATTATAATTAATTACTTTAAAGTACGATTATTAGTTAAAAGCGAACACCACATACCCTACTTACTGTCCAAGATAAAAAACTGTGACAGAGCCACAGTTAGGTACGACGACGAGCAAAGCGAGGAGGAGTGTTAGGTATCTTGCGATCACAACATACCCCACTTACTGTCCAAGATAAAAAACTGTGTTAGATATCTTGCGATCACAACATCCCCCACACACCCCACTGACTGCCCAAGATACAGTACAAGCGTTTATACAGTATGGTTAAATTGTTTTATGAGCAATCGATTTATGTCCTTTATAAAGGATGCTTAAAAAAATGTATGCGCATCTAATTTATGCCTATTACACAGTATGTTCTTAAGCATTATGATAATTATTGATGATAAAACGTTATGCGCATAAATGTATGACTATTTACAGTTATGCGTAATGATATCAGATTATCATAGGCATCTTGCATTATTTTAAATTTACCTGGTTGCTCAAGATACAGGCTGAGTCTAATTTGGGAACTCCTGTTTAAGATTTGCAACTATAAGTCCTGTTTTGTGCATGCATCTCCTACAGTTATAATTATATCTTCCTTATGTATGTGTACTACCTATATGTGTGCAAATAAAGTTACTTTTGACTTTTTTTTACTTTATTCATTTAAAAACAATAATTTAAGGCATATTTATTAAAAAATGAAATTATATTTTTATTTCTCTTAAACTTATGATAGAAACATATACAACGTTTAAAAGTTTTATGTATAAAATTCTCATAAGCCTTACTCCATTAATTAATAATGTAAATATTGATGTTATTTTAGCAAATAAAAATAAACACAATTTTTTTGTAAAGAAAATTCAAATTGCATCAAACGTGCAGAAAAATTGCTCGTATCATGACTACAGATTAACAAAGAATTTCTTAGAACAAGAAAACAAAACAGCAATAAAGCAGGCGGTCGACCCACAAAGCGATCCAAATTCTTTAAAGGGCCAAAAAACTTATCCAAGGCCTCCCTGCTAATCGCTCTAACTTGAGTGACAGTTCAGGAATAATGGTATTTAAATTGCTTAAATGTGTGAAGTGGATTTTGTTTTTGTTGCCGACCCACGAAAGGTATCGCCGGCTAATTTAAACGTATTATTTGAGATTTTTATGGGGTTCACAAGCGGACCTATATATAAATTAATGGAATAATCCCATAAATTTAGCTTCTAGAGAAATAATAGGAAGTTTTTAAGAAATCTGAATTAACGTATGAAATCCCTGCTTCAAAGCAGGGAAAAAAACAAAGTTCTAAGGCAAGGGTATCAAAAGATACAGGCTGTTTATGCTCCGTTTATGCCGTATATTTTGACACTCGCAAGGGAATCGATACCTACAGGATACTTTTGGTTGATCTAGAATCATGAAATTTGACAAGAAACAATGTCATGTAAGTAAAAAGATCGGAAAGCGTAAATTTATAGTTACATCATAAAACAATGGTATCAAAATAAAAATAAAAACTAGAGTCTGGCCAGTCGAATTTTGCAGTAGTAATGTGCAGCGAAATTAATTGTGGTAACCCTAAAATTCCGTTACATACAATGTACATTTCTGTGTCTACAATATTCCAATTTGAAACCTGACTAATTCTTTTTAGGGTTCCGTACCAAAATGGTAAATAGGAACACTTATGGTGCGACTCAGTCTGTCTGTCTGTTTGTCCGTCTGTCTGTCCGTCTGTCACAGTCAGTTATCTCAGGAACTACTCTGCTGTCGACTTGAAATTTGGAACAGTTTTAAAAGTTACTAACCCGAGCGTACTAAATGTAAAACAAATCTTATACTTTTTTACTATTTTTTAAAAGGGACCAAAATGGGAGGTCGAATATTTGAAGTTGTGCTATTGTATCAAATGGGTTATCAGACAAAGGGGTTTATTTTGTAGATTCCAAAACAATTTTTTTTTCTTAGTCATGTACTTTTTGATTTAGGACGAAAAAGGTTTAAAAATTATCTTCGAAGGAACTGAACAGAAATATCCGTAATAAATACCAATGATTAAATATCATCCCTTTTTTATTTATTTTATTTTGTGCTAACAAACGAAAATACAATATAATAAACACAAGAGAAATTCAGTCATATCATCCTAAGTATTACAGGAAAAATATAACGGTTTTCCTAACTTGCACTTTTTTTTAGAAATTTGCAAAAATCATAACACATACCTACTTATTTGCTCCTACTAATCGCCATACAGATTTTTTTTAACTATTCACGTATCTATTTACAATTTTGTACGGAACCCTCGGTGCGCGAGTCCGACTCGCACTTGACCGTTTTTTATCTCTATTCGAATATTACGAATTTGGCGTCTTTTGCCACTGCCAAATACTGTTCGCCAGACTCTAATAACAAAGACTGCGGAAGTCAACTTTTATTTTGAAACGGGAAACATCTCATGCCACTGTATTGATAATTTTACTAGGTACCTATTCAGTAAATAAGTATTGGTTTTACATTGTAATTTTATGTAGACACCGCGCTTCATAATTTTATGTCTCGGCAGAAGGCTTACAAAATAAGTCTGAAGTAAAGTAACATAAAATAAATTTGTTTCATGCCAAAAGTCATTGCTAACACTGCTTATATGTCACGTTTATAGTAGGTTTCCGAGTGAAATAGTACCTACTCATTTTACAGTAATCGATTAGTTAGTATGTTGGCAAAATATAATTATACTTTTACGGCCAAATATTAAATTATCTTATTTTATAGCGTCGTGAGCTAATATACCACATTTTGGCTTTATGCAGTTGCGTCGTTCCCTGCATAAAGATATTTTTAATTGATGGGTCAATATGCGTTCCATAAAATGTCATTACCGTTACATATACATTGTTGCAAGGGAATGATAAGTGGCAAGATCTATAGATATAACCACAAAATAAAAAATAAAAAATAACCAAATTTCAATAAACCAATATCGATAAGAAATGCACTAGACTCTATGACTCTATGAAAAATGCTTATAAGTAATATTTAAAGAGTTCCCTCAATAACTCTAAGATCTTCCCAAGTAGCACACAAGCTGTATAAAAGCTTATACAGCTATTATACCTCCAGTTTAGGCGCTATAAGAGCTGTATAAGCTCTTATACAGCTTGTGTGCTACTTGGGTTATCATCAGATCGTGATTTGGCCTTTGAGTCAGAGGTGTACCCTTCCAAACAAAAAAGAATTTTCAGCCATCTTCGATTAATCGCGTAACAAACGTATAAACTGAAACCGTTTCTCTTTTGCGGAAGTCGGTTAATACTGGACGTCAAATGAATCTATTCGATAGGTAATGCATAAGACTCTATATAAAGTACCCAAATCGCCATATGTGTGCTTATAATATTTGAAGACTTTCCCCGATTTCTCCAAGATTCCATCATCAGATCCTGATTTGGTTGCAATAAGACTACCTCGGAAGTACACCCTTTCAAACAAAAAAGAATTTCCCAAATCGGTCTAGCCCTCTTCAAGTAGTAATCGACGAACAAACCTACATAAAAAAATCTCTTTGTTTTGAAGTCAGTTAAGACTAAAAACTCATTTCTAATAAGGAAAGCACGAGAAACTATGAAAAATACCAAAATCGCCATATGTGTGTCTATAATATTTGAAGAGTTCCCTCGATTTCTCTAAGATCCATCATTAGATCCTGATTCGGTTGCAATGGGACCACCTCTAAAATATACCCTTTCAAACAAAAAAAGAATTTTCGAAATCAGTTCAGCCGTCTTCGAGTAATCGGTGAACAAACACACTAAAAAAACATACAGACGAATAGATTAAAAACCGTTCTTCTTTTGAAAGCCGGTTAAAAATCTAACACTGAGCGATACCGCCTCGCACCTTCGTTCCATTAAATACTCAACTCTGACAAAAATGGCAGTAGTAAAAACGCTGAATATGGACCTCGATTATTTAGCATGTCGCTTACTAGGTCCTCCCTTATTAACATGACAACCACATAGATATCATGAAAAATATATATCGAAATTTTGATTTACGTTGATTAACGTTCCATTTTCAACGTAATCATTTTTAGGGTTCTGAATAACCCTAGATCGCTAAAAGCAGTAATCTTACAAGATCACTTTGTTACCCTTAAGTCCCTTAAGCTGCATTTCCACCAGGGATGTGCGAGGATGGGTAGCGAGGGATGTGTTTGTCATAAACCAATAGAAACAGCTCAGCGGAGTGAGGATAGGTAAATTAAGTGTTTCTGGTTCATAACAAACACATCCTTCGCTACGCATCCTCGCACATCCCTTTCTCAGAAACGGGAAGTGGTTAAAATTTGTATCGTAGGTAGGTATTTGTTCCACTATGGTTTGTTGTAGAACTCAAAGTCAATGCTATAATAGTATATTACACAACTAGGGTGGTAAAACAAAGAAAGGCCAAGATCGCGGATGTTTGCGGCCCGAGCTGCAAGCGTCGAAGGACGTAAATATATAATCGAGGGCTTTCTTTATTACCTCTCGTGTGTGTAGATCATTTTATATCTACACTTGGCCCGAAAGCGGCTTTTTCCGTACACGTAGCGTGCCAGGTGTGTCATAAAAACATATTGATAGTACACATATTTTATACTTCATTTCGTGAAACAGTCTGAATATTGCCCATTTGTTGTCACAGAATAAAAAGCATGCGACGCCATAGATACCAGGTGTAAACTTTTAACTGTAACTTATAACAGCATAATATAACTATTGTAGTGGCACGGAACGCTCGGTATGCGAGTCCAACTCGCACCTTACCGTTTTTTTACCGACAGGAAGGCTTGTTAATTTACATGGGAGGGATCCGGCTTGCTATCATCGAGATTGTCCACACCACTCGAGTCTGACGGCCGTGACCGGGCTCATTGTGGCACGAATCCAACTCCAATTGGATTCAATCGAGCGCCAATGTCAAAAAACCCGATAAAAAGTGTGAGAGTCGTTCAGGCTTCACTGTTTGGGTGACAGCAGTTAGACAAGTGTGCAATCGAGCGGTATAGTTCGACTCGGGGTTCTTGACATTTGGAGTTCACTTTCGGGACAATAATATGATGGACCTACGGTAGTTGAAATAATAAAGGCTATATACAGCTGAACCCGCCAATGATTTGGTTACGGCAGAAGCGATAGTAATTGCGGTTTTGAATAGTTATACATCTATTTAATATTGTACAACAAAAAGGCTTCAGTTACAAGTAACTTTGTAGGCAATGAGTGCTAATATAGATAACCTACAAAATAAACTAGAGTAATAATGCAGGTATTGTTTTAAATCAAACAATGATGATGCTGTGTGAACAATATCTTAATAGTATAATCTAAGCAAGAACAAAGTTTAATTGTTTCTTAAAAAAATACTGTCGAAGATTAAAAGATTCATTCAATTCTCAAAGTTTAAAAAAGTTTCGATAAAGGGAAATTTTTTTTAAAGTCTATTCAAACTTACTCTGAAGCCGATAAAAGTTTTCCCAATATCATATAATATTCAGCTTTTTGGACCATAATAACGGTGTTGTCAGGATTTGGATAATCTAATTGTATATGAAAGGAAGCTATTGATTTATTCCTTAAAATAAAATCAGTTTGCGACCATTTGACGCGAATTATAAACTGTCTCTCAACAAATAAAAGTATTTACATTTACAATATGTATTTATTGGGAACATAAATTAGTATAAGAAAAATGCTAAATATACTTAATGCAGATTGTTTGGTCGCTGTATAAAAATAGTTTCACGTATCAACTCAGTTATTTAGAATCGAAGTTACTCCCCCGTCCTCTAACATGTCCAGTCGCGGGTCAGACGAAGAAAAACTGTAACAAAAACTAACCCAAATGTACAGTTTCGACGCACGTATTTGAGACATAACTGACCACGCTGAGATAGGTTGTGATATTTTTAGAAATCGGTTTCCTTGAATATAACATAACCATGGAAATAATACTCATTCGAGCTTGGCTGTTCAAAGCACAGTAAAAATCTTTTGACTTCCGTTGGATCTATGTTTGGCATTGGATGCCCTTTTTTAGTACCTAGTTATTTATTATTATGATTGTGAAGCTAATAACACTGAATGCTAATAAATACTGCTAAAACTTTTTCAAATGTATGCTCAAAACGAGTTGAATCCAGCCCCTAGACTAGATGGATTCAAGGAAAAAGAGAGCAACTTCAACGCTTATATTATATATGCAACTGTCCTTTTACCATAGACAAAAAATGTATTACTGTTCCATGCATTAGTAGTACACATTTCGGGCTTATGCTCTAAAGGTATTGGCGATGGCTTACGCTACGCCGAACCAAAGCCGCGTACCTATCTGAACGAATCCCGCCGTAAGCCTCTTAACAACAATAACTCGATTTATTTCGATAGATTTCGCGTGACGTCGCGGTGAGTACCTATTTCTTCGTGCGTCATAGCCCGCGGTTGTAAAGGTGTGTGTGAAATTGTGAATATGATATAATACGATATTCCATCATATTGTATCTACTAGTATGGCTTAAAGAGATATAAATATAACTATATATAAATGATGATACGTTCCTCAGACCCTTGTTTATACTCTGTCAGTAACTTGTTACCATAACTGACTTGCTTTTATTAATTACCTAAATGTAATTATTATCAATATGTTTTTGTATGTTTCATAATCATTTATGTTATTTAAATTAATGATTTTCAATTTAATGGCGAAACCACGCCGTTTAACTAGCTAAGCAGTGCAAAAATGATTCGTGTGTAAACTCTTGTTAAAATTTGGCAAATTTAAAGTCGGCAACTTCGAAATCGATCTCTGGGAGAATCAAAGGTACCTAAACAATGAAATATAAAAATTGTTGATTCTAAAAATATAGGTTGATAACTCCATCTTTGAAAATACGATTCTTACAACTTCGCTTGTTCATAAAAATAGCGAAAGTAAGTAAATTTCGAGAGCTTTTCCGGTTTTGCTTTACATATATCACACGTTTGTGCATACAAATATCTCAGTGTCTAGACTTCAACCGCAGCTAGCGTGCAAAAGAGGGTGTGTGGGTAACAGTGGCGTGGCGTCCATAGAACTGGATTCCCATCAGCTTCCCTAATATTAGCTAGTTCAGCACTTAATTCTAGTGCTCTTAAAGAAAGTTGAAGCCAAAGCTGCTCCGGCTTGCCCAAGGATTTCTTCAACGCCGCGCCACTGGTGGGTATGTAAATATCAGCAATGGTGACTTTATTTCATGCTCTGTTTCAGAAGACGTCCATTACCGAAATACGGAAGACAAAACAGCAACTGAAATGGGAATAAAAAGTAATGGAAAAGTGAGATTCCTAAGAGGCTATGCTACTTTGTAAAGTGTTGGACCAAATTGACGTCAAAGTACGTTTAAATTTCCGGAATAGTTCAATAGTCATCATAAGGATTACGTTAACATCGTAAATGCTTATTTTGTTTCGTTCACTATAATTTATTAAAATTTATGTTATAATTAATTACGCACCTTATTTAAATTAACGTGTTTCTGACACTTTACCTTTGGTTCGAAACGTTTTTATGGCAGGACTTATTTTATATTCATTAGAATTATTTTATTATATCCGTAACGTCAGATATCTATGGGAAAGTTTAGTAGTTTTTATGTTTGAAAGAAATATTCTTACTAAGATTTTTGTTACGTGTTGGGTACTAATGTTATTTTTGTGGTGCACAAATAACAATAATATACTTATGCTACCCCTGGCCATAAAGTGACCAAGTGTAGACATAAAGTGATGTACACAACATGGGAGGTAATAAAAAAGCCCTCGACCGCATATTTAAGTCCCTCACTTGTAGCTCGGGCCACAAATGTCTACAATCTCGGCCTTTCTTTCTTTACCACCCGCTAGTTGTGTAATGTACTATTCCCTACTTAAAATTATCTGAATAATCACTGACAAAGAACCCACAAAATCCCTATAACCGGTGGATATACAGTGTGTAAGTCTAATACGGGCGAATCTCTTAACGGTGGTTAGTATAGGACAAAGTGAAGATAATTAGATAACATTTACTGAAAGTTGCAACAATAATTTTGTCCATACAAAATAATTCAGCCCGCAATGTAATGCAAATACACTCACGTTAAACGCTCGTTGACAGTTACGTTGACATTTCGGTACCGCCGTACCGCAACCATGTTTACAGCACATTGCTGCTGAGAAATTTAAAAAAAATTAATTATGGGGTCGTAATGAACTGCAGCTTAAAAAAACCTTTTACTTCATGATTACACTAATGAATACTATGTCCGATTTAATTTATCGCCCGTATTAGACTTACACGCTGTATACAATTCCGCCAAGTTGCACAAATGTTCCAAGGATAATAAACACTAAATAAAAATATTTGAGAGTCTCAAAATCTCAACATATTTCATCAGACATAAGCCTAACGCAGTTGCATAAAGCACTTATAGTGCAACAAGCACCGCGTGCAAACAAGTCCGTGTGTTTGTAACTTCGCCTCGTATAAAGATAAATTAGCGCAAAATTTCCTCATTTGTAACTTATTTCTTACTTATTATTGTGTAGTGATAAATCCCATAGTAAGTTAATTAGACCCCCATTATACGAACAGTCGTGATGATCGAAAAGCTTTCACTTTCAGCGCGCGCGCACGCCTCCACAGATCTACTTACAATACTTACATAATCCGCTTGACATACGACTGATCGCTCTCTTACCTTCATATTTTGCTCAATCGGCTAGTCATAAAAGTAACTTTAAACCATATAACATAAACTCTACTTTTCAAAACGACATACGGAACATTTACGTGTTTCCGAAAGTAATAAGTCAGTAAGTAATGAGACCACAACTATCTTTGTTTGTGCGCATTGTACCACGTTAGTAGTACTTAAAGTAGGTAATTGATTACAGTTCATTCAAGACTTTTCTATTGTCTGCAATGTGTTTGTGAGTTTACGTTCATGATAAATGCTTAGGAAGACAAAATATACTGTGATCTGCTTGAGCTCGTAGAATGTATGGCTGTAGGATTGTTTTGGCATACCTATATTTCGAGGAGCCGATAATCGATGGGGCGTAAAGGTTTTCAAATGGAGACGCAGTGTGGGCCGGCTTCCCATTAAATTGACTGACGAACTGATTAAGGTACCGGTCAGGGTTTCTGCTCGAGCTTTCTCAAACACGAGAAAACTGGAGAAATTTGTCAACATTCGAGACGAGAAAAAAATGATCGGAACTCGAGAATTCCCGAGTCTCAGGTCAGTAGAATATTTAATTACTATTCCCCGTAATTTTCTCTGACAGTTTTTTTTGTGTATTTTAGTGTTCAGTTAATATAGTTCCTTGCTTTTATTGTTACTTAGCTAAAAAACACGGTGTTCATGGCTTTTGGGAGGTTATTGATTGATGCTTTTGCTAAGTTATGGAGTAAAGATTTTAATTTGAGTTTCTTTCCTTAAGTAAATAATAGGTACCTACTAAATACAACATTATAACGATTATAGTGCAATAAAAATAACACAAAACGAGAAATTGATATTCGCTACAAGCAAATATCATGATATCCTATTACTGGCTATTACCGATACTTTCGTTAAAATCTGTAAACAGCTTGTATCATAATGCCTAAATTACGAAATGATTGTTATTTTTGTAATAATAACTTATTCGCAATGGGATTGAATTTAATAGTATTTTATGCAACAGTTGTATAAGTGGGTTCAAAAAATGCGAATTGCGTGAGTTGCGATACGAGCCGCGAACGCGGCGAGTATCGCAAATAGAGACGCAATGAGCATTTTTTGACTTAATTATACAACGTTGCATACAATACTTTTTCTACGACGAGGTTTTAAATTATAATATACAAAATTAATCATAACCTGGAAACAAGGCAAATATGACGTTTGACTGACAGTATGTGTCTATGGTAAACTTTTTTTTTTAATTTAAAATATACTTAAATTAAAAATACTTTTTTTATGTTGGCATCAATGAATTTAGTTCGGAAAGTTTTTTTTTTCTTAAATTTAATTGTTTGTTAAGTTGGTAGTTGTGCATTTTTACCGTAAAGTTAAAATTGAGCGCTTAATCCTTGACCTAAGTTTAACCTAGATTTAGAAGTCTGTGGCTGCTAGCAATAACGTAAAGTGACTATAACGACACTAGTGCTGTTATGGGGAATAGAGTATAGACTTCTCTGAACTCATATTATGTATGTTCTTATATTAGTGTTCGTGACCAAGTAAAAGACAGATAACAGTACAGGAGTAGAAAAAGTTATTTATTTCTCACAAAATATCTTATAATCAAAATTACCTGATTTCCAAATGTGTAAAATTATTCGTTTGGCACTCACGTTGTTTATTTATTTCAAAACGACCATGGATTTATTTCTGTTGTACAAAATTTACTTTTTCTTTACTTTAGGCATTTTGAAACAGAGATTATGAACCAGAAGTATTTCTTTGAAGTCGTATCATTCTAAATTTCAGTCTTAACGGTACATGAGAATTTTCGGAATTAGGCATTTTGGATTAAGTCATTATACAATTACGTCACAGGGTAGGTTGTTTTTAGAATGAGAAAATTCGAAATTTATGAATTATAGTACTAATTCAATACGGAATTTAATCAAATTAACGAGTAAGATATTATGCAGTTACATCGTAACGAACCGGTAACGAAAAATAATGTTTTATTGTATTATGTGCACAAATTTAGCCCTATTTATAAAAAGACTCGAGACCTGAGAAAACTCGAGAACTTGGCTTCGAGTATTCTCGAAACACGAGAAAAAATAGGGCCGAGAAATCAGAAGCCCTAGTACAGGTGGATGCGAAAATTGAGCAACAGATTTGTGTTCATGGTTTTAATGCTATCGGTGGCCTTTTTTGGCATGAAATGATAATTTATGATGATGTAATGGTTAGTAGGCAGGTCATGTTTTGGTAAAGTCATTACGGGTTTTTCTCTCCTTTGTCGGTTTTGGCCGTCGGCGTTTGACAAGGCAGGATATTTAATGATTTTCTGTTAACTTGAATTTAGAGGTGGTAAAAGTATGTGAGAGTTCGATTCTCTTATATTGTTCAACTAGCTTATGCCCGCGACTTCGTCAGCGGTGTAAATTATAATTAGGCAATTAATCTTTATAAAAGTTTCTGATATTTTGTTCATAAACTTGGTTGTAATTAAACAAAACCCTCAAATATTGGGCCCAAAACTGCACATTTTCCGCGAAAATCAATTATTTAGTCCATTTAAGGATTATTTCCGAAAAACTTAATTCACCTCATAAACCACCTGTTACTTACATACACAAAAAACAATCTACTAATTGCTACATGCTACGCATGGAGTTTCAAACCTTTTACTTTAAAAATTGTACGGTCCCTAAACAAACTTTCAACCCCTACTTACTCATCCCGTTTGGGAGATAAATTTTAATGAATGATGAATTCATTTGTGTTCTAATCATTTCAATTAGTTTTCCACTTAAAAAATCGTTTAGTGCCTATACAACATTTCAACCCCCATTTAATCCCTTTCAGGTATGAATTTCAAAAAACCGTGAAATTACTTTCCTGTGCTCATATTGAAGGGTCTATTTACAAAGTCTCAGATCTCCAACTTTAAAAATCGTTTGGTGTCTATACAAAGTTTCAACCCCCATTTAACCCATTTCCGGGGATGAATTTCCAAAAACCGTGAAATTACTTCCCTGGTCTCATATTGAAGGATCTATATGCGAAGTCTCAGAGCTCCAACTTCAAAAATCGTTTGGAGCCTATACAAAGTTTCAACCTCCATTTAAACCCTTTCGGGGATGAATTTCCAAAAACTGTGAAATTACTTTCCTGTGCTCATATTGAAAGATCTACGTGCGACGTCTCAGAGCTTCAACTTCAAAAATCGTTTGGATCCTTTATAAAGTTTCAACCCCCATTTAACCCCTTTCGGGGATGAATTTCCAAAAACCGTGAAATTCTTTTCCTGTACTCATATTGAAGGATCTACGTGCGAAGTCTCAGAGCTTCAACTTCAAAAATCGTTTGGACCCTATACAAAGTTGCAACCCCCATTTAACCCCTTTCGGGGATGAATTTCAAAAAACCGTGAAATCACTTCCTTGTACTCATATTGAAGGATCTATTTACAAAGTCTCCGATATCCAACTTCAAAAATCGTTTGGTGCCTATACAAAGTTTCAACCCCCATTTAACCCCTTTCGGGGATGAATTTCCAAAAACCGTGAAATTAATTTCCTGTGCTCATATTGAAGGATCTATGTGCGAAGTCTCAGAGCTTCAACTTTAAAAATCGTTTGGATCCTATACAAAGTTTCAACCCCCATTTAACCCCTTTCGGGGATGAATTTTAAAAAACCGTGAAATTTCTTTTCTCTACTCATATTGAAGGATCTATGTGCGAAGTCTCAGAGCTTCAACTTCAAAAATCGTTTGGACCCTATACAAAGTTTCAACCCCCATTTAACCCCTTTTGGGGATGAATTTCAAAAAACCGTGAAATTACTTCCTTGAAATCATATTGAAGGATCTATTTACAAAGTCTCAGATCTCCAACTTCAAAAATCGTTTGGTCCCCATACAAAGTTTCAACCCCCATTTAACCCCTTTCGGGGATGAATTTCAAAAAACTGTGAAATTACTTCCTTGAAATCATATTGAAGGATCTATTTACAAAGTCTCAGATCTTCAACTTCAAAAATCGTTTGATCCCTATACAAAGTTTCAACCCCCATTTAACCCCTTTTGGGGATGAATTTCGAAAAACCGCGAAATCACTTCCTTGTACTCATATTGAAGGATCTATTTACAAAGTCTCCGATGTCCAACTTCAAAAATCATTTGGTGCCTATACAAAGTTTCAACCCCCATTTAACCCCTTTCGGGGATGAATTTCAAAAAACCGTGAAATTACTTTCCTGTGCTCATATTGAAGGATCTACGTGCGACGTCTCAGAGCTTCAACTTCAAAAATCGTTTGGATCCTATATAAAGTTTCAACCCCCATTTAACCCCTTTCGGGGATGAATTTCCAAAAACCGTGAAATTACTTTCCTGTACTCATATTGAAGGATCTACGTGCGAAGTCTCAGAGCTTCAACTTCAAAAATCGTTTGGACCCTATACAAAATTGCAACCCCCATTTAACCCCTCTCGGGGATGAATTTCAAAAAACCGTGAAATCACTTCCTTGTACTCATATTGAAGGATCTATTTACAAAGTCTCCGATGTCCAACTTCAAAAATCGTTTGGTGCCTATACAAAGTTTCAACCCCCATTTAACCCCTTTCGGGGATGAATTTCCAAAAACCGTGAAATTAATTTCCTGTGCTCATATTGAAGGATCTATGTGCGAAGTCTCAGAGCTTCAACTTTAAAAATCGTTTGGATCCTATACAAAGTTTCAACCCCCATTTAACCCCTTTCGGGGATGAATTTCAAAAAACCGTGAAATTTCTTTTCTCTACTCATATTGAAGGATCTATGTCCGAAGTATCAGATCTCCAACTTTAAAAATCGATTGGTCCCTATACAAAGTTTCAACCCCCGTTTAACCCCTTTTAGGGATGAATTTCGAAAAACGGTGAAATTATTTTTTTCAACTTATAATTAAGAGTTTATGTTCGAAGTCTCAGATCTCCTACTTTAAAAATCGTGTGGTCCCCATATAAACTTTCAACCCCCATTTAACCCCCTTTGGGGATGAATTTCGAAAAATCCCTTCTTATCCCTTACTTACGTTATACAACCACTCTACTGTGAAAATTTCAAGTTCCTAGCTTTAGTAGTTTCGGCTGTGCGTTGATGAGCCAGTAAGTCAGTCAGTCAGTCAGTCAGTCAGTCAGTCAGTCAGTCAGGACATCTTCTTTTATATATATAGATAGATAGATAGATAGATAGATAGATGATCCTATTAGCCAGGGCACATATGAGAGTGCCTCATTAGTAGGTTGCATGGTCTGCATGCTGGTATTGTCGATACACTACAATGTAACGCACTGTACCTAGATAGTATCAAAACCATGTTACCATAACGGGAGCTCGGTGGGCTTATTAGAAATTTGTATTGGACTAAGTAGTGCGATTAAAGGAACAAACTTTCTTTGTAATAAAACAACTTAAACGGATTAAATCGCGTATATTACTACATTTTTTACGTCCGACGTTTCGTAACCATTTTCAGCGTTCGTGGTCGTGGGGAGACTAAAAAAATCATAAATTTTCCCTATCAAAACTACCGTTGTAACCTAACCTAACTTTAAAACGTGCAAATTAAAAATTAGTGTTGCCAGATGGGCCTAATGTGTAAAGACGTTTACACGAATGCCTGAAGGGCTTAGTAACCTGACCAAAGAAGAAATTAGTGGCACTTGCCTTATGGAAAAAAAATCATAATTTTAAACAAGAGACTCTAGGTATGCTATTATTTTGTTATATCCAACAAATTAAAAAATATTTGTGTCGCTAGATAGGCCTTAATGTGTAAAGACGTCCGAAAAGGCATACTGTAGAAGAAAGAAGGCGCCATGAAAACTGATCAGCCTCGCCTTATGCGCGGCCACGAACGCTGAAAATTAAAAAAAATAGTAACATACGCGATTTAATCGGTTTCAGTTATTTTATAAACTTTCTTTAGTCAATTTAATTCATACTTGTTCTACTATAATGAGAATTCTTTTAAAAATAACGTAAATCTCCAGGCTTTAGTAATTTAGAATTAAGGATTTTGCGTGTAAAACTTACAAAAATATCGACCTTTATTAATTATTGATTTGGTTTCATCTCAATCACATCAAAATGAAAGCAATCATCACTTTCCCAAAAATCCACATAACGCAGCTTTCATAAAAACTGACAAAAGCCTGTACACTTTTCTTGGTGAACTATTTTTTTAATTATTTTTGACCGTCCAAACAACATGCTAACGACAACAATGTAGACCCAGAAAGACGATCTTAGCGAATAAGATAAGTTCTATCTCACAAGAGTTAATTGAATTTCGTTCCGTTACTTGAAATTAATTGTAAGAACAAAGTTTATTATATTTGCAATAAATTTGCGATCAAATCCGATGAACGTGCTGTGATATAATCTACACGTATGTACCTAACTGCAAAATGGGTTTGGCACCTACTAGACACATGGGATTAAATATTCCATTATTACATACATGTAGGATAGCTAAATATTTATGTTTAGTGTTACAATATGTCGGAGCTATTATATTGAAGAACAGCCCAATAGTGTTTTTTAGGGTTCCGTACCAAAATGGTAAAAAAGGAACCCTTATGGTGCGACTCTGTCTGTTTGTCTGTCCGTCTGTCACAGCAAGATATCTCAGGATCTACTGATGCTATCGACTTGAAATTTGGAATAGTGTTAAGAGCTGCTAACCCGAGCTTATTGTATGTAAAAAAATCTTGTAACTTTTTCTTTTTTTTTAAAAGGGGTCTGTAATAGGACTTTGAAAATTGAAAGTAGAGATATTATATCGAGTGGGGTATTAAACGAAAGGGCTTGATTTGTAGATTAATATGCCATTTTTAATTTTTTTCTTAATTAAGTAGTTTTTGATTAATGACGAAAAACGTCAAAAAAATACCATTCCCCCCTATTATCTTGGAAGTTACTGAACAGCAGAATCTGTAATAATTACCAATTATTAATATCATCTTAAATATTACAGGAAAAATAAAACGGTTTTCCTAAATAGCATCGTTTTTTAAAAATTTTCAAAAATCGTACACATACTTATTTGCTCCTACTATAAGCTAACCGCCATACAGTTTTTCTTGAACTATTCACGTACCTATCTACTTACGAGTTTGTACGGAACCCTCGGTGCGCGAGTCCGACTCGCACTTGACCGGTTTTATTTCATACGGAAGTAGTATTTTATGCAACAGTTGTATAAGAAGGTTCAAAAAATGCGAATTGCGTGAGTTGCGATACGAGCCGCGAATGCGGCGAGTATCGCAAATAGAGACGCAATGAGCGTTTTTTGACTTAATTATACAACGTTGCATACAATACTTTTTCTAAGACTAGGTTAAAATATAAAATACATGGACGTCACGCGTGTCTCGTCCGGTCTCTCCGAGTGTGTACAGCCGGCATGACAGTTGTGTCTATGGTAAACTTTTTTTTGATATGGCTGGTGACACGATGTGACGATAATTAAAATACTTTTTTTTATGTTGGCATCAATTAATTTAATTCGGAAAGTTTTGTTTTTCTTATGAATCGTAGGAATTTAATTGTTTGTTAAGTTGGTAGTTGTGTATTTTTATCGTGAAGTTAGAATTGAGCGCTTAATCCTTGATCTAAGTTTAACCTAGATTTAGAAGTCTGTGGATGCTAGCAATAACGTAAAGTGACTATAACGACACTAGTGCTGTTATGGGGAATAGAGTATAGACTTCTCTGAACTCATATTATGTATGTTCTTATATTAGTGTTCGTGACCAAGTAAAAGACAGATAACAGTACAGGAGTAGAAAAAATTTTTCTTCTACGACTAGGTTTTTTAAAATATAAAATACAAACAAGGCATAACCTGCAAACAAGGCAAATATGACGTATGACTGACAGTATGTGTCTATGGTAAACTTTTTTTTAAATTTTAAATTGACACGCAGTGAATATATTAAAAATACTTTTTTTTATGTTGGCATCAATGAATTTAGTTCGGATAGTTTTGTTTTTCTTAAAAGCCGTAGGAATTTAATTATTTGTTAAGTTGGTAGTTGTGCATTTTTATCGTAAAGTTAGAATTGAGCGCTCCTTGACCTAAGACTTAGAAGTCTGTGGCTGCTAGCAATAACGTAAAGTAACTATAACGACACTAGTGCTGTTATGGGGTATAGAGTATAGACTTCTCTGAACTCATATTATGTATGTTCTTATATTAGTGTTCGTAACCAAGTAAAACACAGATAAAAGTACAGGAGTAGAAAAACAAAATTAACTCTACATGGAAGACAACATAATGAAAATTAAAATCACTCTAACAAAAAGTTTTTTGTCAGTAAATAGCGATTTCCTAAGTGTATAAAACACATAGTTAAAGTTAAAGTAGATAAAAGAGTATTCAGAGTCCCATCTGGGACTTTGTTATTATGTTAAATTATTTAAATGATTTGAAAAATTACATCAATTACGTTAATAAATAGATATATGATGTCATTCTTAGGTAGGTATTTAAGACTAATTGTAAACCTACAAATAATCCACTTCTACGGCATCAAGTATTTTTAAAATATGTTTTTCACACCTCCTATTCAGAAAAAAGTATTTTGATCCCTCATAAGAGGGATCAAAGTGATACTTTTCTGTTCAAGGACTACCTACAGGGTATTTTTAGTTTGAACCTGCTTAGAATATGCCATTGCCATACCATACATTATAGACTCTACATATTGACTCTACATATCGACTCTACATTATTGACTCTACATATCGATTCTACATATCGACTCTACATATCAACTCTACATATCGACTCTACATATCGACTCTCCATATCGACTCTACATTATCGACTCTACATTATTGACTCTACATATCGACTCTAAATATCAACTCTACATATCGACTCTACATATCGACTCTCCATATCGACTCTACATTATCGACTCTACATTATTGACTCTACATATCGACTCTACATATCGATTCTACATATCGACTCTACATATCCACTCTACATATTGACTCGACATATCGACTCTCCATATCGACTCTACATTATCGACTCTACATTATTGCTCTACATATCGACTCTACATATCAACTCTACATATCGACTCTACATATCGACTCTCCATATCGACTCTACATTGACTCTACATATCGACTCTACATAAAGTCGATAATAAGGAATGGCCCAGACCACAGGTGTTTGGGGTCCGAGCCGCAGGCGTGGGCCATAAATATAATATGGAAGTGGTAAATTCGTCCCGTCCGTAAAAAGTAATAAACGTTTTATAAAATAATAAGGAACTGTAAATTTAACAATTTCACATTTCATTTTATTAAAAATGTGTGATGCTCTTTGACTAACTATATATTTCGTTTTCGTTATTTTGGTAGGTAGCGTTTGTATTTAAATTTTCCTCATAGTCGGTGTGAAAAGCAGTATGTGTCACAAGGTAGCAAAATTATTTTCACCACGGGCGTTAACACTTGAATCCCTCACTACGCTCCGGATTCTACTTTAGAATCCCTCGCTACGCTCGGGATTCAATTGTAGAATCCGTCGCTTCGTTCAGGATTCAATGTACGCCCTCGCCGTAAATATATCATTTTGCTCCCTTGTGACACAATCTACTATTTCACACCTCCTATTCAGAAAAAAGTATTTCCTCATAAGAGGGATCAAAGTGGTACTTTTCTGTTCAAGAACAACAGGGTATTTTTATTTTGAACCCACTTAGAATTATGTCATACCATAGACAGCTTTATTGGTATAGGTATTACACACAGAGGGCGGTATAATAAGGAATGGCCCAGATCACAGGTGTTTGCGGTCCGAGCCGCAGGCGAGGGTCATAAATATAATATGGAAAGTGTTATTTTCGTCCCGTCCGTAAAAAATAAAAGTCGTTTTATAAAATAATAAATAATAGACTATAAATTTAACATTTCATTTTTAATAATTATGTGTCGTGTGATGATATTTGATAACTATATATTTCGTTATTTTGGTAGGTAGTGTTTGTATTTGAATTTTCCTCATAATCGGTGTGAAAAGCAGTATGTGTCACAAGGTAGCAAAATTATTTTCACCACGGGCGTTAACACTTGAATCCCTCACTACCCTCGCCGTAAATACATCATTTTGCTCCCTTGTGACACAATCCACTATTATTTACGGCTTGATACAATTTGTCTGCGCAGAACACCACGTTGGTATATGATACATTCACGGACAATGAATTCGGGTCATCTTCTTTGAACAATTAGAAAATGACCCGAATTCATTGTCCGTGAGTGTTGATTCTGAATTCTCTTTTATCTACTTTAACTATGTGTTTTATACACTTATTTCAATCTCGTGTGAAATATAAGTGAGCGGCGTAAACTTTTACTAGTCCAAAAACAGCTACTAATTCCGATACAATGAAGTTACCGAAATTGAACCGAATATAGTCCTTATTTGCTTTGATATTAGGTTTAGACTAAAATGGCCTAGATTTAACGATATCGTTAAAAGAAATGTTCTTGTTAATCAGGTACTCCCATTACATTTACTAGATCTTGTTAAAGTGTGATCACTGGTTGGGATTGGGATTAAGCGTGCAAGCAAAAAGCGATGGCGCAGATGTACCTATTTTTATGGATACCTACGGGTTATCTTACCAAATATTTCAAGTTGCAAAATTGTAATTTTACACGCGGTGTAATTATGTTCGTTTATAGGGATATACCTACCTAGCGGTGCAAGAGCAGCTCAATTATCTAGTCTAGACGCTCAGAACCGCTGCCTCCTTTCACATGACTTGTATCGGACTACAAGCTGGTACGTGACAAATGCCACTAGCACCACTCATTACCGAACAACTACTTAAAACCAATTAGATTCCTATCCATGTGAATTGGAGTGAAACAAATTGTGATATTACGGGAGGAGACTCGTGGTTAACGCAATTATGGTGCAAAAAACGATACAACCAATTTTAAATTAAGAAAAAATTGTCCGAAACTAATCTTGGGCCACACAGTGCACAGTAACATACAAATTTATTATACCTTATTCTAAATAGTTTGCATTGAACGGGTCAGTAGGGGTCATTATTCGTATTTTCGTGTTTTCTTTATATCTGGGGGTTCGGCAGTGCCCCCGCCAAGTCAAGCAAAACAAAGGCACGGCTGTACCATTCTTTTCTCAAAGCCATTCAGGCTATTTTCAGCCTCCCGTAATTTTGTACTGGCTAAAGCTAGAACCTTGATTTTTTAGGGATATATAGGGCACAATAAGACTTAAATATATTCTCAATATCATTCAATTTGAACGTGTAGTTTAAGAACTATTGCACGTCAAATTTCCTTAGTTTTGTCACTGATTCACTGTCTCACTGACTGATCATCATAATTCTAAGGTACTTCAAGCAGACCCACAAGCTCCAAATTTTAAACATAGTTAGTTTTTAGCTTATCAAGTCCTACAATATCAAAATATATTGCAATTTCAGTTACAACTGCACACATAAGTTTAATAAGTCATCCTATACAAATACATGCGATTACAAAGTTAGTTTTGCAGTTCAAATTGGAAGACCGCTTACAAAAAGAAATGAAATCCCATCAAAAACATTACATGTAAAAAGATGCAAGTCTCGCAACGCAGTCCTTTTACAACCAAAAAGTTTTGAGATGTAATGTTAACACAAACTTTAACACAACCTTTTGTGTATTCATAATACAAGCCTGATTGAGCTTACTATGGGACTAGTTCGATTTGTCTAAGATTGTCCCCTAATATTTATTTATTATTTTATTTAATGTTAAACCAAGTCAGTACCGGGGGGGGGGGGGGGGTGTCCACAGACGACATGCCTAGCTAGGTATTATTTAACCGTGGGGGAACGTTTAATACTTCTCAAATAAAGAATCCACCCACCACGGGTAAATAATAGGCAAGTCAGTGGGAATGGAGTTCTGTGGACACCCCCCCGGTACTACTAACTTGGTTTAACATTACATCTCAAAACTTTTTTGTTGTACGCGTTGCGGGACTTGCATCTTTTTACATGTAATGTTTTTGATAGGTTTCAACGTCAGATACAGCGCATGGTGACTGATTGTTTTGTATGATGTTGATGTAATCAATATTACTTAGTTAATGTAGTATGAAATGAGACAATACATCGCCTTGTCAACAAAAACGATGTTTTGTCATTATAAATATCAGGGTAGAGTACACAATTGGTTTCTTGACTGTAACCGAAATTTGTAAACGATTTTTTTTTTTTCACAGGATGGATCTTGCACATCAGTAATTAGGTGTGAAACTATACGGGATCGTATCCGGAACACTACGCTACGCTCACAACCCAAAATAGCCGACATAGATCGAAAAGCTGCCAGGTTGAAGTGGGACTAGGCCAGTCACGTCTGCCGCATGCTGAGCGTGTTGTGGGCCAAGATGACCATGGAGTGGCAACCCTACAACTCAAAGCGGAGACGCGGTAGACCTCATCGGTGATGGTGAGATGACTTGGACTCATCAAGGACTGGCTAGAAGAAGCTCAAAACTGAGATCAGGAAGAAGAGGGGGAAGGCCCTTTCCCAGCAGTGGAATACAGCAAGTTCATAAAAAAACAGACAAAAATAAAAAGAGTACATAGTAACTAAAACTAAACCAAAATTAAATAAACTTAAACTATAATAAGTCAGAAATGGCCTTTGCGGCATGGTATCAAAGATGATGGCAGCATTTTCTTCGCAGAATTTTTCATGTTTTTGATTTAGATTACTAGTGTAACTAAGATGAAACGACTTGATAACATTACTTCCATAAAATGTATATATTGAAACGCAATGTAGTGTTAATTTCTGCGACGTTTTGCTAATCTACATAATTGCTTACTGTAAAACAACTAACAGAATTAAGCAATTTAGTTCTTTGGTTGATTGGCTTCGTGCCTTTTACAGTAGGTAGCAGCTTCATGCTCAGTATTTCAACTTAGTATATAGGGTCCCATACTTTTTATACTTGGACTCCTTCATGGCAGGTAATCTTTTTGCGACGCCCTTGTAAATCAAGATACCTGCGGTTCGTTCTTGCTAGAACTAGCTAGGTTTAACTTACGGCAGCTTGAATCTCCCGAGTCGCGATGCCCCTGGGACAGTGTCGCGGCTCCTCGGGGCGTCGCGACGCACAGTTTGGGAAACCCTGGTCTGGTATATACACGAGTTAAAACTAAGCAACTGACGATGTGATATGAAATTATTAACTATTTAACTTAGAACAAATCTGCTATCAATTTTTAACGTAATACTTGTACACATCATCAGCCTATATACGTCTCACTGCTGCTCATAATTCTTAAACTAGAGTGGATGGGCTGATGGAGATAGAATCCTCGTACCAATGAGTTTTTCGGAACATATGTACGAAATAGTTATGTAATAATTAGATATTTATAATTAGCTTTTTGGTGAAGAAAAAACATCACGAGGACGTGCATACATCCACGAAAAAACTTTAAGGTTTATAAAGTCCCCAATCCACAGTGGGCTAGTGTGGGGACTTGAGCCCAATACTTACACGTAGCCAAATTATTCTATCAAATAAAATTATATAATGACTTTATCGCTGACCTCATTTGCCGTTTATCCAAAAAGACAAATACACTCACGGACAATGAATTCGGGTCATTATCTACAAAATTGTTCAATGTTCATAGAAAATTACCCGAATTAATTATCCGTGGGTGTAAAAGTATATAGAATGTCCGTAGCAATGTCTTCACTCCTATCTCGCATGACCCTGTTCTGTATCTATCTCAATAAAACCTATAACATATAAATATACTAGTAGATATATCTACCTCTAAACAGTTTTTTAGACGAGACATTTATATGATTATATGAATGTGTTTAAAGTTAGTATAATTAGTTGCCGAGGGTATATACTTATTACGAACATACAATATAATTCATACTAGTTTTTGTCGATCATTGTACTGCATGTATTTCTCTAACTATAGAATTGGTCCCTATCCAATCGTCTTAGGGCAATTGCCAACAATTCCAAACTGTATTTACTCTGTGAGGAACAAAAGTAAATAGTGATTAAGATATCCAAACAGCTTCTACTGTCTAATTGGAGGGCAAATACCTACCTACGTCCGCGTACGCCAATAACTTGTTAAAAATAGTATAAAAGTGGCACATAATATCTACCAAAAAAAGGTGACTTACGCTTTAAAAATGGAAAAACTATTCATTTATTTTAAAAACTGGTAATCAGTTTTATCGATATTTACGGACGACTACTAATTTGTCCGTATGTCTGGTAACATTTTTATCCGTCAATCACTTACATATGAGTAAATTTTAAAATTTACTTGTCAAGCAAAATAAATTTGAGTTTTTCGTATCTCGTATTATTTGAGATATTTACTACTGACATAAATCTTTAAAGGGGGAAAGTATTTTTATTCAATAACTAAACAATACATCACAACAACAATAAATTATCCTAAACTAAAATAATTGTACTAAACCTAAGATTAAAGCTAAAACTACCTATTAAATAATATCTAATAACCCTTCTTCTTCCTTCGGTGCTAAAGAATTTCCTCGCTGTATGGCAGTACTAAATACGCTGGGCGAGGGAGCTGTCAGCCTTTTAATCGCCTGAGCTGTCGACGAGCCGTTTTGAAAGCTCTTTAAATAAGAGGCGAACGCATGGACCCCTCGGGCCCAGGGTCTCAACACCCAATGGCGTGAGGTGGTATTGGGAACCGAGACCCTGGTATTTGAGTTTTTTTCCGTGAGCCGCCTCCGCTGCCGCCCCTGCTTTAGTAGAGGTCCGTGGCAGATGTGACGGCGCTAGTGTGTCGGCGCACGTTGCTTTTCACACCAGTACCTACTCGACCCATCTTTAAAAACCGGTCAAGTGCGAGTCGGACTCGCGCACCGAGGGTTCCGTACAAACTCGTCAGTAGATACGTGAAAAATTCAAGAAAATCTGTTTGGTGGGACAAACTTAACTTTGCACTTACATCGCCCACACATCCCCATACATCGACATATGCCGCAGTTAGTTTAGTAGGAGCAAATAAGGTTGTCTAACGATTTTTGTGAATTTCTAAAATACGCTAAAAAGGTTAGGAAAACCGTTTTATTTTTCCTGTAATATTTAGGATAATATTATTAATCGGTAATTATTACAGATTTTTCTGTTCTGTATCTTCGGAGATAATAGGGGGGGAATGGTATTTTTTCTAACGTTTTTTGCCTTCAATCAAAAACTACATGTCTAAGAAAAAATATAAAAACGTGTTTGGAATCTACATATTAAGCCCTTTCATTTGATACCCCACTCGATATATTAACTCAACTTTTGATTTACGACATCCCATTTCGGTCCCCTTTAAAAAAAAGTAAAAAAGGTATAAGATTTTTTTGCTGTCCCATAGGCTCGGATTAGCGGTTTTTAACACTATTCCAAATTTCAAGTCGATAGCATCAGTAGATCCTGAGATATCTTGCTGTGACAGACGGACAGACAGACAGACAGACAGACAGAGTCGCACCATAAGGGTTTCTTTTTTACCATTTTGGTACGGAACCCTAAAAATATCTCGTACTTTGTTCTTTTGTTTACAATTACCGTCCTTAAACTACCTATGTACTTAAATAGTTCGTGTCGGTATTGTTGGTATTTATTAAGGCGGACTCCACACAGAATGAAACCACATAAATATTCATGTTACTGCTAATAGAGTTATAATTTATAAGTAGTAATGCGGGTTTTATGAGTACAATTGATTGGACATTGCCTAATATAATAAGTTCGGTGATATTATGGCGCGTAAACCTACATTAATTTATGACATATACAACCGAAAGTACCTATTGCCGGAGGCTCTGTGGTGTGCAATGTCATTACACAGTGCAATAATACAAAACAGTTTAGCGAATAAGTAACTTACGAGTAACTGTTGATGATTATGATCAGTATATAATAAAGTATGACATAACGATATGATACCTAGGTAATTTAATTATATACTTAACTAGTTAAGAACTATCGTTTTCCAAAAAATACGCTTAAAGGTAGGCACACGCCGCGTGCACAGGGCGTCTTTTAAACGCGCCATCGACGCGCGTTTCGTAGCGCTGTCTCTGTTTATTTTTAGGGTGTAAAAGGGGCAGCGCTACGGAACGCGCGTCGACGGCGCTTAAAAGACGCCGTGTACACTTGCGGTTCACTAGCTTGTACCGAGATGACCTGCGGCCCCGCGGTAAGTGCGCTGCCGGCCAGCCGTAAGCGTGATGACAATCCGGGCGTGCCGATTCGTTATTCCGTTACCGACAGGCTACGACATTGCGCAACCAGCGGCTGCGAGGACGACCGAGCGACCGGGAAGTCAGAGCGTGGTCTCTTGTTCTTACCTTAGGCCGCCGCTCATCGCTGCCGCTGGTCGCGCAATGTCGTGGCCGAGTACCTACGTGCTTGCGTATGATTGACGGCAAAACGATGAGGTGAGGTGGTGCCGTTTCGCAGTCATTCCGATGTCGAGCTAAGTATTTTTTTGGAAAGTGGTATCCTTTACCCTTTAACTACTTTGCTTACCATCAGGCGACCCGTCTGCTCGTTTGCCCCCTATTTCATAAAAAAAAAAAAAAAAAAAAAAAACTAGCCTGAGCTCATAGACACACTAAAATCGGCCATCTTCTGAGTACCAAGGAAGTCAGGTTCATAGTTTTACCGCAGCTTCCGCGCATACGGCGCCTTTACACTCGGGATGTGATTGAAAGGAATCTATTCCCACTACAGGCTCGAAGGAAATTGAGAGCGGCACTTATCGAGACGTCTTCGTAATGTATTTTAGACATGTGTCGCGTGCGGCGATGCTTCGACTTAATTAAATATTTACTGCTTATGTAATCACATAGGTACATAGGTAATCAATTCACTAATGTCTTCAATAACTGAGCTGACATCGTGCGGTGTCTCGGGAGATTACATTACCTCAATTCAAAAAAGTATGAAGTAAATAGAACAATGCCTACTTATTAATTATTCTCATTATGAATAAAAGAAGTGACTGATCTACTAAAGCAATAAATTGCAGTATCGTTTGCATTCCAGGTTTGTATAAATAGGTTAGATATTCAGCTGTGCAATGTGCATGATACATCAATTGCGTTCCAAGCTAGCATAAAGCCTTGATCCCGACATCGCCACAAATTACGTTATCGAGACAGACAGTTAAAGCTACCGTAGGAATCTCGTCGATCCTAAAAGTCACTAGTTAGCGTTAATTGCGATTCCAACATGAACAGCTTATTTTATTGACCTCGTATATTTCTTTGCATCGTAATAATATTAAACTTTAATCCGCACACATATGCTCGCTTTTGCAAATATACAATCACTTAAGATACGACTTTGAGTAGAGGAGCTGCGTTTTCAATCTGCGATTTTGCAATTACTCGAGCAAATCGCGATTTACCAAAGCAGGTTATGAGCCATCCGTTATGACTTGTGACGGACAGATATAGTGGCGGCACATATCTCATATCTCATTTATTATTAACAAGCATTAATGTACAATTTTTAAAACAGCCTTTAAAACATACATTTTGCGAAAATGAAAGCTCACTATGATACGTTATTGACTGTCAAACGGTCGTTTAAAATTATCACATTCGTAACTTTTTTTAAATTCAGCTACTTATTTATTCGAATATTTAAATAATTAAAACAAATAATTGAATAAATATCGGGGGACAATCTTACACAAATCGAGCTACATAGTCCCAAACTAAGCATTGCTTATACTATGGGAACTAGATGACGATATACAAACTTATATAGATAAATACATACTTAAATAGATAGAAAGCATCCATGACTCGGGAACAAATACTCGTGCTCATCACACAAATATTTGCCCTTACCAGGATTTGAACCCGGGACCTCTAGCTTCGTAGGCCGTGGCACTCCCACTGAGCTATGCGTGTCGTGTGTATATTAACTGAAGATATTAAATTTTTCAACACAAACTCGCAACTATCTAAAACTAGACACAGAAAGCAATTTCAAACGGTACCTCGCGTTGAAATCATGAGAAGAATTTTCGTATTACGTTTAAAACAAGAAAACAGCAGCGTCTGCGGTCTTACCCTAAATTGATTTCTGCCATTCTGCCACAAAACAGTGAACATTTTAAACCCACGTGCGGTGAAACATATGAATTAACGTTGCATGTCATTTGAAAAGCTATGTAATAAATAAAGTCAGCAAGCAGGATATATATTAGTGTAATTGATCAGGTGAATTTATTAACTGGTCAGCAAAATTTAATTATTTATCAGAACAGTCGTATATCGATAGGCATCAAAATTGTTTGGCTAAGCTGTTTTAAAGCGAATATTTAATGAAAAAAAAATTGGCAACCGTTTGAATAATATTAATATCCTCAATCTAACATCAAGCACGAAAATTATCATTCATTTCATTACTTATCTTTTATTCAATATCAAGCTTATATAGCTTATGCATACATTTTATAGCAAAAATGCTATCATAAACGGCTAGTAAGCAATTTAAAAGCTACAAAAATTAAATCGGTGAGGTAGCCTTTTCACTAACATGATTTAGGTACGTGGTCAGCCGTTAATACTCGTGCGCGTACAAGATTATTTGTCCATTTAACGACTACACTACTATGATTACCGATGCTTTGAATCATTTACAGCTACATAATTAATCATCTCTTTTTAACCAATGAATATTTTTTAACCAATGTAATTTTTAATTGGTACGTTACCATCCTTATTTCACTACCTACTCATTAAATTATTTACTTCTTACGTTCCTACATACTTAATATTAACTACCTATGACATACATTCTGGGAATAGAATATTGTTATTATTAACAAAAAATCATAACCATCTTATTTTTTCAGGATCAAACCAGTAAGTAATAAAACTTACTCCATATCCAGGTTGTCGCCCGTGTCCAGTAGGTAATGCTCTAGGGACCGTGGATACCTAACTTCGGGCGTAATAAAAATAACAAACTTAGTTTTTCATTCCATTAGACAAAACCCGACCCTTGTTTGCTGATATTCGTCTTAACATAAGTAAGTATCGTAAATGTTATACCTACGAGTATATTTACTAAAAATAAACGATAAGTAGCTAACTGTACAAATATTTTTTTGCCTGTTTTACTACAGGATTATGAATGTAATTTAAGATGGGTTGGAATGAATACATGACAGTATGTATAGATTATACAATACAAAGAGTTTTAAATGATGAACATGAAAGACTGAATTTATTTTACGCAGATATTCGCGATTTGCCAACAAAACTTGTTAATATTGCTACCTAGAATTCCTTTTGCTTATGCAAAACCTCCAGGCGCCGCACTTAATTCTAGAATTGAGTCATGTACCCTTTAGGGTGTTGAACAAATGTGTAAGTAAGCATTCATACGGCTGAGTTACGGCCTCACATATATCATGGCTAGAACACGGCTGCAATCTCCAGACATTACGTTGTTATCCTTGTACGGCCTGGCTCGGCAGCCTGGCACGCGTGGCGTGGGTCATACGTAGGCCTTACCATGACGAGATTAGAAATATCATCTTCGTTTACTTGAGACGAATAACCATCAGAATCCTTCTGGGCAGGTACTAAAGTAGTGCTTTATAAATGTTATAATACTAAACACTAGTGTATTGTGGAAGAAAACTACGGCACGTCCATCGATACCATTTTTTTTATGTTTTCCTTTTAATGTATTAATAATTATTTTGCGGAATCACAAGATTTACATGTAAAATTGGGATTCTTGATAGCTTATTTTTATTTTATTACAATAATGATACAACGATCTAGTACATACGCACATTGAACTAGTGTCTCTCTTAACCAGCGAAGCATCCGCAGCCATTATCGTTCGATCGCTTAATCTTTTCTTTCATATTACATAAAATTCAATCTATAAGCGAATGCTATTTCACTATGTTGCAGATAGTTGGACGATTGCGATAAGATACCGTGGTAAGGGCGCTGACACCCATTAACTAACCTAACACTAAACGCACTAATATTTATCGCGATGCGTCTGCATCGTATTTATATTGGACGATTATTAATGATATATCGAACGCGGACTTATTGGTTGAAATGATATTCATAGGTATTTAATGGGGTTGCATTATCATTGCTGTTATTTGATTCGGTTGTTGCATAAACGCTGTGGGACAATGAATGTCAATAAAATACGATTACTGCAATCGGAAATTAAAAGATTAATTAGTACAATTCCGCTTACCAATCCACTTTATATATTGTACACTCAACATTAAAAATATCTGATGGAAAAAAAATCCAAAACAATCTATTTATAAATCCAAAATAAATAATTTGTAACTGAACACTGACATTTAAATGAAAATTCTGACGTTAGCTCACCCCCCAGACCCCAGGAGTTTTAGTGCCTTCATCTTAACAGTCTAAAGAAGCCCTATACCCATTTTCAAAACTATTCCTACTTCAGCAAGGAGATCAAACTATAAGCTATTAAATGTAACCAGTTACTTAAAAAAAAAACTAACAAGGACAGGTACCCAACTGTCTGGCTCCGATCTGATTTATTTTGATATATGTTAGAGAGTAGTCTAAAATATTGGGACAAACTGACCTCCAAAGTACCGAAAAGTGACTAAACCGTCCAACTTCTACAGAATAAAAATTCAAGCAAGTTGCTAGTTAATTACTGGTTTCATTATATGTTGGAGAACATGAAAAAAGAATAGACACGTCGTTTGTCATATCACCTCAAACCCATTTTTTTCCTAAAAAAAAACACCCTCAAAGGGCTCAAACTTTGAAGAGTGTTTTTAATAGGAAAATATGAGTTTCAGCCTATATAACAAAACACGAGCTTATAATTTTTTCATGTTCTCAAACATAATAATGAAACCAGTAATTAAACACGTATTTCTTGAAACATAATATTTCGTTTGATGACATTTTTAATGTGAAGTTTCACATTATAAAATTGCCATTTTTTTTAAAGACATACTGCTTAATCATTTCATTATTGTTAAAATTATTATAATGATCATTTATTTCTGACTAATAAGTTGATCAGTTAATAATATCGCGATTTTGGTGTTATACCTACACCGTGGGTACGAGTAACCCAACAAACTTTAACTATAGATTCTAACGACTATTAGGTGTAAAAAAAGTTATGTGATGCATAGTCGAAAAAGACCAACCACCTAAATACCAACCTACCTTAAAAAGACGTTTCAATATTTCGACGTTTCAGAGATATTCATTATTTTTTAAATGCAAACTCCCTAATGTAACAAGCCCTAATTAAAGTGACTAAGATAGTTATATTAATTTTTTTAAATCCTTTAACTAAACAGCAATTAACCTTCGCAGTATTTGATGGTAAGCGACTACGAGGCCAAAAAATTTACCTTTCGTTTCCATTTTAGCTTTTTTTTTCCTTTTTGATAACTTTTCCTCCAGCAAGGACATGTTTATAACGTGGGGTTGAAATTACTGATTTATTTTGTTCCATAAGACTATTAATGCAAAATGACAAAATTCGACCTATGTTGATATAACGTTATTTACTTGTCATACCATCAGGAATACGTGGTTAAAGTTTGTCGGGTAACTCGTGCCCACGGTGTATAATATGGCACAACATGAGATAATGTTTTGAAATTTTTGATATGATCTTTTTTTACTTATGACGCTGACTGTACTTAGCAACTCTAAAATTTATTTTACAGGAAGTATGTCAGAAAAGATTTATACGTAATGAGTAAAACTCGTGAAACTTTAAAATCAATGATACACACGTTGACACCGTATCAATGATCGTTGAGTGCCTGCCTACCTACCTACTATAAAACCTTTTTTCTACGTTTGTAGACTTTGTAGTCTACAAAAGTAGCAAAAAGGTTTTATTTAAAAAATTCATATGACAACATCACAAGTAAGAGGATTAATTAGTCTTAATACTTGGCAAATATATTTTTCGTTTAATAAGTATGTAATAAGTATGTGTCTATGGTAAACTGTTTTTAATTTGACGTATGACCGCTAGTGACACGCAGTGAAGATATTAAAAATACTTTTTCATCACACTTGCTCGAAAATGGTGTCATTACACGTAGGTTCTGCGGGCCGTAAATGGCCTATTACGCTCTAGGGCGTAATGGATTTCTTTTTAAATTTGAAACGCTGGTTCTGTTTTGCTCTTATTTGTCATGTTCAAAGGAAACGCCAACTTACTTTTTTAACTTTTATCACTGAAATATTTATTTAAAGACAACTGTTATTGCAAATACATGTAAACACATATTTCGGTAGCATTAATTAAATGTTTAAATAATGTATTTTCTTTATTTTGCAAATATAAAATCAACTAAAATGACCGTTACCGCTATGGTTTCCGAACGTGACTTGACAATCGCATTGTCTAAGGACGTCACTAATGTCACTGTCTGTTTTAATATTTTCTTGTCATACTGGGACGATTAGTAAGGTTATATTATTAAGATTTCCTCACAAGTTTGATGAAAAACATTGTGTGTGCCACGGGCGGTAAAGGAATTACAAACGAGTGTTTGTCAAAGAATTTATTTCGGAAAGTTTTGTTTTTCATAACTCATAACAATACCGCCTGAATTTATTTGTTTGTTAAGTTGGTAGTTGTGCATTTTTATTGTAAAGTTAGTATTGATCGATTAATACTTGACCTAAGTTTAACCTAGATTTAGAAGTCTGTGGCAGCTAGCAGTATCGCTGTGCGACTTTAACGAATCAAGTGTTGTTATGGGGAATAGAGTATAGACTTCTCTGAACTTATTATTATATATGTTCTTATATTAGTGTTCGTGACCAAGTAAAAGACAGATCCCACCAAAAACATTCTGTAAAAAACTAGCCAAGTCTCGATGGAGCTGCTTGTTTATCTCTAAAAAGTAATGAAATCTAGACAAAGTCGTGCCAAGTCTAAGGTTCCTTACTGCGATTTCTTTATTATTATATTTAATGTTGTGTGACTTGGCCGTTGAACATTCTTTATACGTTAGTGGGTACAAGTCAATTTTGTTTTGTACCCTTGTGTACCCTTCAACGGCCAAGTCACACAACATTAACTATAATCAAATATAATCTAAATCTTTTACTGCTTCTGCCACGAGGGTATCCACAGCTTCACGCACCTCTTCTATGGAAAGACCTAGCAAGGCCAAATCGTCCGCAAAGCCTTATGTTTTCCGTTCAGTTTTACCCCTCCTTCCAGTGATAACACTTTCCTAAGGGCATATTTCAGAACTAAATTAAACAGCATAGGTGAAAGGGCGCGTATCGCCTTGTTTTAATCCTGACCTGATAAATATTATATATATATATATATGTCGTATCGTGATAAAATAACAACGTTACATTAGCCAAAAATATCTGATTATTGGCTTGGATAAAGTCGCAGAGAGGGCGCTAGTTATGACTGACCATTTAGTATTAGATCCTTTTTGAGTAATGCAGGCAGTTTAGATTAGAAGGAGGAAATATGACGTTGATGGATGAATTGTCAGTCATCTTTAGAGAATGTACGGAATTACGTGGCTCTTTGGGAATTTATCGTGTAACTTCGTTTATTATCACTGCGACATTTTGATTGTGTAAAGAAAGACATGAAGAGCAATACACCAGTACTCAAACTGGTGCGGATACTGGATTATTGGATGATTATTGGACCATACCACTAGGGTGGCCAAAGGTGATCCGGAACCCAAAGGTATGGTTGTAGGCCTTCCTCGTCATCAGAAGTGGGATTCGGAGCTACTTGCCCCACATAAATTTGAAGATTTGGTATGTCATAATTTTCATGTAATCTTAAATGCGACGGTCTTGGAAAAGACACTACGTGTCATAGTTTACGAGCACGGAGAACACAGTTTACGAGCAAGGAGAACGCAGGCAAGGGTAGCATGTTAAACTAACCCAGCAACGTTGAAAATGTAGAGTAAACGTACCTATGGGAGTGATGTTGTAATTCAATGAGCAATGTCCGTTTCTTTGCGTATCGGAAGCGTATACAGTTTGTACTTAAATAACAAAAAGAACATAGACACGCGTTTGGAGCACCTCGGTGCCATATCCCTCTCTTTCAGAGGATGACAGTGGAGCACCACGGTGCCATATCCCTCTCTTTTAGAGGATGACAGTTGGAGCACTTCGGTACCATATCCCTCTCTTCAGAGGATGACAGTTGGAGCACCTCGGTGCCATATCCCTCTCTTTCGCAGGATGACGGTTGGAGCACCTCGGTGCCATATCCCTCTCTTTCAGAGGATGGCAGTTGGAGCACCTCGGTGCCATATCCCTCTCTTTCGGAGGATGACGGTTGGAGCACCTCGGTGCCATATCCCTCTCTTTCGGAGGATGACGGTTGGAGCACCTCGGTGCCATATCCCTCTATTTCGGAGGATGACGGTTGGAGCACCTCGGTGCCATATCCCTCTATTTCGGAGGATGATGGTTGGAGCACCTCGGTGCCATATCCCTCTATTTCAGAGGACGACGATTGGAGCACCTCGGTGCCATATCCCTCTATTTCGGAGGATGACGGTTGGAGCACCTCGGTGCCATAACCCTCTATTTTGGAGGATGACGGTTGGAGCACCTCGGTGCCATAACCCTCTATTTTGGAGGATGACGGGTGGAGCACCTCGGTGCCATATCCCTCTATTCAGAGGACGACAATTGGAGCACCTCGGTGCCATAACCCTCTATTTTGGAGGATGACGGTTGGAGCACCTCGGTGCCATATCCCTCTATTCAGAGGACGACAATTGGAGCACCTCGGTGCCATAACCCTCTGCTTATTCCAGAGGACGACGTTCATATCACACTCAGTAGACACAACACATGCCGAACCGTATCCGATTCCGTTTCCTTTTGTTATAATGACAGTAGTTATTGTTGCTAAAGTTTAATTAGTAGTGAAGTACAAATTGTGGTCAGGAAACGGCCGAGTCGGTGAATAGAGGTTCTGTCCTTTCGCTGTCTCATGTTACAGAAGAGTCACACTGTCACACGAGGACGTGTGACTGGTCAGGACGGCCGTGTCGTATCGTGATAAAATAACAACGTTACATTAGCCAAAAATATCTGATTATTGGCTTGGATAAAGTCGCAGAGAGGGCGCTAGTTATGACTGACCATTTAGTATTAGATCCTTTTTGAGTAATGCAGGCAGTTTAGATTAGAAGGAGGAAATATGACGTTGATGGATGAATTGTCAGTCATCTTTAGAGAATGTACGGAATTACGTGGCTCTTTGGGAATTTATCGTGTAACTTCGTTTATTATCACTGCGACATTTAGATTGTGTAAAGAAAGACATGAAGAGCAATACACCAGTACTCAAACTGGTGCGGATACTGGATTATTGGATGATTATTGGACCATACCACTAGGGTGGCCAAAGGTGATCCGGAACCCAAAGGTATGGTTGTAGGCCTTCCTCGTCATATATATATAGTTGTAGGTTTTATTTATATATATATATATGTATATATTTTAATAAACCTTTTTTAGACCTCTGCTACCTAGCTGCCCAAATTCAACCTGTTAAGGGTCGGCTAGATGCTGGAAAGTAAAGCATGCGACACTTGTTCACCACCAGATGGCGCCTGAGGCGCCTCGTTATCGAAATTTACCCCATTCACGCACACACACATACTGGGTCATTGACCGCTATTTTTTTAATTGGTAGCATATTATTACGTTTTGCACTTTAACAGACCTCCTCGGGGAAACCGCTTTAAGTCAAAACATCATATTCTGGAGTGAAAGAGATAAATTGTCACCTGTCCTTGTAATTTCGGTTATGACGTAATTGATGTGTCAGTTGTTTCTCGTAGAAATGTATTTCAAACTAAAACGGAATATTGTTGGTCAGATTTCGGAAGCTTCAATGCAAATTGCTTTTTTATCTAGCAGGGTAGGTATAATCCGCACAAATTTAACAACCTTTAGGTGGGTATGTCAACCTGGAAATTTTGTTCTATTCACGCTGGCATTAGGGTCTAAAATCAAAATTGTTATGACAATTTTATATCACATTATTAGCGAATGTGCTTGCCTGTGTCAATATAAACCTATCCTATATAACTATATGAAATCTAATTGTAATATCGCTACTTAATCGACTTCGTATGAAAAGAGATCCCATCAAAAACATTACATGTAAAAAGATGCAAGTCTCGCAACGCAGTTCTTTTACAACAAAAAAGTTTTGAGATATAATGTTAAACCAATTCAGTACCGGAGGGAGGAGGGGGGTCCACAGTACTCGATTCTCACCGACTTGACTACTATTAGATCTATAAAATGTGTTCCTCCACGGTCAAATAATAGGCAAGTTCTGTAGCAGTTACTGAATCTATATTGAATGACATAAATATAAGCACATACAATATATTGCATCATTTGTAGATTACTGATTATGTAACTTTCATACAAGTTTTTGAACTTGCCTTATACATATTTATGTGGCCATTGAAGGTTGCATATTTATTAGTATTTGTATGAGTATATATCTTTTGAACTTTTTATGATTACCTGTTTTCTTTCACATTACTTGCATATATATCTTTGACCTTGACGTACCTGCACATAAATTATGGGGATGTCCGTTTATCACATGAGATTTTATCTATTCTGATTTTTAATTATAAAATACAAACCTTATTGAAATAGTAAATGTATTGCCTTCGTATTTAAAAACTGTGTACTTAAATGTCCACCTTAATTAATACTAATTTAAAATCACATCTTATCTTGCAAATAGGGAGGGATGAATCAATTTTGCGAGTTTTTCTAGTATTACTATTGTACTGTACCTTTCTTTCCTATTGCTTCTCTCCGCTCTCTCAAGAAACATGTGTTCCAAACTGCATACTGCTATCTGCGGCCACTTAATCTAAATTACGAGTTGTCTGACAATTATTATCTTAATCAAGCATTTTTATATATAAATATATTTTTACATATAAATGTCACTTATAGTTAACCGGATTAACTTCAACCACGTAATTCTGTCGGTGACACGATACGAGTAAATATGACGTTTTCACGCAAAAAATATTACCATGTCGCCAGTGTATAAGAACGGTTTTGAATTCAAATCCAATATCTTTGCTTTAAAATCTGAGTACTTTTACTCGGGATAATTAAAGCTAACATTGCTTCGGCTTAATCAACGCTGTGAGACTAGTTAATGATAGTTCTAGCAAAAAAAAAAAAATTTTTTTCATTTGGAAAAAAATAAATCGGTTATGTAATTCTTTGTAAAACTATTAATCAAAATCAAATGTGTGCTGTGAGCAAAACCTATGAAGCCCAAAGGAGGGTTATGTGTTTGACCGGTATGTATGTATGTACATAAGTATGTATATTACCCGACTGCGGCGAAGCCTAAAGGAGGGTTATGTGTTTTCATGTTATGTAACTTGATGACGTGTATAACAAAAAAGTTATATATAACGTCACGCAAATATTTTTAACCTTTTGAACGCTCAAGGGCGAAGCAATAGGTACGCTGTGCCACAGACGCCACAGGGGTAAAGAAATAATGGCAACATAAAAGTGGCCTGTTTTTTAATAGGTTTTCATTAATAACCACATTTTTATATAAAAAAAAACCCGACCGCGGTGCACTTTGAAACTGCATCAAGACAAATCACCACCGAGCCCCATCAAGACGAATCTAATGATGTATCATTTATCAAAATCGGATGTGCAGTTGAGTAGTTACGAGCGGACATAGGAACGGACATACATATATACATACAGGTCAAGCACATAACCCTCCTTTGGGCTTCGCCGCAGTCGCGTAAAAAAACGTTGACGGCTAGGGCCGTCATTGGCGTGACAGTCACGATTTTTCGTTGACGGCGGGGGCCGTCTGTGGCGGTGAAAGGGTTAACTACCTCTAATTCACCAGGAAATTTAAGCTATACTAATAATTTTATTTTTGTCGACAACCCTAGCGGTGGGCGTGGCGACCAGAAAGAGCGCGTGTAATGAGTTAGAGCGAGAAGGTAGGATTCGGTGCATTTTTGTGACTCGAACGTGGGTTTTGTTAGATAGTGCGACTTCTACAAAGTACTATTACTTATTCTGTGCCTTTACTCCAAAACAGCCAGATTGGAATTGCCACCCTGCCGGACACCGCCACGTATCACCCACCAGGCTTGATAGCCTTGCCAGCAAGCCAGCCCTTCCAGATAATTGGAATAATTATAGTTAAAAAAAACATACACAACTATATTCTTCAAAAGAAGGGCAATTCCACGGCAGAGAGTAACCCAAATTACCAATTTTTTGCAAGTCCTTATATTGAGGGCGCAAATTCAGGTGTCAATATATCTAGAGAATAACGTTATACTTAACTAGATATTCTAGATTAAAATGAATACTTAAGTTTGCGTCATAAATAAATAAACACGCGATGAAATGATAACTTGTGTTACATTTTCATAGAATTTCCCAGAAGAATTAATTTAGATTGTTTTTAACTCCTGCTGTTATTAAGTACTGTAATTTACCCGCGGCTTCGCCCGCGTTGTTCTATTATTATCCCAAGTGAACTTTTTAACTGGATATAAAGTATCCTATGTTTCAATCAAGACGTGCATGCTAAATTTCAGCTCCATCCATTCTGTTGCTTTGCTACCCCTATGCTATGTTTGTTATTAAATAACGTAACAAACATCCAAACAATCATTTGCATAATTTTGTCGGCGAGTGAGTCGGCCAATCAGGAGAATAAAATATTTTTTTGAAATTTTGAAACTATTGGTTAAAGTTAAAAGAGGATCCACTAGTCAGTACATCAACAACATTTGCATTTATATTTCATGCCTGCCTCAGGATCTTGGTTAGTACTTGATATACTGTTGCCATGGTTATCTCTAAATTACCGACCAACGTTTCAAAACCTTCATTTCAGCAAAATGGCATATAAATTCAATGAAATGTTTGTCGACAAAATAGCAGGCATATGTTTGGATTTTATTGTATTATAATACATGCCAATATAACGAGTGAGTGAATGTTAGACCTTGTGTAGGTTTTCTTGTATAACGCCTCCTAAGGCCCAGAGCACTTTTGGTATGTTCGTTTTCAGTTACGCTTTTAAACAAACGACTTTTTTTAGTGATGAAACACACTTAACTCTCTATCTCAAAAAACACTAAACCGATTTTGATAAAACTTGTATAGATCCCTAAGTTGGACTTTACCTGGTTGAACTAGAAAAAATTTTTATGCAATCCGATTTATAGACTGAGATGAAAACCGTTGCACGAGTTATATTAAACAGCAAAATTGCTATGTGTTTCATATTTCGCCGGGTGAGAATACGTTTGTGCCATATCCAGCCATTTCCATACAAATCGACTGGATATGGCACTATCTTCTATTCAATTCAACTGGATTTTGAAATAATAAATTTATAATAAAATGTGTTTATTTTCACCTCATAAAGGATATTTTTACAAGCTAAATTCGCAAATTTGTTTTTAATTAATACTAATATAATGATAATGGAACCAATCTGAAAGTATAGCCTCTTAACTAAAAATTGTTTTCTTTAATCAGTACATAAACGATGTACTTATAAGGTAACAAACATAAAAAAAATACAACCAGATAAATAAAACCTCTTCTTTTTGTGAAACTAGTTAAAAATATTAAATAATTTGTAAAACTTTTAATCTTATATGTGCTACATTTGAACGTATTTTTTACTAATATTTTGTAATGATAATTAGATTGCTGACTGACTTTGATGACTATATTTTTCTGTAAAATTCAACACCGTTCAGCATTCATATTATTTTAAAATTGCGAATTTGAGCCTCCTGTGATTGATGAACATGCCCCATAGAATGTTTATTTTATTATCTTTTATAAAATTGGAAATTCTAAATTTGTGTGATTAATGAACGATCCCTTAGCTCATGTATCCAATATCATAGATATGTTAAAATTACCCTATTTTAATACTGTCTGGTAACAAAAAATAATCTATGTAGAAACTGATTTTGTGAAATTTCCCTCAAATGAAATTGCATACAGCCACAGAAAATAGTACTAGGAATCTCTCTCTAACAAAACTGTTGTTTGGGTCCGACCACCAGACAGAATGTACCCTATGGGTATGTTGCCATATACACCATAATAAAACTTGTACATATATTTATTGCTTTCCATATACCACTCATTTACTCAACTATTTCTGTCTCCATATAAGCGTTTTGTAAAAAATACCCACTTCCCAGCCAACCGACAGGCCAATCAACTGACTTTATGTATTTTATAATAGTATATTTATAGGTTTATAATATCACATATAACATTATACTCAATGAACATAGTTTATCTTGTGATCTATGTACTTTAGATAAAAACTCCAGAGGTCTGATACACATTATCTTCATTGTAGATTTGTAGAGATATTGGTCTCTGGAAATTGTTTTAATGATCTGGGCATCTGAAAAAAATAAAATAAATTAATTTTCTTTGTTCATAAATTTTTCATAAAGCCAAAGCTCTTTAAATTATAACTACAAAATATAATTTATTCAGGGGATAGGTTGTATAAAATACAATACGAAGTAATACAGTAGAAATTAAATAACTAAATATCGGATACTACAAAATAACTATGATAATGATAGTCAGTCTGTCAGTCGTGGTGTGGAAGGGCAGCGCCATCACCGAAACCAAACAACTTCGCTGCTGGCTTCCATTTGTGGCGGGTGCCTCGGATGCACATGCTGGTCGCTCTAATTATTGAGGTTATTATACGAGCTATCAGCCAGCCCAAAACGCAAGACAAGGATCTGTCCCAGCGAGATGCAAGTGCTTCCCCGAGGTGCTTAACAAAGGTGGCTAATTGTGGTGCTAAAACTTCATCCACGGAGGTGACGAGGGGTGTAAAAGTGGCATGACACAACTCGCAGGCGTTGGCATATTTGTTTTGCTTTTCTGACTCGGTAGATTTCAGGAAAGAAACAACAGGGCGTGAGATGTAAGAGGGAGCGTCGGTGTCTACAACATGAATGTCGAATAACGCCTCCCTCTGTGCAATCCACACGCCACGGCATGCTAGATCTCCTCGTAGGCCAGTGTCACCTGCGGTGATAATTGGTTCTTTGACTACATTTCCCCATGCTTGTTATCATAATTCACAAAAGAGATCCCTTATTTCAATATGACGTCTCGTGATTAGACCGCCAGTTTTGCAACAGAGGGCATGATAAATATCCACACCAATTGAAACTGTATTTCATTTATGTTCATAATACATATTAGGATTAAAGATAAATAAGTACGATTTTATATTAGCTGGATTTCTATACCTGCGTTTGACGAGATTGCTTTCATTCGTTGCTGCAAATTACATCGCTTATCAATCTTATCATCGAATAAAACTGACCTGCTACACTGTTTATCACTATTAAACGTTCACTGGGTACCATAAATATATAAAATAATAGCTAATAAGCGAATTTTGGTGAATATTGAAACAAAAACATTACTTGAGTTTCATAAACTGACTGACAGATAGTGAGTGACATTGACAATCTAATTTCTTTGATAGTGTGCGTTAATTTTCACGCTCGGTGATACCAAATAATTGTCAAAACATTCCCTTCCGTTTAATGTTATTGAAAATAGGTTTTTGTATTTCAATGGCATTTTAATAATCAAACCAGGAAATGTTCTTTAACTTCTATTTTTCGTTAACTTGGTATTATATTTCTCCAATATTATGAAGAATAATATCAAATTATCATTAATTAGTCCCCGTAGTTTTCCCTACTTATTTTTTTACAATCTAGTTACTGGTATCATTAGTGTGTGTGTAATACCTGTCAAATTGGGAATTTTTGCGATACGTCTGCCTCCAACAGCCGCTCAGCGGCATCTGAATGATAGGAATACGCGACGTCATGGAGAATTGTATGAAAATTTTCTGCAAGTTTAGATATACCAGTAAAATTCTCCTGTATCTTTACGAGTAAAAATTTGAAATCGCCCTGAGGCCCTAGATGAATAAAGTAGCTTTTAGGAAAAAGTGTTAAACTATTACGCGTCAAAGACAAATTTTCATTTATGCTTGGTCAAAAAGCCGGCCGTGTTTTGATTTTTCCGTACTTTTCGAGTCAATTATGGTGAAATCTAGGGCAACAAAAAATCTGTATCCGCCCGGATGCCCTCGACAGTTTCTTTGTGAACACATTCATATAGTAATAAATACAAATATCAATAATTCCTTGAACAAATTCTTTGTTCAATCAGAGCTCTAAAATGACATTTTTGGGAACCCGCCCCTTAAGCCCTCCAACTTCTACAGAAAAAAGATTCAAGCAAGTTGCTAGTTAATTACTAGTTTCATTATATGTTGGAGAACATGAAAAAATAATAGACACGTGTTTTGTCATTTCACCTCAAACTCATATTTATGAGTTTCAGCCGATATGACGAATTATTTTTTCATGTTCTCAAAGATACGAAACCAGTAATTAACTAGCAACTTGCTTGATTTTTTTTCTGTAGAAGTGGGAGGGTTTAGTCACTTTTCAGTACTTTGAAGGACAATTTATCCTAACAGGTTGAATTTGGGGAGCTAAAAAAAAATACGTGTCTGCTATTTTAGACTATAACATATATCAAAATGAATCAGAGTCGGACAGTTGCGTATCTTTCCTTGTAAGTTATGGGCTATTAAAACCCCTGAGAGCATTAAATTAATTACTACACTACACAATATAGTTTACTGTCGTCAATTGTTGTCACAACATATTGTCTCCACCTCAAATTCCCGCCGCGGAGCAAGGTATCTACCTAGCTAGTGATAGTTAAACAGAGCTACGGACGACAACATTTACTTACTACATGCATCTTGCTTGGCAACACTATGGTAAGTATGTTGGGGTAAGATCCGAGGGTTTTTTGACAATTTAGGAGGCCTTTCAGGTTTTTTTTAACGCCCATTCAGTTGCAGTACCTACAGCTAGAATAGCTTGCCTTTTTGTTGGGTATTTGCAGGAAATATGTATGGGCTATATATTTTTAAATTATTATGTTTAAGCTGCTGTTTTTATATAAAGTGGTCAAAACCAGAGTTTACTTTAATCTGCCACCAGTACAGATCGGTTTTGTTCTTGGGGGTTGGCCTAGGCCGGCAATGTATTTTTTTTTAATTTTCATTCCACATTTATTTGGGCCACAGCATCACGGCATTCAGCCATTAAAAAAACAAAAAACGATTTTTGCTATATTTTGCAGTTTTATTTATTTAAAATTGACATGAACATAACAAATTACACATTATAAACAATTTCCAAATATTATAAATTGCAAACTAAACCACAAGAATACACATTTAAAATATTTCATCTAAATATTCGCGGTAAAAATGTAAACTGAAACAGCTTTTGGTTGTATATGGCTTCCGAACGTGACTTGACATTTGTATTGTCTATGGATATAATATGTCACTAACGTCACTTTCTGATAAAATAATATTTAGGGTAAGTAAGGATATTAGTAAGATTATTTATTTCATTGCATATTTCAGAAAAGCACTATAAATACCTCGGCGGGAAATATGGTTGCCGGCCTCGTAACTATCTGGCCTCGCTTCGCTCGGCCAACTACATGTACTCGGCCGGCAACCCCTAACTTCCCGGCTTCTGCAGTAATGTACTATTTTTTTTCAGTTATTCACTTCCTTGGATCGCTGTCAATTTAACATTTTAGCAAACCTTTATTAATAAAACCAAAAATTATTAGATCAGTCAGTTTAATATCATTCCTAAAAGTGTTCGTGTTCAACTACTTACTTTCTACAAAAATTTACCTTACGTCACAGATAAATTTGAGACACACAGAAGAACAGATGAATAGAGATTTATCAGTATGTGTATTCTCAAATATTACTTACGGATTCAATATTATAATTATGAGCCATACACTATAATGTATTTAAGTATTTGTATCTATTAAATATATCGTCGTCTAGATCCATAACACAAGCCTTATTGAGCTTACTATGGGGCTAGTTCGATTTGTGTAAGATTGTCCCCTAATATTTATTATTATTATCTGTATGTCTTTCCCGTACACGAGACAATAGTGTCCCGGCCTTTTGGGAGGCGTGCGCGGAGCAGAAGCCAACGCGTAGAGGCCCTTTCGACAATTTAATGAAAGGCAACGTGTACACCCAGCGGATGCTGTCCCTGCCCGTGTCACGGAACGCACGCAGAGACAGCCCCGGCCAGATGCAATGACTATTGTTGATTGATGGAATCTAAATTTACTGGGGTATGGTGGTGGAATTATGGACTAGATACTGGCCTATGGATTGATACATGACGGCGCCTGTCAGGAAAAGTGTCTCATGGCTTTCGCGGCACTGACAGACCGTGACTTTCCCTCCGCTGATGGGCCCCTGTTAAATAGCGACATTATGAGCAATGGCCCAGAGGCAACACCGCTGCCGAGGGCTGCAGGGTGTCGAGAGGTGTGCTGCGCTTTCTCCGAGGGTACTCGCGGCGTTATGCCTTTTATCACTTCCACGCCTGGAGCATATAGCTCTCGCGACTCCACTCTGGACGGCCGGTTAAGGCAAGCCAGAGGCGGAGGTCCTTTCACTATTATTATTATATTCTTTTGGTACCGTTTGGCAACTAAAAGTTCGTAACCAGCTTCGAAACGGGAAAAAAATCCCATTCGGTAACTGGCTTCAAATTGGGACTTTTCCATTACCGATTTGTAACCGCGGTTGGTAACCAGCTTCGAAACGGGAAAAAAATCCCGTGTCTTAACTGGTTACAAAACGGGACTTTTCTATTACCGATTCGTAACCGCACTTGGTAACCAGCGTCTTACCAGCTGTTTACCAATCGGCCCTACGCAAGCCCATTTCGTAACCGGCTACAAACAGCGAATTTCGGATTCCCATTTTTTAGCCAGTTACAAAACTTTCCTTAGTATTATAAAAACAACTTTTACTCTCAAGATAGCCCTTTTTTGTCTAAGCCTCGATCGAAGATTGCTCGCGAATAAAGAAACTAAACCAAAACTTGGCAATGAAATAGAACTTTAAGTATTATTTTATTTTAAACTCCTGTCCTTAATCAAAAAAGTTGTACTTATCTTAAGGGTAAAATCGCCTTAGTCCAATCAATATGGGTTTAAAAAAAAGGAGTAAGGTACTTCAAATTGGCCTATCATTTTAGTACGGTAATCGTAACATGACATCCATACATTGACGAATATAATTATTTAATATCAATAGGTATCAAAAATCTGCAGATTAAGGGAGATACGTTGACTAGACGGCATATACCGCTCCCGCTGAACCCTAAAGCAATTGTTTTAAAACAACGAACGAGTTCTTACTGCACTCTCATCAGTCCGTTGTGACGTACGCATTGACGGGACAATAACTTCTGCATAAAACATCACTCTCAATCCGTCCTGTGTTCTCCGATCGACGAACACTCCATCACGCTGTGCTTATTGTATGTATGCCGAACAAACAACCAGGGCCTGTATTTGACGTGCACCAAATACATATTACTTTTTTAATAGCGAAATTTGCAGCCACTGTCGAGATGATCTCTGTTCGAGATTCTCCACACCACCACACAAGAGATGCTGTCATTCCATACAATTTCACGAGAGAAATGCATCTCTTATAACTCAAGAATAGGATCAGGTCAAGTATCTCCATATTAAATGCTATAAAAATGCCCGCGCTAAAGGTATAATCGACAAAGGAGTGGCCAAATTTAAGTCCTTGGGCTGCACTGTGATCGACACCAACACACGTGAGGACGAAGTAGATATCCGCAATCATAATACCATGGGATGCAGTAAGGTGTGATCACCCCGCTCCCTTCATAAAGTGTGGCAACGACTCGTTCACATCTACAGGACGAGGATGAAGCCAATACTTGAGTATGAGTGCGAGTACTGGATGCTAACACTTAAAGTAGAAAATTAACTCTTGGTGGCCAAATTGAAAGTCCCCCGGAAGATTCTGGTTTTGGTAAAGAGAGAGGACGGAAGCGTTAGAGTTTAGAAGAACGCCGAGATTGAGGACTGGTGTCTGCGCCCAATATCATCGGCGAGACGAAAAATCACCATCTTCCCTGGCTAGGCCATGTGACGGTGCTAAAATATCGTATTTGGGACGACCACAACAGGGCGGCGCGGCGGCCTGTCGATCATCCATCTCACATATTATCAAAGCAATGTCTTCAAGGCGCATCTGTGCGATCTTGAAGTCGTTAACTGAAAGGAATCGGCGCAGGATGGGGCCACTGTGTCGGATACCAAGACGCATTTTGTATCTTTAACACTAAATTAAGTCTATAATTATAATTTTGTCTTTGCTTTGTGCACTACCTACTCACCACTGCTTTTAGTTATATCGCACCAACTCAAGTTTTTTTTTTTAGGTGGTCTGACTTATTTTATTCTTATAAATCTTTTGTTTCGGTGCGCAATAAAAAACATTGTATTGTTAATTAGTTGGATATTACCTTATATTTTCTTAACCTTTCGCGATTACTATTCGGTGAAATAAAACAATTCAAATGGATTACCAATATTGCCTATAGTATTTTAATTGCTTACGTACTTATTTGTCCTAAAAATTCTCATTACCTACGTAACAAAAAAGAAAAAAATCTCCAATAGTGAGCAATGTGTTTCTTAATAAATAGTATAGAAACGCAATTATCTTCGCAAGGAGACAGATGAATGACAAGCAATTTAAATAACTGGTACGGAACATGAATACCTAACTCGGAACAAATAGTTGATGAGTGCCCTGTCAACTTCTCCGTCAAATTTTAAGATAATCATTATTGTTTTAACTTTTCATTGCATAATGAATGGAATGATGTTGCGTTATGACTTTCGATTCAGAATAATGATCTAATTAGAATATTTTGTGATTTGATTTTACTCTTATAGTGGTGAAGAGGTTTCACCAGAAAAAAATGGGAGGGATCCGGCGTTGTCGGGATTTCTGCACAGCTCAAACACTTTGTGTACCGGCGCTGGGTCATAATTTCAATAGTGCGGTGCGATATACAAGTGCCATGGAAAATATCGTTACGCATTACTAACAGCGCCATCTTACGGAAAATCTATATCGGAATAGGTTTGTGCCTACATTACATCAAAACGGCTGGGCGGACTTAAACCATAATTTAGGAGGATTTTTATTCATATGTGGACGTAGTAAGAAAACAACAAAAGCAATAACACTTTTCATCATCCTGCTCAAAGTTGCGGGCAGATTGTAGTAAAAATATAACTACTAAATAGTCAGCCTTAATAAGCAGTATCAGTGTATGCTACAATAATCTAATCAAGAATTGGGTTCGATTGATAAATTTTACTGAGAGTCATTTAAACCCCAATTAGTCCAAACGCTATACCGCTTACGCACGTCTGGTTTTTGCTTGGTAATTGGGTCGAGCGCTTATAATATAACCGATTAGCCGGGCGGGTAATGGCAAGGCCGTAAAGTCCCTGCTAACGATGCCATGTATATGACCGGTCTGATCTTTTCAGTTTACGCGTTTATTACACTGCACTCGCGCGAAGGTGTCTTAAATAACTTATTATCGTACTTATCATCCCGCGTGTGTGCGTTAGTGGGTTGTGCGGTGACTAAAGAAATAAACCACACATTGGGTTATTTGAACTACAGCGGTCGCCGAGTAGGTACTGTATTGTTTAATTGTGATCGCAAACTCGCCTGCCAAGCGAGGAAACCCTAATCGCATATCACGACGCTGCACAATATGATTTATTATTATCATTGAATAAATATTTGGTTTAAGCCTATATTAGCGCTAGTGGATATGTTACGACTTACTAAATACAGCACACACGCATACACAGCTGCTGCTTTGATGACAAGACGTAAGTCACAGTGGGCAGGGCATGCTTTCAGAGCTGATGATCGATGGGGCTGACTAGTCCTTGAACGCCGACCACGTACGAGATGGAGCAATGATCTGGTAAAAGTTGCCGGAGTGTACTGGAAGCGATCACAGCAGGACTGATCTTTCGCTTATTGATTGTAATCATATGATATGTTTCTATTTACTATAATGGTCATGAACATCTAAATCTAAATTAAAAGCAATAGAAAATACCGTTAACTCAGAAAATCAAACAAACATGCATATAAAGTGTGCGAATAGACAGTACATAACATTAGCGGGACGTTCGGCTGTGTTCAGCAGGCTGAAACATTCCCGGGTCCTGTCAGGGCAATAAACCTCCGTAATTACGAAATAACTCCATACCTGTACTAGCTGAGGGACTATTTATTTAATCACTTTGACGTGGAAATAATGGAGAAGCCTGCCGGTTGCCCTCCCATCAAAATTGTTCGAAGGTAATCTATCGCATATCGTGTTGGCCGTGATGAAATCCCTGTACGCCGGTGTGGCAGATTAAATAATTTCCTTATTTACTGCCTACACAATATACGGCTGTTGGGTACTGCACTGTTGCAGTTGTAGGTAATGGTCCATCCTCGGGTACATGAGCAAGAGCATTGAGCGGGTTGTGTATAGAGATCTATATGAGACTTATAGTAAGTGCATACAGTCATAGTTTGCGGAACACTGGTTGAATTTGTTACTGAAACCAGGTTTCACAGTACAGTCCTTCCTCTTAGTACGATATTATGAGTATCAACTCGTATATCGCTGGCACCGCATTTATTTGCAACAATTTGGGCATACCATTTCTAACTTACATAATTTTTACAGTAAGAGAAACGTCTTCTTTAGAGTATTTCATTTTACGCATTTATAATGTATCTGTAGTGTAGGTACGCAAAGTTGTATGGGATTATTGGATATGTAACCAAGTGCTCTCAATTATCTTCAAACGATGCAAAATACGCGCAATTTACGATAGAAAATGATTTGAATATTACGACGAAAGAACGTTCTTTATTCTTCTTGTGACTTAAGGCGCTATTATTTTATTATACTCTCTTGTCGAGAAATAATGTCTATGGTTATGCCTTCTTAACGAAGATATTGTTACTGCCATTAAATGAAGGTACATTGTTGTACCGATATCCAGTGAGTTAAGGTTTATCTGTAAGGTTAACGATAGTATCAAATATTCCACTAATCCAGTACCGTAAAACGGGGTGACTTTAGGAAAAAATGGGGCTACTTTGATAGATTTAATATGGTTATAACATGGTATTTATACTTCTTTATTTGGATGTAGTTTAATAGTTAGTTGCAAAATCAACCAAATTTATTTCGTATATTGAGTTTAGTAAAGGAAAAATCGATTATATAACAGAAAAACTGCTTTTGCAAAGTCACCTCTGCATTTTAAAGTAACCCCGGTTTACCGGTAATATATTTTCTCATCCCTGTATTCAAAGGATGAAATAGAAAACTAAGAATTTTAGTGATTGTGATGTTTTATTTTTCGTGAATCACAAACATTACACCGATCTAAGTTTTTTCTTGTGAATCTTAATAATTACATTAGGCCTTATCTGCCTATGTCTTTCAAAGCAACTAATCAATAATGAACGGTGACTTGTGTACAAGTCATACTAAATAGTCTGATATACAGTCACTTCCATTGTGTCACTACCGTAGATCACTCTTTTTAATCATTCGCAAAAACATTAACATTGATGATACAAATAATATAAATTGAAGGCAATATCCTTATCCACACGATTACAAAAAGTAATTAAATCCACGCTGCCATGTCATGTCTGAAATGCTGTATCTTTGTATGGAGTCCTTATAAAGATACAAGATTTCGGCGTAACACGGCAGCACGGTAGTGTTCGCAGTAGTGAATTTGTGTCCTACTATGTCTAAATGAGAAGGGTTCAAAAGCGCAAGTAAGGTAAGCATTTTGCCAAATATTCGCTAAACATACCTATTTGTTTGTAATTATCGTACTAAATCTCTCCTGTCTCAATTTACAGTTAGTTACGTGTGAAATCTTTACGAGAACGCTACGCAACCGTTATTAGTAAGTAATACTTAGTTAACAGTTGTTTATGTTACAATTTGTGATTTCTAATCCATACTAGGTATTACCGACCACGCGACGGGAACTCGGCCATAAGTCACGTCTGAGGAATTAGTGACTTAAAAGTATCGACGTTTCCCACGATGAAGTCAAATGATTATTCATATTATCATCTATAAGAGTATAACGAAAGTACAGAAGAAAATGTAATTTTTACTTTAAGAAAAATAACGAATTCACATCACACACATACTTGAAATAAAAGGTATCTATAATTTTTTGGTGTGCAATAAAGAGTATTGTATTGTATTGTAAAATCATATCCGTTGAATAACATTATTAAAGGACCTAATTCTGAATTTATTCACAAATGTTCAACCTACAACACAATACCAGATGAACACAGGTGGGCTGTAAACTTTTCCTTCAAACGCGTTAATTAAATTATGATCTTAGTTTACCTCACTCGGCTTAAGTTTTAATATTAATTCCTATTGCATTATGGTGTTAAAGTATTGTTTACTTTCAGTTCAACATGTTAAGGAGTTAAGCGGCTTAACGTATTTTATGAATTTTGGTGTAGTGAAATGAAGTGACAGGCCTCAGGACTAGTGATGGGACCAATATTCCCGTTCCCAGGAATATTGGAAACAAGAGAACATTGTACCACAAAATAAATTAAACCTTCAACGAATAAAGTTATAACACCAGGTATGCCATAGAAATAATGTACTTCTAAAAAAGCACTATACTATAATTTTCGATTAAAAAGTTAGAAATGTATCTTTACACCATCACCATGCAAAGATTTAATACGGCATTGAATGCTCCGACTGACAGAATTGCTAAAACACCTCATTATAATACATTGTTGTACAGCCCGAAAGTTAGCAATAGATGGACGAGTGAGTTGGAGAGTTTGAGTTCGAAGAATACGAGTCCATCTATTGCACTTTCGACCGAGAATTAACATAGTACTTTTCACGTCTACTGCGAGGAAATAATAATAATATCATACCAAAATTAAAATAATTCAAATGTCAACTTTGTACTTTTCGGCTATACACCTATCATGGACAAGAACGTAGTTATGCAATAACGTTCCAATCCACAAAACAAAGTATCAACCTTCTGTCTTTAAAAACAAAGTCCATAATCCAATAAATTTTGCATGTGGAATGGAACGTTATTGCATAACTACGTTTTCTTCAACACCGAATAGCAAACACCTATGTATTACTTTATAATCATTTACTTTAAACCCAATTCCATTAGAAAATAACACAATATTAAAAGCTAATAAATTATTCCGCCATTTTCCTAATGATATTTGACATGCAAGAATATTGAAGCCCAATTATTAAACGCAGATACCAACGAAGGTGACGCTTGTTCTTTTATGTTTTATTTTGCCATTTACTAGCGCGACAATGGCTGTATGGAGTAATGTCGAAGTCGCGTGAAGTGCTGCGGCACAGTTCTTGATCTGATTGGTCTATTATAATGTCAGTGAGGTAAGTATAAGGCGTGCTCATGAGAGCCAATGATGGCTGTTGTAAACGAACATCAATGTTATTTCTGGCGTGTCTGATTACAATGTTGGCTTGTCTCATACACTATCCAAGAACTCACCGTTTTGCGGCTTGAATTCTGACCATCTATTGCTAGCTTTTCGAGCAGTGGCGTGAAATATATTGATGCACCGGTGATATAGGTCTAAACTTCAAACGTTATTTTTCTTACTTTAGAAGCGTTTACAGCAGGGTGAAAAGTGATTTCAGGCCATTTCAGAGGTGGCTCATTTACATACTAAAAGATCGAAATCTCACCCTAGTTGCCGTTGTTTTCAGGCGCCTGAAACATGTTTTAAGTCCGTTTAAGGCGCAATAAGCTGAAAACCCGTTGTCAGGCGTTTTCAGAAGCCCTTATGGGCCTTTGAAGTACATTTCTGTATATGGCGAAATTAATCGAAGGAGTGAAAGAGACAGCACTATTAGAAAAAGACAGCTATATTGAGAGTGTTCGAGAAGTGTGTGAAAGAGAAAGAACATTTCTAGAAAGGGACAGCAATAGTCGAGAATGTTCCAGTCGATTTGTGCATCGAACAATCTAGATTATCTAAAACACTCGCGATGCGTCGCACGCCGAGGGGGGAGGGTTGCTTTTCTGGAATCGGACCGAACATTCGAGATAGGATTTCTCCGGAATGTTCTATACTAAAGATCCCCGGGTAAAAGCCACGTCGGACGCCAACAAAATCAGTGTCTAACTACCTACACAGCGATACATTCTGGATCGAGCGATACTAAGTCGAAAGTGAATAAGTGCGTTAAAGTGAAGTGAATTAGTGCAATGTTTTAGTGTAATTCAGTAAGTAATTTTGTAATAAGGTGCGTACGCGTTACAAAAACATTGCATTGTAAGTCAAGGGTAGGGTGCCCATGTTAAAACACGAGTGGAAGCGGCTAGCGAACCTGCTTTCATGGTACAAGAAATCCAGGTATGTTCTTCCCGAGTCTGATATTATTGACCTGTGGCCTCCGACATGCTGACGTTACAAGCTTAATAGATGTTGCCATTTTGTGAAAATAAATTATCCGTGTAAAATGAGTTTCTTTCTTCACTTATTTGCTTCTAAAGAAAAGGAATGTTGAGTTAGTAACAATAAATAGTTTTATTTTCACCCGAACAAACAAATTACATGTTAAAACAAATAATTTCCTATCAAAGAGCTAGTTAAGGCTCATAGGTCAAGTCAGGTTCTAAAAAAAAAAACAAAGGTAACCTCTGAGTATGATGGTAAGTGGAGATCAACATTTAATTATTCATAATTAATTAAGAAGTTCATTAATTGTAATTAGGTACCACCAGTGATCGGTGTTAATCTTAAGCAGTTTGATAGGTTAAGGCGGTAAAATAAGCTAATTATGTGCAAAACTACTTATTAATAAATTCGAACAGCGCTAACATAAATTACTTATTTGAAGCAATATGTAGTAATTTACAAACGGACATATTTAGAAATCTTGTTTCCTTGTAAGTTAAAGATATGTACAGTAAAAAGCACTTGTGTATAATAAGCTGCGTTCCGCACGTAAGAACAATGAAATAAGAGCCACTTTATGAGCAAGTATGTTGAAAACTATTTTCCATTTTATTCCCATCGATATCGATAAAATGAATAACGGAGCATCACACTGACCGATGCTGACGTCACCGCATAGCATGAACGAAGTAGGGGTCACCCGCGGTCGGCGGTCAACCGGCCGCCATGTTCGATCTCTATCTTTGGCGCCATAATTCCCCGCCATCGACGCACCGATTTGCACAGATTGCATTCAAATTGCTCTCGCCATTTACTTAATTAATACAGACACCCTGCCATTGGAAATACTTTAGGTGTTTTATGAAGCTCCGTTTATGTTTATTTAGATGTAACGCCAGAAATTACAGCTTTTACTGAGCATATAAATGGTAATGCCACCGGTGATATAAACACTTAACTGTAAGTAACTCAGTGGAATATAAGTTACCGTATGGACCATTAGGTATGAATAGCAGTAATTGAATTGAATTGACTTATTTTAACATTATGTCGTATTATATACACACTACACACACACACTATACACTTTTAAAATAAATAGCAAAAACATCAAAAACGAATATAAACGCCTATGAAAATGTAATAGCAATCATGTCGTATTTAGATTTCTGTGCGTTCTCATAAAGGCGTTTCCTTATTCTTATAAGAAATTATGATTTTACGCGATTAAGCGTCGTTTTCTTATGTTAAAAATAACCGTAACTATTTGTGACATTAAATATAGTGTTAAATTTTAATACGTATAGTTATTCTACGTACCGTATTTCCATTTCATTGGTACTTTTTAAATAATGTTGTGATCTTAAAAAAAATATTTCCTTGATTATTTGATTAATTGCCTTATATAAAAAGTTAGATCACTTAACGGTAGATGGCGTTACAAGCCATATAAAAGACGAGCAGCTGGTTGAAGTATTGGATGACTTGAATAAGTTCTTCGGTAGCATAATTGCGCCTGTGTTGGCCCGGAGAGCCCTTGTAATTTTTTCCCTTCAATAGAACATGTTATAATTCGTTATATTTGATTAATAGCAGAAGAAATTTCTTTAAATTATCATCATACGAGTTCAACTAACATTCGTCTACGTAGTTGTTGCATTTCTCTCTTATCAGTGCTCCGAGTGAGTCATCGTGACCAGGAAATTGCGCTCGCTCGTCGTGGAAGTCAACAAAATAAGAGCTTCATATATAGGCCAGGCGGCTTAACACAAAAACAAACCATCGGGTTAAGTATATTTCTGCCGTCCTATGTCTAAAACTGGACTAACCTCTATGGAGTTGTATAGGGGTTAGTCCAGTTTTAGATATCGGACGGCAGATTTATGCACCACACCACCATAAACAAGCCCATTTCACGGTTCAAATTCTAATACATACCTGGATGCACTTTGGAAGTTTCTATAAAGCACACACATAGAGTAAAGCTCTAGGTTCCTTGCAACATTTGTAGCAACAAAATAGTCATTTGCTTAGGACTAGGTTATTGGTATAAACTAAAGTTGACTATATCGAGCTGCAGCACTCGGCCACCACTCTCTACAAATAGACGGGAAGGGTGAAGCTAGGCAAACTTCTATAGACGCAATCCATTAACTAGACATGTGCTTCTACAATATTCGAATGTAAGGACTCAGGTATATCATAATATCAATTTTTATATAGAATTATTTTGTTTCCCTTGGTATGACCAGAGCTGTGTAAACTCACTCACATACACTTAACAGTATGTAGTTGTTATTATTCAAAATTGGCAAAAGATCATGTCGTAAGCATCGCCCTACTGTACCTACTTTACTCGTTGGAAACCTTATTTGGTAAGTCTAGTACGTAGACGAATGTAAGGAGTGGTGTCGTTTGACCCCGCTAACTTCGCAATGGGGGGCAGTCTTGTTTGGGTTTCACTTAATGTTCAATCATACGGCATCGCAAATTGCAAAAAATAATGGCCTATACTCATTACTTCTCCACTTTTCGTAAGCACTAGATTACTTCAATTATAATTCTAATGCTTGTATGTCTGTGTGTACTCTTTTTAACTGTAAAATAAAACTGAAGGTATCATTTTCCCGGGAAGGAATCGTCTAAATGCAATATTGTGGCAAAATTTGCATCAGTAATGTAGCATAGTTTATCAATGACTCAGTACGGTGCAATTTCTCTCAGTGCGGTTATCTAGGATTCAGTCATTCCGACGAGAAAGGCTTGTAGTATTTTTATAGCTTACAGTATGTTACTACCTTTTTCTTCTAGAATACAGGCAAGCAGCAAGCAAAGGACTTAACGACATAATCACGCTAAAAGCATGTGCTTCACGCTACGCAGATTTTGTAAATATTAAACCTAATGCATTTGTATTGTTATAACATACCTGGGTACTAAACAAAGATAAAAATAAAATAACTATAGCTTGGCAACTTCGTTGGAGACACTCACATGTGGGCTTTTTGTTATGTGCAGCCGTAACTACTTACACAAGTTACCGCCAACACGAAATGCTGCCTGGGGAGGTTGCCTCCGTCGGTCACGGTTCGTGTTGGCGGTAACTTGTGTAAGTAGTTACAGCTGTACATAACAAAAAGCACACATATGAGTGTCACCAACAAAGTTGCCAAGCTATAGATTGACTTCCGCAATCTTCATCAGGTATAGTAGATGACATAGTAGATGAAAGAAAATTGTATTACTCGTAGTACCTAAGTTACCCTTTGATGATTATTTGTTTTTATGTAACATTTTACCTACTTCTTAATTTATTTTGTTTCATAATAATGTTTAAAACTCCCGTGCCGTATTCCCAACACCACTACCTCTTTTGAGTTTGGCTCTCAGTCAGCGAAGGTGGTCATGTACACCACTATTACTATAAGTAACCGGGCGATTCTCCGAGCGTTTTGACCGCGCGGTTTGACAATCATTATTGTCCGACGATTATTTACTATAACGAAAGGACACATCGTGACAATTTTGATAAAACTAGACTTAACCTCGGGACTGTTTTTCGGTTTCATAAAAAGTTAACTCTAGGCATCATTTTTTTTTAACAATATTTACTGAGACAATAATGACGAAAATAAAACGCCGTAAAAACGCTGAATATTGGGCCAACCACATGTGGAAGAGCGGTGGTCTCTTAACACAAGTATCTAGAATACTTAAAAAGAGGCACCAGCACAGATATTGTAACTCAACCTTAGTTATTGAATAAATTATTGTTATTTTTATTCTTTTGTTTGTCTACTTCTCGTTTGGTCAGTATTCACGTCCATTTAATGGGGAATCTGAATTGGTGCCTTTCACAGAAAAAGCGAAGCACACCGTAACGCGGTTTTATGCAAATTACACTTAAAATTCAGTTCGTTTTACCTTGTATAAGAAGCTCAGTTGATATCTAAGCCAGCGAGTGACACCTCACTTTCCCTGCTCCAGCTAGTGATGTGACGTCACGTGCAGTAAGGAATGCCACTCATTAACGTCGCATACCGCGTCGCCACAGGAATTATAAGTAAACAGAACGGATGCGGCTACATCGTCGGCCTAAATCGCAAACCTCGTAACTCCATTTTTTTTTTCATTTTTAGATAGTACTATTATAGTACTATTGTAGTACTATCTAAAATGAAAAAAAAATAGGGTAAAAAAAATGGAGTTACGCGGTTTGCGATTTAGGCCGACGATAGGTGGTTTTTAGGGTTCTGTACCTCAAAAGGGAAAAACGGAACCCTTATAAGATCACTTTGTTGTCCATCTGTCCGTTGGTCTGTCCGTCAGTCGAGACCCTTTATCTCTGGAACGCGTGGAGGTATAGAGTTGAAATTTAAACCATATACTTAGATCTACGGTCCCTTGAGCTGTGAAAAAATTAAACTTCTACGTTACCGGCGTTCATGCGAAAGTAACTGGATGTCTTTCACGGCTAAACGGCGGAACCAAATTTACTCAAACTTTATACAAAGAAAGTTGGTACTAGTACTTTGTCGACGGAAATAGGCTACTTGTTTTTTTATATCATGGGAAAGGCAAACGAGCACACAGGTCACCTGATGGTAAGTAACTTTTGAGACCCATGGTCATTTGCAATCTTAATATTACAAATGCGTTGCCAACCCTAAGGAATAAGATGGAATGCCTTTGCTGCTAATTCCTACCAGTAATTTCACCGTCTGTCCTACCTTCACACTGGAACACAACAATGCGAACACTGCTTTTTGGTGGTAGGTTAGTGGGTAAGGTGTCGGTGGTAGCGATCCGGGCGGACCCTGCACAAGGTCCTACCACGTGCATCTTGTTTTTTAAACCTACCCCTGAAGGAGTGATTTAGCCTCCTAAAAGTGGATGAAGTTTTGTGTGAGGGTTCAGCCTTCACAGTTATGGTAGTCAGCTGATCATGATGAAACTTGGCATGAAAAAAGTTTGAACCCTAAAAAGGAGCATACGTTACTTTATTTTTTAGAATCACTCTTCAATCTTGAGAGACTAGTTTAAAGGTTAAAATTTTGTATATATTTTATGCTTTGTATGTTTGTGCGTTGGGGTAGGGTATAGTCGAAAACGGTCGAGTAGGATAGGTCGGTGGAGTGTGGTAGGACGGGGTAGGGTAGGATAGGGTGGGCTGAGGTGTGGCAGGACGGGGAAGGCGAAGTAGGGTAGGGTAAGTTAAAGTTGGGTGGGGTGTACAGTAGAGTAAAGAGAAGAAAAGAAGACAAATAACAGACTTATTGCTTTTCTACAAAACCGTTGATTTAAAATTTTTATCACAAATTAAATTACCTACACGTGGGCAAAGCCGCAGGCACCGATAGTAAGATATATTTTACGTTGTTTTATCCCTGTTCCTGAGCGCTTATAAACTACTTGTGGTACTACTGAGGCTTCTTCACCCTGTGCACACGAGGTAATATGACACTCTCAAATTTTAAATGAAAATATTTTCCACAATTTATGGGAGCCTTCATTAAACGGGCTTTGCACGCCCGAGGTGTCAAAGTCGGTTTAAAAACGCCTTAAGGTGAAGAAAAAACTAATTTTCGAAGGTGTTATGTGTGCGTAAACTTTTCCATGTAAGTTCGTTTCATGTTTCACGTACAAAACCCTTTTGAATTAGTTTCGGTGAGTTTGTCATGTCTATACATTGAGATACAATAAATATATGTTTTTAACGAGTTAACGTTATTTTGTGTGCTAAGTTACTTAATTGTTCTTGTAAAACAAAAGTTAAAAGTAAAACCGTAAGCATTGTATACAATCTCCTACGTATTGTTATAATATATACAATCACTTAATAAAAAACAGGACAACACAATTTGCGTCATAATAGTACCCAAAATAATATCTAAATCTGGGGCACGGCAGTGCCCCCGCCAAGTCGAGCAAAACAAAGGCACGGCCGTCCCATCCTTTTCTCGAAGCCATTCAGGCCATATTCAGCCTCCCGTAATTTTGTACTGGCTAAAGCTAGAACCCTGAAATTTCAGGGATATATAAGGCACAATAAGACTTATATTTATATTCTCAATATCATTCAATTTGAACGTGTAGTTTATGAACTTATTGCATATCAAAGTTCCTTAGTTTTGTCACTGACTCACTGACTGACAGACTGATGATCATCATAACTCTAAGGTACTTATAGCAGACCTACAAACTCCAAATTTTAAACACAGTTAGTTTTTAGCCTATCAGAACCTAAATATGTTGTAATTTCAGTCACAACTGCACACATAAGTTTGTAATATTATACAAATACATGCGATTACCATTAGTTTTGCAGTTCAAATTGAAAAGAATGGATTGGAATGTAATAATTAAAGGAAGACCACTTATAAAAAGAAATGAGATCCCATCAAAAACATTACATGTAAAAAGATGCATGTCTCGCAACGCAGTTCTCCTACAACAAAAAAGTTTTGAGATGTAAAGTTAAACCAAGTCAGTACCGGGGGGGGTATCAACAGAACTCGATTTCCACCGACTTGCCTATTATTTAACCGTGGAGGAACACATTTTACAGATCAAATAATAGGCAAGTCGGTCATATTATTTTAAGGGGTCATCATCATAACTGTGGGCTGGGACTTGTGGTTGATGTCTCACCAATTCGTCCAATTTGTAGTTATAATAATATTAAATGATCTCAAAATACTTTGATTGATTATAACGTCTCATATGCAACCATAGTAAATGTCTCAAATACCTACTAGGGTGTCGGCACGAATTATGGACACGTTAAGCACAATAGTACCCAGTAATGCATGGCAAACATTTAATGGCGTATAGCCGACTATTCATGGACTTTACCAGTTATGACCATGGGTTATCTGAACATAGTATTGATAGTTTAAACATTTTGTGTCAGTTACTTAAAATGTGGGTTTCACGGGAAAAGAATGTCCATAATTGGTTCCTGTCCATTACTGGTGCCGTCACCCTTACTGCGTCTGTCTTGTTTGTTTTAAACTCCGGAATGTAGCTTAAGCAAGCCTTTAATTTTGTCATTTAAGCGCGCTTTGCTTCTCAACTTCTCTTAATTTACTCCGAGCTGCAAAATAATCAGCTAAACTAGAAAGCTTTTACTGAGCCACTCTTGTTTAACAGCTATCGCATTTTCAATACGACAACTCAGATTCAGGAATTTTTCAGGTTGACATAGCTGTAAAATCGAGATATTTCAGATGCAAGTAGGTAACGTACATTTTCTGAGTTTAAAACGTCATATCGCTATGATAGTTTGACAGAATAATTGCACATTAAGTAATGTAAACAGAATAAAATATCGACAGGTTTCGTAAAATGCACGGGTATGATTTTACTACATCGTTGTTCTGTTTTTACGACATAATACAGAGGTGCTATAACTTAAAAACTATGTAAGCAGAGCCTGACAGTTTGTTTGTGAGTTTGTATGTGGCGTCGTAACTCTTCAACTCCTGAACAATCTGATTTTTTTTTTTACGCAGCAATAAAAAAATGTTTCAGAACTCATTTTTAAATCCCTACAGCAGAATATTCCTCGGGTATCCTAAACGGCGATCAATACGCAGGTTACTAATGTAAGAGGCGACGCGGCGGAGTTTAGGACTTGTACTAGACTTTTGAATTATTATTTAATACTAGAGGGAGGACTTCGTACGGGTGAAATAAATTAATGGAACCTTTTTGCTTCACAATATTTGGGTAAAAAGCATCTTATGCTTTAACCGGGGTCATACTTGACCTGCACACCAAAATTCATGGAAATATCTATATTTTTAGCGAGATGCGCCAACAGTGAAATACCGACGAATAAGTAAAATTCAAAATGCTATTTACTTAAGGATTATTACTTATTAGTATTTCCCCGCGGCTTCGCCCGCGTTGTTCCCGTTACTGTCCCAAGGAAACTATTAACCGGGATATAAAGTATTCTATGTTTCAATCCAGGACTTGGTCTACTTGCATGCCAAATTTCAGCTGAATCCATCCAGTCGTTACCCCGTTATTTAGTAACAAACATAATACAAATGGGTCAATTGCAGAAAAAATGGACCTTTTACTTTTTGTGTCTGATCATGGTGTGTCTTATACCATTTTACTCAGAATCATGAGCACTTTTCATTTATGAAATAAAAAAAGTGGCCCAAAATGGCCCAACTTTTCCATAAAATTTTGAATTTATCAGTTTCGTTACGATTTTCTCCAATATTTAGTTTGGGCGTAACGAAACTGAGAAATTCAGGAAAAGTTGGTCAGGCGGTTTTACATTTTCTTAAACATCTCATGAACAAAATGATTAATTATTAAACCTAACTATGAATTTAATGTTGACACCAATAGAGATTTCTGCATTTCATAACTACAAATAGGGATACTTCATGTCATTATTGATTAGGTCAGAATCTTACGATATTTTTCTGGCCTTTAAATAACAGTATTTTATGCAACAGTTGTATAAGTAGGCTCAAAAAATGCGAATGGCGCGAGTTGCGATACGCGGCGGCGAGGGCGGCAACGTTGCATACAAAACTTTTTCTACGACTAGGTTTTAAAATATAAAATACAAAATTAAACATAAGCTCGCAAACAAGGCAAATATGACATAATGTCAATGGTAAACTTTTTCTTAATTTGACGTATACTCGCTAGTGACACGCAGTGACAATATTAAAAATATTTTTTTTATGTTATGAATTGAGTTCGGAAAGTTTTGTTTTTCTTAAAAACCGTAGGAATTTAATTGTTTGTTAAGTTGGTAGTTGTGCATTTTTATCGTAAAGTTAGAATTGAGCGCTTGATCCTTGACCTAAGTTTAACCTAGATTTAGAAATCTGTGGCTGCTAGCAGTATCGTTTTGCGACTATAACGACACTAGTGCTGTTATGGGGAATAGAGTATAGACTTCTCTGAACTCATATTATGTATGTTCTTATATTAGTGTTCGTGACCAAGTAAAAGACAGATAAAATTACAGGAGTAGAAAAAGTACTTTTTATAGAGGAGTATGAAGGGCCTTTGAACCCTTACTCCTTCTGGGCCCTAGAAAAGTTTATACCTACGTGAAGTACAGTTTATACCTAAAATACACAATCGACAAAAGGAACCGAGCGACTTAAAATAAAAGTGAGTAAGTACGGCGACAGGCCTAGCGACAAAGAAAACTATTTTCCGTACAAAGACGGATTAGGGTCGCCACTGCATAAAATATGTACACGAACAGTCTCGAAAATACTTGCGAATTCAAACAGAAGCCCTTCAACCGACGAAAAAACATTCACAAACTCGCTTGGTAGTTTTGCTATTACTTAAAATTGCCAACCTTCATCTTATCAAATATCAGAATAAATAAATCCATTATTATCAAAAAAATATATATAAAAACACCAGAATTCAAATTAGTTTTCCTTCTTATAGTTGCGAAGTTACTTACCTAGCTTATGTCAGTATTAAGCAGTACTACAATACGTGACGTCATGTACCATGTACATGTACTAACCCGCGGCTTTGCCTGCGTTATTTCCGTCATTATACCACAGGAACTCTTTATCGAGATAAACTTGGTCTACTTGTTTGCCAAATTTCATTTAAAACTATCTAATTGTTATCGCATTCTTTACGCATTGTAACAAATTTAAACCTCCAAACATCTTCACAAACTTTCACATTGTGTCTTTACTTCTTTATTGAAAGAAAGTACATTAAAACAAGAACAAATACAAACAAGATAAAATTTAAAATCTTAAAACTAAATAAACCTAAAAACTAAATTAAACTACCTAAATTAAAATACCTAATAGTACATTGTGTATCAAGGGCGGTAAGAAAAGAATTACAAACGAGTGTTTATTAAAAGTCCGAGGATTTGTGATTAGTCAATTTGCCAAACGTTGGTTTTTAAATGAATATTTGTGAAATGTTTCGATACCAGGTTTTGTATGTAAGGGGAGATTACAAAATAGTCGTGGCACTCTTGATTTTATCCCTTTTAATAGGTACCGAAGACATATTAATATCAAGAAAAAATGCATTAAGGAATTGGACGCGCCTTAAAGGGCGGGTGGCTGACTCAATTTTGGAACGAAGGAAAAGGCACGTCCTACGGGAGCGATACTCAACTTACTTAATATAAGCAGTTCGCAAAATAACGAGTATTAAAAGGAGACACTTCGGCAACATTTTGTTAGGAACCGACATCGTTGGTTAAGATTAAGGGTCAGAATTATTTGTCTTGATACGATTTATCTTCTTCCTTTAGAATAATACAAGGCCAAGTCAAATCTACTTACTTTAAGATATCACATTTTTAAATAACAGCAATTGTTATAGGTATCCAATAAAGCAAATAAATAGAGTTTAATACTTGTTCATAATGTTATTTTGTTCCTATAAATACATATTTGGATTTTGCATAGGACTTGACACTCATTTAGATCTCCATTCTTTTTGCATTGTCTCGAAACAACTCTCTCTCTCTCTATTTCAGATACTTGTCCATGTTTTTTATTTCACGCTCCTTACCGATCGTCACTAGGGTACCGATGAATTTTCTGTTTGGTCCAATTCAAAAAGAATCACAATAAACAAATGCCGCGAGAAGTTCAAGAGCAAATTCACCAAAGGAAAATAGGGTGAGAGTACGTACATTGGCGTGACAGTATCTGCAATAGGTACGACGAGGCTATCTTATTGTCGCCAATAAACGTCAATCAGCAGACAGACACACGTATCCACGTTTTCATTGAATACATACACAAAGTCACATAACCATCATAGCTGGGAAACTAATTCGGAAACAGTCGTATACATTGTCGCGTTCACGTGTTTGTTGGTTAAGTGACTTAAAATAGATACGTAACCTACTTTTATTACAGGCTGAGAGTTTACTACCGCGAAGCTAAGGGTTTATTGAATATTTTAATATGATACCGGGTTCGGAACTTTCGGTTTCGTGTCAGTAATACAGAAACATCCTAGTCACGTTTTGGCAGGGCTCAAATAGAACATAGGTTTTGCAGACTTACTTGGGTTAGGTTTGGGTCTTTTTGGCCAAATTTTAAAAGCGATAAAGTCGTTTTTTGATGACTGTTTTATCAATACGGATATAAGTAAGTTAAAAGAAAGCACATGAAAAGTAGGTACTTCCAATGTGGGCATATCATGATATAAATAAATATGGTTTTACTAGTATGTGTTAATATAATTAGCTACATGATGTTTTACTTTTAAATGTTGTAGTAATACCGCGGTAATACTGTATGTGTATAATCTAAAATCTAATTCAAATGACCCAACGTCATCAAACACTACTCGCAACAATACATTCACATGACACAAATGGCTTAGGGGCATTAATTAATTTAACTCACAACTCTGTCAGATTTAATATGTTTTGGGTGTAATAATTCAAAGGGCCTTTGTGAAAGCCGCCATTTTGACAATTTACTAGGCACCGAGTAATCATTCAAGCGGTTTTTGCTCTCCAAAGATCTTTGAAACTATCAACACAATCACGGATCCTATTCAAAAAATACTCGCAAAATTCTAAAATAATTTGTAATGCAGGTTGTAGGCTAGTCAGTTGGAACTAAAATGAAGTTAGGGACCGTGATCCCCAAAAAGAAAAGGACTAAAAATCATCAAATAAAAGTCATCAAGTAGTATTGAATTAGGTATGTGGCAATTTAAATATATTACAGATGTAGCTCCAGAGTATGTATTAGAACAATATCTAATTATCAATAGCAACAAACAACATGTTCAAATTGTTCAGAAGCCCGCTGTTCACCGATACGTTTACAATAGCTCTATCATAACTATATACAGTCGCCATCAGATATATCGTAACGGGTGAAGTAGTCAAATAGTTCTTTCAATAAAATCCTTTACCTACCTACACAAAGTAATCTGTACTAATCCCACTTTCCACTAATATTATAAATGTGAAAGTTTGTGAAGATGTTTGGATGTTCAGATGTTTGTTACCTAATAACGGGGTAACGACTGGATGGATTGAGCTGAAATTTGGCATGCAAGAAGACCAAGTCCTGGATTGAAACATAGAATACTTTATATCCCGGTAAAGAGTTCCTTTGGTACAATAACGGGAACAACGCGGGCGAAGCCGCGGGAAAATGCTAGTAAGTGATAAATCAGTAACGCAGCCAAGCGCCAAATATTTTAAGGTTCTCTGCGCATGTCCTGTAGTAATTTCAACTGAGGCTGAAGGCCCGACGCGTTCCAGGTGGTCTTACGCAAAAATATATATCAGTATCATTTCGCGATCCCAAAGGGTGCGAGGCCGAAGGCCGAGCTCCTCGGGAAGTGTTCTATATACCGCAGTAAATACAAGCGAAGCTAAAGGGAAGAAGCGCTCCAGGCCATTTTATACAAACCGTATAACAAATTAGACAATTTTAACGAGTGTGAAGACTGGCAAGCTTCTCTGCAAGCGTTTTATATTCCCAGGAAGTCCAGCGGAGGCGGAAGGCCGAGAACCGCTTAAGGCCAAAGCCATACTTGAGTCTCATTTTCAGAAGCCCGAAGAACGAGCTGCAAAGCAGATGACCGAGCTCATTTGCAAGAACCTGTGTTCTGAAGTAATATGCAAAAGTCATGAAACATCTCACGCAAGCAGAAATCTTGTCATAGTCTTTTTCGTAGTCAGGTGTAAATTTTTAGCTTTATTTTTATCTGTAGCACATTTCCTTATAGTTACGGCTATGGAACCCTACACTGAGCATGATCCGACATGCTTATGATCCGATATCTTGGTTATGTTATTGAAGCTATTAATGTCGCAACCACTCAATTAAATGAGTTCCATCGGGGATATTAACGCTTATCGATATACGAATTGCATAATGATGAAGAATAGTGCTCCCTTAATTTTAGCCCGTAAATTAATAAAATGTAATATCTTACATATTATGGAACTGGATTCATAAAGCGTGCAATTCACAATGCACAATTTCGTTTACACACATGCCCCAAATACTACATAAAAATGAACATTATGCTACAGACACGCAGACGTCATAACATACTACCTTAAATAAAATTGGTGAAATGCTTCTATGGTATTGCATTATTATATTTAGAGTCAGTATAAAAATAAAAAAATATCAAATATATTTAAATAACTAAATCAATTATTCCAGTTTCATTAAATGGACAACAAATTCCGCTTAAAACACGGCCAACTTGACAAAACTCTATACTTAAAGCGTAAAATAAAATGAATCACTCAAACTTTCCTTGTAAAAAAAGTACAATGCTCAGATAGGGGTCCAAAATACAAGGAAAAGGGACACGCAACAAGTGCTGACAAAGACAGCGTTCGCGTTCATTACACCGGCCCAGTTTATTAATGCCTTTTCCAGTTTTGTCTCTTCATTTCTTAGAAAGAACGGAAATTAAAAATGTTTACGCATCTAAAGTTATAAATACTTTGTTACTTATTGCTCAATGTTCGTCCATATTTGACGAACTACAGATGCTTACCTCGATAATAGAAAAACTCTTAGGCGAGATAGTTCTCAATACAAGCTAAATACACATTGCACTTGATTTACCCAGAGATGCTAAGTCTGACTGAATAAATGCTAACATATGCCTGAAGTTAGATGACAATTGAAACACGTCAATTTTTAAATAAGGGTTTGGTAGGTTATTTTTTAAAATTGATCAAAATATTCTTGCGAGCAGCTACAAGTCAGTTATAGAATTTAAAAAAAAACTGGAAGACCTTCCACGAAAACTGAAATAAACCTTATTTTCTACCAAAAGGGTTATATATAACACGCTTTCATTAATAAAATCAAGTGGGGCTTTTCTCGGTAACTCTGTAAAATAAGGAAAGGCGGGCGGTTTTTTTGGACTGTCTCGAATGCAATACGCATACCTCCCAGACCATACCAAGCCTTTAGTGGGGGATTATGTGGGACTCTTCCCTTAGGAGGGGCACTAAAAATACACCGGTGATGAGCCTCTGCAGCGGGGCCTGTATCTGTGACCCGTTGCTGCACGTCGGAAAGAAGTCTGGTATTTCGTTTTCAAAAACAAAATACAATCATAGTAATAAACGTAAGCCACACGCGGATATAATCATATATTCAAAAATTTTCCATTGCAAGCCATGAGCCGCTAAAAATCCGCGAATGTTATGAAACCTATCAAATGTACACTCGCGTAAATAATTCGCCGCAGCGTATCACGCTGTCAGCCGAATATTGTTGCCAGCTCAGCAGAATAGTGCTGTGTAAGTCCTGGTAGAACAGCATATTATCAATCATTATGTTGAGTTTGTTATAGACTAAAGTCTGCCCGCAGCTTTATAGGTAAGTATGCAAAAATCCATGAGTTACTTGCAACCGCCAGCACTCCTCTATGCTAGGATGCAAAAATTAAACACAACGAATAATTTTAATACGACTGCCTAACCTTTACAGGTGACGTGTACAACAAAACGTTACCATACATATTCCTGGGTATGATCCGCATGATCTGGGCATTTTGGAAGCATTCGGTCATAGTGAGTACCATCGAGCCCATATAAAGCATCACTTATGTGAAACTATGCACGTCTACTAAAGTTTGTACATAAATTGTGCATTAATGTTTTTCTATAACCTCCCACTATAACTCCCGTGTAAGTAGTCAATTGTAAAAGATACGATACTGGGAATAACATTCCTTAACATATGTAAAACATGGAATTCAGGTATTATCTCACCTAACCTCAATTACTCGTCACTAGCTCCAAACAAAGGAAAATTCAATAGGAACAAGTCACCCACTATGTCAGTCAGCCTAAATTTAGTTCTGTCAGTTATTACTCCAAAGTTAGCGTTTCGCATGAACACAACTTTACAACTAGCTTATAACTCGCTTAAAATCAACGGTGTTGCTCAACTTCAGAGAGGATTTCCGGTCAACAACAATTTTCTGACAATTTGATTTCACTAAAGTTGTGTCGGTTGATAAGCCAAAGATTTGCTTTGTTGCTTTAGAGTTACGGACTTTGGGAATTGGATTTTGAAATTAAATTTTAAGGACGAATCCATGGCACTATTTAGTGTAAATAAAATTCAGCATAGATAAAATTTCATTTTTTCTGACACAAGAGCTTATTTTTTTAAAAGTTTCGGACTTTAGAAATTGGGTGCTGTTTAATTTCAACAACAACTTTAAGTATAAATTCGACGAACTACAAGTTTATTTTAAAATTAAATATAAATAATTTTTCACCACATTACAGGCAGTAAGTGGCCTTTTACTGCACGATTTCCTGGAGAGAAAATCCCCCTTGCTGGCCAGATGATGACGTACCACAAAGAATATCCAGACTGCAAAAACCTGCGATAGAAATTTATTTGTTTTATAATCGTGTTGTCATGTGTTAATAATGGCTTGGCTTCTCTGTAGTCGGATAAAAATATAATTTACATATGCACTTCACACGTAGGTATACGTGTAGGTTTACCTACAAATTAGACGCTAAAAGCGGCTTACAACCACCCTTCTCGCTAAACGCAGATCTGTACCCTTCTTCACCCTTAATCCGTATCGGTATTATACGTTTTAAAAAATTCATAGGTCATTTTTGTTGCGGAAATGGGCCCCTGTAAACATCGGATGGGATAAAATAAACTTCCTCGTGCATATGTTGCGGATTAAAGTTGAAATCGGGTAGTCTTACTCTGCCTGTTCCTTCAAGTTTAAAACCTTCTTAAAATGCATTTACGTTTGGCTGTCAAATATTCAGTGAAAAATAAAACATCGGCCGCAGTAATCATACTACTTATGCGTAAGATAACATGATGAACTAAATATTAAATATTATAACATTATTTGTACTAATACCAGAAATACTGCAATAAATGTTTGTACGAAAAGTGACGCCTTACAAGTCTAATCAAAAAGTTTTAACCGCTACCGTCAAAACCTCCAACTTTGCCCGCATTTGACACTTTTTTGGCCGCTGGCAAAAAAATACGTGTATTAATCAGAATCGCTGCTAATGTTCGTTTAGTAAATACAATTTGGGTTAGCAAATTATGCTTGAGAACATTAATCTTCTTTATACTTTCTCTATAAAGAAAGGATGAAGAGGTGGGCAAAGTTTAGTACAAAAGTGCCCAACTTTGCCTCTTCAATTTCTAAGCCATTTTAAGACTTAGGTATGTGTTTGAGGTTTGAAGCTAACACACAAAATTGGGTAAAGATGCGGAGGCCATCCTAAAAATGTACCTACCAACTAACTTCGGTTCGTCTGCAAATTGGGTGGGCAATGTTAGGTAGACATTTTCTAGAATCTTCATACAATGAGGCCTAGGGCTGCCGCAAATCAGATGAAATCATTTTCATTACTTTTCATGTCTTTATTTAGGAAGGTAAATATAAAAAACACAACAAACATTAATTTTTTTCTATTAACTTTACATCATCAGGTATATATATATATCAGGTTTACTATTGGAAGGCATAAAATCATTAATACTAATATGGTTACGCATAATTGCTTTTCGCCGAAAATGAGATGCGCATAAGCCTCATTACGCATAATTTTTTACGCATAACATCAAAAAGCATAAATACAGAAAGCATAACCGTCATAAAGCCTAACAACAAAAAGCATAAGCATAAATAGGCATATTAATCAATTGGCATCATATCAAAATGCATACCGCTATTATCCTATTCAAAAATATACCTCGAACACAAAATCATGCCGAAGCGTGGCATAATAGATTCGCACATTTTGTGGGAAAACATCATCCCCACTTCTATTACTTAGCAAAAATGATTACCCAAGAAATAACACACCAAATTACACAAATAGAACGAAGAGAATTTGGGACAGAACCACCACCAAAAAAGAAAAAATACCTAATTAAACAGCAACGTATATACAACATTATCAGCAAGAAATAGTACATTACTGCAGAGGCCGGGAAGTAAGGAATTGGCAGCCGAGTACATATAGCTGGCCGAGCGAAGCGAGGCCAGATAGTTACTAGGCCGGCAACCCCATTTCCCGCCGAGGTATGTATAGTGCTTTTCTCAAACATGCAATGAAATAAATAAACTTACTATAATAACCTTACTTAATATTGTATAACACAAACAAACTGGCTGTCAGAAAGTGACATTAGTGACATTATATCCATAGACAATGCAAATTCGGTCAAGCTGTTTCAGTTCACATTTTTACCGCGAATATTTAGATGAAATATTTTAAATATGTATTTTTGTGGTTTAGTTTGCAATTTATAATAATTGGAAATTGTGTATAATGTTTTATTTGTTATGTTCATGTCAATTTTAAATAAATAAAACTACAAAATATAGCAAAAATAGTTTTTTTTTTTTTTAATGGCTGAATGCCGTGATGCTGGGGCCCTAATAAATGTGGAATGGAAATTAAAAAAAAATACATTGCCGGCCTGTGTCAAGCCGCATAGGAAACGAGGTACTTTGTGGCCTATTTTTAGGCACGTAATGTCAACATTTCATGCCATGTTTGAGAAAAATGAATTTACTACAAAAATAGCATTACTACAAGCTATCGCCAGTAATCTGAAACTGCAATGAACAATCACCATTACAAATATATAATGCATGTATCAAAGGAAATATATATGTTGCAGCCAACTGGTTTTATTAGCCATTTGGTCAAATGCCTAGCATTTTCAAAAAATTATGACCCGCCAGCAGGTCGACGAAGCCCCGCTACGCGGGGCTTCTATTTCTGGTCTGAGGGACACAAGCTAACTAACAAACCTAACCTAAAATTTAAATGAAATGGCTAGGCAGTTAACTAAATGACTAATTAAGCTAGTTGGCGGCGACATATACATACAATAATAATAAATGCACGTTAACAACGAAAGTGAGTTTCATTCATTTAGACAACCGAAATTATGGATAATGACAGATATACCAAATAATGATTAGCCCAAACAATAGTATGCGTAATGTATATTCGCCAATACAAATTAGTCCAACTAAAATTATGCTAATAGCGTAGTATGCCAAAAAAACAGTAGGCCAAAATATTACTATGCGAAAGTACTATTATGCCAAAACAAATTATGCTAAATCAATTATGCGAAACAGCATTAGTCTAAAAAACATTATGCGATCCAAGAGGATCCCTATATATCATCTTCATCTGGACGTTTTGATTTTACAAATTTAAGATCACCTTTTTTGGAAGCTGTTTCATAATAAATATTTTGTATTTTTTTAATGATTTCAGTTATGCGGCCGATGTATTATTTTCATTTTTTTTCTGAGATAAGTAGTATCTTACTAGAACATTATCTCCTAGGTTGAACTCTCTTGTTTCAATATTATTTTGTTTTGATTGTTCTTGATCCTTTTCCCTCTTATCAGTTTCTTCAATATTTTGAGTCATTACTACCATTGCAAGTTAAATAAAAGCTTGTAAAAAAAGGATTTTTATTTGGACAAAGTCTTTTGTGATCTCGTGACAGGCAACTGTTTGAGGTTATGTACCTCACACTCATTCAATGTTAACACAGGATAACTTAAATTTTTACCATAGAAAAACTTGGCATTCTAGAGTATAAACTTTCTCAGATAAATGTAAGTATTTTTGGTTATATTTCCTTTCTTGGCAAGGATTGAACGGAAGGGTAAAGTTGAAGGATTTGGCGGTACATTTATTAAGCATGGTCTTAGTATATTAATATCTATGATATTAGATTTGGAAGATGCCAATCGAAGCTAGTAGGTACAAGTATAGCAGATGTTTAAACGTTCTGATTTTTGACTTTACTCTAACTCACACGCTCGTCTCATTTCGTCGCCCTAGATAGGAAAGTAATTGGTCGGCCGATCGCAGCGGATATTGTTTTCACCCACGCGACTTCAAAACCCTGAGCACATCATCTCTGTAACACGTCATCTACACTTAATTCGTCCTGTCCCATTCACTCTTGGCTGGCGAATATTTCGACGGAAAAGGATAGCAGAAATGAGATTCTGGGTTTTGTTTTTTAACACGAACCCTGCCTTGTCACTGACGTTTCCCATTTTGAGTACTTACCTACAGAACGATAAAACAGGGTGAAAGTGACGAATTACGGGCTAAAAATTTAGCCGAATAATGTGCTGTATGCCACTCAAAAAGAATTGCTAACAAAGAATACATATTTTTTACAATTCGCGTTATCTTTTTTTAAGTACCTACTTTAAAATTGACTAGGTACTTAAACAAGTGGGTAAAGTGACTAACGAGTTAATAAAAAATTTGAAAATTTTGACGGAAACTATAGACCAATATGAAATAACTATAAAACAAATATGGCCAATTATAATACTGATCACCGTTTAGTTAGTAATTTCAAAAATATAACATTCTTGGGAAATTAAATTAAGCAAAAGCTTTTATATTTATTTAGTTATGGAGTACCTGGCTTCCAGTAAATTGACATTAAACATTGACAAATCTAAAATAATCCGTTTTACTTTGCCAAATTCCATGATTCCACCTATGGAATCAGATATGGTGAAGGCTCACACTTGTACGACTGAAACCGGGACATGCAGCTGCCCAGCCCTGACTCTAGTCACCCATATTAAATATCTAGGAGTGATCATTGATCAGAAGCTGGACTGGCGCGCCCATATTGAAAGTCTTTGTACACGCTTGCGCAGACTAATTTATATCTTCAAAGAGCTCAGACACTCTGCTAGTTCTGACATTCTAGAATTGGTCTATCAGAGCCTATGCAAATCAATAATTGCCTACTGCATACCTGTTTGGGGCGGGACGTATAAAACTACCACACTCCTTGCAGAACGAGCGCAGAGAGCAATCCTCAAAGTAATGCTTTTTAAACGAAGAGATTATCCAACTGTCCAACTCTATTCAGATACTAGAGAGCTTACTGTTAGACAAATTTAAATTCTTCGTATTATTTTGCGCCAACACTCGTCCTTGCCAATTGATCACTCTACTGTTCTAAAGCGCCAGGGTCACTCTGTATGTGAAACTGTACTCTGCCGTACATCGTTTGCTCGTCGACAGGCAGCTGCACAAGGCTCTAGACTGTATAATAAAGTAAATAATTTAATATCCATTTATACCCTTACCATTTATGAAGTTAAAAACAGGCTACAGAATTGGTTGCAAACTCTAACGTATCACCAAACTGAAAATCTTTTGTTAACCCTTTCTTAACAATAAGCATTTTGTGACAACATAGTATATATATATTATATACTCTTTATGAGTATACTCACCGCATCTTATTATAGCCATACATTTAATTTGTTTTATTTAATTTTTTGTTCTTTTCATTACATGCAAAATTTTTCTTAGTATAATTTTTTCGTTTTAGCAAAAAAAAAACTTATTGTATAAGGTCAATTACGCTGTTACACTGTCCAATCTACATTCTTTATTCAGACATTGTCAGTCGAAGAACTCTAATCTCCTGAGACACAGGTTTCCCACCTAGTTCAGGGGTTGGAAAATCGACCTATGTTTATGTTTCTGTTGTACCAAATAAGCAGTTTTAAAATGTGTAACGTAAATTGTTAAGTACAATAAACTTTTTATTTATTTATTTATTTATACCATGATATTCATAAAGAAATCTAATAACTCCGATTCCAAAGCATGAAAGCTGTACAAACTGGCCGGCCACAGTTTAATATTTCGTTAGTGAGGAAAACGAAGTTTTATCAATGGGACCTACCCGGCCTAGCCCGCAGCGGTTTCCTTACGTGACCGGAAAATGCGCTATTATTACCTACACTTTATTTGTTGTATGACTAGAACTATATCTCCAGAGGCAAATATAGCTGCCACAATCTCGACGGTATCCAAACAATGTTGAATATAGACGGATTGTGTTAGATTATAACTTCGATCACAAATTTATGGCTTGGCCCGCTTTATTCCCGTTATTATCCCAAGGGATATAAAGTAACCTTGTTTTAGTCCAGGACTTGGTCTTCTTGTATGCCAAATTTCAGCCCAATGGGGCATTCCACGAAAACGTCTACTTTGTCGGCGACGTGACGGCTATGGCAGTGACGGCTATATACGTAATAAGTTTCATCGTGAAATCATTTTTCACATGGTCACATAGGTTTATTACCTACAGGTAATCAAAAAAGATAATAATTAGAGTCAAAGTGACTATAATATGTTACAAGAGTAAACATTAATTGTGAAGCACGCAATAAATAAACAGAGTGACAATGTAAATAAAATAAACCTACAAGAAAAAGTTAAACACAATACAATAAGCGTTAAGTTTCACCAATGTTCAAATAACTATAAAGATAACTTCTAAAAGCTACCGAAACTGGCGATACAAGCTAATAAAGGGATCGTTTAGCCAGCCACAAGATTTCAATTTTGCACGGGTCTTGTTTACCCTAATTTATAAGAATATAAGATCAAATGGGCCTGTGGAGAGGCTTTTATCAGCCGTGACCGGTGAAGTTATTCCAGGGCTTGCGGCACGACCTTACCGAGAGTTTTGGCTAATTTTAGGCGTATAAATTATTCGCAAGTTGCATTCAAACTGTATCTATGTTATGCATGGTATACGTTATGTATATTATATCATGTTACGCTCTGAACAGCTTTTGAAGAACTGATGCCGATCTTTGATAATAGTACTTGTAAATACACGATGCAAGTAGCTTGCAAATATTGAGGCACTTGCACATATTACATACATCGCTTAAACAATGGTATAAAGAAGTGTGCGGCTCCAGCAGCTCGAGCATGCCTACCTACCTACCAGTGCGAGCCACCCACGCAGGTAAACTAATATGTAACGCCTTTACTTGCTCCAGTTACTCGCACAGTGTACAGTAAGCCAAAGAAGTGGTCTTTACCGCTTTTCGACTACCTATATTGAAAGGTATTAGAGTTTAAAATGGTAGACCACTTTCACGTACAAGCACACTGAAATTGAGCGTTGGTACTACTGGCGCAAGTAGCACTTTTAGCTCTCTTTCTTTTCTCTACCTACGTAACGTACCTATCATGTACAAGTACCACAAGTATAGTAAGTACTTTGTGTACCTGACTTCGGTATTGAAAAGGGAGAGTTGTAACTTCACCCTCACATGTGAAGTGAAGTTGTGGGCAAATTCTTCCAATATATAAAAGAAAAAATATTATGCAGCATGTTATAGCTGAAAGGAAGCATTTAAACGACAATGCCGGTGCACTAAAAGAAATCTTTTATTTTATCTCGGTTGTATGGACACAATCCCACATCTAGGGCATGCAATACCGGTTTTACTTGTTGGACCAATACCGAAAAACTGGTATTATCCATACAAATTAAACCGGTATTGCATGCCCTACCCACATCCTTCATCTAGATTAGAGCAGGCAAGTATATAGTATGTTAAACTGTTATGGATTTTACTTGGTTATGTGTCAGACAACGATACGGTGTGTTTTTTAGATGGTACGGGAAACCCTAAGTGTACGGCCTGAGTGGCGAGCGTCGAGCGTCGCGTCCAGCGTCGCGTCCGGCGTGGCGGGCAGCGTGTACGGGTTTTGTGCAGCGTGCACTCAGGACACTCACATACATTTGTTTATGTTTAACATGAACGCCCCGCTGCACGCCCCGCTCGAGCGTACACTCAGTTCGTACACACCATACGCGCTGCAAAGAAACTTTCTTAAGTAAAATTAAATTTTGTAAAAAGTAAAACATTTTTTATTAATTTTACAATCACTATATTTTATAACGTAAGTTTAGTATTGTTGCGCCGGAGGTATACTTAGGTCAAAACTGCAAACGTGATTTTCCGTCCTTTAGATGTGTTTTCAGCAGGCTGAAAAGTGATTTCAGGCCGTTTCATAGGTCGCGCTCGGGTAGGGGTCGGGTTGCATAAAGTTTAAGGTCATATTTTTGATACGCATACGAGGATTCGTCATACTCATCATTACGCATAACTGTAAATAGTCATACATTTATGCGCATAACGATTTTAATCATAATGTTTATGGACATACTGTGTAATGGGCATATAGTTGATATGCATACATTTATTCAAGCATACTTTATAATGGGCATACATGGATTGCTCATACAACACTTTAACCATACTAAGTAAATGCATAAAATGCTAAACGCATAAATAGGTTGCTCATACAACACTTTAACCATACTAAGTAAAAGCATAAATTGCTAAACGCATAAACCTAATCTTAAAAGTTTTTTTAAAAGTTCTCTTTTATGTTGCGTCACAGTTCTAACCTAATATACTTTTCTGGCAGAGATGCGGTTATGTGTGAGATAACAGTTCTAACCTAACCTAACCTACTTTTCTGGCAGCGATTTGGTTCTGTGTGAGGTCACAGTTCTAACCTAACCTAACCTACTTTTCTGGCAGCGATTTGGTTCTGTGTGAGGTCACAGTTCTAACCTAACCTAACCTACTTTTCTGGCAGCGATTTGGTTTTGTGTGAGGTCACAGTTCTAACCTAACCTACTTTTCTGGCAGCGATTCGGTTATGTGTGAGATAACAGTTCTAACCTAACCTATTCTACTTTTCTGGCAGCGATTCGGTTATGTGTGAGATAACAGTTCTAACCTAACCTAACCTACTTTACTGGTAACGATCCGGTTATGTGTGAGATAACAGTTCTAACCTAACCTACTTTTCTGGCAGCGATTCGGTTATGTGTGAGATAACAGTTCTAATCTAACCTAACCTACTTTTCTGGCAGCGATTTGGTTCTGTGTGAGGTCACTAATATTGTGTAATGAGTAGAAATTAAAAATACTTCAATAATATAAATCGTTCCTTTTTTGAAGAACCATCGCAAGTCCATTATCAAAATTTATGCAATACGATTATATTATAATCATCAATATTATGGCTTGATAAATGTATGTAATTTACAATTATTACTAAAACCACTTATAATCATCAATGTTATGGCTTAATAAATGTATGAAATTTACAATTATTGCAATCATCAATATTATATTTATAATCATCAATATTATGACTAAATAAATGTATGACAATTTACATTATGGTTAAACCAATTATGACTCCGTATAATTATGACACGGAACAATTATGCCATAGGACAATTTATGCCAAAAAAAATATATGAGCGTCAACTTTATGCTTAAACTGTTATGACAATTAATAATATGACAATAGTTGTTATGCAACCAGACGGCCCCCCGTCGCGCTCATTCACATACTAGAAGATCGAAAATGTCGCCATATACTGAAGTGTACTTCAAAGGCCCATAAGGGATCCTGAAATCGCCTGAAAACGGGTTTTCAGGTTATTGCGCCATCTGATAGAGGGTGTCCTGAAACGGACTGAAAACATGTTTCAGGTGCCTGAAAACAACGGTACCCTAGTATTGAACTAAATGCGAAACAATGCGAATCTCGAAGCGAATTGTGAGAGAAGTGAATAAGTGCGTTGTAGTGAAGTGATTTAGTACAGTGTTTGTTTTATAAGTAAGCCTTGTTAATTAGTAATTCTGTAATAAAGTTTGCGTTTTTAATTAGTGGTTAATTGGTGTATTTTTCTATCACGTTACCTACCCCGCGAACTAACTTTTACCCATATGATTGTGCTAATGGACTAGTGCAGCCTTTGCTGATGATAGTACGCTTGTAAAGCTAGTGGCGATGTCATTCAGTAGAAAATAAGAAATGTAGGTACCTAAATATTACTTACAGAGCAAGCTCTTTAAATCACATGTAAAAAAAACAGTACAGAGACAAAAAACTACACAATTAAGACATTTCAGAAAACATGATGTATTCAGGCAAAAGGTAGTACGTAATAACTAAGTGTGAGCAAAATAAATTTAATAGTACTTAAGTTTCTAGAAAAATAAGCCATAAGATTTGAATGAAGGAGTAGTATTGTCTCTGGTTTTCAGAAGTGTGCTTATTGTAAGTACAACAACGGCACCGTGTTTGTAGGTGGAAACCGGTGAGGGTTGGGCGGGCGACGGGGCAGTCTGCCGCCCGACGCCGGCCGGCGTACACCGCAGCGCCGCACTGTGCCGCCCGCGCCTACAAACTTCGCGACATGTGTCGGATTATGGAACTGTGCTTGGTATAATAGCAAGGTAATGTTTAACAATACAGACTTAACGATGTGACGTGATAGTTCTCCAATTTTACGTTATGTGGTTTATTAAGCAAGGGTGTTTAAGTTTGAAGCCTACGAGTGCCTGTCTGTGGCATCGTAGCTCTCAAACGCCTACGATTTGAATGCGTAATTTTTAAAGATTTCTTTGCTGTTTTTATTACTTTGGTAAAGAATTAAAGGTTAGGGCGTTACCGGAAGATGTGGCAGTGCAGTGTTATTACTATTTGTGAAATATTAAACAAATGTTTACATATAGCATCTATTTGTCATCTGTACAATATAAAAAATCGGCTATGTCAGGTTTTTAGTGGGTATCTAATTCAGTCAATTTAACGCGTATAATAATAATTACTACTGAAATAAATTCACGATCAAAATGTTATTAATCATAAATTGCCATCATTATTAGTAAATGTTCCAGTTGAAACGTTGGATTGTCTACAAAAAAATATCCCATGAAGGTTGCATTTATTTCTTTTGAGGCACGAAACTCTGAAAACAGATAAACTTGACACCCCCTCTTTTTTAAAAGTCTATCGATAAGATAAATTGCCAAATTATATAACATTATGAAAAAATACAATGATACGAACGGTCAGGCCCGAAAATGGCTGATCGTAATTTAAAGACGTACTCACTGTGTGAAAAAATTAAATCTACCCCTTGTGTTGATCAAATTCAGTAAAAGTAATCGACTAAATACTTGTAACTAGATTTATGGCTAGTTACTACTAAGATACTCTTAGTCTATCTATCCTATTAGATAGGTACATTAATAAGTGAACCTTGATTATTATAAATAGAATCAGCTCTTCACAAAAAAACCTCACCCGAACTATTGTGCCGAGCAAAGCCTTATCGCCCAGGGACTAAAACATCTAATATTCTCAGAGGGTCTCTAGCCTAGCGTCAATATGCTTATAATTGCCGCCAAACAAATATACTTACTTAGTTGCGACGATATAATTATGACATTATATCACAGGACATGAATGATGGAGGCGATATCACGGCGCGTTGAAAAGGTCAGCGACACATTACCGGCACTCCAGTCACTCGGCCAGGGAATATGACCACTTATAATCATTACGTCGGTCGTTACAGGGGGCCTCCTTTGTTAAGAGATTGCCCGTGAGGAAACATTATGGTAAAATGAAGGAAAAATATCTATTTTGCTCCCATTTTATCATGCCGCTTTAAAGGACTGTGGAATAATTTATTTTAGGGGCAGGTTGCGAGAGAATTAAGAGACGTGGCATAAAATTTGCAGACCGTTGTTGTACAAACGCGCAAAGGTTGGATTGTCATGACATGACGTGAAGCACCGTAAATCCACTTAAAAGCGTACTTAATATTGTATTATAAATTGTTCCGCTTCCTTAATTCGCTTTAAGCAGCATAATACTTACCTTACCTGCCTACTGCAATATCCTCTTATTTCAGTTAGAAGACGTGCTTTTTGTAAAGCAGAAGATGTATAATTGAAGATATAAATAAGTAGGTAAAACTGATAAGAAAAATAATTCTAATAATTTAGCTATTGTCTTTGTATAATCCTGGTATCTACAAGCTCGATAGATTCGTCGAGCCGTATAACTTTTATTGTAATCTGACTTTCTACGAGAGAGTAATAATTTTAATTCTTTTTGAACTATGGTGTGGTTAAAAGATTTTAGAAATCTTTCTCAACTATTTTATATCAAAAATGGTTGACACCCGTTCCAAAGTTTTTACGCGATGCAAAAATAATCATACAAAACGTACCTACTACGAGTACTTAATTCTTCGGTAAACCTTGAAAATTGAAAAAAAAAATCAAGTTTAAGGCGAATTTTGACCGACCGTTTTAACAACTCTATATAGGAAAATGGAACCAACGTTGATGATTACATCTGAAGCGGCTTCCTTGCATCACTGATCATGTGGGACGTCATTAAAGTACGAATAGTTTTTTGGATCCATCGTTCTGGGGCTTTCAGATCACTGACGTTTTCCAATTAAATGAAATACGCTGTCCAATCAATCCGCAAGTATTCGACATGCTATGTTCTACTTTCAGTTTACCTAATATGAATTAGTTCCGTAAACGCCATCACAATTTTTAACCAAGATCTACAAATGTAATAATCACAAACACATCCGTTGGGAATTTAGGGCAGGCGGGATAAAGAGATTTAATTATTTGTAAATTTTCATAGCCTATTTACATGGTCTGTCAAGACAATACAATATGAAAGCATTGTATAAGCCCTATTATCTTGCTGATATTAAAATATACGAGTATCTAGACTGAACTGTGATGTTTTAATATTAATAACGGCGTGGGAGTAAGACAATAGAACCGACAAGGTATGTAGGTATTTATCCATTAAACTCTTGACTTGGATCCCGAGGGTGCTGGGTGATAGCATCCCACTACGCTTGCTCTACCTTCGTGCCGGTCTATTCAGTTAAATGCGTCCCTAAAGCGTATCACATTTTCATTTTCACTTGCGTCCAAGTTTGAAATGTGCGTAGGGGAGACCGGGTATGGTTGTCTCACGGGTTGGTTGTCACAGCAGCCATTAAATAATACGACAGGAAGGAATAATTGCATCGCTCGGTGTTAAAAGATCGCAAGAGCTTCACCTCCTTCCCTACTTCACCAATCCTACGGTTTCATTCACCTACCTACGGTCTAACTGTTAAGTTATTGAAGAGATTAAAATAGCCCCTCTTATTCACTTTTACTTACGTATGTAATGTACATACATTTAGCATTAGCCTGTAAAAATGTATCCCGCTACAAAAAAACCAAAAGCCTTTTAATTAGATTTTCGCAATTTGATTATTGCAGCAATCTCTAGTCAGTCTGCTAAGGATCCACCTAAATTCTCTAGCTATCTCGTCGGGGTTTATGAACAACAGTTTATACAATTGTTGACTAATGTTGAATTTTACAACATAATATAGTCACATGGATTAGAAAATACTAAATTATCATAACACAGAAGAAAAAAACAAAAAAAAATATAAAAAATATAAATTTATGCGACCACAAAGTATCAAAAAATCGATATTTTTTATAGTCTTAAAGAAAAATTTAAGTCAATTTCAAAATGTTTCAATAACACTGAAAAAATAAATGTATGACAACTATGTGCTTAAACGCAATTTTTCGTGCTCAAATTGGCAAAATATTTTTTCATACAGACTTAGTACAGCGAGGACAGGGTGCGTCCGTTTTGTATTGTATGGGCCTTTTTCAACGCTCGCTTTTGATTGCAATTTGTGGCTGTTATAGTAATCCAAGTGTAGTAGTTATATGTATATATTTGTTCCTCATAATAGTAGAATCCATTTACATCAGAAACAAAATTTAGGACACAAGCCTATTCCAACAACAATTTTCTAAAAGTCTAACTACGCGGTGCTTCGTTTCACATCCATATTTAAACCATACCCTAGAGTCTATTAAGACCCTCGTAAACCCTAAAATTACTCTTGGGCTCAGTTTGTCTTGTTGAATCAGTAGGAACATTGCTTATTACGCATATAGATTAACTTATCTATGTTATGCAAACATGGTTTATATTACGTGTCGTACCTATTGCTTTCATGACATATTAGTAAGTGTCTTTCTTCGAATAAAATCATTAATATATGGAAAAATCGATGATGATTCACTGATTAAAATTGTCAATAAATCTCACTGCATTTTCTGATGTGTCATAGATATTGATAGAAAATGCATATTACTTAAAACAATTATAAAGGAGTATCACACTACTACACGTTGTTACTTTATGGAGCAACATACCCCAACTAGACTTTTGCTAAAAGTTGTACCAACCATTGAATATAATAAAATTTTCTGTTTTTCCGCCCACGTCGTTACGTAAGCCTCTTGTCAAGGGTTTGTTGTTGCAACTGTCACGTTGCTCTCCGTCGCGCATTTTAGTTCGCAGCTTAACTGGCGGGCCATGTGGAAAAAGTCGTTTTATATATATATATATAATATGACAGTTAATTTTCCTACGATGTGCTATGCCGCATATGTGCACATTAAACTATGTATTTATCAATAGATCTCGAATAGAGACCACAAACTATGACACGACTACATATATATTTATTAATTTCTAAATAACGGGAGCCCTATGATGTTTGCCTTAATACTTACATAAAACACAGGATTAATTCACAGGAGACGAAGAATCGAAATCGAACTCCTTAAAACCATAAGCCCTGAATCACTTTAATAATTTGTAGATAGCAATGTGCGTTCTTAATAGGGCCAGAGATTGAGCTCTAGACATGAATTTCAGATGCGGGTTAACGCAAGTTAATTGAATCAGCTTTGTTAGGTGCTGACCGATAATCAAGAGTTATTGCATACAAGATGCTCTTGACAGTCAATTTACTGAAGTATGTCTATCGTCTACTTACCTCTTTATGAGAGAGTTTGTGTTAGCCATCTCCCCATCCTCCATCTCTTTCATCTTCAGATGCCATCAGTTTGGTCTCCTCTCTAACGACAGTTAAAAACTGAATACAGAAACAAAACTCTTTGATTTGTCAAATCCAGAAAATGTCACCCATTGTTAACCTCAAATATGAAAAGGTAAAGCCAGAATTATTAAACTACCCGTTAAAGCTGAAAACTTGGTCCAACTTCAAAAAAAAAGTAAAACAACTTTTAACAAAACCGGGGATCGGTAGAAAGTTTGTAAGAAAGGATTTAGCCGGGCGAGTTGCAGGGGGAAGACTCGGCAAGTAGGGTCGCAGCTCAAAGTGAATCCATTAGGCAGCCGCATATCTCGAGTGGTGATTATATTTCCTTCCGAAGTATTAACCTATATTAATCCATTTTTCATATAATTCGAGATGAGAGCATGATAAAACATCGGTAATCTGTCACTAGTACACTATATTCGTACTTATCTTGTATCGACAACTGCGTATTAAACAGAATAGGTCAAATAAAATCGGATAAAGAATAACTCGGAACAGTTTAAATGGAAAAATATACCTATCTGAGATTCCAGCGGTGGCACTCTTAGAATGCCGAAGTAATTTATAATGAGTCTTTTATTATAAACCCTCAAATATGTGCATTATGCTTAAAAATTGCATACATCTTACATTGTTGAAGCGAGGAGGTACTTCTGAAAAGATAATTTATGGATGACCTCTTAATGGCCTCTAAGTAAAGCCAATTCACACTAAAAGCTTATCAGCGTTTGGCAGATTGACCACAAAACCACAAACAAAAGGCATTGAGTCGCCCAAATGTTAATGCCACGGGAGGGATAAGTTACTTATTCCGCAGAAATGAGTGCGAACCCACTTTTGTGTACTGAGGCTTTCCTAGCACTGTACGGATAGAATTCAATTTCATCTGTTTGCTTTTGCGTCTCTCGGCAAATCTGGTTTCCCAAAATGATACGAAAATTATTTGAAAGTATATATGTAGGTAACCTTTACTTATGGTACCTCTATAACTCTATATGTGTAGGGGGAGGGCATTTCTCCAGAAATATGTCTGCGACTCATTCATCTGTCTCCATATATTTAGTATGAAAAAGGGCCAGATGAATGAGGTGACCGCAGACATATTTCTGGAGAAATGCCCGGGAGGTGTGCATGAAAGAGCCAGTTTCAGGAATCAGCTCATTTTAATAACTAAAACACAATAAAACTACATAGTTTATATTTAAATTAGAAATTTGTTTATTGCTCTTCAGCATACAATCATCAAATATTACTTAAAGAAATATTTTCATATTAAAATTTACCCTTAAAAAAAGAGAAAACGGCTCTTTCATGCACATCTTCCCCTGTGTATATGAAGGTGTATTCAAATCAGCAGTTATTAAATTATTCCTTGATCTCTGTTTAACTAATACTTATATCAGGACAGTTGAAGATAGAAGAGTTTGGTTGGTTCCATTTATTGTACCTTTTGTTTATACTCTACATATTTTAAAATAAAGTCTTTAAACTTAACTTATATTACTTCTTTATCAATTTTTCAATCAATCAAATACTGAGTACAGTTATCTAGATGTCAGGCCTATGCTGTCAGCAGTTGAACATTGAGCACTATCTTGATCCATGACCGTGATAGATACATAGTCGAAACAAACCAGTGATTGACCCTATTATCACCTTATAATAAATGGCTACGTACCGATAATTTAGCACACTGCTTCAGTACCTGCCTGTTCACCATACTGACTGAAATAAATTGAATAACCATGGTAAGCGCAAAGCTACAGCATAAAAGTTTTGAACGGATAGGTTTTTCCAGACTGCTATGGATGGTGTATTCTTGTCTTGTCGTTCAGAACAAGACCATAATCGCTTAGTGAAATTGTCTTACCAATAAGTCAAAACACCGAACCCTACTACCATGTTGCTACCTATTTACGCAAGGGACACGTGTGCAGTGGACTCAAGAAGCGAAAACTGTTATCTCCCAAAACGACTGATTTGTAGGTATATAACGTAATGTTTATATGATGTTGCCGGCGATCATAAGAAAAAACAGTGTACCTAGGATAATTGATGGCACCCTGAACTGAAACAATTATATGTCAGTTGCCCTGGCCGTCCGTCATTGTAGGTTCCAAATAACAGTATTGAATACCAATTTTGCTTGGTAATTTGAATTTAAATTACTTCATTTCAGGTTGCGTGCGTGACAGAACCGAACTCATTTATACGGCAAGGAGTTTATTGCAAGTCCTAGAGGCCAATGACCCGAGTATCGATTTTTATACAAGATTTTTTTTTTTGTATAATCCCAAATTACTTTATCATCAATTTACGCCTTGACACCAAATTTCAAGTTATGTGAACGATTGAAAATAGGATATGAACTAGAAAGATTAACCCAAATACACATACCTACTTACTTATTACCTAACAAATGAATTAATATAAATGATTGCAGGAATCTTTCCACAATTTGAGATAAATTTTTAGAAAGTTTATAAATAAATTTAGATATTTTTTAATAAATGTGAAAATCTCCGATACCTTACAAAATGGGACAATTCAAACAAATATTTGAAGGCGGATCACCGCCGACGTCAGGGTTAGCCGTAGCTTCGTGAGGAGTTAGCAGCGGAGAAACAGGAACAGAGGCAATTCGTCGCTTGGATTCGTGGTGCGTTTCCGTTGACGTACGAAAAAGTCATCCGTAAAACAGCAAACCAACGATACGACGCTTTGCCAGAATGACAGCTTGTCAATCTCGTTCCAAAATAGCATCAAAGAGGCGCAATGCGCCGTCATATTTATTCGTCATTACAACAATTTATACGTAAATATCCAGATCATGTTCCTTTCTGTCGTTTACGGATGGTGTTTTCTATTGCTCGACAATTTATCTTTCTGACAGTTCATACTGTTGCCAAGCGCTTACAATAGTAGTAAATTGGCTGTCGGTAAAATAAAATCGGAACGAGAAGGCTCAGTGCATGGCGACGTCGCCGCCAAGTCGATGTTACGGCGCCGTTACTGGCGTATTCACTTTATCTACTCGTGAACAACGCTTAAACCCAGTTTATTCTACAGGTACCTAAATGATGTGCGCATTTTTTTTAAGCAATGTGTCTATTATAGAAAACTCTGGTTTCACTATGACCGCTAAAAGTAACATCATGCAATCGTCCACTTCCCTGATTCGCACCATCATGTCCTTATTTCTCCGCATCCAACCGCTTCGCGGGTCTTTTTAGGTCGGGGTCTCTCAACTCCGAGCATAGTCCTGTCCATAACTCGCTGAGCAACTTATAATTTGTGGACGAGGCCTTTTGCGAGTTTTCATGTCTTGGCCTCGGCCTCGTAAGTGAGGATCAGAAGAACGCAATGGTCAAAGGCTTTTGACTTGAGGCACCAAACTTGCCATATACTTGCTGCCCAGCCCAACTCTACTCTTCAGTTATTGTCGAAGTTGTTCCTAGTTGGACGATCTGTCCTAGATACGAGTAAGTGTACATCTGAACAATTTCGATACTAATACTATCGATGGCAATAAGCAATTAAGCACTGTACTGGGTTCACGAATGAATTGAACATGACTTTAGTCTTATCCAAGCCAGACCCACCCGTCTGGAAGAAACAATTACACTCTGCTCTGCTGTTAGGCCGAAACATATCCGTCAAATCCTCCAGCGATTCAGTTATACTGACTATGTCGTCTGCGAATCGAAGGTGTGAAATGTATTTGCCGGTTCTATTGTTTCCCCGTTCGTTCCAGTCCAGCGTTTTAATTGTTCTGAAGATACGTCTGTGCCCTGAAACAGTTTTAAAAACCGGCCAAGTGCGAGCCGGACTTGCATACGAAGGGTTCCGTACCACCGTCGCGCAAAAAGACGCCAAAAAACACATTTATTGTATGGGGACCCCTTTTTATTTTTAACTTTATTTTGTTATTTGTTGTTACAGCGGCAATAGAAGTACATATTCTGTGAACATATCAAGTATATACTCGTACCTATTACCATCATTAAAATCACGCAAAAAGGCGCCAAAAAAACACGTTTCTTGTATAGGGACCCCCTTTTATTCATAATATGATTTTCTATTTATTATTTGATCTCTCAGGGACAGTAGAAAACACTGTGTAAAAATTACAAGTCTCTTTCTATTACATTCAAAAGATACAGTCCTGTGACTGATCGACACAAACACGTTTTTTTGTATGGGGACCCTCTTTTCATTTTCATTTTATTTTGTTTTTATTATTTGTTGTTCTAGTTTTTGTAGTTCCAAAGCTAGAGCCCTGTGACTCACCGACAGACAGACGGCAGACAGGAAAGGCTTAGTAATAGGGCATTTTTATTTTAAAATGTATGGTTAGGCGAAACTTAAGCTATGTTTAAATTCCGTCTAACCTGTCAGTCTTTGACGAAATATATGGAGTTTGACACTAATCGTCCGTGCTAACTGACAGTTAAGAGGACACTTTAAATAAAAAAGCCCAACAGGGCTCCGGTGGCACCCTTTGGGTACGGAACCCTAAAAAACAGTCTCCCTGTCTAACTCGTACAAATACATCGATGTAACGCTAATCCACTTAAAATTGCTGAAGGAACTCCGCGAGTTTAGAACTTTAGAAATGTTTTATCACCTTTCTTTAAGAACAGGATAACCACACTTCAAGACCACACCGGCGTTGTACCTTTCTGGAGTACAATATTATTAAGACAGCTTCCCAAGTTGGTCTAGGACTAGAGATGTACTCCACCTCTTAACAACTCAGTGGTGATACCGTCGTCTCCAGGGATCCTTATTGTTCTTTGGCTGTTCAAAAGTCATTTCAATTTCCGCATTCTCAAAGTGCGCGTTAGTGATCCGCACTTGGACGATCTTTTTAGCTCGCATTTTAAGAGTATATGTACCATATTGATTGTAAATTTACCCGAGTAATGTACCTATTTTACCCTTTTGCCGTAGAATATACGTTACGCTACGACAGCGTTGTTTGAGGTAAACAGTGGGCTTGTCCAGCTAATGTGGAACCAGAACACCTAGTTTTAACCGGTAAGTAAGAATGTTCATTTGTTCAGCAATGGCAACCACACTTTGTAATGGACTGTAACTTGTTCTTTATACGTTAGCCTCCAGAAATATTGATAAAGCCTATAATAACATTTTTGTTTATTTTTTTTTCATATCGAGTGACAACCAAAACTCACAAAGAATTCTGTAAAACTAACAACATTGAAATTATTGGCATATAAACCATGCCGTTAGTTAAATAAAGTTGATTGTTGCTTTAATTTTTTGAACGTAATTTGACGAAAAGTCGACCAATTTACATACTTAAAATGACATTCCGAAGTCAAAGTTAAATTTAATTTGACTTCTGTAAAACTTTTAATTCGGCACCTTACAAGTTCAGGAAACCACCGCAAGTCTTAATTAGACCAACATTCTGTTGGAAAAGTAATATTCAGTGAGCAGTAATAATACTGTCACTTATAGAATAGAAACATTTTAATTTTTTATAAGTGTTTCTATTGCCAGCCCGCCATACAAAAATGTAATACATTGTGGCACGTTTACTCAGTTGCTGACTGCTTGACCTACGATTCTAGTTTATATACGAAATGCATTACCTAATTACATACTTACAGTAAAGGGCGATAAAGAATGCACATCGATCTTTGGAAAGAGGCAATCGGCTAATTTCGACTTCGTATAGCGATATCTGTGTCGTACACACCATGACGTTTGTTTTGTCAGTCGTGGTTCAAATGCGAGAGACTGCAGTCGCATATCCAAGTCAATATATATATAGAGTTGCTAAAACTTTTACAAAATTAAATTTGTACTATGGCATCTATAGGAATTTGTCGATCTTTAAACCCACATTTAAATATGCTAGTAGTATAACATCAGTTGCTAATGCTCAGTCAACCCCTTTTAGGAATATGGGCGTGAATATATATATATATATATATATGTATGTATATTATTTTCCCCCAACAAGCAATAATTAAATATAATTACATCGTGTTTTACAGCTCTATATATTCCACGTGAAATCAAAACAAAACAACAATAAAGTACTTAGTTCTAAATTCAAATTCTGATGAACGATTAATCTAATAATTGATGTACATGGAAATTAGCATTCGTTTGTATTCGGAAATGCGATGATTGCCGATGTGCATTCTTTACGGCCGTTTACTGTAACTTACCAAGTTTTTTAAGGAATTTAATACCGCACCGCCTGCTTCATAAACGAAACGTGAAACAAAAGTGGTTCAAACTGTGTAATCGGAAAATAGAGAGCCTCCTATGTTGCCTGTTTTCAAAAACTTTCGGCATCACATCTCGGTAGCGTTCGAGTTTAGGGCATATTGAAAAGCCTCTTTTCGAAATGCAGAACACAAAGGCAGAACGGCAATACTATTGTTTTTGTTTTAGTTTTTGTAATCTTAGGTTTTGGTGCACAATAAAGAATATTTTATTGTATTGTATTGTTTTCCAAACAGAGTGTGAGATAGGTATGGCTACCGTTTATAGACTAGTTGTTCAAATTAGCTTACTTAATTAGTGTAATTAGCATTGCGTACATTTAAATGGAAAAATAAATACAATTTTTTGACAACAACTAAATTTTGCAGCAATATAGTAAATATCAACCCACACTACCAAAATTAGCTTAAAATGTATGCAAAAACAAAACATGAAATATCCCAGTTATGCCGAGTCATGGCACAATACGTTGCAGTACAATACGTCATGAAGTAATTTGTAGTACAATAAAATGTACGTTTGTCTCAAAAAATGACATACAAAGATTAAAGTAACAACAATAGTAGAAATGAACAACACGTGTTTCATAAGTGTTGATGTTACACTTGCAATTAAGCAAATACAGTTTTATTTGGATACAGAACTACTGCTTGCATTCAAAATGGTAAATAAAATGCGATTTTTGTTGTTTATGCCACACCTGGCCATAAAGTGGCTTTTTCCGCACGCTGCGCGTATGGAAAAACTCGCTTTCTGGCCAAGTGTAGACATAAAATGCGGTACACAACTCGGGAGGTCATAAAGAAAGCCCTCGATCGCATATTTACGTCCCTCGCTTGCAGCTCGGGCCGCAAAGCTCTGCGATCTCGGCCTTTTCTTTTTACTACCACCCTAGTTGTGTAATGTACTATAACTTACCTACTTATATTTTGAAATGTTCGCTCCCAACAATATATAACTAGCACACTGCACTACGCCAGCTCGCCTAGAGCCTACAGCACATGGCCGATGTTAAATATTCGATAGGTAGCTTGAAACTGAAAAGGTCCGTTTTTTTGCCTCAATGTACCTATGCGAATCTCTTTTTGTTTTTCCCATCCAGGGTTTTTTAAAGCAAGAGTGAACAGATATCTTCTGGGCGAACGTGCCCCATGAAATACCATGTCTTCACTTTCCATTAGGTGAGACCAAGGTCAACCCGCAAACTTATTATCATTAAGCATAAAAAAACATTTTATTACACGACGGATTATTGTATTTATTGTGTTATATTTATTCTATTTATATCACGAGGAAGACCTAAAAACATTACCTTCAGGTCCCGGATCACCATGATTGTTACCTGGTATAATCTAATATCCGCGCCAGGTTGATTACTGGTGCACTTGGCGTGTTTCGTTACACAATCTAAATATCGCGTTAATAATAAGCGTTACATGATAAATTCACAGAGACCAGCCGAATTCCTTACATTCTCCAAAGTAGACTGACATTCCATCTTTCAACTTCATATTTCCTCTTTTTAATCTACAACGGAATCGAGGCATATGATAACCAACCTCAAAAATGATCTACTCGTACTAGATGGTAAGTAATAAGTAGCGCCGTCTCTGCGATCTTATCCAAGCCAATAATCAGATATCTTGGCTATTTTATCACAATACAACATATATTTTCATCACACTTGGTCAAAAATGGTGTCATTACACGTAGGTTAGCGGGCCGTAAATGACCTATTACGCCCTAGGGCGTAATGGTTTTCTTTTTAAATTTGAAACGCTAGTTCTGTTTTACTCTTATTTGTCACTTTCAAAGGAAACGCCAACTTACTTTTTTAACTTTTATTACTGAAATATTTATTTAAAGAGAACTGTTATTGCAAATACATGTAAAAACATATATCTGTAACATTAATTAAATGTTTAAATATAGTATTTCAGTATTTTGCAAATATAAAATAAACCATTTTTAGTCTTTACCGCTATGGTTTCCGAACGTGACTTGACGTTCGCATTGTCTATGGAATATGTCACTAATGTCACTGTCAGTTTTACAATTTTGTTTAGGTTATGAAAGGTTATTTTAATCAGATTTCCTCACAAGTGTGATGAAAAACATTGTGTGTACCACGGGCGATAAAGGAATTACAAACGAGTGTTATTAAAGCCCTCGGCTACGCCTCGGCCTTGTAACAAACACTCGTTTGTAATTCTTTACTTACCGCCCTTGATACACAATGTACTATTGTTTACCATAACTAATAGACTTGCCTATTGAGTAGTATGTTTGACGTGTCCCTATTGTTTATCCCCATAATATTATAGAGCATTAACAGCCCAAAGTTAGTGTCCACAGGGATATTTTACTTAATGGAAACTTGCCGTTGATACTGGATAATATATGTCAGGAATGCAAACGTACATGTGTTGTTTTAAATTATAATGATATTGGTGAATAGCTGACAGTCATGTGTGTACCGAGTCTTCCAAATTCCGAGCATAATGGTTGTGAAAACAATTTCAGGCCATAGCATTTATATTTTGAATGGCACCGCCAATTTATTTTTCATCACACTTGCTCGTAAAGGGTGTTATAACACGCGCGCTTATAGACCAACTCGAGCCGATTTACCCCCCGTGGGTTACAAATATCTATAACTCCCACGGGAGGAAAAACTGTATGAAAATCTATAGCTCCCTCGGGAGTTATGAGTTTAGTTTTAAAAGTCGTACGTCATTTCAGACTAAGGAGGTTTCGAATCAGCCAAGGCTATTTCACATCTTCAAAACTTGGCTACAAAACCAATTTTAGTGTAAATAAAACTTATATGGTATATTTTACTATTATTTCCGTAGTTTTTGCGATTATTTTAATGCAATTAAATTAATTTAGTTTAAAAATTTATTGTGAAAATCGGTACAATCTGGCGACATTGCCTGTCAAGTTTAAAAACTAAACGCAGTTCTTAGCATTATCTGTGGAAGACTATATTGAAAAAGTTGACAGTTGAAGTTGTCTCTTAGCGGGTGCGTTTAGTTTATTTCATTTTTATGTTTCATTTTATTTTTCCTCGCAAATGTGATGAAAAACATTGTGTGTATCACGGGCAGTAAGAAGATTACAAACTCGAGTCATTAAAAGCCCTCCGCCTACGGCGTCGGGCTTCTAATAGACTCTCGTTAGTAATCCCCTTCTTACTACCCTCGGTGCACAATGTACTATAATGCCGCATGCTATAGTTTGATATACTCTTTAGAAATATCAATTAACATTATACCTTCTATATACTTTTTTTTAACTATAAAATACTGGGATGATGACGTCCCTTCGTATTGATAATAAGCTGGCGTACACATTAAAACATATTGATAAGATTTTAGTTTATGTTAAAATGTTACTGTTTTTATTGTATTTAGCTGACGGAACATATAACATCGAGTTTTAATAAAATCAATATAAAATCCATCTTAAGACGTTCATGCATGTCACGAAAATCTATAAAGTTATTACGTTTTACTTATTTGGACAACAAAAGTACATTTTACGAGTAGTAGTTTTTCACGTAAATTAAATAACTTAAAACATAAATATATTTATAGTAACATTTTGTATGGTTAAAATTTGTGTAGTATTTTCCACATCGTGAAAGCCGCCTTAGCGTAATTAATTTGAATGAACCAATGAGCGTCTCTTATTCAGCCTTAGTACTAGGTGCAAAAAAACCGGCCAAGTATGAGTCGGATTCGTACACGAAGGGTTCCGTACCACCATCGAGCTAAAAGACGCCAAAAAACACGTATCATAAACATCGTATGGGGACCTCTTTTTATTTTTCAACTTTATTTTGTTTTTATTATTTGTTGTTATAGCGGCAATAGAAATACAAATTCTGTGAACATGTCACGCTTCTACCTATTACCTACCATTATTAAAGTCGTGCAAAAAAAACACGTTTCTTATATGGGGACTAGGGCGTGCAGGACCGGGAATTCCCGGTACTGGCATACTAAAATTTCCCGGTTCTGCACGCCCTAATGGGGACCCCCTTTAATTCTTGATTTCATTTTCTTTTTATTATTTGATCTTTTAGCAACTGTTGGAATATTCTGTGAAAATTTTAAGTTTCTCTTTAGCGCTGCGCTTTCCCATGCGTGGTCGCCACTCCAGGACTTTACTGCCCCACGGTTATTGGTTCTCCGGGCTGGCCTACTCTCTGCCATTGCAAACGTGCAATCCTGCGAGCTATGCCAGTTACTTTGATTATTTTGCGGATATCATCATTTCTGGTTCTATCGCGCAGCGAAACTCCGAGCATAGCCCTTTCTATTGCCGGTCGCGCGACTCTGAGCCGCCTTATTAGTCCCATTGTGAACGATCATGTCTCAGTTCCGTATGTCATCAATGATAACATGCACTGTTCGAAGAATTCCGTCTTCAGACACTGAGGAATTTTGGACAAGAAGATGTAACGCAGCTTCCCGAACGCTGCCGACATCTGACGTCCATTATTTGGTACTTAATGAAATATCATGAACCACAGACTAATGTCTTCTACATCATTTGTGTAAGCACTCGTGATATATTTGCTCCATCACAGCGCATTAAGCAGATTTATTACACCTGGTGCATAAAGAGCAAAGGTGAATGAAACAACGTTCCAGTAAATATGTAATATCTTTTGATACGAGACGACACTTAATTCTTGATAATAAATAAAGCAATGCTTAAATGGTATATGAACGTAAGCACTACTTTTTATAATACTATAGTAAACATAATGTTTTGATTCACTCAATTCTCCATACAAACGGAAAGATAGTTAAGAATCGATATTAAAACAACATGAAATTTGGTGGAAATGTGTTTCATTTCATAGACTAATACATTTTATCTGCGCGAAATAACATGGAAAGTCCCAAAAAATCAGAAAAACAGGTAGACTGTTTATGGTTCTCTGATCATAACCATTAGCATTATTCGAAATTAAAGCTTTAATTCCTTTTTTTTTATTTTTGGCTTTTTCAGACTTCTTATGTTATTTTGCGTAGACAAAAATGTCAAGCTATAAAATAAAACACATTTCAAACAAACTCGATTAGAAGAAACTTAAAGTTTACGAACACGAATTCTTAACTCTTTTTGTGTTTGTATGGAAAACCGAGGGATTCTCTTTAAATTTCTAATTTCAACCGTTTTATATTTAGATCAGTTTTATTTCTTACTGCCTTGTAAAGGCGTCGAGACAGTCCAAGACGGAGATAGTAGGACGATCTTGACACACGTATATTATGATTGATTTACCCGACAAAGCTAGGAATAGAGGCGAGTGGAAATCCAACTTTTACTCATTAATGGGACAACAACGGACTAAAAAAATAAATGTGGTAGTCCATTTTAGGCATAGGATAAGTTTTTGAATTCTTCTCAAGCAGAAGATAAGCTGTATAAGCTGTGTTGACGACCGGTTTAGCCTAGTGGTTAGGGACTCTGCTTACGAAGCTGACGGTCCTGGGTTCGAATCCCGGTAAGAGCAAATGTTATTTGTGTGATGATATTTGTTTCCGAGTCTTGGATGTTTTCTATGTATTTAAGTATTTGTATCTATTAAATATTATCGTCGTCTAGTATCTATAACACAAGCCTTATTGAGCTTACTATGGGACTAGTTCGATTTGTGTAAGATTGTCCCCTAATATGTATTTGTTTATTACAAGAGCTTATACAATATACAACCCTTATAGCGATAGCTCGTAAACTAGGGATATAAAGGCTGTATAAGATCTTAGGTACAGTTCGTGGGCTACTTGGATAAGAAACTCTAAATATGGCAAAATGCAGAAGGTGTTGACGCAGGTCCACAGATCCACATTAAATAAACTAACCCACATAATTAACCTTGTGTACAAAATTTATAAATTAACTTACTCTAAAATTATAAACTATAACAAAATTCTCGCCACTACTTTATTACTTGCGGATTCCAAATAACACAACTAACAGACTTATGTGAAAGATTTCGTCCCTCGCGAGTGCTGTATCAATTTCTTTTCTTTATCGTCGGGCGAAAATAACAAGGAAAACGTTTCTTATGTACAACGTCTTTTCACCGTAGATAAGAGGCATCTGGATGCTCCGCCAATTGGGAGATAAGGGCATTTATATCAACGTATTGATTGTGTGAGTACTTAACACCGCTTTCGTGAAAAGAAGGGTCTCTAAACTATCTAGTAAACGATTAGAACATTGTTTCATAATAAAGTCTGCCATTTTTACTAAGTAAAATGTACATATATTTAAGTGGCTCATTCACATTTTTGTATTACCGTGGATGTCACTACCGTGGCTTTAATTGCTTTTTCTAATCGTTTGACCTACCCGTCATATTATCATGATTTTTTTTTTATCATTTTTATGACTCAAGTCATGACATCTTTACTTTTTTTTCAGTTAGTAATAAGACCTACGGTAGTGACATCCACGATAGTGACTGTGTGCTCAAAATTGAGAATGCCCCAGGTACCATATTGTCAGGATTGAAGTTTTACAGCAATGGCTAAATTTTGCTTACGCTCGTCTTGTGTAAAACTGACCAAATTGCACTTAGAATTACGACTTAGGTACATTCAACTTTTCCGTAGTTGAGTCGAAGTCAACAGATCTTAGCTCGGTTCAGTGCAGTGCTAGTCCGAATTAAGCCCTTTAATTGAATTAGTTCCGAGCTGACGCGTCTAGCCAAGAGTAGGGCGGAAATCGCTAAACCAAACCTGACAGTAGAACGTTATGCAATTAATCACACACCTTTCATTCCGAAATATACTCGTAATGCTCCCAAAAAAGGTATAGGCTCGTGGAATCGACGTGTTAAATTAAAATGGTAAAATCGCAAAGCATGATGTAGTTCTGATTTTTTTGTATATTGTATGGACCAGTTAGGGTAGCGTGAATTTAAATTTGCACATTCTAAAAAGTTGTGCTAGCTGAGCAACATGCGAAAAACGACGCCATTTTTGAACTTTTTTGGATTTCTGCTTTAAATATGCATTTCTTTTATGTATTTCTTGACAATATTATCTTTGGCACCAATTACTACATTAAAGTTGCTTTAAATTAGGTTATATTTATGTCTACTGCAAGTGTGATAGTTACCGAGAATTAAGGTTTTGAATTTGATGAAACTCCAACAGCCATTTCTTTCAAGCTTTGTGTTCACCTTGCCCGTTTAAATAAAGAGCTAATTCTCGGCACAGTTGTTACTTGGGTAGTCTTGAGTGCTTTGACATTGAGAACCTTTAAGAAACCTCGCGCGGGTACTAGGAGGAGTGGTGAGAAGTTCGGTTTCGACACTTTATTTTGAAGCTATTTTACTCCAAAACTATTCCCGCCAGCGAAAATCGTATAAACATTGACGAACCATTAAGACATGACAAATTTATTTTTGCCACTATCTCTCTAGTCTCTACAACTGAAGTACAAAATAACTGCCAAAGAGCATGTCGGATCATGCTCAGTGTAGAATTCCATAGCCGTAACTATAAGGAAATGTGCTACAGATAAAAATAAAACTAAAAATTAACACCTGATTACGAAAAAGACTATGACAAGATTTCTGCTTGCGTGAGATGTTTCATGACCTTTGCCTATTATTACTTCAGAACACAGGTTCTTGCAAAACAGCTCGGTCGTCGGCTTTGCAGCCTGAAGCTCGTTTTTCGGGCTTCCGAAAATGAGACTCAAATATGCCTTTGGCCTTAAGCGGTTCTCGGCCTTCCGCCTCCGCTGGACTTACTGAGAATATAAAACGCTTGCAGAGCAGCTTGCCAGTCTTCGCGCTCGTTAAAATTATCTAATTTGCTATACGGTTTGTACAAAATGACCTGGAGCGCTTCTTCCCTTTAGCTTCGCTTGTATTTACAGCGGTATATAGAACACTTCCCAAGGAGCTTGGCCTTTGGCCTCGCAGCCTGAAGCTCGCCCTTCGGGCTCGCGAAAAATAGTTTTTGTTATTTTACTGTGGCCACAGCATGAAGAAATTAGAATTACATTCAATAGCATAGTTATTTGGCAACCCATATCAAAAAACAGATTTGGAAAATACTTGATATTTTTAGTCATGACAGTCAAAACACCGAGTCAGGGTATCACTTAGCAAGAGTTTTACAAAAACGTCAATATCTCGATAACTAAGACATTTTTACTGAAGTCAAATTTACTTAATCTGGTGTCTTATGAGCTGTTCTATCAGCACCTTTCGTATAGACGTTGGTTTTAGGGACACCCTGTATTAATAGACTTCGTGGAATCTACTAGACTTCACATCTGGAAAAACACAACACAAGAGCTAAGCAATAGATTGTTTGGACCATGAACAAAACGAACGGGCTTCAAACCAATACATTAGTTTTTTTTAACCGCAAGGATACTTGTTTAGGAATACAATATTTTTCACAGAAATGTATACAGGCCCAAGATCTATGCTTGCAAATCATTTTAATGGATAATTAATCCTGGGGAAAGGAAACTATATTTACAAACCGGACATTAATTTTAACTCTGAATTATTAATGCCGATACATATATGATTATGGATCAGAATGTTTATCACGCGGTCACAGGCATTCTGCCCGAAAATGCTTTGATGGAAATATTTTTTACGATACATATTAAAAAAGACCCTTTGTCCAGGGGCGTCAGCCGGGAATCATACTAAACATTTTCCTCAAATAATATTCACCGAAATTTCAGCTTAAAATATATTTAAGTATAAGGATAAATGTTCCGTACTAAACCGTACTTTGTTTCCGTACTGCTTTTTAGGGTTCCGTACCCAAAGGGTGCCGACGGAACCCTATTACAAATCTTCCGCTGTCCGTCCGTCACGGGTGTCTATCATAATACTAGTAGTACGGTCCCAAAGACTCTACCTATGTAGAGACTTGAAATTTTCACAGGATGTGTATTTATAGCTGGTATAGCAACAAATAATAAAAAAAATAAAAGTTAATAAGGAACATCCTTCTAATCGTAATAGATAGTGACTTGAAATTTTCACAAAATACGTATTTTTATTGCCGCTGTAACAACAAATAATAAAAACAAAATAAAGTGGGCTCCTACACACAAAAAACGTGTTTTTGGCGACTTTTTGCATGATTTTAATAATGGTAATAGCATCGAAATATAATAAGTATATGAAATAATAACGTCAAACAAAATTGACGTTGAAAGTTGCCGCACAACGCCCACTTATTAAAATTATAACGTCTTACGTATCAAGTGGTATTGATAACCAACTTAATGTTTACTATGTGTGAGTCTAAAATAATTTATGATTATGACAAATATTAGTATTAAGTTGGAGAAGTCTTCATTTTTGGATCAGTTGCACATCGTTTAAAAGACAAAAATCTGTGATTGTGATTGGTTACAAAGCCTACTGACGTGAGAATTTCATTTGCCGCTACAGTTTTTTTCTTCAGTACTAAGTGCTAGCTCCGCCCCGTTAGTACTTATTCCGTTGGGCCGATTTTGAGCTTCAGTTACGCTTTCATACTTATTATATTTCGATGGGTAATAGGTAGATAGCAGTGGCGTGGCGTAAAAGATATCTTTGGGCAAGCCGGTGCAGATTTAGCGAAAATTTCCCTAAGTGCTGTAGAATAAGGTGCTCAAATGCCTGATATTAGGCAAGCCGGTAGGAATCGAGTTCTTTGGACGCCACGCTACTGGTAGATAGATAGGTAGATGCTTGATATATTCACAGAATGTGTATTTTCGCTAAATAATCAAATAATAAAAAGATGATTAAATCAAGAATCAAAGGGTGATCGCCATACAAGAAACGTATTTTTTGGCGTTTTTTGCTCGATTTCATAATGGTTATGGATGGTGAGTTGCTCGTATGTTCACGGAATATGTATTTCTATTGCCGATGCCGCTATAACAACAAATAATAAAAACAAAATAAAGTTAAAAATAATGAAACCGGACAAGTGCCAGTCGGACTCGCCCACTGAGGGTTCCGGACAAATACTTTAAATAAATACTACATTTTTTATGATTTAATTAAAAAGTATAGTTTTCGGAGTTTTCCCTATCCTTGTAGTATAAAACGGTATTACTTACCAAATTTCAAAGTTCTAGATCAACGGAACCCTATAAATTTTGGTTTCCTTGAGAAAGTCGAAATGTACCTACGTTTTTTTGCGGCATAAACGGCCGTATCTCTTTTTTACGTTTACTTACTCATACTCATACTTAGAAGTTTAATTTTTCACAACTTAGGGCCTCCGCTAGCTAGCGCGGACGCCCGCCGCGTGCGTCCGCGGCAAAAGTATGGACCCGCGCCCGCTTCACTTAGCGCTGTTCATACAATTTCTTATTTTTGCCCGCCCGCCGCGTACGTCCACGGCGGCCGTCCGTGCCAGCTGGAGAGGCCCTTAAAGGGACCAGAGACCTGAGTCTATGGTTTTAATTTCAACTCGATACCTCCACGCGTTCCCAAGATAAAGGGTCTTGACAGACGGACGAACAGATGGACAACAAAGTGATAAGGCTGCGTTTCCACCAGACCTGTGCGAGGCAGCGGAGCGGTGTGCGAGGAAAAAATCCACCAATCAACGTGCCTAGCATCGCTCAGCGCGGCCCGGCATTGGTTGATTATTTCTTCGCACGCCGCTCCGGTGACAGCTCTGGTGGAAACGCAGCCTAAGGGTCCCCGGGGTTTATTGTATAATAAACGTGTTTTTTGATGTCTTTTTGTTCGACGGTGGTACGGAACTTTTCGTGTGCGAATCCGACTCGCACTTGGCGAGTTTTAATTTAAAGTTATTTTTTAGCCGGGGTTTCTTTTAATTTGTTTTAAGTTTTACCCGACTGCGGCGGAGCCCAAAGGAGGGTTATGTGTTTGATCTGTATGTATGTCCGTTCTTATATCCGCTCGTAACTACTGAACGGCACATCCGATTTTGATAAGTGATACATCATTAGATTCGTCTTGATGGTGCGAGTGTCACTGGGTATGAAGTTCGATAAAATAAACAAAATGGCGGATTTTATGCAGTTTCAAAGTTTTTTTTAATAAAAATGTGGTTATTAAATGTTAATTCTGTACTTAATTCCGTTTGTACAATAATTTATATATTACGTAAAAACGTCGGGTATCCGTATCCAACACTCCACGAATTAACGCGCACAAGGAGCGATTTTAGCACTTTTACTACAAGGCTAACAAATAGAATTTTCAAATAAAATTAATATTTCTCTCCGAGTTTAAAACTGACGCGCATGCGGCTCAAGAAATTATATTTCCGACTGTCAGTTTGACAACTGGCGAGTGTTGTCACTCAAAACCGGGGGTCACACACTGACTTGCCAAAGTGACAAGTAGGCGCGGCGTATGAAAATGTAATGTTCCGTTCCGAAACGCGTCGGACTTAACATTACCTATACCCTATTTTTTTGCATTCACACATTCAGTTATTGCTATACTTCTAATACCTACTTCATATTTGGAATCCTTTTAAATCCTCCTCATCTTTTGATTCCAAAGAAAACGAATATAACAAAACTATATAATCGTTGTTTTTCAAACCCCATACTTTAAGTGCTAAATAAGTATGAAACAAATTATTAATAATTGTTAACAACTAAAATGCAGTGTACTTTTAGTGTAGCACCAGCTAAGTAAAACGCAGAAGCATTTAATCCATAGTTTGTAAGAGGGACTATGTAATTAACACGCTAGTGGCAAACGTCTCCCTTGTATTTGTGCGGAATTGTTTACACCTGGTCTAATTAAGAACGCTTGTGAACACGGGTGATAAACATCTCGCAAATGAGTTTGTCTAACTATTCTTAAGCCGTACCTGTAATTTAATAAACGTCTAACACACCCTAAACTTATATTAGATTGAAGGCTTTAAAGCCCAACCCGTGTAAGGAACTACACAAACTGTGTAGTTAATGGCTAGACCGATCAGACAGCCGACGAAGGGCAATTTATCACGGCGTGTATAGACAAGTCCGGTGACTCGTCAGAACCCAGAACTGGTTCCGGATCCGGCCCAATTTTGCGTAAATATTTATTACGTAAATAGTCATATTAGCCCTCCTCGAGGCGCTCCTTTTTTCGTAATCGATATTCAATAACGTGACTCAAGTTATTTGATATCGTTAAGCCGTGAAATTACAGAAGCTTTGTTTGTGTGTGTATTATGTATGTGGTGGAGTGTTTACTATATAGCTTACTGTAGACAGTAGAGGATAGGAGACAATATTTTAATGACGTAATGATTTAGTACACATGACATTGTTATTGGTACATTGGTTGGTTGGTGGTTGGAGTGGTTGGTGGACATTGATCGTCAAAATTCTGGGCTTAATAGGACTCAACTCCGACAAATTGTCGGGATTACTACGAATGAGTACCACGCAAGATAGGCGGGCCTGGAACATCAAAGTCAATAATAATTATATTGTGATATAAACAATAAATTAAATCGCATACCGCCACAGCCCAGCTATCTCAAACTTGTTCCAAAGCGACAATTTGTTATACTTAATAAAAAATATCGCCCTGGATATTTTTCCGCTTAGAGGACATATAAATTTCGGGAGGACAAACCAAATAAGGTACAATTTTAGCGCAAAATTTTTCGGCGAGTAGTAAATTGTTGGGTCTCTAGGGAACGAATGGTACAGAAAAATAAGACCAGGTATAGATAACTCAAAACCTTAATGTGTTGACCTACAGACTAATATTCATTGATACGAAAGCTGACTTTAGTAGTTTATTTGCAAATACCTACGACCATCTTGACTGTCATAATCATAATGTATTTCAACTCGTAAGACTCGACGTACAACTTTACATAAACTTGAAAATCATTGCGCGATGCTTATATGCATTTTTGACATTTCCAGAATCAATGCTTACTTTATTGCACACAAAACCGTGTTAAAATAAGAATATGATAGTAGAAAATAAAACTAAAACCTACAATAACATTAAAGTTAATCTTACTTTTTCAACAATGATAGGTATCTAAAAAAACTTAAAAAGAGTCTGAGCTTCGTGAAGTGTTTGCTTCTTATTCCTTTAGGTATGCGAAAACATAATACTTATGTAATTCTAATTTATTTTGAATGTCTTCCACCAAACTATGTCAGTTTGTTATAGTGTCGACGTAATAGCAACGTATGCACCCTGCATCGCTATTACATCGCCACGTAATTTTCTGAAATTTAGTCGTGGAATAATAATAAAACGACAGCGGAATACGAATGGCGCGCGCCATTGTTTTAATCAAACGCTGTCAGCGGATATTAGCAAGCCGAACAAATGCAGATTCCAGCAACGACGCCTCACAAGAAATTGTTTCTCCGGCCAAAGGAAATATTATATTTTTCTTTTGATTGTATTCGTTGCGTCATCGAATCTATTGATCGGGAAAATGTGTTATTTTCTGATGATAGGGCTGTTGTGGTTGAGTATTTTAAAATCCACGCACATTTTTCACTGTTGGTTTTATTACATTTGTGAGCGCCAAAGTTAACTGAACCGGGATCTATGCAACGAAAAAATCCAAATTTGGGTCTAATCCGTCACTAACTATTGGCCGGGTAGGTCGGCATATTTATTCAGCAAAATACTTTGGAAAATGATGACTTAGACCAACGGTCGGCGACCGCTTAGCAGCCAAGGGCCACATAGTAGCTAAGGAACTTGACGCAAGCAGCACTTTGCTAATAATTTGTGATTTTAGACTATTCGGAACATAGTGACCGCAATACAAACTGGAATATAGGGCCGCAAGTGAGCGGCTCACAGGCCGCATGCGGCCCGCGGGCCGCAGGTTGCCGACCGCTGACTTAGACCATTGGCCGATAAAGTTAAAATATCGTCATGGTGGAAACCATCCTATAAAAACCAAATCACTCGTATAATAAAGAAAGGTGGTCAAAAAGCTTGATGTTTTATGAAAAACGAAAGGGTACACAAGGGGCTTCTTTTACAATAGCACCCTAAGGGCGTAATGTACAGTCGAGTTCATTTACATATTCACATATAAGAGAACAAAAATATCTGAACACGCTTTTATGCTCCTGACAAAAGGGTCATGTTCAGATATTTTTGTTCCCATAAGTGTGTAGATGTAAATGAACTCGACTGTATGTTCAAGTCGGTACGCAGTTTAAAAAGTAATATTAACCCATATTATATAACCTACCTATATTTTGTTAAAATAGAGTCACGCATGACGAACGAAAACATTTGGCGTATCGACAATCGTTTATTTTATTGCGATATATCATCTACAAAAACACAAAAAGCCTATCCAAATAAAGGGTTAAGCAATAAATTGTTTGGACCATGAACAAAACGAACGGGCTTCAAACCAATACATTCGTTTTTCCAACCGCAAGGAAACTTGTGTTGGAATACAATATTTTTCACAGAAATGTATACAGACTTCCAAATCATTTTAATGGATAATTAACCCAAGAGAAAGGAAATTTTGTACCCTTTTCCTGAAATGTTGAGACATTTGAAGCTATTATTTAATTTAGTTAGGTACTTTGACGTAATTTTCTTATTCAACGTTACAATAAGCCTTCAAAATGCGTGGGTATACTCGTACCTACCTATAGTAAAATCTCACAAAATGTCTACTTTTGTTCCAGATTCCCGGCCGGTTACACCCAACGTGACTTCAAAAGCTTAATGGGACAATGTTAAAAGATGCTTAAAGATGCAGAACATATTACTGTGAACGACAACAATGGCTTCCAAGTGAGAGAACTCGCAGAATGCGAACTGGGAGTTCCGGACTAACGTGATGCAACTTGTAATGCTAAATTTCCTAATCATGTTCGACATAGTGTTCATATTTTTTCTGTTCCTAATCGCGGTAACATGTGTGATGAACTACATGCCTGGGAAGAGCAAGAGGCAGGAGGTGATAGAGGAGGAGGTGGATGATGACGTCATTCCGCCGCCGCCGCTATTCGATGACGAGTGCCTGCCATCCACCAGCCGCGACACGTACGTCGTCATCCCACCGCCGCTAGACCACGTTGCGAATGCTAAAGATGGGTGTCCCATACATGTGGTGTAAAATAAGCACTGAATAATATGTAAGTATCGTTTTCTTCTCAGGCTGTATCAGTTTTACTTATTTATTAATTAAATAAACTGTGGTATATTTTATAAAATTTACAATGGAGCTATGACAATTGGCCGCATACGCCGTCTTTCTCGTTTTTAGCCAAGGCTACCAAGTTGGCGCTGTACAGGAGCGAGACGATCTCGGCGTTCACGCGGCCCGCAAGCATGAGGCTTATTAGCCCACTGAACTGAGTTTCTTGAGGAGCCCTGGTCCTTTACCCCTGCAGCAGTTGTGAGGTCTTTGAGATGTTGAGGGGACTGTCCATCTAGTCCGTTGGCAGAACGACCATATGGCCAGCTGCACTGCGTGTTCGCTCATGGTTACGCTATGGCTCATGGTTACGCTGGCGCGTTATGGGCTGAGGTGTGGGGTACTGGATGTTTGTCTTTTAGAGCCGCTTAGGTCTCGACGGAGTGCGTGGCCAAGTCGTCATCGGAAAATAGGAGGCGTACAGCTCCGCTCACATTTCCTTCCGATATTTTACTATCCTATTGCGGTTATTTTTGAATATTGTTGAGAGTTAGGTTTATTAGTTTTGTAGATTGATGGCTAGTTCCGGAGCTGGCAGGGTGTTCTTTTTATTTGGGTAGTTAAAGAGTCCTTACTAGCTTTAGCTGCGTGAAGGACGCGGTAGGTAAGAGCCTTATCACACTTGCGATTTGCGAGCGAGCTGCGGGCGAGTTAGAAGCGAAGTTCCATACAAATGTCGCTGCTGCGAAACACGCTGCGAGTTCGCCGCGACTGGTTTTGTATGGAAAGTCGCCCGCAGCTCGCCCGCAAATCGCAAGTGTGATAAGGCCTTTAATTTGACCAAATAAACTGTAGTTATAAATGTAATAAGTGTGTACATAAACTGTATCAATATGTTATTGTATTGTTGAAAATAATATCTACTTAGGCATAGTATCTATAAAGTGTTGATATAATAATATCTACTATATAGTCTGTTTACATTTTTTTAAATACCTAAAAGTATAGACTATAGTGTAAGGCATAGTTTGCCAAATTACTAGATTATGATATTTCAAACTTAATATTGCCGTGTTCTGTTATAATGGTCGTACCCTCTGGTCGAGTCGGTCGGTTCTCCATACAAACAAAAAGACGGACATCATTTTGCTTCCACGAAATCAATCGTGGTTGAAACGTGTTTCATTTTACAGCTTGATACCAAGGACCTTAAAATAAATAGCCGGACCTACTTCGCTAACAGATAAAGATAACCGAAGCACATTGATCTGACCAACCTGAGCTACGTTCCGGCTATTTAAGGCCCTTGCTTGATAAGTTTTGTCTGCGTGAAATAACATAAAAAGTCTAAAAAAACAGAATTAACGTAAAATGTGCGGTTTAAGGTCAGTCAGCGCCATCTATTATCATTATTTGAGACCAAACTTTTTTGGCAAAAAAAAAATTGTGGCTTTTTGCGAGTTCTAATGTCATTTCGCGCACACAAAATGTGTCAAGCAATAAAATAAAACACAATTCAAATATAATTGATGCCGGTGAACCAAACAATGCCCCTTTTTATGTTTGAGTGGCAAACCGACCGACTCGAATCACCTTAAATAAAATAGGTGTTTACTTAATTTAAAGTAAACGAAGTTTACATTTTTTTTGTGGACACCTCCTAGTAGGTGCTTAAAGTGCTTAATCACCTGTTTCTGGATCTGTGGTTATTCACCTGTGTCGGTTCTATACGTTTTTCAGTCAACAGTTTTTCCTCCCAACCCAACAACAGAGTAAAACCGACTTTAATGATGTAATTTAGAAAATAAATCATTTTTTTATCTGTTTCAGATCAACGTAGGAGTTTATTACGAAGAAGCCTTATGAGAATGTAGATGTCGAAAACAAAATGTAGGCATTTTTTACCAATTTGTCATGTATAAGTAAATCTCTTGTTATGTAAGACTAAAAGGAGGAATTTGGGACTCAAGTGATTGGTATGTACTAACAAGCGAATCGGTTGTTCAATAAAATCGGAGAGATACCAAATAACTTTGTTTGCAGATTTGCTCTCCGCCTCGGAGTGCGCTATTTACTCGTTGTTTTCAATTGATATAAGTAGGCACATTTAGTAAGTAAGAAACCGATTGTGTGGTTTTAACACGTAACGCCTAATTGTTGGTAAACTTTATATTATGTAGTTAGCAAACTGATCTCTATTGTGTTCCTCTTTCCAATTTCTTTCTCGCCCACGCTTCAGGTATCCGATAGAAGCAAGTTTGTTGCAAACTACCGTAGTTTTGTTTTGCTATCGTACCAAAGGTACTTTCTGAGCAAAGTGTTCACATTTCATGTATTTGCAAGTGCTTGTTTAAGATAAATGTGACTGAATAATAGTTAACATAGATAAGATTTATATGTTATAGTAAATTAAAACTATATGCTATACCTATGTTAAGCTTGCATTTTGGAAGAGATCGTAAATATCTCCCAAATCAATAGGTAATTTGGTTAAACCTTCAACATTACATAATATTCCATTTAAAAATTATACTTTTTTCAGATTCAATATTGTCAATTTGCGGTCCGAAGATAAATTTTCTTTAAGCTGCGAAAATTTATAGTGATCATCCCCGAATAGAGCTAAGTCTCTGAATAGTCCAGACTATCTATTCAAATAGAAATGGATCAAGGATGATTGAGATTGAAATAGATTGAAAAATAGTTTGGTAGCACACATAATTAAAAAAATATTCTATAACGTTAGTACAAAGACAAATGTATGTCGTAAACATTGGACTAAACGTATATTGTTTCTCATTAAATGAAAATTTACAATGCTTTATGACACTAATAACGATAAACAAAACATTTATCATCATTTCAGCCATAGGATGTCCACTACTGGACACAGGCCTCCTCAATAGATTTTCACATAGGCCGGATAGAAGCGACCCGCATCCAGCGAGTCCCCGCAACCCTAACCAGGTCACCCGAACTTGCAGGTGGCCATCCCACGCTGCGCTTGCCAGTACGTGGTCTCTACTTGAGAACCTTTCTGCCCCAACGGCCATTACCCGGTTTGCTATGTCGGTGACGTTGGTTCGTCTACGAATCTCCTCATTTCTGATTCGATCTCGCAGAGAGATCCCGAGCATAGCCCTTTCCATCGCTCGCTGAGTGACTCTGAGCTTCCTTAAGAGGCCCATAGTTAGAAACCACGTCTCGGCTCCGTAGATCATTACCGGTACGCACTGCTTGAAGACTTTCGTCTATTGATGTCTTTCTCGTAGTTGGACCTGCCTAGCTGGATTATTTTGTCCTAGATAGACGTATTCGTCGACTACTTCGAGGATCGAGTTACCAACCAATACTGTGGTGGGCACTACATGGCCATTCGACATGATTTTACTTTTGTCCATGTTCGTCTTGAGGCCCACCTTCAAGCATTGTACTGAGATCCTCCAGCGTATCTGACATGACCACGATATCGTCGGCAAACCGATGGTGCGTGATGTACTCGCGATTAATGCTGATGCCGAGTCCTTGCCATTCCAAGAGCTTGAAGGCATCTTCCATTACGTTGGTGAGGGCTTCGGAGATATCGCATCTCCTTGTCTCACACTCCTCTGCAACGGAATGGCCTCCGTACACTGTTCTTGTACTCGGACCGACATAGTGGCGTTGTTGTACACATTTCTCAGCACCTCGACATACCGATAGTCAATCCAGCATCGCTGGAGCGACTGCAGTACTGCCGATGTCTCGACGGACTCAAAGGCCTTCTCATAGTCCACTACTAACGCGTAGCAAAGTGGCAGATTATACTCCTCGGCCTTCTGTATAATCTGTCGCAACGTGTGTATGTGGCATATGGTGCTGAAACCCGGCTTGTTTGGGGGGCTGGAATTCCAATGAATTCCGATGAATGAGGTGTCGTCCAGAAGACTCGATTTCTACCGGCTTGCCTAACACAGGCTTGCTATCAGGCACTTGAGCACCTTATCCTACAGCTCTTAAGAAAAATGTAGGCCAAATCTGCACCGGCTTGCCCAAGGATACCTTTTACGCCACGCTACTGCTGCCCATAGAACCTCTCGATCTCTCTCAACTCCTCTGGCTTCGTCGACGCTACACTGCCGTCCTCTAACTTCAGCTTCGTCAGCTGGTTTTGCCCAATAGACAGGTCCCCTGCGAACCCTTGAGAGCCCTTGTTCCGCTCTATCGTTTCTTTAATATGGTAAGTATTAAAGGAACGAATATCACGTAGCATGGACCGATGGATCTGTCTATTGAGCTGCCTGCACGTTTCAGCGTCTTCAGCAGTCTGCAGCGTCATTGAACGCCATTCAGCCATGAGGTTGAGGGTACGATCAGATAGTTTTTAAGGTCTATCTTTGCGGCGGGATCTGAAGAATTTCTTACTCACCTCGTGAACAGTTTCTACTAGCCTGTTATTTATATCGTCCACTAAAACGCTATCATCCAGGCAAGCGAAGCGATTTGTTAGCTCCAGCCGAGAGTTTTCGGGGTTTTGTATGTGGGCTGTAGTTGGTCGGAGCGTAGACTTCATTAGGCGAGACCTTTCTATGCGGACATTAATATTCAATGTATACCTACCATTCCGTGATCGCTGCCAGTTTTCACCCTATTGATCACCGAGAAATCATTGAATAAAATGAAATCTATCTCATTTCTCATGGTGCCGTCAGGACTCACCCAGGTCGATTTCCTATGAGGCGGCTTCTTGAAGAAGGAGGGACTATATATATGATGACATAAATAGTCCCTTCTTCTCGAGAAATTCGGCCAGCCTCTGTCCTCTTCGGTTCCATTGCCCACATCCAAATTGCCACACCCTCAGCTCGTTATCGCCTCTCTTACCAACTTTGCGTTAAAGTCTCCCATAACAACACTGAAGTGCGATTTGGAAACATGTATGGCCCTACTGAGGTCCTCATACATGGCCTCACCTCCTCATACGCGTGTGTCGAGGTCGGTGCGTAGACCTGTATAACGTTCAACGAATATATTTTAGATACTCTGAATATCAGGTACGCAACCCTGTTCGTCACACTCGAAATTGTCACTAGAGGTATGTTGTTAACGAGAGACTTGTGGACGATAAACCCGACACCGCTTGGGACTACTGGTCGCCCTCCCGGTAGTACAGCACGTTGCCGGATTTCAAGGCTATTGTATCCTCTCCCTCGAAAACTTCTATTTTTGTATTTATTTTGTAGGTTATCTAAGCCTCTAGGCATGGTGTAGTGCGGGGCGCGCGCTATGTACTGTACGTGACCTCGGCGCAGCGCGGGAATAATAACCGCCGGGTGAGCCTCACGGTGTTCTCTTATTGGTCAATTTGCGGTAATTACAACACTTAGTGTGGTAATGTAAAATAAAATAAAACACTTGTGTGTAATAAGCTGCGTTCCGCTCGTAAGAACAATGAAATAAGAGCCACTTTATGAGCAGATGTGTTGAAAAACTTTACTTTGAATTCGTTGATTAATTTGCACTATAATAAAATAAACCATTGTGCCCACTGTTTGCAAATACGGGTACCTAAAGTACTATTTATTAGAGTTCATTACTTTATGATTATTCATTAAGGGTATTAGGTATGGGATGTTTTTAAATTACTTTTATTTACTTATTTTAGCGCTAAGGCGATTTTATTTAGGTTCTTAATTTCTTTTTTACAGAAAAGTGTAGTGTAAGTTATTATTCTTTAAAGATAAAATACCAATAGAGTAAAATATAACATAAGAAAATAATGTTTCAAATCACCAATTGTTAGAACTCTGTCGTATGTATTTACAACAAACCCGTTTACAATAAGCTATATATTAGAAATAAGATTTAACATAAGAATAAAAAGACAATACATGTATTACGACAAGTTTCTCATATCATTTGGATTAAGTAAATTAAATCTGCATTAAACACATAGTTTTAGTTTAGTTATATTAATTAGATTTATAGTTTCAAGTTAAAGTTCTATAGTAAAGTTTATGAGGAAGAAATTGAAGCGTCATGGAGGATAAGAGGACGAAGGTAATGATGAAACATTTGGTTTTATTATAAATTAAAACGCTGAATCAAAATCAATTGTACGATTTAAAAATGTTAATTATTTGGAAGTTAGAGGAGTTTATTAATTACATATAGTTAAAAGCTTCGAAAAATAGGTCACCAGTGAACCAGGATATAAATTACACTATGTGATATATACACAATTTATAAGGCGTAGCTACGGAGGAGATATATTGTTTTTAATTTGTTGTTATACGAGTGTCGCTGAGACGCTGAGTATCGATGTAACTAATAAAGTGCACTACAGCGGTGTCGTCATATCAGAACTGTGGTTTCATTCAAGTCATTCTACCGAAAGTTATTAACAAGAATAGACTAGTTTCCTAACAGATCAAATCAACTATTTTCTGAAGTGTCAAAACGCTCAGATACGAGGTAGTATGCAGCTTCCAAGGACCTTAAAGTACCCTCTAGTGACCCGGTTGCTTTAACGCTGGTTGGTTGGTGCTGCTCGTAGTAGGAACAAAATTGTTGATGTGTGCGTGCAGCTCGTAAGTACCTTCAAAGCGACCGGCCCACTAGAAGTGCTTCAGCTATCTGTTAGCGAGGCTACGTGCGGCTACTTATTTTAAAGTCCTTGGCACCTTCATAGAAAATACGAACAAATGACGTCACTGGTTCTTATAGTCAAATTATATCCTTATTTTAATTTGTTGTTATGTTAAAATCATTAAAGGCGAGAGGCTACCCTATTATTTTCCTGCCAGAAATTATTAACGGGTCTGTGGTATCGGTACCAGTTGTATTTATTGTGGGATAAATGAATCTTAAAGCCGTTGGTGTTCTAACTAGTATGAAATACTAGTACGAAAATGACGTAAAGGTACATGTCTAGCTGCGTTCATACAATTTTGTGGATGTGCGTGCAAAAAGCATGTAAGCTTTGTTTTTTCAAGAGATATCTTTGAACTTTAAACCTGTAAAGTTTTTAGTAAGAAATTGGTTGTGTTAATTGAGTAAAAATTATGCGCTATGATATGATGAACTTATTATGATACCTTCCTACCTACAGGTACTTTATCACAATCACAGTCATGGACTACTTATGAGGGAGAGAAAATTCTCTGACAAATTGGAACTGAACAGTAGTAAGTTAAATAAACGCCAGATGCACGTCCGACTACGCTCGAGGACAATCCAATTCGTTCTGTTATATGTACCTAAGGATAATGGAAAATTGAGTTTCAATATTTTTAATTATTGAAACTCAATTTTGGTAGGTTTTAATACAATTTGAACTGTCAGGATCGCAGTTCAAATTTAACCTAACCTACTTTTCTCCTAGCAGTTCAGTTTTGTGAGGATCGCAGTTCAAACCTAACCTAACCTACTTTTCTGGTAGCAGTTCGGTTTTTTGAGGGTCGCAGTTCAAACCTAACCTAAGTTACTTTTTTCGTAGCACTTTGGTTTTGTGAGGCTGAGGATCGTAGCTCAAACCTTACCTCACCTACTTTTCTTTATAGTAGTAACTAGAGATGTGATAGAGATGTGGCACATCTCTAGTAGTAACAATGATATGTATGAAAAATTACATTATAAGTATGAATAATTCTGAGTTACGATCGTTATGAGACAAGGACAATAATAATTAGTGATGATGTAAAATTGCATGAAATACATTTTCGGACTTCCAATAATATGAACTTTAACGCACCAGGTCCTTGTCGTTAATATCAAAAGCAAAATAATTAACTTTACCACAATAAAGGACATCGAATTAAGTGTTTATACATATTGACGAATTACAAACAGTTTTACCATCAGGCATTACGCTTAGTGTGCATTCGAAAAATATTTTGCGGCAATAAAAAAAGCACTTACCAACACTTAGGTACTAATACAGTACAAACATCTTTAAAAAAAAGACGTCTATTAGTATGCCAAGAAATACTTTCAGCCAGATTTATAGCAATCTAATCTATTTGATTCACGAGCTCTTGTACCTACCAAATGGAGGGGGAATGAAATTCCTTACAAGCCACTTTAATTAATAAACGGGCCAGTAAAATGTCAAGATAATTTTAGGCTTCTCCGATAGCACCTGTGCCAAAAGTTTGACGTTAAATCGATAGCACAATGCAACGAGCTCCTCGACTCTTCAATCTACACAATCAACCTAATACGAGTAATAATTATTATGTAAGTAGATATACCCGCTGCGTGTGTATTTCGTAGTAATCAGTGCAATGCAAATACCCTTTTGTTAGAATGTGCTCATTTTGACAGAAATTTCAGGTCGAAGTATCTCATTGTAGATACATATAGCGTGAAACTGGATAAAATCTTTATGTTCGCCCGTGTATAAACGTGTTGCCGATTCGACGAGTCTAACTGCAGTTGAAAATGGCTCGTCAAATTTCACGACCTGCCTCCTGCCTGCGAAAGTATCAGATTGTACAACAAAGTAACTCTATACGGAAGCCGTATTTTTTACAATTCAAATTCCTGTTTGGTTTACAGAAAATTAATTATACCTATTTTCCTTAGATTTTAACATAATTATAGTCTATTGGTATTTGATATTCCCTTTGCCTGGAGAGCACGCTCGCCGCCTACTTTCGCCTTTTTGAAATAGCGAAATGCGTACACTGGACTAAATATAGAGACTTATATAAAAGGAGGAATACTAGTAACCGTAAGTATTGTAAATATACCTACGCCACAATTTAATTCCCGTAATACAGGTACCACTGGAAGTGATTCGATTGCAATTTATCTACGACTGTTTCGATTATAACTTCACCGCTTTTATAATATTACGAGTATATATAGGTAATTTCACGAGAGTTGAGGTGAATGATTACACACAGCTACATGAAGTACTCATTGCAAAAAAAGTGAATGAATGAAATGAATGAGTGAGTAATAAACACAAGGCTATAGTTTATACAAACTTTTTGGTCTATCTTGCAATTCACTGTTGAACCTGCTATCGGTACGAAAAAAGAACAGTAATTTCAAAATCCCACTGTCATTACATGACTGTATTGTTGTGTGCGTGGCCTCAACTTCCGTGAAATAACCTATACACAGTTTTAGCCTGGTTTCATTGAAGCTAATGTAAGTTCTTGAATTTTAAGTTTTATTACTTAAATTATTATTTAGTATACTAAGCAATAGTACAAAGCAAACATGGCGTTATTAATTAATATTTCCCCAATACCCACGTATATAGGTAGGTATGTAACGGTATACGTACTCAATTCAACGCGAGATTTTAATTGAAACATTCGGTCCCCAAGGAGAACGCATACCTAATGAAAGTGATAAATCTGCAGAACAATCCTGACTTTATTTTTACAGCCTCACCGAGTTAATATAAACAAGTGGAGTGTTCAGTTCATGATTGGACGATAAACTGACGTGGATATAAAATGGTTATGGTATTCTCGCAGATGGCGTCAATAATACCGAAGTGGCTGTTAAAGTTAGTATCAGTATAACGGCAGAGATTGTAAATCGAAAGTATAAAACTGCTTCATCTATGCTTTGTGGGCAGGTTTTAAAGGTCGGGGTATGAAAGCAGAAAGTACACTTTTCTAACATGCGTAATCTGCACCAAGTCTAGCAAAACAAAGGCACGGCCGTACCATCCTTTTCTCGAAGTCATTCATGTCATTTTCAGCCTCCCGTAATTTTGCACTGGCTAAAGCTAGAACCCTGAATTTTAAGGGATATATAGGGCACAATAAGATTTAAATATATTCTGAGATAAAGATAAATAAGGGTTCCTTTTTTACGATTTTGGTACGGAACCCTAAAACAATGTTCTATTTTGGAAGAGCGAGGCTTCCTGTCAGAGGTACATAAATACCTACTAGGAGGTCTCAACCTTCACACTTGTGTGTACCATAGGTACAGTTACATGAAATAAACTTTATTATTATTATTTTATTCTTAATATCATTGAATTTGAACGTGTACTTTAAGAACAATTGCACGTAAAAGTTCCTTAGTTTTGTCACTGACTGACTCACTGACTGACTGATTGATTATCATAACTCTAAGGTACTTCTAGCAGACCCACAGGCTCCAAATTTTAAATATAGTTAGTTTTTAGCCTATCAAGTCCTAAATAACCTAAAAACACAACTACACAGATAAGTATTTGTAATCCTATACAAATACTTGCGATTACAAAGTTAGTTTTGCAGTTCAAATTGGAAAAAGAATGGATTGGAATGTAATAATAAAGGAAGACCACTTACAAAAATAAATGAGATCCCATCAAAAACATTACATGCAAAAAGACGCAAGTGTCGCAACGCAGTTGTTTTACAACAAAAAAGTTTTGAGATGTAATGTTAAACCAAGTCAGTACCGGGGGTGTCCACAGAAGTCGATTCGATCTTGTTTTAAAATATTGCCTCGTGTTGTATTCGCGAAGAAAATAATATGGCTTAACCTTAATGTATTTAAAAGTACTAGTTTTTTTACCAGTATAGGAATAGTAAAAAGATAGAGGCTATAATTAAACAAGATAACCGACCTTATCCGCCCAAACATATTCTAATCAAAAGGTCATCTATTTATTTCAAAAATCATATCACATAACTTCAAACACCGTAAATGCTTGACGATCATTATCAGCGCAAATTGCTCTTTCAGCCTAATATAATTAACCCTCAACGCTTAATTGGAATGTAGGCGCTTTTGTTCACAAATAATTACGTTCGCTCTAATAAAGTACGCATAATTTTATTTAGTTAAATGTTTTAAACTACCAAAATTAAAGTTATTACCATTTTGTTGAGAACTGCTTAAATAAAATTACACAACAGTTCTTGATTAGAAGGTGGATTGCAGATTTCCATGAGTTCAATTACAAGGTGTAACATCATTAACAAAACGTTAAGTAGTTTAAATATACGGGTAAAGCCAAAATAATTATGCCTTCTAAGAATATGAATGTAAAAAGTTGTGAAACGATTAAGAGCTGCCTGGGAAGTTTAACCGAACGCACCTATGATGATACACACATAGTGCCTTTCCCATACATAAATACCGATAGATTGACGATTCCTTTAAAAAAAACATGTTCTAATTTCATGGCTAGTTTTTCCTACACGTATTTTCATTACACGGTCAATTAATTTGTGGGAACGAAAGGCCATTTTAAGTACGATTTCAGTTATTTTTAATTTCCACTGGTAACACCTGCATTTAACCGACGGCACGCGATGAGAATTATTTCGCGCAAGATTTACATTTTAAAACCGAGAATGATTGCGTACTTCTAATTTTAAGTCTAGCTATATTTTATGTTGCCTTCGTGCATTGAACTTAAATGCAAAGCAGCCAATGCAGGCCAGCTTATGGGAATAATCATATTTTCTAACTTGTGTACCTACAATGCTTGAGTACCACAGTTCTAAGCAAAGCTCGCGCGGAAGGAGAACATAATGACGAAACAAGCGTTTGAAGACTTTGAGGTATATAACTAGTGTTCCAAAAGATTTGAGCCTTTTTTTAAGGCTCTCCTCATATCTCGAGGCCTAAAGGGCTAAAAGCCTATTAAGCGCTTTAGCCTTCAAGCCAAATCCTATTAAAGAGCCTAGACTCTCGGAGCTAGTAACCTTATTATAAGGCTTACATATTTAAAGGCTAAAACCCCAGTCGAAAAATTTAGACCCAAACAACTTTAGCCGCCAAGCTTAAAGAAGCAAAGGTTTATAAGAATCCATGGTCACAATCCACACCAAGAATGTATGGAAGGATGGATCATTCATCATCATCATCATGGTGATAGTGATTAAGATGATGATAGTGGTTATGATGATGATGATGATGGTGATAGTGATGATGGTGATAATGATAATGATGATGATGGCGATAGTGATTGATTATGCTGAGGATGATGATGATAATGGTGGTGATGGTTCACTAATGTTTGACCAAAAAATTATTGACAAATGGTCATTTGACAAACAACGTTTCACCAAATAATCATTTGGCAAACGAGACATTTGACAAAAGTATCATCTTACAACAATTAATTAGCAAACACTACATTTGGTAAATGTATTAAATAATAAAATGTCAATTGTTTTGTTTTGCATTTGTTTCGCAAATTAAGCATTTGTCCAATGTCATTTAACAAAATGTTATTTCATAAAAAGTACTTCTGTTGGGTAATTTATTCCGCTACCCTCTTATCGCCATAAGTTACAAGATTATATAGAAGGCAAACAGTCATGTATTATAACGCTCTGCTCGCTAATACAAACCTAACCTAACTGACGACCTAGTTTTTTTCCATGATTAGTCTAAATGCATCAGTTTTGTTGGGGGACGCAGTTTAAACCCTAATCTAAGCTAACCTAACAACCTAATTTTTCTGCCAGCAGTTCGTTTTTGTTGGGGGACGCAGTTCAAACCCTAACCTTACCTAAACTAACAACCTACTCTTTTTCCAAATACTGTGTATTAATTTGACCCATACTATATCTATTATTAGATTTATTAATAAACGAAACACTTGTCCAATAATACATTGTACCAAACGTTTTTAGACCAAGAGTAGTTTTGTCTGATAACTCAGTTGCTAGATGTTCATTTTGTCAAATAATTAAGAAAAAAGACGCCAAGAAAACGTATCAGCCTTGCCTTATGCAAAAAAGAACATATTTTAAACAAATAAAAACACTAAAAATAGCATACCTAGAGTCTTTCTGTTTAAAATATGTTCTTTTTTGCATAAGGCAAGGCTGATAAGTTTTCTTAGCGTCTCCTTTCTTATCCAGTATGCATTTTGGAAGCGCCGCTAGTTTCTAAGGTTAGGATAGTAAGCCCTTCTGGCAACACTAAACTTTTTTCTGATTTGTTTTCCCAAAAATAGCATACCTAGAGTCTTTTGCTTAAATTATTTTCTTTTTTGCATAAGGCGTGGCTGATAAGTTTCCTTGGCCTTCTTTCTTATCAAGTATGCCTTTTGGAAGCGCCGCTATTTTTTCTAAAGTTAGGTTTTTAAGCCCTTCTGGCATGTGTGTGAACATCTTTACACATTAGGCCCATCTGGCGACACTAATATTGAATTCGTATTGTTTAAAGTGGGTAGGTTTGCACAGCAGTAATTTTGATAGAGGAAATTTATGATTTTCTCAGTCTACCCGCGACCACGAACGCTGAAAAGGGTTAAGAAACGTCGGGACTTAAAATGTAGTAATAATATACGCGATTTAAGCCGTTTAAGTTGTTTTATTACACACAGAGTTGATTTCGCATATATTTATGGAATATGGATTATATGGAATATGATAACTAATTACTTAGGATTCCGATAAAATTAGGCCGCCGACCCGAACTGTGACTGCATTCATAAATGTTAAGAATTTCAATAAGACTTAGATCTGAAAAAACGCCAACCATAAAAAAAGGATTAAGCCCTTAATAGCCTATATTGCCATTTTAAAAATGGCTATAGCCTTTTTTAAGACTCGAGCCTTATTAAAATCACTAGCTCCCCTAAGCCTTTTCGACCAGCCCAGCTCTAAAAAAGGGCTCCGAAGCTTAAAATTTCGGGCTAAAAGACTCGAGACCTTATTAAGAACACTATACATATAAACCGTGAGCCCGAATAACCCGAAATATTTTAAACACGTATTCCTGATGGTAATACTAGTAAATAACGTTATATCAACATAGGTCGAATTTTGTCATTTTACTTTAATATTCTTATGGAACAAAATAAACCAGTAAATTCAGCCCCTCCTTACCTATAAACACGTCCTTACTTTTAGGAAAAGTTATAAAAAAGAAAAAAGCTAAAATGGAAACAAAATGTCATTTTTTTGGACTCGTAGTCGTTAATTGCTATTTAGTTAAAAGAATTAAAAAAATTAGTAAAAGTATCTTAGTCACATTTATAAGGGCTTGTTACGCACGTGGGAGTTTTCATTTAAATAATAATGAATATCTCGGAAAGGAACCGTTTTTCGACTATTCATCATGTAACTTTTTTTGCTCTTAATAGTTGTTAGAATCTATAGTTAAAGTTTTTCGGGTTACTCGGGCTCACGGTGTATAACTGAATGTTTTGCCGTGAATTCATGTACATAATAAAATTGAGGCAAGACTATGTTTGATTACAGATTTTTCCAGAAGTTACGAAATGTGTAAAACAAGTAATAAAACGTAAATAAATGGTTTTTGGATTTATTGTGATTTACCTGTTTGTTTATTTACCTATGCATCACTCAAAAACTACCGGAACCATTCAATGACCGTTAGAGTAAGGTTTTGGCCCCGGTCAACCCATATAACACTTTTTATACGACTACGGCGAAGTAAAACGGAAACATTTAACTTATTTCACCTCCGCGAACGAAGTTGGGGGCATCCATTAATTAATAAAAAAAAGAAATAGGTTGGAGAAACATCTACTAACCACAAAATATACAAGAAGTAGGTAATCAGCGTTGAGTACATATGAACAATCCACTGATTAGTTTTAATTCATGCATTCTCTAATAGTTGACCTTAGAGCAAAGCAGATAACTTGTACACAGGGTGACTAGAAATTCACCGTATTCCTTGATAGGGGTTTTTCTACAGCTCATTTACAATGATTTAGGCCCAGTCAACTAGGGGTCAAAACTCCTTGGTTTTCGAGATATTCAAGTTTTTTGGTTTTCTTTTTAAATACCCGCCTCTTGACATAAAACTGGTGATTGTGTAGAAACTACGCAATTTTGAAATAAAAAAAAACATGTTTTGAATAGCTAATAAACTACTGATTACATTACAATAGTAAAAAGTGCCAAAACATTACAACAATTGCACAATCACCAGTTTTATATCAAGAGGCGGGTATTTAAAAAGAAAACCAAAAAACTTGAATATCTCGAAAACCTAGGAGTTTTGACCCCTAGTTGACTGGGCCTAAATCATTGCAAATGAGCTGTAGAAAAACCCCTATCAAGGAATACGGCGAATTTCCAATCACTCTGTAGGTACTCTGTACTTTTAGGTACTTAAAAAAGGTAAACAAAAAGAACACGTGACTCGGGTCGTTCAGCCAATCAAAGTAATGTTTTGTATCTGTGGCACAATACCACTGGCTGAGCGATCCTAGTCACGTGGTTTTTTTGTTTACCTTTTTTTAAGTACCTAAAACTACTTACAGAGTACCTATAGGCGATGCGACCTAACGTCCTACCTACAAAAGCGTTGGTTATACACTTAGGTTATACACTTTGTGAGATAATACATCAAGGATAGGTATCGGCTGAAACTAAAAGTACAAATTACTTACATTTTAGGGTACAAAACGGCCAACTAGTGGATATGATGTTTGAAGAAAATAACAGTAAGTAAATGGCAAGCGAAAGTGTTCATAGTAATTATGTACTTAGGTATATTATTCAAATATACTTTGGTTTGGAATATTGCTAAAAATAATATTATATAGGTTATAGTTGTTTTTAGAAAATTACGAACGTAGCTTATAAATAACTGACTTATCCTTATTTACGTCTACCGCAGTCTCACAACTTCAGCGACTTATCGCCAAAGATTAATCGTGGTCGCAACTTGTCTCCAGGCAGTTCAGAAACTTTCTCACGCCTATGTTACGTTTCTGCTGCAAATATTTGGGTAAACTGTTTGTAAACAGGTTTGTGGCAGGCATGAATATTGAATAGGTACTATGGGTATTTTGCAACTCTATATATGTATAAACATGAAATGTAGCAGTATTGAAATGCTTAAAATAAAATTGGCTTCTGGTAATAATTATGAATGCTCGTAATAAAGAGAGTACTTTCTCTAAAGGTCGTAATTTTTCTAGGAAGGAATTTCTAATAATAGTGCACGTAGACCGATATTTAGGTCGCTTTTACACTGCCGAGAACTAGATTCCTTTGCTAAATAACCACATTTTTACTAAAAAAACCCGACCGCTTTGCCCTTTGAAACTGCATAAAACCGCCATTTTGTTTATTTTAATGAACTTGATACTCAGTGACACTCGCACCATCAAGACGAATCTAATGATGTATCATTTATCAAAATCGGATGTGCCGTTGAGTAGTTACGAGCGGACACAGGAACGGACATACATACTTACATACATACATACAGGTCAAACACATAACCCTCCTTTGGGCTTCGCCGCAGTCGGGTAAAAATTAACACGCATGAAAGTAAAGGCTCAAAACAAAGTAGTGTATCATCCCAGCTACTATTTCGCACTGGAATACCTGCCATAGAAAATACATTTTCGAAGGCGACAACGCTGGTAAGATAAAACATCGTTATAAGACTACGCACTGCATTTATTCTTATTAAAGCTATGAACATCTGCCTCCTCCCATGCCTCACCTACGCATGCCAAACCTGGTCCTAACTAAAAAAACTCTTAACAAACTGAAGGTATATCAAGGAATGGAGAGAAGCTATCTTGGACTTAAACTTAGAGATAGAGTCAAAAACAAGAGGATAAGGCAGGTCACCAAAGCCACAGATGTAGTCAAAAAAACATTAAGACTCAAATCGAAATGGGCAGGACAAAGGTCATAACGGGCTGGTACCCCAGGGATAGCACAAGAAAGAAGGGTAGGCCACTCACACGATGGAGTGACGATATTAAAAAGATGCTGGATCAGAACTGCAAGAAACAGGGAAACCTGGAAAGCTTCGGAGGAGGCTTTCACCTCTTTAGGCGGTCCTTATGTAGAAGAAGAAAGTGTTGAGATATAAAATAACATGTAAAGTGTACAAAACTCTGTATTTAAGCAAATAAAAGCTTATCTTATCTTACTTTATCTTTAGCTATGTATTAAAACTTCAGTTGCACGATATAACAATTTCAAAGAGTTTATTAAACCAACGAAATAGGATACTATTCAATACAGAAACTTCGCAAATGAAAAATATTAGTTTCCAATTGGTAGCGAGATCCGGCTCAGCGAAACTTTTCACCCTATTAATTTAGTAGCAATCCGAGGAAAGTTAAACTTCAAGCGGTCAGGAAGCAATTACGCAGAGTCGTGGGCCGACAGGCGACGGTATATAAGGTACGACATTGGAATGAATGCTGCTTGTGTGAATATTTTATAAAAAGGAAAATATTTACAAATGGATCCAAACCCGTAAATTAAATTTCAAATATGTACTGACTGACTGACAGGCCACATTTCTAAATGTTGCGGTTTTAGAAGCCGGTACATTATTTAGCACTCGAGTTACTTATTAAATACGTGTATAACTTAATTATTTTGTTTTTTTTTTTAATCTCAATCAATTTAGTATAAGTTATATGTATTGGATCCTGTCGATAAAAAAATATCTCTGCCCGGTTATTCGTAGGTTGCATTTAAGTACGTGTATTACTATGAATTTTCGTGTAATCATATTATCCATTAGTGAACTCGCCCGCAACTTTGTTTACGGAGGTGAATAAGTCAGATAATAAAAAGTATCATTATGTGTTAACCGGCAATTTTGCGTGATTTTGCGTGGCGCTAACAAACATGAAACTTACGATTTTATTTAATTATATATTAATAAAAGTAGTATACATATTATATAGTACTTATAGACAATTCTTAAAGTTTTATACATCAGTTTTTAACCAAATGCTATATTTTCCGAAGATCTCGTAGAATCAGATCTAAGAGACCTTGAGGTCTACTTGCAAATAAATTAATTGAATGGAATCCATCTATTACTTTGTCTATGTATGAATAGTATACGTATAAAAAAGCTACAAATATTCTATGCAAGTACTTCTTGTAAAGTTGCACTTTTTACATCACCAAGATTGTACAAAATATTAAGTCTATCAAAGTAAATAATAAAACCAGTATCTCCTAGGGATATCCCCAGGAGATACTGCATCACAGACAGCATGTGCTGGGCTTGGGCGTACAAAATAAAATCATGGATGAAACACCGCATCGGTTTCGGCTTCCGTTATGCGCTTAATTTTATTTTAACGTATTTTCGGGAAACCGCATGCTAAACGATCGTGATATAAATAACCGCAAACCGTCCCTTTTATTACCGAAAAAATGTTTTTTCCCTTTTGTCGAACAAAGCTCATTCATTTCAAAGCATTGTTCGGCAAACAGTCGGTCCGCTGCATTCCGTTTGCAGATTCAGGCTTGAAGCAATTTGGCATCGCGCCCAGCCATTCTTCCCCAGTGAGAGCTAGTGTGTCTGACTGAACGACCACTGATTACCGCCGGCCGCAACAGCAACAGTTGCGATATCAGGACGATTCGGACCAATTGTTCTGAATGCAAGAATTACTACAATAGTTCTTACAAAATTAAGAGAATATACTCCTTTGAAACAAAGAATAATTTTCCAAATTGATCCAGTAGACTATAGAGGAATCGGGGAACAACACAAAAATATTCCGGCTAGCAGAAACCTTCCTTTTTTGCAATCGGTTAAAAATGATGTTCCGACATAAAAATTAAACTGATTTCTTTTCGTAAACATCGCTTTCCACATTATACCTGTAGGCAGAATATTTAAGTACATATATATACCTACGGAGAAACTCACCCCAAATTTCTAATGGGTAATTTTCCCAGACCAATTTATTATCGCTGCAATTTTTTCTTCGAGGCGTAAAACGACGTTGATTGCTGTCCCAAATTAGACGAGATAAATTTCTTTGCTGAAACACTGCCCGGGAATAAACATTATTTGCAAAATAAAATGCTGATAAAGCTTGACGGGAAATATTCAAGAAAATTTAATATGCTAGCTTATGCCCGCAACTTAGTCTGTGTTTTTTTTTAGGGTTCCGTACCAAAATGGTAAAAAAGGAACCCTTATGGTGCGACTCTGTCTGTCTGTCTGTCTGTCTGTCTGTCTGTCTGTCTGTCTGTCTGTCCGTCTGTCACAGCCAGATATCTCAGGAACTACTGATGCTATCGATTTGAAATTTGGAATAGTGTTAAAAGTAGCTAACCCGAGCTTATTGGACATAAAAAATATCTTGTACCTTTTTTACTTTTTTTTAAAAGGCTCCGTAATGGGACTTTGAAAATTGAAAGTAGGGCTATTATATTGAGTGGGGTATCAAATGAAAGGGCTTAATTTGTAGATTAAAACACCATTTTTATTTTTTTTCTTAAATAAGTAGTTTTTAATTTATACATTTTTATGTACCATTCCCCCCCTATTATCTCCGAAGTTACTGATCAGAAAAATGTATCATAATTACTGATTATCAATATCAACCTGAACATTACAGGAAAAATAGAACGGTCTTCCTAACTTTAATACTTTTTTAGAAATTTACAAAAACTTAATCCATCCATTAATCCATCTAGCGGAGAGTAGCAAAACTAAGCGATGGCCTTTTTCACGCTAGGGGATTTCCGGGAAAAAAACTAGATGGCGCTAAAACACTAAACATTTAACGATGTTATAATTGAACAAAGAAACATAGTATAGTAACAATTAGTTCGTAAACAGCTAATAATAAATAAAGGCCGTAGCAGGATAAGGGAGGAAAAAATGCCCTTTAATGATTAAGAGCTGTTTATTTTTTCTATAGTTGCTTTCATTTAGTTGTATAATTGTGCAAAGTTTGGTTGAAAAATTCCCAGTGGTTCAGCCGGGAAAAAATAAAAACAAAATTTATGAAATTTGACGTATCTCTAAAACTATAAATCTTTATCATAATATCTTTAATTCATTTTGGTTAATTAAATAGTATGTATGCCTTAAAAGAAAATTGAGTCTCTATCTTTGCAATTTCTGTAAAAAACACGTAAGTCAAAATTTAAAAAAAAAGTTTTTTTGATACCTGAAGGAGTGACCACTCTAAGTGACATTTCTAAAAAAGCCTTATTTAACGATCTGTCAGTCATATAAGTTTGACGGTTAAAATCGAAAAGCAACAGTGTCAAAATTAAAAAACTATGTTGGTCGGATTCTGTTACATTTTATTCTTATACAATTCTAATACAGCCAAAGAACTTAAACATAAATATTCTTTGTTAAGAACTAAAAATAAAATAAATTTATAGCATTTACTCGTATATGTATCAACTTAAAAATGTATTTTACTTCTTATTTTAATCACTATCGCTATCTTCATTAACGGTAACACTAATACCGTTTCTCAAAAAAGGTCCACTAAGAATTTCGGCAGGCTGAATAATTTTTTATAAATATCTTGCGTGCGATAGGTAGTACACAACTGCGGCAATGTGTGAACAACACCCTACCTACGAATGAATACCTATATCTGGTGAAACGATAAGTAAGGCTTAATTAGAAATAATGATGATTACCTATTTGAAAAAAAAAGGTTTTATAAGTTAAAAGGCGACAATTAATACAAATACAGGCTGGTTTTCGATAATCTGTACATATCAAAAGGGGTGAAATTCCATTTAATTTTATCGGTAAAAATGACTAATTTTTGTTTCTGGGCAAAAAAATATTTTTTACAGATTTTTACAGTTTGCTATGAAATTTTGGGCAGTACATCTGTTTGACGCAGTATAACTTTTGATCTTATTGTTCAAAGCTGTAAGAAAAAAATGTTTGTAAGATCACAATTAAGTGCTAAACGAAGATAAGCATGAAAAAATGGTCACAATATTCGCAAACTTTCGAGAAAAACGGTGTTTTCCGTAAAAAAAACTGAAGTTTTGCAGCCGTTTTTCACAATTATAATTTTTTTTGACGAGTTTTTCTTCAAGTCGGTGGTTTATTGTTATTGCTACTAAATAACGTGTCTATTGCCATGACCCTGCAATTTTTTCTTACAATTTTAAGCAATTAGTTCAAAAGTTATACCGTGGCAAACAGATGTACTGCCGAAAATTTCACTGAAAGTTTAAAAATCTGTAAAAAAAAACGAATGACCACAAACAAAAATTAAAATCAGTTTTACCGATAAACATGGCCGAAATTTCACCCCTTTTCATATGTACAGATTATCGAAAACCACCCTGTATATTTTCAAGCCAATATTAATGGGAATGTCAATAATTGATTTATTTTTAATTTTTTACAAAGAAGATTTATTTTTAAGTTCTTTGGCTGTATTAGATTAGAATAGTATATGAATAAAATGTAACAGAATCCCACCAACATAGTTTTTTAATTTTGACACTGTTGCTTTTCGATTTTAACCGTCAAACTTATATGACTGACAGATCGTTAAATAAGGCTTTTTTAGAAATGTCACTTAGAGTGGTCACTCCTTCAGGTATCAAAAAAACTTTTTTTTGAAATTTTGACTTACGTGTTTTTTACAGAAATTGCAAAGATAGAGACTCAATTTTCTTTTAAGGCATACATACTATTTAATTAACCAAAATGAATTAAAGATATTATGATAAAGATTTATAGTTTTAGAGATACGTCAAATTTCATAAATTTTGTTTTTATTTTTTCCCGGCTGAACCACTGGGAATTTTTCAACCAAACTTTGCACAATTATACAACTAAATGAAAGCAACTATAGAAAAAATAAACAGCTCTTAATCATTCAAGGGCATTTTTTCTTCCCTTATCCTGCTACGGCCTTTAAATACTGTGTCACGTTTGCAAAGTTAAATAATTGTAAATAATATTATAATTATTTTACCAAGCTTATACATAGATGGCATTGTAAATTCGGGGAACAGCATTTTGTATGGAGAATAACAGTCCTCTTGATTTAATGGTCCTTGCTATTAAATAGAATCATTACACGTCAGGTTCTAAATATTACAGGGAAAATATAACTGTTTTCCTAACTTGCACTGATTTTTAGAAATTTGCAAAAATCATAACATATACTTATTTGCTTCTACTAAACAAATCGACATACAGTTTTTCTTGAACTATTCGCGTATCTACTTATGAGTTTGTACGGAACCCTCGGTGCGCGAGTCCGACTCGCACTTGACAGGTTTTTTTTTTTAAGCAACTGACAAACTCGCTACCCATACCCGGGCGTAGTGATTATCGGACCGGGTGGTCGGCCGTGGCGTTCCCTGGGGTCGAACCAGGTCGCTAGCCGGACCACCCTGAGTTAGGTCGGACTGGGTGGGTGCCGGGGTGCCTGGGGTCGAACCAGGTCACCTTGTCCGGTCCACCTCGATATGATCGGGCTAGGTGGGGGTCTTAGTCTGTGGTGTAATGGCAGATACCGGTATCTTCTCCAAACAAAAATACCGGTATTGTTTCCGTTCTCTGGTTTATTATTTCATTTTTTAATCGAACAATCTAATAATACGAAGTAATTACTTAAGTACATTATTGAGCTCTACATAAAAAGTATCAAATAATTCAGAATATTGGGTTATTTCGGGGTTTTTGCAAAATACCTGTTCCGAGCCCTGGTGAGACAGGATCAGGTAGGAGCTTTTAAAATTCTCGAGGAACGTTCTGTACACTTTGGCAATTAATCCTCACAGTTATTTCACCCTTTTTCAACATTTGTCACTTAAGAAAATTAAGCAAAGAATTTATGCAATCGAGACAAATAAGTATTGCGAGTATTGTGAACTCAACGCCACACAAACTTGTTCATACTCTAGGAGCTGAAAGTGGAAGAGAAGCTTTTATCTACCTAAAAACGGCACACTCTGAAGAAAATGTATGAGAAAGGCCAACCGAGTAAATGGGTAAATGACGAAAAAAAGTGTATTTCTGTTATAAAACATTGCAAAGGTTGGAGTCTCCTAGTAAGTATAAGGGATACCTGTATCAGGAGACTCCGCTCTTCTTTTAACGCATCAATTGTTATCTATTTAATAATAATAACTAAAACGAAGGAGGACTAAGATGAAGAAGAGTACAGTCCAACAAATATATGGTGTTAGTAAACCATCTGATTTCCATTAACGCATTGGGTCATCTGTTTGAGATGAAACGGTACATAAATTAGAATAATTGACAATGGAGGAATAGTAATATAAGATAACATCATCAACAAGCCGTGCATGTAACAGATGCAACTACTGAAATGCATAATTATTAATTATTACCTATTATCAACCGATGAATGCATGATAGAAATATATGCGTTAAGCCTGCTGATTTTAAGATGCACTCAAAATACAATTCAGGTAGGTAAAATAAAATTAATTACCCATTAGCAATATTTCTATTTAATATAGAGACTATTTTTTTTAATATAAAAGCATTTTTGAGGCCTCCGCAAACATGCGTTGGATTTAAAGAACAATTTTATTATTTCTCTAAACTAGGCATATTTTACAAAGTATACAGCTGTGTTGATTGTAATTTTCCATTTATAATAAAAGTACGAATATGTAAAACGAAACACGACCCCACAAAATAACAAACAAACAAACTTGACACAAACACGGTAAGTTAAATAAAACCGTTTAAAAAACATAAGACAGTGTCGCTCTTAATGTCGCCTCCGGGTGGCACGTTTCATCCTTTTCATCCGAATGCCTATACTAATTAAAACGCGTTCCTTTCACGTCTCGCTTTTAAAAAGGCAAGAAAATGTGAAAGAAATTTTGTTACGCCAAAAACAAGGGTCGCGTCCGTAATAAGGTGGGAATGTCGCATCTAATATTCACTCTTTTATCCGTATCACCTTTACGAGTCTGCGAGCCTATATCCTCACGCGTTAAATTGAAAAATAAGGTAAAAAAGGATAACGTAAGTAAATTGAAAATCAATAATCATGCCCGTAAGTAAACTAATAAAAATGCTAAACCAATCTAATAATACTTTTCAGTATTATTAGAATAACAATCACGGAAATTTCAAAAGTACTGTTAATATTTGCAAAACCTTAGCTGACGCAAGCATTTAATTGCACTCGTGTTCCAGTAAGAATGTCATTTTCATCACACTTGCTCGTAAAGGGTGTTATAACACGCAGGCGTATAGAGTAGCTAGAGCCGATTTACCTCCCGTGGGTTACAAAAATCTATAACCCCCATGGGAGGTAAATCTGTACCTATGAAAATCTATACCTCCTGAGGGAGTTATGAGTTTAGTTTTAAAATATAAAACCTACTCGTAAGTCATTTCAGACTAAAGAGGTTTTAAATCAGCCAAGGCTCATTTCCTATCTTCAAAACTTGGCTACAGTCGAGTTCATCATTATCTGAGCAAAGAACGGATCAAAAATATCTGATCTAGTTCCTATGCTTCTGACAATAGGGTCTTGTTCAGATGTTTTTGGTCCAATCTTTGCTCAGATAATGATGAACTCGACTGTACAAACGTAATTTTTCTGTATATAAAATTCATACGGTATATTTTACTATAATTTCAAAGAGCTTTGCAATTATTTTAGTAAATTTGATTTTGAAAATCGGTACAATTCGGCAGTATGGCCAGGCAAAATTAAAAACTAAACGCTGTTCTTAGCATTATCTGTGGAAGACTATGTATTGAAAAAATTGACAGTTGAAGTTGTCTTTTAGCCAGAGCGTTTAGTTTATTTAATTTTTATGTTTTATTTTTTTCTCGCAAATGTGATGAAATAGTAGACAAGGGAACAAAGTGATGTATTTACGGCGAGGGCGTACATTGAATCCGGAGCGTAGTGAGGGATTCAAGTGTTAACGCCCGTGGTAAAAGTAATTTTGCTACCTTGTGACACTTATTGCTTTCACACCAACTATGAGGAAAATTCAAATAAAACGCTACCTACTAAAATAACCAAATATCGATCAAAGTGCATCACACATTATTGTTAAAAATGAAATGTTAAATTTTTAAATTTATAGTGTATTACTATTTTATAAAACGATTATTATCTTTTTCTACTGCTGTACTTTTATCTGTCTTTTACTTGGTCATGAACACTAATATAAGAACATACATAATATGAGTTCAGAGAAGTCTATACTCTATTCCCCATAACAGCACTAGTGTCGTTATAGTCGAAAAACGATACTGCTAGCAGCCACAGACTTCTAAATCTAGGTTAAACTTAGGTCAACTTAGGTAACTTTACGATAAAAATACACAACTAACAACTTAACAAACAATTAAATTCCTACGGTTTTTAAGAAAAACAAAAGTTTCCGAACTAAATTCAGTGATGCCAACATAAAAAAATGCGTGCGCGTGCGTGTCATTAGCGTATATTTCAATTAAAAAAAAACGTTTACCATAGACACATACTGTCAGTCATACGTCATATTTGCCTTGTTTGCAGGTTATGCTTAATTTTGTATTTTATATTTTAAAACCTAGGTAGTCGTAGAAAAAGTATTGTATGCAACGTTGTATAATTAAGTCAAAAAAACCGGTCAAGTGCGTGTCGGACTCGCGCACCGAGGGTTCCGTACAAACTCGTCAGTAGATACGTGAATAATTCAAGAATAACTGTATGGTGGGACCAACTTAACTTTGCTCTTGTAAAATTGTTGTCCCCATACATCAACTTATGCCGCGGTTAGTTTAGTAGGAGCAAATAAAGTTGTCTTACGATTTTTGCGAATTTATAAAAAACGCTGCAAGTTCGGAAAACAGTTTTATTTTTCCTGTAATATTTAGAATGATATTAATAATCGGTAATTATTACAGATTTTTCTGGTCAGTAACTTCGGAGATAATAGGGTATCGTATTTTTTTTTAAGGTTTTTTGTCTCAAATCAAAAACTACAAGTCTAAGAAAAAAAATAAAAACGTTTTTGTAATCTACACATTAAGCCCTTTCATTTGATATCCCACTGGATATTTTAGCTTAACTTTTGATTTTCGACATCCCATTTCGGTCCCCTTTAAAAAAAAGTAAAAAAGTTATAAGATTTTTTTTCTGTCCCATAGGCTCGGATTAGCGGTTTTTAACACTATTCCAAATTTCAAGTCGATAGCATCGCAGTAGATCCTGAGATATCTTGCTGTGACAGACGGACAGACAGACAGACAGTCACACCATAAGGGTTCCTTTTTTACCATTTTGGTACGGAACCCTAAAAACGCTCATTGCGTCTCTATTTGCGATACTCGCCGCTGTCGCGGCTCGTATTACAACTCCCGCAATTCGCATTTTTTGAAACTACTTATACAACTGTTGCATAAAATACTATTTACGTCACGTATGGCATATTCTAAGTGGGTTCCAACTAAAAATAAACTGTAAACTAATTTTATTCAATAACTAACAACAATAAATTATTTTATACTAGAATAATTACCTATACTTAACCTACGACTAAAGCTAAAACTACCTGAATAGTATCTTAAAAGGGCCCCAGAAGCGTAGTGCCAAAGATGCTGGCAGCATTTCTTCGCGGTATGGCTGCTATGCTACTAATGCGTTGGACGAGGAAACTGCCAGTCCTTTGATCGCTAGAGGTATCGACTCACCGTTTTGATAGCTCCGTGAACAAGCCTGACCCCGTGGGGTCCATGAGCTGGGCAGCTCTCGCTGCCAAATAAACAGTTGTCCTTGAACAGAAAAGTACCACTTTGATCCCTCGTATGAGACTCTAGCTAGAGGGACACAGAAGCATGGATTTTAAAAAAATTTCGTAAAGTTATGCAATTGATATTTATTATATCGATACCTTTGGGTTCAATTGGCGTAAAGGACATTTTGGCGAAAATGAGTTATATATACAGTTTTGTTCAGAATTTCAAGCTCTACCGTTCTGTGTAGTTAAAGTTTCGATATCTTTAAAAAAAGTGCCTTTACGACCCAGTTTTTATTCATCGTGTTCGCAAAACTAGCTCAGGTTAAGGGACGTAAGTGTCAAGTTATAAAATACGAATTAAAAGGTGTATCGTAAAGTACGCCGGTAAATATGAATACTGTCGTATATGACCTATTTTTTTCTTGTTGTCCTTTAAGCCCTTCATTTCTCATGATTACTTTCCATAAGCGCATAGTCGAGGTGGGCGTTAAGGACATGTTTTCTTTTACTTGTCCTTTACGACCTGCTTTTAAATTATAATACCGTAATTTGATAAACCGAATAAGGTTGTAAAGGGCAGGTATTATTTTACTTGTTCTTTACGACCTGCTTAAAAAATGATAACACCATTATTTGATAGAATTAAGGAGGTTGTAAAGGGCATGTATTCTTTTACACGTCCTTTACGACCTCCCTTCAAATTATTATACTTGTTTACATACCGTAATTTGATAAATCGAACAGGGCTGTAAAGGGCAAGTAGTCTTTTATTTGTCCTTTAAGACCTGCCTTAAATGTAATTTTAGCACATTTTTTAAAGAAGAGCAGGGTTGTATAGGAATTAGCCTTTATTTTTGGCATTTACTGCCACAAATGTGTGTCTAAATTCTGAAATAAAAGCAATTTACGTAATCGTAAAGGTCTAAACTATCGATACCTTTAATTGGGTTCAATTGGCGTAAAGGACAAAACGCTGGTTTTGAGGAGAAGCAAAAAACAGTTTTATTTTACAAAAAATGGCTACAGTATTTTGGTTTCTCGACCTATACTTTCGACATGTATATGAAAAATATTTGAAATGCCCGTATCTTTAACCTGTGATGGCAGTTCTAGCTGTAAACAATGTATTATGGAAGTTAGATGTCCTTTACAACTGGTAAAAATGCTATCAATGTCATTTACACCCGTGACTTTTTTAGACATTTGGAAATGATGGGGTTGTAAATGACGGTCTCAGATGACTTTGTTCCAATTTCGGGGCGTAAAGTTAACAGCTATGTAATAAAAATTGACAGTGTTCAACTTAGTTTACCTTAAAGAGACTTGAAAAATGTAGAAAAAGATGATGAATTCATTATTTTTCATACTATTATACTTATTGTTTACATTAACAGTGTTTTACTCACTACGTACTCGTCCTAATGATTGACATCCTAATGTCGATAATCATTAGCCACTATGTCACTTCCATTATTATGATTTAGTGCTATTGGAAGAGAGTAAAACACTAGTAGGACATTATTAAGTTGTTAAGTTTATTTTGTAATGTGATATGTATGTTAGTTTGTAAGGTATTTATCTATGGGCCTTTGATGCCTGAAATAAATAAATTATTATTTGTATGTCTTTCCCGTACACAAGACAATGATGTCCCGGCCCTTTGGGAGGCGTGCGCGGAGCCGGAACCAACGCGTAGAGGCCTTTTCGATAATTTAATGAAAGGCAAAGTGTACACCCAGCGGATGCTGTCCCTGCCCGTGTCATGGGACGCACGCAGAGACAGCCCCCGCCAGATGCAAGGACTATTGTTGATTGATGGAATCTAACTCTACTGGGCTATGGCGGTGGAAATATGGACTAAATACTGGGTTATGGATTGAGACATGACGGCGCCTGTCAGGAAAAGTGTCTCGTGGCTTTCGTGGCACTGACAGACCGTGACTTGCCCTCCGCTGATGGGCCCCTGTTAAATAAATAGCGACATTATGCTCATAATGGCCTAGCTAGGGGCAACACCGGTGCCGAGGGCTGCAGGGTGTCCAGAGTGTGCAGAGGTGTGCTGCGCTTTCTCCGAGGGTACTCGCGGCGTTATGCCCTTTAACACTTCCACGCCTGGAGCATATAGCTCTCGCGACTCCACTCTGGACGGCCGGTTAAGGCAAGCCAGAGGCGGAGGTCCTTTCACTAAATCCCATGAACCCTCCCTAAGGACCCCCAGGAGCACTCGGGTACGTGGGGTCGCTACTCCCCAACAGCTCGCCACAAGCTGCCCTGCGTTAAAATGTCAATTCACTACCCAAATGATCCCACCACCCTCGCCAACTGTACTCTGTAGTAGCGTCACTTACTGACCGCGCATACAATTTATGTGACGAGGACCATTTGGGTAGTGAATTGACACATTTAAAGAACGTTCTACAGAGAAATGGTTATAATGGGCGGATTATACCACCTAGACGCACCGTTTTGCCTAAGGACCTGGACTATAAAGTTGAACGACAACCGGCGTACCTACCGTAAATGTAAAGGGAGTAACAGATAAAGTTGCCAATATTTAAAAGAAGTTCTTGGTGAAGACTGTCTTCACTCCCCACAGAAAACTGGCACAATATTTACGTACGCCAAGGGACCGTTTTCCGCTTGAATGCCCAGGTATTTACAAAATTGACTGCAGCTGTGGTAGCTCTTACATAGGTCAGAATAAGCGCACTTTCTCATGCCGTATAAAGGAGCACATCCGAATGTTTAAAAACAACGAACCTCGGAAATCGGCAATCGCTGAACATCTTCTGAACGCGGAAACGAATCATTAGATTGAGTTGCACAACCCATAGATCCTCTCGCTCGACAGAAAAACACTATATACCCAGAATGGTTAAGGAAGCTATCAAAATCCTCAAGTATAAAAATTTCAACCGGGAAGACGGGTTTCAACTGTCGAGCATCTGGTATCCAGTGATCCGTAAGTTCTCCTAGGGAAAAAAGACATGTTCAGGAGTAAATACGCGAAGTGATACTGTAAGTGTTGTGTGTCGTGAACGTGATCGAGTTCCAAGTGAGAATGCGGACGGCAGTAGTATGAATAACGCGCGGACGAAGCGAACCCGAAAGAGGGTAGATCGCTATGGTGTGTGGGTAGACTACAACTAAAAACTCGCTGCATGTCAGTTACTCCGTGATAATGGCGCTTGCAACAGTGCCGAAATATCGGGAACTCACAAAAACAAACATACATGGTAAATATCCCGTCGTTAATAGTAGTTATTATGCCTAGCTGAATTCATCATCTTTTTATACATTTTTCAAGTCTCTTTAAGGTAAACTAAGTTGAAAACTGTCAATTTTTATTACATAGCTGTTAACTTTACGCCCCATAATTGGAACAAAGTCATCTGAGATTGTCATTTACAACCCCATCATTTCCAAATGCCCAAAAAAGTCACGGGTGTAAATGACATTGATAACATTTTTACCAGTTGTAAAGGACATCTAACTTCCATAATACATTGTTTACAGCTAGAACTACCATCACAGGTTAAAGATAAGGGCATTTCAAATATTTTTCATATACATGTCCAAAATATAGGTCGAGAAACAAAAAAACTATAGCCATTTTTTGTAAAATAAAATGGTTTTTTGCTTCTCCTCAAAATTAGCGTTTTGTCCTTTACGCCAATTGAACCCAAAGGTATCGATATGTAACATTTTCGAAGCACTATCAGTGTGTCTAGTACAGTGTGAGCGTATTAAAGTAAATATATGTTGCGTGCATTATGAGAAATCCTTAATTTTCAGAACTACCCCGTGCTCGGATTTACCCCAAAACAATGCTCCCTAATGGACTTTCACTTCTTGTTTTACGCGATGGTCATGTGATGACATACGTCAGGGCAAACACCTCTTTCACATCCCCACAGAATTACTCACATTGAACGTTATGACTTATGACCGTGACAAGTACATAATTGTAAATGACGGCAAAAGTAAATAAACAAAACTATCAATTCGTATGTTGTTTCAAAAGCAATTTCAACTGTACAAAATTACGAAATGGAAACAAATGTTGATGGGCAACGACGTTTTGTTATGTTTAGTAGTTTTCACAAGTTACCCGCCCTGCCCTTATACCCGGCCCTTTTCCGGGTTCACAATAATAAAATAACGCATCATCATTAAGCCGATAATGGCCAGACGCCCAAAATTGTTGGGCAATTTATCATGTTGACGGGCATTTGTCGAAATGTCATTATTCATTTCAATTCTTGAAAGCAACAAAAAGCGATGATGCGGTGATGCCGCTTTTCACGTTAATGTGTATTGATGTAGATAATAGTTTCTGTATTAGCCTGAAAGCGGCCGTTTCAGAATATTTCATCCCATCAAAAACATTACATGTAAAAAGATGCAAGTCTCGCAACGCAGTTGACTTACAACAAAAAAGTTTTGAAATGTAATGTTAAACCAAATCAGTACCGGGGGGGTGTCTGCAGAAATCAATTCCCACCGACTTGCCTATTATTTAACCGTGAAGGGAGGATTCTTTTTTTGAGAAGTATTAAATGTTCCTCCACGGTTTTCTTTTTGTAAGTGATCTTCCTTTATATATTACATTCTAATCCATTCTTTTCAATTTGAACTGCAAAACTAACTTTGTAATTGCATGTATTTGTATAAGATTACTTATGTGTGCAGTGGTGACAGAAATTGCAATATATTTTGAATTTGTATGACTTGATAGGCTAAAATCTAACCATGTTTAAAATTTGGAGCTTGTGGGTCTGCTAGAAGTACCTTAGAATTATGATGATCAGTCAGTGAATCAGTCAGTCAGTCAGTGACAAAACTAAGGAACTTTGACGTGCAATAGTTCTTAAACTACACGATCAAATTGAATGTTATTGGGAATATACTTAAGTCTTGTTGTGCCCTATATATTCCTGAAAATTCAGGGTTCTAGCTCTAGCCAGCACAAAATTACAGGAGGTTGAAAATAGTCTGAATGGCTTCGAGAAAAGGATGGTACGGCCGTGCCTTTGTTTTGCTCGACTTGGCGGTGGCACTGCCGTGCCCCCAGATTCAGTAAATAGTAGAGTACCAGCATTGATAGCATAGTCAGAAAAGCAATGCGACATACATTCTCGTTAAATTATAATTCTTTTTTTTAATAATGCATTTATCGTAATAAGAACTTCTTACGATACTAGAATACATACATTTTGCAAAGTAGTTATTCAACTTCTCTATTGCGATGTAATAAAATATAACTAGAAAATTTAATCAAAATAATTACCAGTAGTCAATTTTGAGGAATACAAGACTAGTAACAATTTGCATTTTATGTAGACTTATTGCCGCCAAAGCATGACTTGCAGCCATATTTTTTGTAATTTAATCCAAACAACTTAAAGAGTCCATTATGCTCGCTCCAATGCAGGGTCCGTACATTAAATTATTCAACTTTACTAAGTGAACACACCTGAACCTGACTCCAGGATCAACTTAAGTATTATAATCAATTTTACTTTGCATGCTAACCAACAAACGCGTCTCGGATAATATTTTACAAGACCTTACGAAGATCGCTGTAGTTTTACGTTATACCAACGCAGGCACTTGAGAAATGTTATATTGGTATAAGAAAACAATGGAATAAAAGGGAAATTTCCTATATGATCATCAACTGATCTTAAACATGAGGGAGATAAAAATACATACGAGTACAATACCTCAAATCAAAAGCATTCACAAATTCATGTATTACAAAATCGTGTCTGCAAGGGTGAAGTAACAAAAATACTTTTACGAGACGGGAGCCTAAAAGCACCGTATTGATTTTCTGATTGAACACTCCAGAGGACCCAATTTGTAAGAAACAAGACCCTTAGAAAATAGAAAGCGCCCTTGAAAGTGGCCGTTCTTTGTCACCGAGCCTAGGTATATGTGTAAAACACGGTATTTTTTTAAGCGAAACGAGTAAATTTTATAATTGGTAACTACCAGGTGTGTGCTAACGGTTATTTAATGCTTTAGAAATAATATTCTGCAAAAATTACTATGTTTTATGCCACACCTGGCCATAAAGTGGCTTTTTCCGCACGCTGCACGTACGGAAAAAGCCGCTTTCTGGCCAAGTATAGTACATTACACAACTAGGGAGGTAATAAAGAAAGCCCTCGATCGCATATTTACGTCCCTCGCTTGCAGCTCGGGCTGCAAACTTCTGCGATCTCGGCCTTTCTTTGTATTACCACCCTAGTTGTGTAATGTACTATAATTTTGACGACCGCTTTAGCTTAGTTGGTAGTGACCCTACCTAAGAAGCAGGAGGTCCTGGGTTCGAATCCCGGTAAGGGCAATTATTTGTGTGATGAGCACGAATATTTGTTCCTGAGTCATGGATGTTTTCTATGTATTTAAGTATTTGTATCTATTAAATATATTGTCGTCTAGTATCCATAACACAAGCCTTATTGAGCTTACTATGGGGCTAGTTCGATTTGTGTAAGATTGTCCCCTAATATTTATTTATTTATTTATTTATAATTTCACACCGTGAAGTTTTCATTCCTATACTGAGTGTAAACAGGAACTTCAGAACCTACACAAGACACACTATGTACGAGTATCAAATATTTAAATTGTTATTGAGATTTCCTTATACGGAACATTATAATCTTTCCTTAATGGATTAGAATCGAGGCTTCAGCAAACTTTTGCAATAAATTTACACCTAAGCGAGCTCTGCATGTAATTCGATTTTACTGAGGAAAAGACACCTTGATGGAGGCTCCGAAGGTATTTTTACTAGCAACGAATCCATTTAAATTAATTTACTGTCTACCAGTGGCGTGGCGTTGAAGAAATCCTTGGGCAAGCCGGAGCACCTTTGGCTTAAATTTTCTTTAAGAGCACTACAATTAAGTGCTGAACTGCCTAATATAAGGCAAGCCTATGGGAATCGAGTTCTATGGACGCCACGTCACTTGTAAATCAAAGTTATAATATAATATTTACTCTGAAATGAAGACTATAAATGCAGAGTTTAATAATGATTAAATGTATGTTTTGTTTTTTGTATCTCGTGTTAAAGGAATAAAGTCCGTTGTCCGTAAGGTGCGGAACCCTAAAAACATACGTAGCGAGTTAAGAACCTTCTTTTTTTTAAGAAGTCAGTTAAAATAACGATAAAAACTGTCAAATTTCTTATTCCAATGTCCAAAAATCTACAGGAACAAGGGACAGAGGAATAAGATAAAATCGAAAAAAGCCAATGGTTCATAATATGAACATACAACAAGACTATATTGTTAATACTATGGAAAGATAGTTCGTAAAGTAGTTAATCAAGCAAAACATACAATTAATAAAGGTTAAATTAAATCTTTAAAAAGCTAGCAGCGTATTAAGAATGCTATACTTGAACCAAGGACGGAGAAATCATATATTTACCTTCATAACTCTGGAATGATGTGTACCAACCAACACGTTCATCGCTTGACACATTCGGAGGTCGGCTAATTACCACCCACGTGGTGAATGTACTCTAGATCCTTAAATCTGTTTACGATACAGGTGATTGAAACCCGATCCAGAGAAATAAGAATTTTGTGACCGACATATTTTATTTCCTCAGTTAGAAGTATATATAATACATTGTGTATTAAGGGAAGTAAGAAGGCGATTACTAACGAGAGTCTATTAGAAGCCGACACCGAAGACACCTGCTTACTGCCCGTTGAAACACTCCAGGGTAGGTGGGCCTTAGTATTTTCAGAATTCGGATGTTGACTAATGTTGAATTTTACAACGTAATATAGTCACATGGATTGGAAAATACTAAATTATCACAACACAAAAGAAATAAACCAAAAATGTGTAAAAAAAGATAAAGTTACTAGCTGTTGCCCGCGACTTTCCGCCGTCCGCGTGAAATTCGAATACCCATGTGGGTGGTTAAAGGTGCATATACCTATTTTACCGCAGGCTACTATTGTAGTTTTTTACATTACCATTACCAAAACCACGTAAAACTGGCCCTGCGCGAAGCAGTAACTACCCCCTAAGAAGCAACCCATTTTGTCCCCCTGGGGATGAGATTCGAAAAACGGTGAATTCACGTTTCTTTTATTGAAGAAACGTGATAAGTCAGGAGAACGACTTTTAAGAATGTGTGAATATATTTACTTGATTTTTAGTAAACAGGATTTTTATGTAACACAAACTTGAATACCTTTAAAATATGAATTTCCAAAAAACACTTTTTTATTCTTTTTACGTTGTACATAAATAATGTGCTCAGCATATTTCAAGTGTTTAGGTTTAGTAGTTAATGACTCTGTCCAAATTCAAAATTTTCTTGACATATAATAAAGGGTTTACATATCAAGTCGCAGATCTCCTACTTTAAAAATCATGTCCCAAGTAGCTATACAAATTTCAACTCTGACTTTAGTCCCTTAGGGAATGAATTTCGAAAAAATGTGGAATCACTTTTCTTTAAATTTAATAAACAATATATACATAAAGTTTCAAACCTTCCCATGCAAATATTAAACCATTTTAAACCCCTCAAGGGAATTCAGAACCTCTGCAAGTAAAGTTTCTAGATCTATAAGTTTTTGTTCTGTCTTTCAAACTTTCAATCTTTATTTAATTCCTAAATTAGATGAATTACGGAAAACGGTAATAATGGGTTTTCTTGGCTCATTATAAAAAGTATATCTATGATGTCTGAGATCTCCTATTGTAAAAATTACATATTCCCGATACAAATTCTCAAACCCTATTTAAGCTTTTCGGGGATGAATTTCAAAAGACGGTGAAAATACTCTTCTTTTAAAACAATGAAGAATTTAAACATGAACTTTCATACCTCTTGCTTAAAAAGATCGTAAAGTCCCGATACAATTTTTCAACCCCTATTTAAACCCCTTCAAGGATGAATTTCGGAAAATGGTGAAATCAGTTTTCTTTTATTCTAATAAAGAGTCTAAACATGACGTTTTAAACCTCTTACTTAAAAAGATCGTAGAGTCCCGATACAAACTTTCAACCCCCATTTAAACCCCTTGGAGGATGAATTTCGGAAAACGGTAAAAACACTTTTCTTTTATTCTAATGAAAAGTCTAAACATGATCGTTCAACCCTGTTAGTTTAAAAATCGCACACTCTCAATACAAACTTTCAACCCCCATTTTAACCCCTCAGGGGATGAATTTCAAAAAACGGAGAAACTATTTTTCTTTTATTGTAATGGAGAATCTAATCACGAAGTTTCAAACCTCTTACTTAAAAAATCGTAGTCTTTCCATACAAATTTTGAACCCCTATTTGAACCTCTTAGGGGATGAATTTCGAAAAATCGTTCTTATCTCTCACCTACGTCATATGACCATTCTACTGTGAAAGTTTCAAGTTCTTCGCTTCAGCAGTTTCAGCTGTGCGTTGATGAGTCAGTCAGGACTTTGCCTTTTATACACATATATATATAGACTAGCTTATACCCGCGACTTCGTCTGCGGTGTAAATTATAATTAGGCAATTAATCTTAATAGGTAATAAATAGTTTTGTGATATTTGTTCATAAACTTTGTTGTAATTAAACAAAACCCTCAAATATTGGGCCCAAAACTGCACAATGCACATTTACCGCGAAAATCAATAGGATTATTACCAAAAAATTAAATGCACTTAATAAACCACAGATACTTATACAAAAAAACAATCTACTAATTGCTATATGCTATGCATGGAGTTAGAAACCTTTTACTTTAAAAATTGTACGGTCCCTAAACAAACTTTCAACCCCTACCTACTCAACCCGTTTTCGAGATAAATTTTAATGAACGATGAAATCATTTGAGTTCTATTCAGTTTAATCAGTTTTAGATACCCTACTTTAAAACATTTGGTCCCTTTATAAAGTTTTAGCCTTTAACCCTTTTTGGAATTGAATTTCAAAAAATGGTTTAATTTTTTTCTGTACCCTTATTGAAGGATCTAAGTACGAAGTATCCGATTTCCTACTTCAAAACTCGTTTGGTCCGTATACAAAGTTTCAACCCCCATTTAAACCCATTTGGGGATCAATTTCAAAAAACAGCAACCACTTCTTTTCTCTTATGGATGAGTCTATGTAAGAAGTTTAAGATCTACTACAAATACCGTTTGGTCTCCATACAAAGGTTCGACCCCCGTTTGACCCCTTCTTAGGAATGAATTTTGAAAAACGGAAAACTACTTTTTTTACTCTTATTGAGGAGTCTATGTACGATGTCTTAGAGCTCCAACTTCAAAAATCGTTTGGACCCAATACAAAGTTTCAACCCCCATTTAAATCCCTTTGGGGATGAGGTTCAAAAAATAGCAATCACTTTTCTTTACTCTTATGGATGGAAGTTCAAGATCTACTACAAAAATCGTTTGGTCTCCATACAAAGTTTCAACCCCCGTTTGACCCCCTTTTAGGGATGAATTTTGAAAAACAGCAAAACTACTTTTCTTTATTCTTATGGAGGTGTCTATGTACGATGTCTCCGAGCTCCAACTTCAAAAATCGTTTGGTCCCTGTACAAAGATTCAACCCCGATTTAACCCCTTTTGGGGTTGAATTTCGAAAAACTTGAAATTACTTTGTCTCAGAGCTCCAACTTCAAAAATCGTTTCAACCCCCATTTAACCCTCGTTGGGGATGAATTTTGAAAAACGGTAAACCTACTTTCTTCGACTTTTATTGAAGAGTCTATATACGAAGTCTCAGATCTGTAACTTAAAAATAATTTGGTCCATATACAATATTTCAACCCCCGTTTTACCCCTTTTAGGGATGAATTTCGAAAAAGGGTTAAATTACTTTACTCTACTCATATTGAAGGATCTATGTGCGAACTCTCAGATCTCTAACTTCAAAAATCAACCCCCATTTAACCCCTTTTGGGGACGAATTTCGAAAAATCGTGAAACTCTTTTCCTGTACCTATATTGAAGGGTCTATGTGCGAAGTCTCAGATCTCCAACTTTAAAAATTGTGTGATTCCCATATAAACTTTCAACCCCCATTTAACCCCTTAGGGGATGAATTTCGAAAAATCCCATCTTATTACTTAGTTACGTTATAAAACCACCCCACTGTAAAAATTTCAAGTTACTAGCTTCAGTAGTTTCGGCTGTGCGTTGATGAGCCAGTCAGTCAGTCAATCAGGACATCTTCTTTTATAAGATGAGACCACAAGTTTAAAAAAAACGATATTTTTTTATCGTCTTAAAGAAAAATTAAAGCCAATTTCGGAATGCTTAAATAACACTGAAAAAATAAATGTATGACAACTATGTGCTTAAACGCACTTTTTCGTGCTCAAAATGGCAAAATGCTATTTTTTTTCATACAACTTAGTACAGCGATAGAATCGATGACGTCATACAAACCTCCCGTTTTGTATAGAGCGTTTTCAATGATCAGTGCGTTCTGCTACTTTTGATTACAATTTGTGGCTGTTATACTTATACAAATGTATTAGGTGTCATATAGATATTTGTTCCTCACAAATAGTAGAATCGATTTACGACAGAAAAAAAAATCGAGTCAACATGCGAATTTACAGGCTTACATAGGTAAGCCTGTAAATTTTGAAAATACTACACGTTGAAGAGACATACATATATTCAGATAGCTGAATATAATGTATGTATCTTCAACTTGTAGTTTATCTTTCAGGATTCTTGTGAAATATAATAGTTATCTTTGATTTATATTGTTTGTAAATGTTATGGAAATAAAGAAATAAGAATATATTTTAGTATGGTTTTTAGTATGACAGCGGAGTAGAAAAATTATCATAAAACTATTAATATACTTAATGAGATCAAGTAATTAGATCAATTAAGCAAAGTAATTAACTGGGAGAAATAAAATAAGGCATATTCACTTACCAGAATTGGATTACAAGAATACTTCATAGTTCATTTACTGACGGCCGCTGATTTTGTAAGGAAATGTTCTTATTCTAAATTATAGGTTTATGTTATTAGCTTCATTGATTCACTTTATAATATGAATGCTTACTTTCTTCCATATCTGTTAATAGAAAGCTTTGGCAACGGATTCTTCTTGAGGAGTATCTAATGTATATATATGACAGACATAAGGAAAGATTAGTTAGTAAGAGAAGCAGTTATAGGATTGTTGTATATATATGACGAGGAAGGCCTAAAACCATTACCTTTGGGTTCCGGGTCACCTTTGGTCACCTTAGTATTATGGTCCAATAATTATCCAATAACCCAGTATCCGCACCAGTTTGAGTACTGGTGTATCGCTCTTCATGTCTTTCTTTACACAATCTAAATGTTGAATTGGTAATAAACGAAGTTACACGATAAATTCACAGAAATAGGCTCAATCGCTTATATTTTCCAAAGAAGACTGACAATCAATCGGTCAACGTCATATTTCCTCCTTTTAATCTAAACTGCCTACACTACTCAAAAAGGATCTCATACTAAATGGTCAGTCATAACTAGCGCCCTCTCTGTGACTTTATCCAAGCCAATAATCAAATATTTTTGGCTAATGTAACGTTGTTATTTTATCACGATACGACATATATATATATTTATGGCTATGGGATAGCTCAAGGATATGTTTTTCATAGAATTCACTACGTTTTATCTTCTTTAATAAGCCAAAACTAGTCAAAATAGAATTTCACTGTGGTAGAATTTTGGGTCACTTTTTGGCCAGGAAAAACGATGATAACATTTGAGGAGCCGAATTTGATTATTAGAGTTATGATTTGACTATGGATGCAAACTAAAATATAGTATTTTAGATGAATTTGTTGTTAAATAACATGGAATGACAGATTTACCTTAGCTTTTCTTGGGTAATTTTCGGCAGTAAGGAAGTTTTGTCACGGTTTTAAAACCTGAGATTTGTGTTCACTAAGATCTGCACTTTCTAAATATCCATAGTTTTGGCATTGATAAACAGTAGATTTAGATAAAAAAAAATTCTAAAATAGGGATTTTTCCATTTAAAAATATACCTACGTCGTTGGTTTATTTTGTGAGTTCAGAATATAGGATTTTTAGTCGTTTAAAACCATAGCTTGAATAGAGTCGGAACCATAGCCAAATAATTGTAGATTAGAGCTGTCAGATGTTGAAAATTACCCGAATTTATTAGTAGAGTGCGACTATAGCTTGGTAACTTGCTAGCTTGGCAGAGGCAGCCTCCGTCGGTCGCCGTTCATGTTGGCGGTAACTTGTGTAAGTAGTTACGGCTGCACATAACAAAAAGCAAACAGGTGAGTGTCACCAAGGAAGTTGCCAAGCTATACACTAAGTTTGCAGGGGTCAAAAAAAGGTTTTATTAAAAAAAAAGCATATGGCAACATCACAAGAAAGAGTTTTAATAAGTCTTCTTAGAGGTATTGAGATGAGTGTCGGTATTACTGAAACCTAACTGGTGCCAACGTACATACGCAAATCTGATGTTCATAGAAGGGTAGACGTGTTTAGTGGGGGAGGCCTTGTCGCCTATAAGCATTCCAGAATAATGGATACCGCTCGGTGCCAACGAAGCTATTCTTGAAGAGCTATCACATTCGCGAGAGCATAGGGAGTGATTGTGAATGTGTTATTAAGTGTTAGTTTATTTAAGTGATAGTGTATTCATCGAGCTAAGTGGTAAGTGCAAATTGTTCTTACAAATCGAATGGTCAGTTCAATTGCCATCTCTTTGTAATCTGTAAGTAGTTTAGCGTGTACTAATATTTATTTTTCCCCCAGGTTTCTATCTGCTGAAGGGATATGAATCCATTCATATACATTAATATGTTTTAACATTGTGTTTATTTATTTTGTGTGTGTAGGTACTTTTTCCCATACAGCGTTAGTCAGTGAATGAATTGGGGTATTCTGCACTTGTTAGCCTATACAGGATATTGCTTATTTTTGGGGTATTTTGTGAAATTTTGTTTCTTCAAATCACTATTTCTTTACTCATTTATGCAACTTAATTTATATAAAAATTAACTCAATAATATTTTAGCACACCTGTAAGCTTATGATACCTCGTCTTGTCACGCGATAAATAAGTGATAAAGCATCCGTCACTCTCACACACTATTTGTTAGAACGTGACGGATGCTTTATCATTTATTTATCACGCGACAAAACGTAGCATCATACGCCTATGGTATCAGTTATTGACTTTATTTAGTGATAGGACTTATTATACTCTTTGGTGATAGGTTTGAGTTGGCAACATTTTGACTTTTGACATATTAATATTATTTTATTATGCAGGGATATAATTTTCCCAAATTTAATTGTGTTTCAGATAATAACTGAACAAGGCTTTATGCTACTGTCATAAGAGTCATAATAATGTTACTGACTTTTCAATACATCTTCACACAAGTTTGGGCTATTTCATTCGAATTGTCGAATGCTGATTCTGTTGAAGTAAGGTTCACAGAATGCAAATATTTACGTTTAGACTGAGAGTGTTTGACCTGAGCCGGGTACATTCTTTAATCCTTTATCTTGAAGCGTGTGTATTTTGAAGTGAATTGGGCATTGCTCTAATACGTCAGCGAGAACAGTAAGCTATGACTGTTTATCGGAATTTTTGTCCAAGGAGTTGAAAGATGCATGAGTCCATCAGTCCAAGGACTTGCTCCCTAGTAAAGTTTCCGACGCGTTCTCCTGGCTTAAAAGTCTGGTTTGCGTAAGACTGAAACAAGAATTCGGATCTTGTAGGAGCTTTATTACTATCTTTATTAGCTTGATAACTTAAGAGAACTGCTTCGGGAAAAACAACTCAGGAGAGCGTTGCATTGCTCAAGGGGCAGCTTAGTAAAGGAGGATTCCATCCAACTTTCAGACTTAGACGCTAAGATATGACTTTACAGAAGTAACTCCTCTCGGTGAACAGATTTTTAATCGCTTTAGTCTACAATTGCCCTTGGTTTCAAAGCGATGGTAAATTGAATCCTGTAAGAAAAGGATGTTTAATATAGCACTCACAAATCAGAGTATATTAGCATTAGCTTTCTCTGAAATAAACCTGAGATGGCGAGTATTCTACCCTCTTAGATTGCGTGCTAATCACCAATGAACTCTGAGAACTCCTTCTGAGCTAGCGGGAATCTTCCCAACAACAGGGCGAAGATTCATCAAATCATAACGGACACGCATTTTATTAGCATCAGAAATTATTACAAAGACTTGACATACTGACTTAGCTTGGTTATCGTTTCTAATATGAAATGTTTTTCTACTTCTTTTCTTTTCAGCATAAATAACCAACAACAGATAGTTAATATGTTAATAATTTTTCACATAATTTCTCACTTTATTTAAATTACACAACTTAGATCTATTTGTCCTACCATCACATCAGCGATCTCGAATTGGTCATAAAATTTGATCAAAGGAAAGCAAAAGCATTTTAATATATTAATGTACCTAATCATAACGCTGATGCTGAATGAACTGTTATATTATTTCAAAGATTTCTGTACAAAATAGAAGCTCACACGACAAATGTTTTCATTTAATTTGGCTTCTTGTAAGATTTATCATTTAATATAGGACTTAATATAAGACATGTCTATTTGTTGCTTACGATTAACTGTAAAGTACAATGAGGTTTGTCGATAGATATCAAAGATTCGTTAAAAGTGTGTAATTATTTCGGATATAAGTGCACCGTTTGGTGCCGGCACTGAACTTTTCACTTAAGTAACTTAGTTGCTAACTTCGTAAGACCACTTTGTAAATACGCTCTGCTGCGCCCCAATCAATACTGATCAAACTCTTTCATTGTATAAGTTGTTAACATGCAGCCGACTTTTTTAATTAAAGGTTTTTAATAAAACGTTTTTTCCTCCCACGCTACACGTTCCTAGTACTATTTATCTTAGTCTCTGTGACATAGAGCTATTGTTCTGCGGGCCTTGTCCACCGCAATATTGACTTGTTTTTCCTTCCTCGGTTGTTATTAATAGGTTTTGAAAACGACTTTCTGCCTAAACCGGCTGGGACCCATACATTCGTTACGTTAGAACTGAAATATTCGAGGGCAGAACATGAAACAAACGATTTGATACTCCTGCTTTTTTAATTAGGTAAAACAAGTATTGCGGTGATTCGACTAACCCGGTCCTCCATACAAACAAAAAAGGGTGTTAGAAATCAATTTTAACGACATCCAATTAGGTTCAAATATGTTTTATTTTGTAGCCCGATATATTTCGTTTGTGTAAAACAACATGAAAACTTGGATGTTTATTTTGTTTTGTTATTATTATTTAGGTATGTATTATATTTATAAAATCTGATTCTAAGTTTTGTTTTGTTCTAACATAATAAAAAACAACCATACAAGATAACATGCCCTGTACCAACCAAGACACAGTTAAGTGACCACCCATAGACTAAAAGTTACAGAACACATAGTTATGAGTGTTCGATTGTATATTGACTTTTTTTATCTTTATTTTTAGGGAACTTTTGTCAGACTGACTATGCCAGCTCCGTCAATACAATCTTCAAAGAAAATGAAAATAATAAATGTACATAAATACCTGAGACAACAAAAAGGTTAAATTTGTACACTATGTTTTAGAAAAACCGTATACAAACTTGGCAACCTTTGAATGGGGCTCCGCCAAAATTGAATTAAAGAGGCCACTGTTCTTTGACTTAATTTGTGTACCTAATAAAGTGTTTACATACGTACATAACATGAAGTTTTAAAGTCTATTACTGAGTTTCTGAAGTATATTAACAAAACGATGTTCTTAAAATGTTCAAATAGGTATCTGATTTCAAAGTTCTGAAATGAATATTGACGTTTGCAAATCTCGGACAGTTTCGATCAATGCCGTGCATTACAGACAACGGGACATGATTGGGTTTGTGGACTACCGTTGCCGTCGGTTGTCAAGTCACGTCATGTCCTGTGAACACAGCTCGATATGCGAGCAAGTTGTGAGTTGGATGATCAAAGCGGCGCGAACATAAACAGACCGTTAATTACACGGATACGAATATTACGAATATGTCAAGATGTGTTAGATACATCTGAGTGTCTTAAAGTTCTCTCGTCTCGCCTGTTCTCACATAACGTTCTTGGTAATTTGTATTTCTTATGATGTAAATAATTATATATTTAATACTAAGTACGGTTCAATTTTAGAAGGTAGACGTCCGAGTGCTTTACTCTGTCCCACTTGTTGCTGTCTTGAATGTTGTCATTAGCAAGAGAGGTCCCTGTAGGGTGTCGACTATTAGGCATTAGCATTTGTAGCACACACTACAACGGTTACCTTAGATATACATATTTAAAAATATCAATCTTAACTAGAACTAAAAATAATAATAATAATGATACGCGCCATTTCGTATGCAAGTACCTTGACGGCTCACGAGGTTACCTCCATGTGGAATGTTGATTCGACGATTATTGTTTCGATAGTTGTTTCGGCGGACGGGCTTATAGCGAAGAATCTCGATCACCATCTCAAGAGACTCTCGCTAGATGGCTGGGCCAAGAGCCAGATACAGAAGGCGGCACTTTTGGAAACGGCACGCATCGTCAGGAGGTTCCTCTCTCTGCAGCCCCAACCACCGGTAGCTTAGGCTTTGCCCCGCTGCCGGCGGCACCCTAGGTTAGGTTTTTTATAATGTGTTTATATTTTGTAATTTCATTTTGTATTTTACTTTTTATATATGTATTATAAAATACCTAACCCAAGAAAATAAAGATGTACTGGAATAATGATATGATATGCCTTATGATAATATTTTTCTCATACTAATTAGTCATAGACTAATAAATATGACAAGTCATCATAATCTTAATCGTAATGTGAAAAAATAGACAAAAATAGGTAACGGAAACTTGTATGCATACAACATATGAAAGAAACATGATGTTTCTTTATTTGTTTTTTTTTCAATGCGGGTAAAGTACACCACATTTTTATGTTACATATAGATACAAGAAATGAAAGTACATAGAAAAATTAACTGGTACCTACTCACCTGTGGTCCAGACCGGGAATCGAACCCAGTACCTCTGGATTTCCGGCCCAGCGCCTTAACCACTTGTCCACCGGAGCACAAAGCAAGTGCCCTCAATTTTACCGTCTACTTTGACTTTTGTATCATTCTGGTTTAACAGGTTTATAACATGAACGCCATCTATGAGAGATTGTATGTATACAGATAAAATGGAATCCTAATATTGAAATGTCCTAGCACTTATGTTAAATTCAAAATTAATTTATTTGTAACGAAATGGAGCATTTCAGCTCACGTCAGTTTGCATTGATACAAAAGCTGTGACTACATGCGGGTTAAGGGATGATTCCGGAGTAAAATAGGAATTTTACTCCGGAATCATCGGAAAATGGAAAAAATACGACGAAATGATATCCTCTAGGCGTGAAAAGTGTAGTAGTTTGCTCATTTTATATTTATATTTATATAACATCCTTATTCGCCCGTTAGCGGCTTGGAAAGGAGGTTTCATTCACAAATGATACGTGTCGGAGCGGATTTTGAACCCTCATCACGGCACAGTTGAACGTGTTTAGGAAGGGTGTATTGGAGCAACTAATCGATCACAGTGGCGTCGCGGTATCCTAGGCGCGTTATTAATTTGTTTATCGACTTGTTCTGGCCAAAACATGATTTTTTAACAAGCAACTAATATGGTATAGGAGCAATCTAGAGTGAAATCCAAAGGAGAGAACATGAAAAAAATCAACTATCCAAAAGAGTGAAAACGCTTTGCTAGAGCCCCAATTTGATGATGGTGGCAAAGTATCGACATTGGTAGAAGACCTTAGAGGCCAATGTCCAGGAGCAGTCTGAAAAAGCTATGATGATTAATAAAGTACCTACTAGTATTTAATACACGAAGCTAAAGTAATGAGGATTTTTGCATAACTAACAGGTATCTCAAATTTTCTAGTGTCAAAAATTATAAAATCTTGCATAGAGGCAAAGCATTAAACCCGTTGATGGCCAAGGCGAGCTTAATACTATTTCGCACTTTTTGTTAATGTTTATCGATATCTTTGGATTTATAATTTATTAAAATTGACAAGTCGGTTAACACTTCTCGTATCGCCTTTGAAATTTAATGTTAATGTCATATCGAAAAGTCACAATCCCATTATTTAAAAAAAAAACTAACAATCATATGACAAGGCATTTTCAAAATGACATTTTTGTGTCATGAAAAAAATTGTTTTACGTATTTTCGTACAATGCCGTTGAATTTTGATGCCCAGGTGATAATTTAATGCGTTCGGTATAACTAACAATATTATGCAAATTTCAGGTATGCTAAGTAACTTTTACGCGTTTTTATTATTATACTAATTAAGCGGTATTCTCAATCATCGTATGCCTAGACTGTTATGCGTTTTCATAATAAGTGATTTAAATTATGCCTAATAAAGACACCCCCTCATTGTACTGATGTGCAATGCTCGATAAGAAATAAAAGCCCTTGAAAGCACCTGAACTGCAGTAAGTATTCTAGATTAGTTCTACTAATTTCCCCAGTGAAATAGAAACCAGCCTCAAAATTATACTGATTTAGACACTGGGTAAAACTATGGAAAAACGTCGATTTCAAATAATTATTAATTACAGAGATGGTGCGTTGGGGCAAAATTATACACCAGTAAATGTTACGATAAAATAACCGGAAAACAATTATAACCACCGCAAACTTTCTATTGCTAGAATATTTAGTTACCAGTAAAAATGAATCCGAATACATTTTTAATGAGGTCTGGGCATTTGTACAATCCACGACCGAGCACCAGAAAGAAACGCATGTTTCATAGAATATTCGGCATGTAATAAGTTGTGCAAAAACATTTTTCATAGGAAAATAAGGTCGAGCGCAGACTTAAAATCTCACGGTTCACGTACGTATGTTCGTGTCAGGGATTTTAATGCAAAGCAGACTTTGGCTTAACCGGTGCGCAGGTTCTTTGTGACATTGCTGTTCGTTAGCATATAGCCGCTGTTTATTTCTACCACTATACGAACCTTACTTTTGTTCAATATCGTTTCTATATTCAATTACCGTTTTACGTGTTTAGAGGTTGTTTTGTGTTATGATCTTAAATGATCTTTTATTAACTACGTTGATGTTACAAATATCACTGATCGGCCATTCTCATGAAGTATGACTGCGTCTAATTACCGCGTCTCCATACATTTAGTATGAAAACAGCGTCGCGGTAATTAGGTGACCGCAGACATACTTCGTGAGAATGGCCCTGATACAATGAACTTTGTTGCCAGAAATCTGCTTACATATAGCTTTAGTTTTACGCGGTACTCCACCACAGGCGATGCTGGGATTGCGTGTTCGATATTCCGATAACATCTGATTCCATTTCGCCACGGAAATATTACATCCGATGACACTACAATATTGAGGAAAACTTCCCGAGAATTTTTATGATACGTTTGTTTGAAATAAAAAACCAAGTTGTAAAGGAAATGGAATTCGAATATCGTGTCTTAAATGCTATGCTCTGTTCTTTTAGGTATTTTAAAAAGGTAAAGAAAAAACCACGTGACTCGGGTCGTTCAGCCAATCAAATAAATGTTTTGTATCTGTAGCACAATACCACTGGCTGAATGACCCGAGACACGTGATATTATTGTTGACCTTTTTGTAAATACCCAAAAGAACGGACTATAGGTTGTGAGTTTGTTAATACTGATACATATTTGATAAGAAAACGGTCAAGTTGGTGTTTTCGAACAGAATCGTCTTTCGATTTTTTTTTTCGTTGCAAACAAGTATTCGGCTTACCTAAAGGGAAGCGGCTATAATTACACTGGCTCTCTTATTCTTCAAACCAGAACACAACACAACAATGCACTGCATCACTATTTGCCGGCAGAGATAAGTAAGAGTGTGATACCTACCCAGCTGGCCTGCATAGCGACCTTTCACCTAGTGAATAGTTGTATAATAGTCAACGTTAGTGTCTGAAGCATTAAGACTAGCGAGCGAACAGAGCGCGGTCGCATTTCCATGGCGATTATCACCGAGACAAAACCGTCCGCGCCAAGTGCAGCCACAATGCAGCGAGATAATTAATGCCTAATATCGCCGCTTCCACCCGGGTGCGCCGCCCGCTTGCCTAATCTATGTTTTATCCTTTCATTTCGTTCCAATAGATTTATTTAAACGTCGTTGGGGGTTAATTTTAGGTTTTTTTTTATTAGAAGGAGGTCTGTAATTCTTTTTATAAATGCGTGTTTGTTGGTTACCTATGTTATTGGTTTATTCTTCTACGGAGATACACATCTGTGAATACCAGCAAGTAATATAATTACTAACACTTATGGGCTTAGAGCCTAAACTATTTGAATTTGAATATAGGCTGCTTTTATAATGCTGAGAAACGCACGGTTCCCGAAAAATAAAAAACGCCAAACAAAAACTATTTACATACTTATTACGGCTCTATTTCTCTTTTAAGTTCAATGTTTACAAAAGCCTATGCATGGTTATCCCTCGAAAATATTAGTAGTACTTATGATCACACTGTATAACGTTTTAAAGGTAAATAGATAATTATATGCAATAGAAAGACGAATACTTTACTGCCAAAAAATCAAGTAAGATGCCAAGCGTATTTTGTGTATAAATCCTAGATTTTGTGGGCATTTCCACAATCGAAAATATAATTACGCCCTGTTCGTCCCATCTATTTTGACTGTCTAGCGCACTTTAGCGCTCTCTTTAGAACTTGGCTCGCAGATACAAGTGCAAAATTTATGGGGCACTGGAGGTCTGCAATGCTTTGTGCAGGCAGAACTTAAATTAAAGGAACTAGAAAATTTCATTAAAGGGGATATACCCTAAAAAAAGGCCTTTGACTTTTGGTGAACATACATTATCTACGTGTCATATATAATACATACACTATGTATAGAAATTCATAGAAAAATCACCAGCTTTCTTAACTCCCAATTGTGTGTATTGCGATACCGGTAATACTATTATAATAATATATTGTACTATTGATACAAACCAAAACTATTTAACAAGAAACAACATCACAATATCTGTATCAACAATTCCAAATAATCCAATAAATGTTTCTTGCATATTGTATCTTCTGAATACACAATATTATCGAACGACGATTATTCATAGGCTGGGAAATTCCAGAAATGTCCCGCCGTTTACCGGTTATCAATGTTTCCTACGGTATACCAATAGGGAACGTGCACGACGAAGGTGCTGCCAACTGGTGCCGCCAATCTAAATCATATACCCTCTCATGCTGGGGCCACATTGACGAAAACGCCGTTAATAACGTTCATTTATCGCGTTGAAGGACGATTAACGTCAGTGTAGCTACGACTTACTATATTTGACATTGACACTTAGATATTATCATTGACATTGACAGCTTGATTTGACAGGGGCGATAGTTTCCGTTATTGTCCACCCGTGTCTCTTTTGTCGTTTAGTGCTGCCACCTATAGTTCGTGCACGTTCCCTATACAACGATTTTAAGATACAATTTAGCAAGACTGTGTACTTAAATTTATTATAAGTATATTATAAACATATTGTTATAATATATGGTTACACCTACTGTCGTATAAAATATACATAGCATTTTAATAGTATTTTATGCAACAGTTGTATAAGTAGGGTTAAAAAATTCGAATGGCATGGGTTGCGATACGAGCCGCCGCGGCGGCGAGTATCGCAAATAGAGACGCCATGAGCGTTTTTTGACTGAATTATGTATACAACGTTGTATACAATACTTTTTCTACGACTAGGTTTTAAAATATAAAATTAAACATAGCGCGCAAACAAGACAAATGACATATGACTGACAATATAATAAGTATGTGTCTATAGTAAACTTTGTTTTTAATTTGACGTACACTCGCTAGTGACACGCAGTGACGATATAATAAATATTTTTTTTTATGTTGGCATCAATGAATTTAGTTTGGAAAGTGTTGGTTTTCTTAAAAACCGCAGGAATTTATTTGTCTGTTAATTTGGTAGTTGTGCATTTTTATTGTAAAGTTAGTATTGAACGCGTAATCCTTGACCTATGTTTAACCTAGATTTAGAAGTCTGTGGCTGCTAGCAGTATCTTTTGTGACTATAAAGACACAAGTGCTTTTATGGGGAATAGACCATAGAGTTCTCTGAACTCATATTATGTATGTTCTTATATTAGTGTTCGTGAGCAAGTAAAAGACAGATGAAAGTATAGGAGTAGAAAAAATATAATAGGACACTATGTATGGTATAAGTATAAGTACAGTCACCGGCAATAATAAATGATGAATTCGGGCATTCAAAAATATCTGACTGTTGTCTATTCCTTTAGCAATAAGGTCGTGTCAGATATTTATGCGTGTCCCGTTTCATCATATATTATTGCCAGTAACTGTACATAATTGTGTCTATTATCTAAAAAAACATAGCAAATACCATGAGCTGTAAAAATACTCTTACAGTTACAATATTGGCAACTCGTGACTCTGAGCCTGGTTTTACCGTGCGCACCTTTTATTAGCTAAGGAGCAAAATCCCGGCACGAGCAACAAATTACAGAAATTGATCGAACTTTGTTAGCGCAACCTTTAATCTGCCGCGCCGCATCGGTGATGGTTTTCCAATTCTATTAACCGCTAACCGTTCGATGAAGAACCTCGTAGATACGAAACACGATTATATTCATAGATTGAGAAATTTTAGATTGATATTTTACAAGACGACCAAGGTAGACGTCCGAGTGCTCGACGCTGTCCTAGTAGCTGCCATCTTGAATGTTAAGTCATTAGCAATAGAGGTGACGGCAGGGTGTCGGCTATTGGGCATTAGCATGTTGCTTTCGGCAATGTATGTCAGATGCCGATTTCGTCAGGTGACATGTAGGTCAGATTCCGTTTTCATCATATTCCATGGAGGTCAGTCAGTAAGACGTTTCCCTTAATTGACAATATTTCAAAATTTCTACTCCTTCATTTTATGAGCTGGATAGAAATAGGTGGAATTTTAAGCTACCCGTATTTTTTCTTTTTCGTTTTAACTCAATTTTTCAATTAAAAATAGCAGTTTGAAAAGTAGCTCATTCTAAAAGGGCGTATGTAGAAAATGACGTCACTTTCCCAACTAGAATCCAGAGCGACAATTACGATTTAAAAAAACTAGAATCCAGAGCGACAATTACGATTAAAAAAATAACTGTCAGGCGTTACAGCGTTGTCAACATAGGAAGTTCGGGAAGACAACGATGCTTTTGCTCCTCTTATTTGGGCTGGATTATATTTATCACTTGCCGATGTGTACTCCATCATCATAATTTCAACACGCGGCAGATTCGTGCTATCAGCCTGAGAAAAACCTTCTGATGTCTTCATTATGTGAAAAAATCGGTGTCCGGTAAAATAATGCCAAGTTAATAATGTTTGAATGCGTTATCGGAGTCCAGTGGGAAAGTGCCAAGTCTTTTAAGGTCTTCGAAAACGTACAAATGAACCAACGGTAAGAAAATTAAACTTCTAAAGCCGCTAAGCAGTTGTAACAATTTTCAAAACAAATAAACGTCAGACGGCAAGTATGTCAGAAAATGACAACCGGATACCATACACTTTTTAATCGTTTCAGCACTAAGGTCTCTCTCGATAATGCAGGGAAAATGACGTCACACTTCCGGTTCACACTAATTCACGTTTTTTTCCAAAATGAATGGGGAAAAAAATCCAAAAATATTTTTTTTGAGCATAAAATACAGTTTTACCCAAATGGTTTTCGAATTAAGATCTTTTGAAAATATGAAATGTTGTCAATTCTTGATCCAACATTCAAGGTGTATTTTCGGCATAAATATTTTTGCATTGTTATCTCTTAGATAGACCACTTAATGCATTCGATCATTCAATATTTGAATTCCTTGTTATAACTTAAATAAATTGGTGAATCGGCTAACACACGACCACAATAATTTTAAGGCACTATCGTATCTACGTTTCCCTTTAATTTTTAATCATGCTCTGTGGCGAACGTTTACTAAGGGGTGAGTGAAGGGAACGACCTACTTATTTAGATCTTGGTCTTCCACACCCCATCTTTGCTTTAACCCCGGCCACAGTAACGAGACGACGGGGCCAAACCATAACAGCTCTTCGCTCTTTTATATAGGGTTTTAACAATTGCCATATTTAAGTAAGCCTTCTGTAAGTACGCATAGAAAGATTGCGATTGGCAGCGTAAGGCCAATTGAGTCAATCCTAACCAATTGACTCATATATTACAACATTTGATTAATATAAAGTACAAAGTGGTAGTAAAAGTTTACGATTACAGGTTAAATTAGGTTACAGAGCGCGGATCTAATCCAGTAAGTTTGGTAGTGTTTCATTTCGTTCACAAGTTGCCTCCCACGTGAAACCAGCGAGTTTAATGAATGGCTCGCCCACTCTGCAACCCTTGCCCTTCATTATCGCTTTTAATACAACAATAGTGTATTACATACCTAGGCCGGTAAAGTAAGATATGTACCTACGGCTTCGCCTCGGCCGACAATAACATGTGATCTGAGACTATCTTATTAACCTTGGCCAGGTTTGTATACTATTTTTTGTTCGACGGAGCCAGAAAGCGGCAACTTCGTTTAGCGCAGCGGCCCGCAAGTTGACGCTTTCCGGCCGGAGGACAGAAAACGTACATTTACGTCGAATTTTAGAATATGATTTGAAATGAAATGAAATAGTTTATTTCAAGGGCTCTTTCACATGTCTGATTCTTTTGGCGCTTCGGCAAATGACATTCTGGTGAGTAGAAGCGCCGGAAGAAACTCACCAGTTTCTCTTTTCAAAAACATTACAATATTTAAAATATTACATCAAAATTTTATTAATACAATGCATCAAGCAAATAACTAATATACATTTCAATAAACTTAAAACTACATTTTTTAGAGGTGTAAATGGTCTCTAGGCGTCAAAACAAGATAAATAAATAAAAAATAGAAAATAAAGAGACATATACTAAAATGAATGGAGATGTAAGGGGTTTCCGTTGTCAAAACTTGTTTTGGGATGCAAAAGATCTCCAAACGTCAAAATACAAAATGCGAAACAAGAAATAGACTACTTAACTATCGTTGAATTTACATGCTTTACAAAAAACTGACTTACAGAAATGTAAAAAAATCTGTGACTGTGACACATAATATAACTTAAAAACTAAAATTAAAACAATTTTCTTAGAGATGTTTATGATCTCTAAGCGTCAAAACATTGGCAAGTACAAAAACAAAGAATTTTTAATATAATGTAATCTACATTCCTCGGAGATGTATATGGTCTCTAAAGTTCCAAAGTCAATTATGTATAAAAACGGGCTCTATACATTCAAGCTATATGATAAAACGTTAACTTCAATTGAGAACAAGATGTAGTCCCTCACGTCAGTTCTATGAATCACTAGTATATTTAACATAGCCCATGCAAGCGTGAACAGACCGGACCCCACAAACGGCACCCGTTCACGTGCATGACGCATATCTCAGCCATCGCCTCCCTCAACCATATTTTAGGGAAGGTTGGGACCCGATCAACGATGCCACCGTAAGCAAAGCCCTTTAAGCGAGCATGACATGCTCAAGCTGCCGGACATTGATACTAAAACAATTTGTCCGGTGAGAAACGACAAAATGTGCTCTCATGTGACATGGAACTTTTGTTTTTTAAAACCTATATGTTTTCATCTTAAAATAATGTTGAAAGATCAATTGTACCATCTACATTGTTTTTTTCGCGGGTATATACTTTGTTGCTGTCTGTATTAAGCATAGAAGGTGTTCTGTTTTAATGACGAGTTTACAACTGTGGTAAATATGGAAACGCGTTCCATACAGGTAGGTATACCAGGATTTAAAAGTTTACCTCAAAATAAGTAGCCTATTTACAGGGTTCAATCGGTTATAAATAAACACGTACAATGCCTACAAGCGCTAAGTATTGGAGCTGTCAGCAACACCGGCTCTCATAACTCAACGCTTTGTACCCGCATTACCAATGTGGGGTGCGGTAGATTCGGGCCATGCGAACCTAGTGCGAGCGGTAGCCACGCGACTTACTACGTCGTCGTATACATAAAACACAACAAGTAATACAATTTCCTAATTGAGATGTTGACCCATGTCTTAACGAAATAATTATTGTAAATATAGTAAACAGATCCCTAAACAAGGATCACCAGTATTAGTGGTACCGAGTCCAATATCTTAATCGTATTGTACATTACCAATGCAATGAACTTTACTCATTATTTAGAAGTGGTGTATAAATTAATATTGTAAGGTGCACAATCCACAGTCACTCGGCCTAGTCGTGTAAATCACCGGATATGGTAAGTAAAGAACACGTATCTGCGACTCTTCTTAGATGCACAGTAGTCAGAAAGTAATAGAACAAGATGCACAATCCGTAGCAGCAGCCGTTTGGCCTACCCGTGTAGATCATTGGATATTGGTACACAACCCGTGGGTCTTTACAGCGAGGCATATTGCGGCCGATGCACAATACTCGTTGTTACAGCCAAATCAGACGTGAACGCTCGCTCAGGCTGGTACGCAGTAAAACTTTAGATATGAATGTTTCTACGAGTGGTGGTATTATACGAGTGCACGTTTATGCCCTTTAGTTTTGCTGTACTTGACGTAGTCGAAACTATAATTATACACATATATAATGTATTTTATGCCACACCTGGCCATAAAGTGGCTTTTTCCGCACGCTGCGCGTACGGAAAAAGCCGCTTTCTGGCCAAGTGTAGACATAAAATGATGTACATAACACGGGAGGTAATAAAGAAAGTCCTCGATCGCATATTTCTGCGATCTCGGCCTTTCTTTGTATTACCACCCTAGTTGTGTAATGTACTGTAGTATGTATGTGAATGCGTCACTATATTTATAAGTACTCAGGACCAATGAACACGGGTAAATTTTGTTTGGAGTTTCTTTACAAAAAACTAATTTTTAGGGTTCCGTCCCTAAAGGGTAGCAACGGAACCTTATTACTAAGCCTCCGCTGTCTGTCCGTCCGTCACAGGGCTCTAGCTTTTGAGCCGTAATAGGTAGCCGCTATACCAACAAATAATAAAAACAAAATAAATGGGGTCCCCATACAAGAAACGAGTTTGTGTCGGTCAGTCAGAGGACTGTATATTTTGAACCATAATAGATAGACTTGAAATTTTCGCAAAATCGGCATTTATATACATATTCGCTAAAACATAAAATAATAAAAACAAGATTAAAGCAAGAATTAAAGTAGGCCCCAAAAGAAGAAACGTGTTTTTTTGACGATTTTTGCTCGATTTTAATAATGGTAATAGGTAGATGCTTGATATATTCACAGAATGTGTATTTCTATTGCTGCTATAGCAACAAATAATAAAAAAATAATAAAATTTAAAATAAAAAGGGGTCCCCATACAGTAAACGTGTTATTGGCGTATTTTTGCTCGACGGTGGTACGAAACCCTTCGTGTGCAAATCCGACTCGCACTAGGCCGGTTTTTATTGCTCCTGACTATATTTGAATACACGCTACATTTCATCCCATTTGCAGTTATCAGTTTAAAAATAGATAGAGCTTACCTGAAACATGGAGTACCTATTTAATTAATTAACAACTTGCAACGGTAGGTACACAATTAACTGACTACCTAAAAATAAAAATCATGTGAAAGTAATAACTTTTGGCAACAAAAAGGTTAAAAAATATATAAAGATTTACGCAAATCATGAAACTTATTAATTAGTATTCATTGATACCTAATGACAATGTATATTATTTTTCTATTTCAAATCGACCTATGTGAAATTTTGCATTATTTATTTAATATCCAGGAGCAATATATGATGCCAGTATAATATCGAAAATAACTGGCAACTGACGTATCGTAATATCCGACGACGTCAAGCGACTATTTGTAGGAACTAGAACCTCAAGCATGCATACTTAGATAAGAGCTATCTTGAGAGACATATTCAGTTGCTCGAATTCATAAATGGGTAAGGATTGGTAAGGAGCTTTGTTGCTACAAATTAAATACTCTTCAACAATTCTTCAGCTAACATTTGGTTAAAATCAGGAGTCCTATTAAAAGTAAAGTTAAACTGAATTAAAACAAATGTTTTATAAATTCTACTGCAAACAATATCGTAAAATTCACCTCGCGCACGTTAAACTTTGGAAGTGATTAAAATTGACGATCATAAAGCTATGAAACTTGGACGGAATTTGTCCGGGCTGAATTTCGCGACTCTCATTTCGGAATACTTCGGACAACTTCGGTTCCATTCGGTTTGAAACAAAAATGCGAAACAAAAAAGTTGGGAATGTTGCGTGAAGTTTGCTCTGTTCTGGAACGTGTTCTGGGTTCCCTTTTTTACATTGAAATCATGAATTGCTCTACGGACGTTTATGTTCTTATAACTTATTCCACATATGTTCTTTCAGCTATTGGAATACAGCATTCTTTGGCCCCACTGTCACTGTCTGTATTCTGAATCAAATTCAGTTGGTAAACTGATATGAATAAATGTTATCTTGTAAGCTAATTTATGCCAAGGAAAGCGGCTGCAATATAACTAAAGTGATTAATTGATTATTAATATTTAAAAAAAAATCTACTTTAAAGTTAGTGATACGAACCGTAGTCTACTGCAAAAGTTAAAGTACATAATTATTTTAACGAGTAATTACTGCATTAGTTTTGCTATGTGTAAGCTATTTGTATAATACCTACCTATACATTTTAATTGAATTACGCCTGCCACCATATTCACACTAAGTAACTGTGCATCACTCTGGTGGGGGTGGCGATACAATCAACATTCAACGTGATTCAACGCTCTGTATAGAATTTAGCCGCTAACAATTCCTGTCATTTCAACACGAGATAGCATTGGTGTGTGTCGTCACTCGTCACAGCCGGGCGGGCCAACACGGCTGGTTGCCGGGAACGCGGCCCAATGGGAATTCGATTAGAACAATTCAACTCCAAGCATTCGTACCGCTAAAAATCGGAAACTGTCATAACTTACTGTTATATTTTCCTACGTTCATGAGGCTTAGACATCCCGTGTTCTCTAATCAATGAGAATACCTTTACCTGATAATGAGACAACAGGCATAAGACTCCCATCTCTCTCTCTCTCTCTCTCTCTCTCTCTCTCTCTCTCTCTCTGTCTTTTTCTCTCTCTGTTTCACCCAATTTGTACCTCTGTTTTACCTAATGGTTGGCTGGTAGAGAATGCCTTAAACTTAAAGCACTAAGCCCACATTGTAGAGTAAAGTTCAAATAAGAAATACATTAGTTTGTCATTAAAATTCAGTATGGGGTTACTTAATTTTTCAGTACGTTTTGAAATCACATTTATCTTTTTCACCGGCATAACGTAAATCTCTTATATCTTACTAACACAATCACAATTGCTCATCAAACGTTTCATCAAAGAAAAATTGCTAAGATTAATTTGAAAAACACAGGTGGACCTGAAATACGTTTAATATTTGAAAGATTTCGATATTGTTAATTAAAATCTACTATTTTTTTAAATCTAATTTGATTTCTACCTACCAAAGTGAAATTAAATTTTTAATTCGTCTTTGCGCTTTTACGAAAACAATTGAGAATAATATAATTCATATTATGGGTATAATAACACCAGTATTGGATGCTATGACTTGATTGGATTTACTTAATAGTCAAAAACATGAAATTATCCTAGAATATGTATTAATGACTATTGCCGCTATATGTTGTATGGATCAGTTAGGGTTGGGTGCATCTAAATTTGCAGCTAAGTTGTTAACAGTTAATTTGTGAGACGTCTTTTAAGAGCAAATAGTGTTTCGCAGAGCAGTTTTTTACATCATGCGCAGCGAGCACAATTTGTACTTATTGGAAAATATATATATATATGTCGGAGACAGTAGCGATAATTCGAGAAATCCTAGATCGTCAATTCACTACTGTAGTACTAAGTAGATTTAAAATGGCGGCGAACGCCGTGTGACGTAACGACCGGTTGCGGTGCACGTAGACGGGCTCGTTGGGCAAGAGTGTCGATTCTCTTTCTGACTGTCGTGGCGACAACACTTGTCTTACGATTCTGTCAGTTCGTCTGCCAGTAGTTAAAGTTGCTACTTGATAGTTGTAATTCTGTCGATTAATAGTGAAATGAACCATACTGTGTAACGTAATTGTCTATTTGCTCACTCAAGTACCTATGCCATAATATTGTAACAACCATTGTAATGCCTGATGATTTAAAAGAGAACGTGGTGAGTTTTTTCGGCGCTTCTTCTCACCAGAATGTCATTACCGAAGTCGCCAAAAGAATCAGACGAATAAATGATTTGATCTGACATGAATCCACTTCTTTAACCAACATACCTCAACGGCCAGGATTCTGCAGCTAACCCATCCTGACCTGACAGTCAGTCATGCGAGAATATCCGACATATATATATATATAATATAAATGAAAGTCAAATCTCGAGGTATTTAAATTGTACAAAGCATATTTAGTATGAATTATATATTATAATGTAAACTGTAACTAAATTGAACATTTATAAAATCGCAATAACTTCAGATGGACTGACTTGATCTTCAGCTAGTCTAAGAACTACTGCAACCAAACTATCTAAAAAAAATGCATTTCAATAGGTCTATGCGGTGGAAAGGTATAATACCACAGACAGATGCATAAGCAGATAAACAGATAGACACACAAAATCGTCAAACATATAACACTCCTCTTATTTTGCGTTGGGGGATTAAAAAGTTAATCGTGCCAAATGTGAGACTAACCTAGGGTTATGAAGTCGCGGAATTTAAAAAGTTAACAGTCTGTCACCTCCACTCCGTAGTGACAACCTGTCGTTGATTTTGTACATTTTAGTGAATACGGTTTAAAAAACTAAACACACCTACTCCAAGCGACCTTTTTCCGTCTCACTGAAAAGGTGCGCTTGAAATCAATTTGTAGACACATCTCGAGTCCCACTACGGTTTAAATTTAATAAGGGTCGGACAATAATGAAGATTTATTCTCCATTCAATGAGCCTGGAATCCTCTTGATTTCCTTTTCTTAGATTTTTTCCTTTCTGAGTCTTCACAAAGGATATATTTTGTAAGCTCCGAAATCACTTAAAATGTAAGGTAAGCCATAAATACATAATAATAAAGACACTATCTATCTATTAGCCACGGACATCCACTGCTGGATATAAGCCTTTCCCATAGATTGCCATAGAGTGCGGTCCTGTACAAATCGCATCCACCGACCGCAGGCTCTGGGGTCGGCCCACACTGCGCTTACTCATGCGTGGTCACCACTCCAGGACTTTACTGCCGCAATGGTTATTTGTTCTCCGAGATATATGGTCATGTTAATTTTCAGACCTACCTGTTGGGAGACTCTGCCGAGGTCTACGAGTATAGTGCTTAATTTCTCCAGCGACTTTGCCATGACCACGATATCGTCTGCAAATGGAAAATGAGTAAAGAAGGTTACTCGCCTTTGATGTTGATGCCAAATTCGCTCCGATCCAGCAGCTTCGAGGCATCTTCCAACGCAGCAGTAAATAGAATATCATCACTATAGAGTTTTTAATTACCACAACTATGCAAAGATTAGGCAGTTTTCACTGTACTAATCAATTTCCTGACCATACAATTATCCTTGTGTGTTATTAGTGATTGTGACTGATGAATAACATATTTCGTCAACATAAAATACTTTTTAGTAATATTCGTAATGCTGCTTTGAATCTCATTGGTTACAAGACACTAGAAAGTCCGTACGTCCCAAATACTCAACACAACAGATTCCAGGAATGAGTAAGTAAACAGACATTATATTCATTTCACTACTGTGCTTATACGAAAGAGCTTAAGTATAATAGAAATTCAATAACGTTTGGCCCCATTTATAGATTAGTGGTGTATTAATTCATCTGCGTTCGCATCTCGTCGCATTGTCCCGTACACAATGGTTAGTTAAACTTTACACACCCGCTTCCAAACAACATTTCCTTCCAGTTATGTATAAAACACGATTCTGATGTGACTGGTACTATAATTATGTCCCAAGTTCCGTAAGTTAGTAACTTATCTACTCGTATACTTGTGCCGTGAAAGAGTTACGAAACGAGATACCATAATACTAACATACCTTAATTACTCCAAAATTTAATTTGGTAGAAGTAAAGTTCTGTCAGAGTTACGGTTGAGCAGGGTCGGGATCAATACCTCGATTGTAAATTTAATCAATGGGTTGTTGACTCACCTCGTATAGTCTACCGTTTGTTTAATTTCACGTTCATTAATCACTTCTCCATTGACATGTTGGATTAAAAAGTCGCATAAATCTACAAAACTCAACTAGGTACCTAAAAGTGCAGCCCAAATATAATATAGACAGTATAATTTTACTAAGAACGCTACTACCTTACCTATCTCTTAAATGTCATCAAATATATAGTAATAGTTTTGGCGTTGGTGTACATTGAAAGCAAACTTCAAAATTAAAAGCATCAGTCTCGTGATGACCGGTCTTTCTCTTGCCAGATGAAGAAGAAAGTTTAGAAATACAATAACATTTTGCAAAAACAAATACATTTCGAACAATTTAAAGACACCACTGAAAATAATACATTTTGTAGGTAATACCGACGAGATAGTTCAAATTTTTTAGAATATAATTGTAATGCAATTTCATACATTATTTATTTTATCATAAAAATAAAACTTAAGTACATGAACATAATAGATAACACATTATAAACAATCTCCAATAATTTTAAATAAAACCAAAACCAACCAATTTCAATTTAGAAATCTCCAAATATGTATGCCTAAGTCCAACATAAATGCAACTCTTCAAGTTACAGTGTTTGATACGTAAGATAAGTCTTTTAACACATCGTCAATGGCGTATTTAGAGATGAGGCTAATTTAAATCGATTGTTAAACTAAGCGATTACGATTGATGATGGCTCTACAACTTATAAGAGGGCACCCATTGTATGATCAGGAATCTATATTATAAATTAATGAAATACAAGCTCGACTTGTTACCTACTAACTCATAATTCGGCGACTATTGTTTTCAATGTATTTGATCACTAATGAGATAATAAGTTATTAATTTCGAGATACGATTTTTATTTTTATCGGTTTACTTAAATTACAAGAGATTCCATACAATGCTATTCGCTCAGCTCTACATTTAAAAAGACCGAACAAGTGCGAGTCGGACTCGCGCACCGAGGGTTCCGTACATATTCGTAAGTAGACACGTGAATAGTTCAAGAAGAACTGTATGGCGCTTAGTTTAGTAGGCAAATATGTATGTGTGTGTTACGATTTTTGCAAATTTCTAAAAAACGGTGTAGGTTAGGAAAACCGTTATATTTTCCTGTAATATTTAGGATTATAATTAATAATTGGTAATTATTACAGATTTTTCTGTTCAGTAACTTCGAAGATAATAGGGGGAATGGTATTTTATTCGTCCTAACTCAAAAAGTACATTAAAGAAAACAAATAAAAATGGTTTTGGAATCTACAAATTAAGCCCTTTCATTTGATACCCCACTTGATATAATAGCCTTACTTTAATTTTCAACGTCCCATTTCGGCCACCTTTACAAAAAAGTAAAAAAGGTACAAGATTTTTTATATGGTCAATAGGTTCGGGTTAGCGATCTTTAACACTATTCCAAATTTTAAATCGATACCAGCAGTAGTTCCTGAGATATCTGGCTGTGACAGACAGACAGACAGAGTCACACCATAAGAGTTAATTTTTTACCATAACACCACAAAATAACAATGCGTAACGAGTTTTCGATTCGAAGTATTACACTTTGTGTGCTATCATCTAAGTATATAATAGTACATTACACAACTAGGGTGGCAATACAAAGAAAGGCCGAGATCGCAGTAGTTTGCGGCCCGAGTTGCAAGCGAGGAACGTATTACCTCAGGTGTTGTGTACATCATTGTATGTCTACACTTGGCCAGAAAGCGGCTTTTTCACAGCCCAAACCGCTGATTCTAGAGATTCCAAAATTGGCACGTAGGTTCCTTATAAGGTCTAGGGGTGCACTAAGAAAGGATTTTTCAAAATTCACCCTCTAAGGGGGTGAAATGGGGGTCCAAAGGTTGTATGGAGAGTCTACGATTTTTGAAGTAAGAGGTTCAAAACTTCATGTTTAGACTCTTCATTAAAATAAATGAAAATTGATTTCACCGTTTCACGATATTTATCCTTTAAGGGATTTAAATGGGGGTTGAAAGTTTATATATCTACGCACAGCCCAAACTGCTGGTTCTAGAAATTCCAAATCTGGCACGCAGATTCCTTATAAGATCTAAGGGCGAATTAAGAAAGGATTTTTCAAAATTCACCCCCTAAGAGGTTCAAAATTTGTATGGAGAGTCTACGATTTTTGAAGTAGGCGGTTTGAAACTTCATAACACTTTATTAAAATAACTGAAATGCAACTTTACCGTTTTTCAAAATTCATCCTCTAAGGGGTTTAAATGCGGGTTGAAAGTTTGTATTGGGACTCTACGATATTTTTACCCGACTGCGGCGAAGCCCAAAGGAGGGTTATGTGTTTGACCTGTATGTATGTATGTCCGTTCCTGTGTCCGCTCGTAACTACTCAACGGCACATCCGATTTTGATAAATGATACATCATTAGATTCGTGTTGATGGTGCGAGTGTCACTGGGTATGAAGTTCGTTAAAATAAACAAAATGGCGGATTTTATTATTATAAGTTTCAAAGTGCACCGTGGTCGGGTTTTTTTTAGTAAAAATGTGGTTATTAAGTAAGACATTCGAAATATCATGTTTAGAGTCTTCATTGAAATACAAGAAAAGTGATTTCACAGTTTTTCGAAATTCATCCTCTAGAGGGTTTAAATAGGGGTTGAAAGTTTGTATCGGGACTCTACGACCATTTTACGTAAGAGGTTTGAAATATCATGTTTAGAATTTTCATTAGAATACAAGAAAAGTGTTTTCACAGTATGGTACAAAAAATGGTATTCGCACTTACACACGATCTAAGCAAGTCTATACACATAACTACACGAGTGCACAATTATTCCGTCTCTCCGTCGTGCGAGGGCATAATCCCTCGCCTTCTGAAAATTCGATTGATAATTATCACCCAGGATTATAGTATCTTATGGACATGGTGAACGTGTAATTAAAATTTAAAGTCGGCGAGGAGTATTAATTAGGCTTCTAATGTAAAATTCAACACTTAATTCTAGGCAACGGGCTAACGGCTGCACGCGATGTTTTCCTAGAAACTGAATGGTCTGGTCTATTTTCTTAACTGTGTACACTATCGTTCTTAAATCGTTTTGAATGTAAAAACATTATCATCAGACACAATAATCAAATTAACCAAAAAGTAACATCTCTTGGGCTTGGGTCACTAATAAGTAGATTTATTTTTTTTATTTATTATCACCTTTATATCTTTATTTTCTTAGATTAGGTTTTTTACAATATATATAAAAAGTAAAATACAAAATGAAATTACAATATATAAACACATTATAAAAAACCTAACCTAGGGTGCCGCCGGTAGCGGGGCGGGGCCCAGGCTACCGGTGGTTAGGGCCGCAGAGAGAGGAACCTCCTGACGATGCGCGCCGTGTCCAGAAGAACCGCTTTCTGTATCTGACCCTTGATCCAGCCATCCAGCGAGAGTCTCTTGAGATGGTGATCGAGACTCTTCGCTATAAGTCCGTTATTTATTATTATTATTAGTTATTAAAAGGTATTACGTGAAATAATTATGTTTTAAGTATGCACAATTAGCTCTAACCCGAATAATTTAAATATTATAACATGAAGAGTTGCATTTATGATGGAAATTATCTAAATCTAAAGAATTCCTTAGGGTTCAGATCTCGATAGCAATAATAGTAAATATACTACTAAACTAAGTAATGACTTACCAAGGGCGGTAAAACTAAGAATGTCTTAGATCGCAGGTATTTGACGCCCGACCTGAAGGTAAGGGCGATAAATATGCGATGCGATTCGATATATTTTTTTCATTCTGTAATTCAATTTAATGTCTACTTTGCTTTTAGTGTCTCTAGAAACTAAAATTTGATTTTTTGGAGTGTTTTTAATTTATTTCATTGCATATTTAAGAAAATCACTATACATACAAAGGTGTGAAAAGGGGTTGCCAACCTCGTAACTATCTATATGTAGGTACTCGGCCGGCAACCCCTTACTTCCCGGACTCTGCAGTAATGTACTTACTATTGTTTCTACATGTTATTTGTTTATTCGGGTGAAAATAAAACTATCTAATGTTACTTACTCAGCATGCCTTTTCTTTACAAGCAAATAAGTGAAGAAACGCATTTTACACGGATAGATTAATTTCATAAAATGGCGACATATCAAGCTTGTGACGTCAGCATGTCTGAGATCAAAAGAGGTCTCCAATGTCAGTCTCGGGAAGAAAATACCTAGTTTTCTTGTACCATGTCTTGGATGTAGGTATAAAGAGTGATCCTTCAGTCAAATTAACCTTTAAGTGACAAAAGTAAACAGTATTGAAATCCCTAAAATTCTTTAGACACGAAAATACTGCCGTTATTTAAAAAGGCACAACTATGTAAGAAATCTGAACCAGATCTGTCCTTTTAACTAACGAAAGTCTTCCAATTTGCTAAATTATACACGGGAAAAATCACATTTTACTGAACTTTATGGTGAAACTAAATGAAAACACAGATTGACGGATTGTAAATGTAACTAGGAACCTATTCTATGCGACAGTTACGAAATGTTAAAAGGCCCATATGGTCTAGTTCATCATACAATAAGCTCTCTCTCTCTCTTTCTTTCTTGTGTAATTTATTCAAAAAAAATGTTTAGGCCCAGCTATTGGAAAAAGAGTCTCTATTTAATATAATCGCTACAATATATCTTATCTGTAAACTAAATCAGCAACAACAATCTAAATAAACCTATTAGACAAGCAATTTTCTCAACAGCCGGCACTTATAGGTTTATCATATATCGTTGCGGTTACGTTAGGTAGCCCTGGAAGCGTGCCGAAGCACTGTAGTACGAGTAGGTAGCAGGCAAAGTCGTGTCATGGCAACGGGCACTAAACATTCCTTGGGAAGTAGGTCATCGCCCGTCCTGCCTATTACAAGAATCTCAGACCGATCGACTGCACGTGATTTAAAGCTGGCTAAGTAAGTATTAAATATTGCGATAACGCGCTATTTATGCAGGAACTAAAAAAATAAATTAAGCAGAAACGTTGTAATAAATAGCACTCCCCGCAAATAAACAGTAAGTCATCAGCGCAACTAGAATTTCCTGCCTAGTTAAAATTCTAAACTGGCACTTATTGACCCAGGACTTTCTAAAAAAAAATCCGGCGGTATTTTGGCATTCCCAGAATACAAGATTTTTCAAAATACCAGATTACCGATTTATCAGATTCCTGTCTTACCAATTTCCGGTTACACGAGATTATAAAATCGTAGGTTACTCAAGATCTAAATGATTTTTTGGAAGTATTATTTTGGGAATCTGGTATACAGAGAATCTGATATATTAAGAATCTGGTATTCTGGGTATGCGGTATTTTGGGAATGAGCGCATATTTTCCTCATACTCGCTATGACATAAGTGTAACGGAGGATCAAGATTGATCGAGGCAGTCGTTAAGTGGTATCAGACATCTTGTGGGCAATCTGGTGTGAATCGAGGCAAATGGAAGATAGAAGTTGGAGTTGCAATTATTTTAATTAAATTGCACTTTATCGCAGAGTTATGAAACACTGACTCTAATACTCGTAATTGAAGGTTTCAGTAAAACGAAATGTAGGACAACTATAAATGAAACAATACACAATGATGGCAACCGTAAGATAAGAGATAAATTTATTTATATACCTTACCATCTGACGTACCCGCAAAATTCCCCTGGAGTGCGGTGTATGGTCATAAGGTAATTATATCTTGGTTTATTATATCTGCGAAGGAAATTTCGAATGCAACCGTGCACAAACCCCTAGTTTTCAGTAGGGCAAAAAATTATAGGTTTAGATTTAAACCTGTATCAATTCATAAACTCCATACAGACAAAATAACCGTGCAAATACAGTGCAATGCACTGATCTCGTCGGATCCATGATGTCAATTACTGTGTCAATACGAAGCGAATAATCCAAACACGGATCGCAGGAGCGGGATCTGGCATTTTATTTGCGTACTGTATCATCCTCTTTTCGTCTTTAATTTTTTATTCAGAAATAAACTTCCTCCGTACCACATAGAGCACAAATTGCCATAGTCTCTAAAGCCCGATTTAGGCTTGTATATGAACTAGGCGTTTCGCAAAAATCCTGCTGCTCACGTGTGCTGCAAATACGATTTATAGATTTTATACATATACTAGGTAGAAATTTTAATCAACATGGTAAACAATCAATATATTTAGACATTTCATTTACTTCTTCGACTGAGGATATGTATGTGTACCTGCCGAAGAGTAAGGTACTCTTGTAAGCAAATAATTCTCGTACACTTTACGTATCTTGTCTCGTTTTTATAAATCTAATATACGATTATTACATGTAAAATAATGCAACAATATTATCTCAACAGTTAGTGATTTTGATTTTAAATAACATTTCCCTTTTCCTGGGAATATTCACATTCAACACGAATTAAACTAATGAAACTTCACTTGGTGTCGTAAAATTCTAGATAGTATTTCTGTTCTTCCATATAACAATTTTTTTTTTCATCAAGCCTGTGAAGAAAACGGGAATGTAACGTCGACGTAAGAATCTCAGCGCAACAAAACAAAAGACAACCGGTGACAAAAGTACGTAGAAAACACTTATTTGCACACAATCACGACGTCTCCAAGCGTTTATGCAAATGGGATTGCCAGGAAAATTGCTCCAAATAAAATAAGCAATAGAATTTCACATCCCTGGGGCTAACTAGCACGATCGCGGGATTATCCTTTAAAGGGTTATGGACGCGTTAACCTGTTCTACTAGTGATGATTCATGGCAAGGTTATACGAAGGTATAAATACGTTGATAACTAACCGAAATTCGCTTTTTTGTTACGGTTATACTTTTTTAGAGTTCCGTATTACTAAGGGGTCTTCCATATAGTACGTCACACGCCTGGGGGGGGGAGGTCTAGCCAAATGTGACACCGTAGACAAAAAAAATGGAATTTGTTAGGAAAAAGTGTAACATCTAAAAATCGTGTGACTTACTTTGTGGATGACCCCAAGCCTGATTCCGTCTGTCGCAGGGCTCTATCTTTTGATCCGTTTTTTTTTTATTATTTTTTTTTTCTTTGACGCACACGCCCTGGATGTGGGGTGTATTTGCCAATGTCGAAGTTTGGAATCAGACACGCAAGGAGAGTGTTCGGTCGTAGTAATAATTTTGATTTTTATGAATGGATCGGACGGGAATCCTAAAACAAAAAACATTTTGATCCGTTATAGGTAGAGGCTTCAAATATTCACAGAATGTGTATTGTTGTTGCCGGTATAACAACAAATAATAAAAACAAAATAAAATGAAGAAAACCGCTGTATCTTTTGAACCGTTATAGAAAGCTCTTTCTATAACGGTTCAAAAAATACAGCCCTGTGACGACGAAAACACGTTTTGTTAAAATTTCAAGTCTCTAGACTTGAAATTTTAATATGTAATAATAATGACATACAAATCCCGTGGCACTTTTAAGCAGTCATAGGAATCGTTTAGTCTGACGCCACGCCACTGCTAAGTGTAGATCCGACGTCATCTTAAGAAATTAATTAATTTACTATACTTACATATACACCGTGGGTACGAGTAATCCGACAAACTTTAACTATAGATTCTAACAACTATTAGGAGTAAAAAAAGTTATGTGATGTATAGTCAAAAAACGCTTACTTTCAGAGATATTCATTCTTTTTTAAATGAAAACTCCCAAGTGTGTAACAAGCCCTAATAAAAGTGACTAAGATAGTTTTACTATTTTTTTTAAATCCTTTAACTAAACAGCAATTAACCTTCGCAGTATTTGATGGTTAGCAACTACGAGGCCAAAAAATTTACCTTTCGTTTCCATTTTAGCTTTTTTTTTTTCATTTGATAACTTTTCCTCCAGTAAAGACATGGTTATAACGAGGGGCTGAAATTACTGATTTATTTTTTTCCATAAGACTATTAATATAAAATGACAAGATTCGACCTATGTTGATATACCTAACGTTATTTACTTGGAATACCATTAGGAATATGTGGTTAAAGTTTGTCGGGTAACTCGTACCCACGGTGTATATGGGACGCAGAGACTAACTCCTTGACAAGGGTAATCCCATGAAAATGTAACGTAAGTTACCATATCATCGCGTGTTTATTTATTTATGATACATATTTAAGTGTTAATTTTACTCAATATGAGTATTAATTTAATCCTTTGATATATTGACATTTGCACCATTAATAAGAGAACACGCGAAGAATTGGTAATTGATGTTACTCTCTGCCATGGAATTACTCACAACATACTTGGCTTGAAATTCGGATTGAAAGAATTAAAAAGTCAAATTATTCAACCACAGGCAAACGATGAAAGTAACAAAAGATTTGACCTAAAAGAAGAAAGAAGTGAAAAAGGTTGTAAAAAAGCTGTCAACGTGTAAAAAAACTAGATGATCATGCTAGTCACTTCAGGGAACGCGTATCCTCATCCATAAACAAAGGTTTCAAGTTGATGAGCGGCAATGAACGCCCGCCCGCAGCTACGGTGAAAAGTGATTTAATTTTTATTCCAATCAAATCGCTTGATGACGCGTGGCACCTAAGGTGTCGTGCCAAATTGAGTTTCATGGGGGCTCCAATATAAGTTCACTTCTCGCAAATAAAATTAGGAAGCTTTAAAAATTTATAAGTATGTAATGAAATTGAATTGATATTTAGTAGGAAGTTAAAATAAAAACAATGCTGCGCTAATTGAATACCTATAAGCATTGCGTGATTTATACGCATACTCTACACGGATCACAGACACGACTATCGATCGCCCGAATTCCTTCACTTTATGTATTAAGTTTATAAAAATCAATAAAATGTTTTGAATCCGTCTATTCAAACGTAGTTCTTCAGTAATGTGATCCGATGAAATAAATCGTGTATTGTCAATCGGCCGTTCCTGTTATTCAAGACACAAATTGAACGCAAGGGAGGCATATGTAGGCGTGCAGGCATGCGTCAGAAAGGTAATTCAAAACCACAGAGGGTTCGTCGTTTCATGCCGGAGCGAAGTAATATAGTACCTATGTAATAATAACCCCGACAGAAAAAAAGCTCAAAAAAGTAACCCGACTAACAAAACTGTAACTTCCCAGTACAAATACAGAGATTCAAAGATATAATATAAAAAAAAAAAAAAAATCAGCTTACTCAGATCCATAGATTGTTAGTTACATAACACTTATAAAACTACATTAGTGAACTAAATACTAAAGAGATTACATACATACACATAAAACCTAAACTACTTATTTTTTTAGATCGTACGACATCATTTTCAGGATGCTATTAGAGTTCCCTCTCATCTGCAGCACCACAGATGCCGTCTTTTTCCTTACTAAGGCATGAAAATCCTCAACGCTGGCATCGGCAAACATTCCAGAGGCGCTGCAGAATCGAGGAAGCCCAAACAGCATCCTGAGAATGTTATTATACTGGATACGCAGTGTATTGTAGGTCTTCAGCCTGAAACTGGCCCACAGGCCGCACGTATAGAGACTTTGACAGTAAGCTCTAAATAACGTCAATATTACTTGGGCACTACACCGTGCGAACCTGTGCGCCAGCATCCCGCCTCGGACCGACAACGCTCTGCGCTCCCGCTCGATATCGAGATCATCCTTCAGGTCCTCGGTCACAATGTGACCTAGGTAATTAAAATAAGTGACACGATTCAAAGGAACACTGTTCAACATTATTTTGGGCGAGTAGGCTGAATATAGGTATCGGCACCACAGTTGAGACCATGCACACAACAGCATGTCATGTAATGAAATTAGTGTTATTTTATCCGACTTAAAAAAAAAGAGTTATCAATTCTAACCGTATGTATGTAATATTGTCAGAATTGCACAGTTTTTATACAGCGTGTAAGTCTAATACGGGCGATAAATTAAATTGGACATGGTACTCATTAGTGTAATCATGAAGTAAAAGGTTTTTTTAAGTTGCAGTTCATTACGACGCCATAATTATTTTTTTTTAAATTTCTCAGCAGCAATGTACTGTAAACATGGTTACGGTACGGCGGTACCGAAATGTCAACGTAACTGTCAACGAGCGTTTAACGTGAGTGTGTTTGCATTACATTGCGGGCTGAATTATTTTGTATGGACAAAATTATTGTTGCAACTTTAAGTAAATGTTATCTAAATTACCTTCACTTTGTCCTATACTAACCACCGTTAAGAGATTCGCCCGTATTAGACTTACACACTGTATATGTTTCTCTATGTCTAAGATCTGGAGAGACCGTAATATTACTAAAGCAACAAAGATTAACAGGGCGACTGTTAAGATCCTTAGTGTTTCCAGTGTTACTCTACGGGGGGGCATTCCACCAGATTGTCGGGCACGTGACACCATTTTTTCATACTTCTTTTTAAGGTAGCTGCCATAGCCGTCACGTGCCCGACAAAGTAGACGTTTTCGTGGAATGCCCCCGGGGCAGAAACGTGGACGCTAAAAGTGAGAGAACGGAAACGCATCGATCGCCTAGAAATGTGGTGCTGGAGAAGAATGCTGCGGATATCATGGACTCAACACCGGACTAATAAATCTATTCTCCAGGAGCTTAAGATCGAGCAAAGACTCTCGGCAATAGTTCACTCTCGAATTTTGAGATCCAGAGGACGCTCTCCTTTGCCATGAACGGATTAAGTAAACCCTAACAGAATCATCCCTAAATCTGTGCGTGCGAAATGCGTCGGTGAGACAATTAAAAAGGCCGTGTTACGACCCCCATGACCACGACTACTCTGCCAAGATTATACGACTAAGAAGAGAAGAAGAGACTCTATACCAGCTTCTAAACGTGTGCGCCTAATTTCGTAATTGTATGTATGTCCGCACATATCTCAAAAACTAAAAGTCGGATTGCAAAAAAACATTCATTCATTCACTAGCTTTTTTGCAATTAGTACTCTATGTAGCTGTGAGTGTGTGTGCAATCATTTCACCTCACCTCAACTCTCGTGCCGACACCTATACTTTGAGACCTGTATATTTTTTTACCGAAATAGTTATTTTTGAAATACAAATTGAAAACATTTATTTCAATAACCCGTATAAGATTTGGTTAGTTACAATTCACTTTGTGACGTATTGATTTGTGATGTTAGTGTGTTTATCCATGTTATATAAGACCTTTATAGTATACCAAAATCACCAATAAAGTAGTATTTTTTTAAGCTAAGGCAAAATTGTAACTAAAATGACGGACAAACAATACGGACAAATGATTTTACTATTATCTATTTCTACTATAGACTCGTTGGATCACTCACCAAACCACAACTGCTATCCTCAAGCCCCTTATTAATATAAAAAAATATCTTCATTTAGAAGACGATATAAAGTACCTACTTTTACTAATGTAGGAATCGATTGAGTCTTAACTATAAACAACATACATTCTGCGATCTCAAAATATTATCGTGCTAGTTTCGCAAAACCATTTAATCACAAAGAGTCTTCCTGTTAACATTCGACTTCTTCGTTTCTTCGACATCCTAAATACATTTTCAATATGCGTCAAAGTTTTAGTTGCAGTATAGGGTAAAACAGGAACTTGGCAGCCGTTTGATTCTGGAGTTAGCGAGGTATTTAATAGCAGGCTAGTGGCTGAGAATTATGACGAGCCTTACTATAGGTGCAGAGTGCACTGAAAACTCGCGCGACATTATCGAATGGGGCATAATGGCTAGTGGACTCTACATTGTTCGAATCTCTGCGACCACAATAAAACAATGAGTATTTATAACTTACTAGCGACCCGCCCCGGCTTCGCACGGGTGCAATGCTGATACTAAATGCATGTATTACGAGTATACATAAGTATAAACCTTCCTCTTGAATCACTCTATCTATTAAAAAAACCGCATCAAAATCCATTGCGTAGTTTTAAAGATCTAAGCATACATAGGGGCAGACAGACAGCGGGAAGCGACTATTTGTTTTATACTATGTAGTGATGTTGCTCCCCTGAATGTGTGGTAACCAACGGTCTTACGGTGAGCGAAAACATCGAAAAGGAACATTGAGGTAACCTATTCTTTAGCCGTAATCCCGTCGGTATTGGTGGTTTTGTTACGGTCAGATGACAGTTAGTCAAAAGTGCTAAATCTAACGGGGAGAAGCGGTCAAGAGCGGCCCAGGCACTTATCAGTAACAATTAGATCACACTTTGGCTTTCATTCAATTGTTGAAAGAGCCTCTACGCGTTGGGTTCGGCTCCGCGCACGCCTCCCAAAGTTCCGGGACACCATTGTCCCGTGAACGGGAAGCCCAAGGACCTTAAAATAAATAGCCAGACATAGCCTTGCTAACAGATAACTGAAGCACCTCTAGTGAGCCGGTCGCTTTGTACTTACGAGCCGCAAGTACACATTGACTTAACCAATCAGCGTTAAGCGACCGTTGGGTTCGGGCTTGGGTAAGCCCAAGGACCTTAACATACATCAGTAATATTGTCATTCCTTCGTACAAACAAAATTAAAATTACACATCATATAAAATTCGCTCATTCCAATCACTACACTTTTAATAGTAATGTTCTGTAACGTTACTGTCTTTACTACTGATAGTGTCTGGACTGCTTAGGGTAGAGTTATAATGATGGAAGCTTCACATTTCTCTTGTACTATTTACGAATAGTATTACACGCTTGTATAAATCAAACGAATTAGGTATTCAAACGGTCAAAAGGCTTGACGGCTATTTACTATTCCGGTCTAAACTATGCCGCCAAATGAAAAAATAATCTGCCGTAGGTAATAGCTATGTAAAAGAACTAAAGTGAGGTATTCGAATTGCAAAGACTAAATAAAGCTCTTTCACACAATGGCAATTGATTTCACGAAAATATGCGATGTTTTATCTTGATAATAAACGTTCTGGTACGCAAATACAGTTCCTTAAAAGACTTTGTATAGGGAGGCCGGGAAGCGAGGGGTTGCCGGCCGAATACATATAGATAGATAGATAGTTACGAGGCTGGCAACACTATTTCACGCCGAGGTATATATAGTGCTTTTCTCAAATATGCAATGAAATAGATTAAATACACTCCAAAAAATCAACCTTTATTTTCTAGAGACACTAAAGTAAAGTAGACAAAAAATTGAATTACAGAATGAACAATTTTCAATATCCTTTCCAAAAACTATTTCAGTATAGGTACGTTTTTACCGCGAATATTTATATGAAAGAATTTAAATGTGTATTCTTGTAGTTAAGATTGCAATTTAAAATTATTGGAAATTGTTTATAATGTGTTATTTGCTATGTTCATGTCGATTTTATACAAATAAAACTACAAATTATAGCAAACATCGCTTATTGTTTTTTTAATGGCTGAACGCCGTGATTGCCGTGTCCCAAATAAATGTGGAATGGAAATTGAAAAAGAAATACATTGTAACTCCAGGTCCTAAGATCAAAGGGCTCAATCTTGACAACTGCCGCTTGAAAATGGAACGTGCTACAAATTTGAAAACTCAGCTTAATTATTATGTTGTTTAAAAACCGAATTCGTTCTTTAAAGTGTTTTAATTATTCTTTTGTAGATTTTTTTTATTAGATACTGTAGTGAAATATAACGGAAAATAAAACTTCGACTTTTTACTGGTGAATCAGGAAAAAAAATCATTAGATAAAATAACAGAAACGTATTGAAAAAATTAAGACTACATATATTAAAAATGAAGCCTACTATCCTACTTCCTACTAATATTAGAGATGTAAAAGTTTGTAAAGATGTTAGGAGGTTTGTTACTTAATAACACAGTAACATTTTAATGGATTGAAATTGGCATACCTACCAGTAGACCGAGTCCTGGATTGAAACATAGAATACCTCAAGAAAACTATTTATCCCGGTAGAAAGTTCCCTTGGAATAATAATAGGAATATTACAGGCAAAGCCGCCAATAAATGCTATTTTTTTTATAAGAAAAGCGTTTTCACCATTTTGTCCAACAAAGGTTATATGTTATATCCAAGCACCATTAGGAACTATAATAATAAACTAATATCGTGATGAACTAACTTCGTATACTAATACTTGCACAACTTGTCTTGCCTTTGTTGTTTCATAATAGGTCACGTTTCCGTAAACAGCTTACCACGATAATGTGCGAGTTTGCTTAGTAACCCAGGGCCGAAGTTTGGCGCACTCAGATGCGCGTTCATTTACATAACACCTCTTTGCCCAACTCTGAAGACCTAGTTTTCAAGAACTAATTAAATTTACTCGCCCGTTGCCTATTAGAGACCAGGGGCCCGTTTCACGAAGCTACAAGTTACAAATTACAAGCGGAAGTCTCTTTTCAATACCTTTTGATAGAAAGAGACTTCCGCTTGTAATTTGTAACTTGTAGCTTCGTGAAATGGGCCCCAGTAAGCAGTAACTTGGTGCTAGTCAAGTAGATAAACAAGGCTTTGACACAGGATGCACTAAGTACCTACCTACTAAGTGTCCATAGGCAACGATAGTACGCTTGTTTTTCACTCAAGTGGTATAGAAAAAAAACTATGCCAGACTAGATTTTTCCCGCATTAAGCTCTGTGTAGGTATATCTGGAAGGAAAGTAGCCCAGAGACCTTTTCTTCTTCTAGCCCTATCCAAAAATCATGTCGACTATTTTCTCCATTGCCTTTGTGCAAAAAGACGGAATAACCAACAAATGTACATCTACGGGCATACGGGCAAAAAGGAAAACTTCTAGTCCTAAATCAGCCTATGTTCTGTACAAACTCTCAAGAACAGTTAACAGCGACACGTTACTTGCTGCATATCACGGTCTTGTTGCGTCAACCTTGAGATATGGTGTGATATTTTGGGGCAACGCAACTGACAAAGAAGCAGCATTCAAAGCCCAAAAAAGGTGCATAAGAGCCATGTGTGGCTTGAAAATAACAGACAGTTGTACTACATATTTCAAATCACTTAAGATCTTAACTTTGCCCTGTCTATATATTCTGGAAGTAGCAATTTTTGTCAAGTCTAATCTCAATTTATTTAATAGAGTTTCAGATACACGTAAACTCCCTACTCGATCACAGTATCAAAATATGTTGCGCAACGAGGCATCCCATACTGCTTTGTTACGTAAAAGCGTTTTGGGCATGGCACCCCAAATATATAACAAAATCCCAGCTGTCGTAAGAGAATTAAAATTTAAGCAATTCAAAAATAAGTTAACAGATTTGCTAACAGAAAAATGTTATTATAGTACTAAGCAAGTTTTGAATGATATTGATTTGTAATAATATGATTATATTTATTGATAGGTATTCCATGTTGACATTAAATTGTGTTAAAAATAAGTATTTCGATAATTATAATTTATTTAATCTTATTTTCAGTAATGTTTTTAATTCTTACAATTTGTGACAGCTAATTAACTATTCATGTGCGTCACTGCTGGATGTCACATAAATAAATAACATGATACCTAGGCTAAGACCAAAACATTTGTACGCCTTCTGGCAAAACATAGAGATCTCACTATTATGTAAAACCACTTCTGTACCTATGTTTGACAAATAAAAGTATTCTTATTCTTATTCTTACCGTCTCTCACCCTTATGGGACAGATACTAAGCTGGAAAACGCTTGAGGCAAGTAAGCTTTACTGCTATATTTCTAAATTAGCCAGTCTGTAAAAAAACATAGGCTTTAAAGTGCAACACAGCTCCAGTACCAGTCTTGGTAACGTTTTTTGGGAGAGGCCTATGTCCAGTAGTGGACGCCTTTCGGCTGATAAGGATGATGACAATAATAGCGAGTTATCAAAATTACCTATAACATTATGACGAATATACACTTCTCGGATAATCAATTAATCAAGCCAAAGGAGTGATAGTACCATACGTAACTATTGTTATGAGAAGACTGGATTGAACAAAGACTTAATTGCCCACATGCTTGTGCTAATAAATTGCCTATATTTGCATAGCCATTCAATATGAAATTGCTTGTGATGGTATAGTAATCAATTTCACAATCACTTAACAAGCGGGTCAGAGAGGTATAGACGATCCTTGTTAATTAAACGCTAGAATACAATTTAACAATAAAATAAGTTTCAATCAAAGAATATGTTTAAGATAAGCTTTGCATTGCCAACTGTATCTTTTTTGTATAATCCCAAACAGCATGTCTAAACCTATTAAATGAGCTCAAACATGGTGGATTATAAGTATTATGACATAATCTAGGACAGCTACGCAACATAGGAATCCACTTGTTAGGAAAGCGGCCGGCTATGTTCCCTCTCTTCCAGATCCCGACGACGAGCTCAGCCGGTCCAGCCGGCTCAGAGGCCGTTTCACTCGGCGCCCTATGAACTTCCAAGGCACACAGCGTCGTCCCCGCCGGCAGGGTCAGCCGCGTCCCGATCTGCCCCAGGACCCGAATGTCCTGGATTAACTTCACTCCGACCTTGCTCGGGCTCAGCTGTGTTTCTTGCCGGAGTCTTCTTAGCTTGGCTAGGTTTAGCGAACCGGCAACTAAAACTCCCATTCGTTCGATTCACACACCCACATAAGAAGAGGTTGATCCGCTTCAATCTTGCCGCTAGTCCGCTGCTCACTTTGAGCAATCAGCGTAACTTCAAGGAGGCCCTGGCATCATGGTTCGTTCCCAGACGCTACGGCCCCCACCTAGTCCGACACTCTCAAAGTGGACCAGGACTAGCGACCTGGTTCGATCCCAGGCGCCCCCGGCCCCCACCTAGTCCCATCCTCTCAAGGTGGTCCCGCCAGCGACCTGTTTCGACCCCAGGGAACGCCACGCCCCTACTTGGACCGATTTTTGCAACAGTCAGTAAGACTTGCAAGTTTGTCAGGCTTCAAAAAAAACTAAAAAAAAAGAGTGTCGAAATTTAGGTTTTTTGCGGCATAAACGGCCGTATCTTTTTTCCACGTTAACTTAGAAGCTTGATTTTTTCACGGGACCGTAGAATTGAATATGTATATGGTTTTATTTTCAACTCGATACCTCCACGCGTTCCCGAGACAAAGGGTCTTGACAGACGGACAACAAAATGATCTTACAAGCGTTCCGTTTTTGCCTTTTGAGGTACGGAACCCTTACAACGTAATTTACTTCTGAATACAAATAATAAACAAAACAAACATTATTATACTCCGTTTTTTTTTTAATGTGGAAATTTGGTAAATAAACCTGAGCTTTGTCAACTTGAGGTTTTTTATCAGGTACAATGTGCGGTAACATTGCGTAATTAATTTCATTCGATAGTAAATACTTGATTTTTATGTAGGTAAACAATATACATAGTTAACAAATCAAAAAATAGCAAATGTGTTCTATTTTACTTACATTATTCTGTAGGAAAAAATCAAATTTCATATTTTTGGCCATTATTGTAATCATTGGTAAAAAATGTTGCACAATAAAACACCCAAAGAGGCAGCGTCCGTCAAGATAGCGTACACCGTAAAGATATTCAGAATCTGATGCAGCCAATAAATAGTACCCAAATAGTACCGACGAAATACCTAGGTGAAAAAAATAGTACCCTTAAACTTTTCGAAATATAAGGCCTGTTCACGGTGTACGCTACCGGCGTCAAGCTGGCGTACACCGTTTGTATCTCTGGAACGGCTTTGTTTTTGGAAACGCTTTATATCTCAAAAAATAGTACCCAAATAGTACCCTAGGGCCCTAAAATTTTATTTCTCTAGCTATCGTAGAAGCCGAGATATAGTGAGCTCTTTCTATAAGGAATTCCCGGGTACGCCAGCTTGACGGTGTGAAATTTTGTACACCGTTAAGTTATGGAATATCTCGGCTTCTACGATAGCTAGAGAAATAAAATTTTAGGGCCCTAGGGTACTATTTGGGTACTATTTTTTGAGATATAAATCGTTTCCAAAAACAAAGCCGTTCCAGAGATACAAACGGTGTACGCCAGCTTGACGCCCGGTAGCGTACACCGTGAACAGGCCTTATATTTCGAAAAGTTTAAGGGTACTATTTTTTTCACCTAGGTATTTCGTCGGTACTATTTGGGTACTATTTATTGGCTGCCTCAGATTCTAAATATCTTTACGGTGTACGCTATCTTGACAGACACAAAGAGGCAGAGGTTTTGAAGCAATGGTCAGGTTTTAAACTCGTCGCTATGATCAGTTTTTCAATACAGTCGCGAATAAATATTAATACTTATCGTTTAGAACTTCTGTTTTTGTATTTATTTTGTGATTTATCAAAGCAAAAAGCACGCGTGTGTAATAAGCGGCGTTCCGCACGTAAGAATAATGAAAGAGCCTTACTAACTTTATGAGCAAGTGTGTTGAAAATATTTTAAAGTATACATTATATTTATTATACCTTGGCTTGGCCTACTAAGTGAGCACTAATAAATTATTATAGGACAAGAAAACGACATAATAAATATCAAGTACTTTTAAATCGTTCATTGATAAATATACAAATGTTGATGACCACTGATTTTTTGTTTACCACCACATTGAGAAAAAACGGAGTATAGGGCTACAAAAAGTTATTTTTCTGTAATTTTACCTTGAGAAGGCTACGAGAATGTTATTGAGGAAACCATAGAATTATTGTTCAATGTCTAGTGGAAATAGCTTTTGTCATGATTAGGGATTCTAAACCCGGGATTATTTGTATGGCCAATACCAGGATCCCGGTATTGGGCATACAAAAAATCCCGGGATAGGATACCCTAGCTGTGATCCAGTAGAATGATTCCAATCTGTCGACGGCGACGGAACCCGCTGCTCCATTGGATTAACAACGTCTCGGGTAGCTAACAAATCGTCATCACTAGACGATTGAGACTCCGATGAAGCCCTTGAACACAATAGTTTAGTCCGGGTCACTTTCGGAGTCGGACATTTCGAGTACTTTTCGATTGCACGGGAGAAAAATTGCGCGAAAACCTTTCCCAGCAAGCTACGTGGGCGGCGCGCGGACAAGTGGCTTAATTACGTTGATGGCGTGCCTATTAGAATTTTAAAAAATCACAACGTAAATAATTAATAGTAATACAAAGAAAGGCCGATCGCAGACGTTTGCGGCCCGAGCTGCAAGCGAGGGACGTAAATATGCGATCGAGGGCTTTCTTTATTACCTCCCGTGTTGTGTACATCATTTTATGTCTACACTTGGCCAGAAAGTGGCTTTTTGCGGAAAAAGTCACTTTATGGGCAGGTGTGGCATAAACATAATTTAACAACTGAATTGGTGGGACAATTGTGAGGCGCCGGCCGCCAACATTGCCTGCCACAAGAAAATTCAAAATAGTAAAGGCTCGCTGCCCTCGAAGTTGTATGGGACTACAAATCTTCAACCTAGCTTAAATTCTCAGAACTTAAATTCTTAAAACCAACCAAGTTCAAATTCTCAAAACTTTGATATGTCAAATTGGTTTTTATTTTAGAAAAGACGCTAATTCTCTCATTATCTTGCATAGATAGTACCTACGTGATTTCATATTTATTTATGTCTCGACAGATAAACTATAACTCTTACTGGTACTATCCAAACGTACCTGAACCAGTATGAAAAACCATTTTGAAACTTTACTTTTACCTGATTTTGCCAGTTTACTGGATGCCTAAATGCACAACAATTTAGAGTAGGATATTACCCAGTTTGCGAGGCTCGGCGCGCCAGGCAACGGGAAACAAATTATTGCCATATTGCAGCTTCCGCCGGCTGCACGGACAAATAAATTGCAATCGCTTTTAACTGACTGATTCCAATAAATCGACTCATTTAAGAAAGATGAACTATGTGCTAAATACGCGAGCACTAAATATAAATATATAAAATAAAACACTGTTTACATTCAATTATCTGCTGGATTATAAGAGCCGCAAATCATTCGTTTTCGTTTTGTTTCGTGACTAGATAGCCTGACCTAAACCGAGCTCCATCATCAGACCCTGGATATCATCTCGGTTCAGAGTACTCGTCAAGACGAAACAAATGAGCCCAAACACGATGGGGTTGCGTTGTTTTATTGCGGAGTTCCTATGGCCACCTTCCGGCTCCATCATCAGACCCTCGATATCATCTTGGTTCAGAGTACTCGTCAAGACGAAACAAATGAGCCCAAACACGATGGGGTTCTGACGTTTTATTACGAAGTTCCTATGGCCACCTTCCGGCTCCATCATCTGACCCTGGAGACCTTGTATGAAAACATTGAAAAGCACCTTTGATATAACCGTCATACCAAAGTAATTGAAGCTATGATTAATTAGGATTAAGAATTACAGTATTTGCAATTAACAATTAACTCGTTAATCCCAATTAAATTAATTGGGATTAACGAGTTAATCGAATACAAATGTATTCGAATACAATTAATGTATTTGGATTGATAATCCAATTACATTTGTATTCGATTAATGCCAACACTGCTTCATAGCAATTGCGTACTTTTGTTGAGAAGCGCAGTTTATCGGCAATAACTCAAAAACGGTTAATCCGATCTTGTTGAAAATAATTTTTGTTGAAAGTATTATTAATTAAGCGTTATCTTTGTTATTTTTTATTTATGTTTTTCGGACACACGTTTTAGAAGATAGAGCCCCCCCCCCCCCCTCTATCTTCTAAAACGTGTGTCCGAAAAACAAATAAAAACACAATTTTCACCACTTTCGGAGCGATTATTTCCAAAGGTGTTCACTTAATCAAAAACATTACTTAATAACCTTAAAATGTTTTTGAAAAAGCTGTCGAACCGTACCACACGTTGATATTTTCTGAAAAAAAATATTTTTTAGCTTCTGTGACATGTATGGAGTGCCCCCCCCCCCCCCCCCCTAAAAATATTTATTTTAATTATTTAACTACCAAACTAAGTAGCGGCTCATACAAGACACCTATATTCCAAATTTCATCAATATCCATCGTGCAGTTTTTGAGTAAAATGCCTGTGACATACGGACAGACGGACGGACAGACGTACAGACGGACGGACGGACATGACGAAACTATAAGGGTTCCGTTTTTGCCATTTTGGCTACGGATCCCTAAAAACTGTGACAGAGCCACAGTTAAGTACGACGACGAGCGAAGCGAGAAGGAGTGTTAGGTATCTTGCGATCATAACATACCCCATTTACAGTCCAAGATAAAAAAAACTGTGACAGAGTCACAGTCAGGTACGACGACGAGCGAAGCGAGGAGGAGTGTTAGGTTAGGTTAGGTTAGGTTAGGTCTTGCGATCAGGGACGTGATGGCGCAGAAGGAGGAGGCGGAGCGCGGCAGGGAGGAAGATCCAGCCTCCCAGCCAATGCGCCGCAAACTTGTGGGGCGACGGCGGTTGGCTTACGATTCCTTATCGTATTACAGTATTTTTTCTACTCCTGTACTTTTATCGGTCTTTACTTGGTCACAAACACTAATATAAGAACATACATAATATGAGTTCAGAGAAGTCTATAAGTACTCTATTCCCCATAACAGCACTAGTGTCGTTATAGTCGCAAAACGATACTGCTAGCAGCCACAGATTTCTAAATCTAGGCTAAACTTAGGTCAAGGATCAAGCGCTCAATTCTAACTTTACGATAAACATAAAAAAAGTATTTTTAATATCGTCACTGCGTGTCACTAGCGAGTATACGTCAAATTAAAAAAGTTTACCATAGACACATACTATTAGTCATATGTCGTATTTGCCTTGTTTGCGAGCTTATGTTTAATTTTGTATTTTATATTTTAAAACCTAGTCGTAGAAAAAGTATTGTATGCAACGTTGTATAATTAAGTCAAAAAACGCTCATGGCGTCTCTATTTGCGATACTCGCCGCCGCGGCGGCTCGTATCGCAACTCGCGCCATTCGCATATTTTAAGCCTACTTTTTTTATGTTATAAGTGGTAAATGAGCAGACGAGCTGCCTGATGGAAAGCAGTCAACGTCGCCCATGGATATCTGCAACACCAGGGGTGTTACCTATACGTTGCCGATCTTTTACTCGTTTCTCGTTTCTTGAAGTACCCCATGTCATAGCGCGCTGGGAACACCTCAGTTCATTCCACATCCTGCCTACTTATACAAATGTTGCATAAAATACTATTAATTTCTTTGGATATGAAGAGGGATATGGTCGGACTCTTTTTACATGATCAATCAGGAAGGAGGAAATCCATTAAAGATCTAAGATGACTAAGTGACAACAGCTATGTCGGCCAATGTTAGCAAGTTAAACTAGCAATGGGTTTTGTATATGGCTCGAAAAACTGATAGCCGACTGGGCGTAAAGTTCCTCGAATGGATACCACGAATTGTGCCTCGAACCAAAAGACGAAGCGTAGGTCGACCCAGCAAGATCGAAGAAGAAGATAAGAAGGCAAAAAATCATTCGACCGTAGAATTCTTTGGGGGAACCTATGTTCTGCAGTGGTTGTCTCCGGGTTGAAACGACAAAACTAAGTTTTTATTTATTTATTTTAATATGTATAATGTTTTCAAATGCAATGAAATAACAATAAACTTGAACTTTGTGTTCGGCGAATAACCTAATCCAATGAATATACGTTCCATTTAGCAGGATGGCAAAGTAATCAATCTCGACAGCACCTTCCAACCATTCTAAATTTAGTTTAACATTTTACTACCTCTGGCTGCTGCACTTAGGTAGGAAACATAAACCTATTACTCAATAAACTCACTGAGAATTCATCTAACACACCTATTCACTTTTGCGAAGTTAAACATCAGTTTCCGCAAAGTTATGCAATTTCTTAATACGAGTTTGTACCCCAACAGCTATCTTTCAGCTGACAAGCTTACGTCTTGTTTGTTAGAACAAATGTGCTTTTTGTTTCACAATACACATAGAATAGGGTACTTGCCTGTAGTCGATATAAATTACTTCACGCTAGCCTTGAAATCTGCTTTCGAAAATTTGCAAAAATCAACTAAAATTCACCTATTTAACGTTTTAAACGATTTTTAAAAGACCAAAAGCTATAAATGAGGAGATGATTTGATGTTTGAGCACAATGACGTCATTATGCTTTTTCTCGTAGAAACTTCATACTATCCGAGCGTTTTGACAATTCATAAAAAGTAACTGATTTGATCTGTCAGGAAAGTACCCTATTACGCATTGCTTATTCGATTATTTTATTACACTAGCGTCCAACAAACGGGTTTGGCAGACACTAAGTAAACTTTTGGCACTTTTGGCTCGTAGTCTATATTATTTGCCCTTGTTCATTATCCCTTTGATATAAAATGTAATGAATGAGTAGACACCATTTACGAGTTAGCAGATGGGTTTCTATTATCAGATGTTTTTCACTTACTTTCCTTATGTAATGGGTAAAGCAAATGGCTAAATAGCCTTCCTAATAGCAGAAGGATGTTGTCTATGGGATACTTACTTTAACGTCAGAAGCATTTTAGTTGTTTTGGAACGCAACTACGTTCTCGGCATCTGTTGGCTTTCGAAGGAATATAATCCAATTTTGCGGTCTAGATTGTACAGGACCATGGACAATTTCGGGCGATTTTAATGTGTTTTAAATCATTTTACCAGAGCTTGATTTACGCTAAATACTTTTTCATGAACTTCAGTTTTGTTTTGTTATATACCTATAATACTACCAATGAATCACACTACGACTGTGTAGGTAATTAGATTTGATTTATTGAATCTAAATCTATTTGCAACTGCCGTACATGAGATAAGAGCAGGAAATATTACATATCAATTAATTAAATAATAATTGTCATCATCAATCTCTATCGCAGTTGCTCGTGCCAAGTGACTGAATGCTATGCTATGACTTTTTTACGCACCTTTTAACTGTTGGTCATTTGGCCATCAGTCAAGCCTTTAGACACCGCATCGAAGGCAATATGGTAGCTTAGATATTTGGCACACAACACTGTATTCGTGATGTTATAATAGTTTCCTAGTTCATATCGTTGACGTGATTTATATCGATAAAAATAATTATCGATATGATTCAGAAATAAATTTAAATCCCTGAACGTTATGCATTCTACTACTATAATTATATTTATATATTTAACTTTTTTGCACAATTCAACAAAGTACAAATAACGAATTTAAGGCTGCGACTCCATTGAGGCGGATACGAACGGAGCGGAGAAGAAACGTGTAGGCGTACGTGTAGTATCGACCAATCACATTAGTTGAAATCCACATCTCGTCGATGTCAATGGAAACAGCGAAGGCTAATGTGATTGGTCGATCCCTACACATCTCCTCTCCGCTCCGCTCGTCTCCGCCTCAGTGGAGCCGCAGCCTAAAGCCTCAGAGAATTCTCTAAGAGATTTGCTAAATTGAGTGCATCGACAATAATTTGAGCTATTACTCAAAACTACATATAAGATTATACACAAAAATCGGTATACAGAGTGTCCCAAGACTATGCGACATGAAAGGAAAGTACCTCAATTATTGTAGATATGATATTTTGCTGAAAGTAGACTTTATTTTATTTTTAAAAATAATTGGAACTGCATTCAAACATTTTTGAAAACATCGCATACGGATACCATGCATTATGTAATAAAAAAAATGTATGTTAAATTTTATGGTCTTCCTTTTGTTTATGATGCTGTGTTATTTAAGAAAAAAATATTCTGATGGGTAATTCTTTCGATCGGTATAGTAAAATTAAAAAGTTATATTTTTTTTTTATCTCGTGAGTTTGATTCCTGGTTAAAGCAGTTGATTTTATCAAAAATATTTGAATGCAGTTCGAATTAGTTATAAAATCAAAATAAAGTCTCATTTCAGCAAAATATCCTATATACAATATAAAATTTGAGGTACTCTCCCTTCATGTCGCATAGTCTTGGGACACCCTGTACACAAACATAATGCATTTGTGTGAGGTTTTATGTCATCTACAATTACAATAATAATATCATTCTATTGGTAGGTCACCGGTGTGGTTTTAGTGGCTTTGCCTTCTCCTTCTGGGGGGTGAGTCCCACATAACCTCCCCGAAGGGCCCTTTTAAGGGCCTGTGAAAGGGCACTAGTAAGGGCCTGGGAGTTATATGTAATGCATTTCCATTGCAATGCAAAACATGTATGTGTAGGTAGACCTCATAATTATCTTCTTAGCAGTAGTAACTATTCGCATAGAAATATATTAAGTATGTATATATATATATATATATCAGGAAAATCAATAAGGAATTTATATACAAAGGTATATATATAAGTTAAATAGTTCAGAATCTTATTTAAGAAAAAATATTTCAATCTATCGATAGAACCCCAATATTTTAGGAGAGCACTATCATGTAGAAAACCATTCAGCCTCGTCTGGTCAATAACGATCGTTGGCGACAACGACATAGTTACAATGAACCGCAGATGCTAGTCCATTCATGTCATCATTCTGATGTCCGAGGTTATAACTTAGGCTATTTAGGCTGCGCAAGTACTAACTATAAATTGTGATATAAATACATATAAAATGTGCTAACTAAAGGAATTAAGGTAGTTCCCCTCTAGGGCCCATAGATTTTTTCCACCCTGTATACTATCTCATAGGCTCATTAGTTTAACCCTTATACTTAGAGCTTCACTTTGCAAGCCAACGAGACATCTTATTGCTAGCACAGAAGACAAAAACAAGACAAAAACAGACGATATTTTCCATGTTTCCCTTTTTTTTAATAAATAGTTTTCTTGCAAAATGCAAAAAGGAAGCAGCAAGTCGTGGGAGTGAGCAGCGCTGGCGTAATGGCTGGAATGAAATACTCTTCGCCGGAAATTCTTGTCTGTAAATCAATTTACCCGGTTCTATTTTAAATTTTATGAAAACCCTCGCTTAAATACTTAATCTAGTTTAAAGAACACGAAATCTGTCTCAAAACTAGTTGCTGCTACACGTTCTAATTTAATGATAAAAAGGTGATTCGAGTCGATCGGTTTTCCATACAAACTAAAAGAGGGTCATCGTTCGCTTCCACGATATGAATTATTTTGGGAAAATTAAACACATATTTTATAGTTTGATACAGTTCAGTGCCATCTATTAGCATCGTTTGAAACCAAACGTTTTGTGCTAAAATATAATTATGTTTCTTCGGCTTTTTAAAACTGTGTCATTTCACGCAAACGAAGTCACTGGAAATAATTGTGAATTGTTTATTGAACAGGAGCGACGATTAATTAAATGCAATTAAACACTTTAGTCTTTACATACCTAAACAGTTTTTTGGGCAAATTCTCGTGTTGCCGCAAGCATCTAGGGCACCAAAACATACGCGGATTCCGAACGGCGCTGCCAATTAAATGTTTTTTCATCACACTTGCTCGAAAATGGTGTCATCACACGTAGGTTTTGCGGGCCGTAAATGACCTATTACGCCCTAGGGCGTAATGGTTTTCTTTTTAAATTTGAAACGCTGGTTCTGTTTTATTCTGACTTGTCATGTTCAAAGGAAAGGCCAACTTACTTTTTTTATCTTTTATCACTGAAATATTTATTTAAACATAACTGTTATTGCAAATGCAAATACATGTAAACACATATTTTGGTACCATTCATTAAATGTTTAAATAATGTAGGTACTTATTTCAGTATTTTGCAAATATAAAATCAACTAAAATGGCCGTTTTAGTTCTTTACCGCTATGGTTTCCGAACGTGACTTGACATTCGCATTGTCTATGGACATATGTCACTAATGTCACTGTCTGTTTTAATATTTTCTTGTCATACTGGGGCGATTAGTAAGGTTATATTATTAAGATTTCCTCACAAGTGTGATGAAAAACATTGTGTGTGCCACGGGCGGTAAATGAATTACAAACTCGTATTGTTAAAGCGTATTGTTATAACAAACAATCGTTTGTAATTCCTTACTTACCGCCCTAGATACACTATGTACTATTATAACAAAACGGGACTTAATCGCGTAAAAACATATATTACCTCGTTTTGTTATAATAATGAGTGAAAATCGTGAAAGTTTAAATCAATACACTATGTACTATTACAACTTTTCTTCGTGTTTAGTTTTTTGTATACAACATATTGCTTACAATTTAGGCGTACTCGCGTAGGTACTTACATTTAATAAGTACTCCGTCCACACACTTCTTGCGGAACACTAAAAGAAGGTTTGAATATATACTTATGAGTAAAGGCTCATAGGCTTTTTTTACTCGTAAAGAGGTCCATTAACCAAAATGGAAGTATAAAGTAAATAATTGTAAATAATGTAAGGTGTATTTTATTATATAAACTTATAATTATGAAAGTACTTTATTTGAAAATTCCGCTTTAAGTAAACCAAATCGTTTAGTTTGAAAAAAACCCTGAGATATCTGTAAAATAAATAGCATAATTCTGCACAAATGAAAAAATCCAGCAAAAGAAATCCTGACAAATTAGTCGACTGTACGATTTGTAGTCTTGAAATAGAAAGTTTTATTCAATATTTATTCGTTTACGTACTAAGTTCACGTCTTGACATTAATTACTAGAGACCAATTTAAGGGATAGGTTGGCCCTTCTCGCGAAGTAATGGAGAAGGGACCCGTTACCTACGTCGTCTGTAATCCGGTGCGAAATTGTTAACAGACATCTCTTTTTGGTAGATTAGTTCGAATTAGGTAAGTAATAAAGTCACTTTACGATAATCACGGTAAAGAAAATGTTAGATCGTACACCATTAAAAGTGCTGAAAATGAAAATGATAAGAAACCCGTTTTTATTTTCAACTATGATAATAAACATTCATAACTTGTAGAAATTAAAGATCTGCACATTAGATATATTTATATAAAAATATAAAAACATATATTGATATTCTCATCGGTTTCCGCGACCAAAACCGCAATAAAGGGTTACGAAAAGGTTTGGAGATCCTTTACACCTCCAAAACATTAGTACATTGTGTATCAAGGGCGGTAAGTAAGGAATTACAAATGAGTGTTTGTTACAAGGCCGAGGCGAAGCCGAGGGCTTTAATAACACGAGTTTGTAATTCCCTTACCGCCCGTGGCACACACAATGTTTTTCATCGCACTTGTGAGGAAATCTGATTAAAATAACCTTACTTAACCTAAATAAAATTGTAAAACTGACAGTGACATTAGTGACATATATCGAGACGACAAGTCATGTTCGGAAACCATAGCGGTAAAGACTTAAAATGGTTGATTTTATATTTGCAAAATACTGAAATACACTATTGAAACATTTAATTAATGTTACAGAAATATGTGTTTACATGTATTTGCAATAACAGTTCTCTTTAAATAAATATTTCAGTAATAAAAGTTAAAAAAGTAAGTTGGCGTTTTCTTTGAACATGACAAATAAGAGTAAAACAGAACCAGCGTTTCAAATTTAAAAAGAAAACCATTACGCCCTAGGGCGTAATAGGTCATTTACGGCCCGCAAAACCTACGTGTAATGACACCATTTTCGAGCAAGTGTGATGAAAAATATTTTGACAACGGAGACCCCTTATATCTCCATTAATTGTACATCTATGTCTATTTTTGTCTTGTTTTGACGCTTAAAGACCCTCTACATCGCTAATGTAAATGCCCCTTGAGTGATTATATCCTTAGAAATTATGTCAAATGTTGTTATATACAGTGAAAATATATCTCAAGTTGTTATATCCATCATTACACACTATTAAGAGACATCGTCCTAGGCATTTCTTCAGAAATATGTCTGCGGTCACCTCATTCATCTGGCCCTTTTCCATACTAAATGTATGGAGACAGACGAATGAGTCGCAGACATATTTCTAGAGAATAGCCCTCCTGTGGTAGCTGGATATCGCTAGTTGGTTAAGCGAACGTCTTACCCGAGTAAAGTTAAACAAAATGAGAGTAATGTTTTTTCCCCTTTCCGGATAAAGTTACGGGCATCTTCTGGTACACTACAAATTTACAAAAATGATATATGTGATATGATATGATAACTGAAAAATAAAATTTGATACACATAAAAAGTTGGCAGGTGACAATTTATAGCATTGGAGAATATTGTTTAAAATTTCTTACTGAAAATGTTTTGCGATGTTGCGTTTCTAAAGTGTCACTGATTTTGTTTTTGTCGATACTTTAAGTAAGATAATATTGGTTTGTTCAACACAGCTATTACTAAAGATAACTTTGTACTTACTGTAAGATAAATTTAAAAAGAAGTTTCGAGATTCTTTGCTTTGACAAAAGTATCAACATTTTATTGAGTTTGTCAGCTTTAATGTCTTCAAAAAGTTTGTGTCCACAGATATTTTCATACTGCGCAGTTACAATTGCAAGGCCGAGTTTTTTATGCTGAAAACATACTATACCCTAGTTTGGTGTACCTGTACTGGTGTTAGTTTTAAATAATCTCTTCCAAGCTATTCCTCCTGCTAGAAAGTTTTTTATTAGGGTTCCATAGCCAAAATGGCTAAAAAGTACTTTATAGTTTCGTCATGTCCGTCCGCCCGTCCGTCCGTATGTCACAGGCATTTTACTCAAAAACTGCAAGACGTATACTGATGAAATTTGGAATATAGATGTCTTGTAGATGCCGCTACTAAGTTTGGTAGTTAAATAATAACAATAAAAAAATCTAGGGGGGACACTCCATACATGTAACGGAAGCTAAAAAAAATTTTTTTCAGCAAACATCAACGTGAGGTACTTAGGTACATAATTCGATAGTTCTTTTAAAAACATTATAAGGCTTTTATGTACTTTTTTTTGATTAAGTGAATACTTTCGGAAATAATAGAAACCGAGAAGTGGGTCACATTTAACTTGCAAGATTTGATTACAGAAACAGACACCGGGTCAGGTGAAATTAAATAAAAGCTTGTAAAATATCCCTACCTGTGGAATAAATTTCATGCTTTTTACCAGAGAAAAAAAATAACTTTTATGCCACACCTGGCCAGAAAGCGGATTGTTCCATACGCGTAGCGTTAGTGTCGACATAAAATGATGTACACACCACGGGAGGTAATAAAGAAAGCCCTCGATCGCATATTTACGTCCCTCGCTTGCAGCTCGGGCCGCAAACATCTGCGATAATATACTGCAAAAATATACTTAAGCGATTCCTAAATGTACTTAATCATGTGCGTTGTCAATATGCGCAAGGAAATTTAGAAATATCTTTGAACTTTGTCAAAAATCTACTTTTATGCCACACCTTTCGCGCTTTCTGGCCAAGTGCATACTAAAATGATGTACACAACACGGGAGGTAATAAAGAAAGCCCTCGATCGCATATTTACGTCCCTCGCTTGCAGTTCGGGCCCCAAACTTCTGCGATCTCGGCCTTTCTTTGTATTACCACCCTAGTTGTGTAATGTACTTACTATTATTTTGTCTCCACATTTTATTTCAGAATGTCGAATATTTTTATCTCACTTCTTGGTTAAGAGTTCATTTCTGTGTTGCCTGGCAAACTTCACTCTAAAAAAATTGGTTACTCCTAACAAGATCGTGATAGTTATAATCAAGCATCTTGATTCCATACGAGCCTAACAAGACGTTAGATGCACCAACAAAGATGATATTGATTGTTTATCATAGTTCAATTAACGAGTTCTGATTTAATTCAACAAACAAAGATGTATAAGGTAACTAATTAAACATGATCGAATCATACAAAGAAGAAAATAATGATAGAGACAGGGAATATTATGATACAAGAGAAATTTTTTTAGAGTGTTGCAAGCCTTACTGACTGTTGCAAAAATCGGACCAGGTGGGGGTCGTGGCGTTCACTGGGATCGAACCAGGTCGCTTGACCCGGACCACCTTGAGAGGGTCGGACTAGGTGGGGGCCGGGGCACCTGGGATCGAACCAGGTCGCTAAGCCCAGAACACCTTGACAGGGACTAAAAATGTTCCATACCGACTTCTCTAGATAGGTATCCATCTGTTTGTGACCATATATTTTATAGTATAAAAATATCTTATGTACCTAAATCAAATACCGTAGCGTATTTTCCCTTCGAAAGATAGTTCAATATGACCATAATTCCCTGACCATAAGTCATATTATGTATGTAGCTACGTGTTATATATAACATTGTTTAACTATATATTTCAAGCTAATTAGCATTAGTATTAAATTAATTAATTAATAAGACTATTATGGCTTTTAATTAAATAAGAAATAACTCGACCACACTCCATTTAATCTATTGCTCCATTCAAGACAACAATCAGATTGATAAAGTAGCGCAAACGTTCGGGCTAAATTGAATAATATATCTACCAGTTACGCTGCAGAACAGCTGTTCGCATTAGTCAGTGGCGCATGCTCGTATGGCCACGCTGCATGGTCAAGTGAAAAACTGTGTCAGTGCGAACAGTTGTTGCGCCTACGTCAGTGCCGTCATGTTTCATACACACATAGGTTCAAGGGGAGCCGGCCAGCACGGCGGTCTCTATTTATAGTGTCCCGCATCTATTCGACTGTTAGCTGCCAGTGCAGAAATGTCCGGAGACGCGAACGTCCAAAAACCAGCGCGGAAGCACCGAAAAACGCGCGAGAAATTACCGCCGCGCGCGCGCTTTGTATGCGTACCAGCGTACTACAATACGATGTTCGGTGATCGATCGATTCGCCAGTTTCAACCTACCCGCCTGTGATAATCAGATCTGGCCAACTGACGCAAATTAAATCCCAGTACTCATTAGACGGTGCAATTACGCGCAATCACGGCACGCGAGCTTATGCAACCGTTTTCAACACCGCCTGTTTGTTACAGTGTCGTATTCAGTAATCATTTTACAGTGCATGAAAGTGACCGAGTGTTTGTGTTATTCTTTAAATAATGAGACTGTTGTGATCGTCATATTGTATTTATTTTTGGTTGAAAAACAAAAATGACATTGGAACTATTTTAACGGGAATGCGGGTGAAACGATCCGCCTGGCGACGAGCCAGAATTAACACTGAACAGCTGACTGTAAACAAACAAATCGGTACTCACTAATACGAAGGTTCAAAATTTTGACAAATGTTTGGTAATCATCATAATGTCAGGAAATGAAGACGGCAATTTTAGTGATCCCATAATAGATGATAATGTAATTCGAATTCAGCTAAGAAAACCCTGCCAACAAAAATGGGAGCTGCGAACGCGAAATCTGTCCCCCGGGATCAGATTTCCTACGATACAACTTTTTGATAGTGAAGGAAATCTCCTCGTGGAAACAAATGACGAAAATGTTTCTATAAAGACTTACGATGAGCACTCTGTTAAGGGCAGCCAGTCGTTGCGTGAGAAGGACTTTAAACATTATATCGGCAAAAACTCGATTAGGAAACATAACTCCGTCGCCGGAGATAAAATTTACACAAGAATATTTCGTACGCCAGTCCTAATTAACGATAATGTTGAGAAGGGTAATAAACGTTACGTTATACGCGATTGCGGCAGCGTAACAAACATTTCCAGTAAACTCACATTAAACACAAACTTTTCGAATTTGCAAATAAATAGCCTTGAAACCACCCCTTTACAGTCCGAAGGTGCTAGTGAAGTTAGCAGTTATAAAAGTTCTGACAACGAGAGCTATATCCACGACACGAAACCTATTTCAAATGAAACCGAAACAAAGTCGATATCAAAAACGAATGGAATAATTACATCAGAAAGTTTATCTGATTCTTCAGAGAACGTAGAGAGAAACAAATCCAAAAATAAAAAAGGTATAATGCTTCTTAAGTCCCAGTCATTGAAAAATTCCATTCAAAGAAGACTTTCCACGAAGGAGTATAAAAATGATACTCTGACGAGGTCTAAGTCCGGAGTTTTGTATAACGCCCCACACAATAAGGTATCGTTCCTGAACACTTACTTAAAAAGCTTACCGGCAAGGACGGGGTCTAATCCGGATTGGTTTGCTTTACACCGACGGAAAACAATGAAATCTCCACAAAATTCGCGCGAGGCAGTGAGGCGTCAAGAATTGCCCGAATTCCTTTTGCGAAAATCGCGCCCCCACAAAACACAGGATAACACGTCAGAGAACAAATTCATTAATATTCCCACGGACGCAGCGACGGCTTGTGAAATGAAAAAACGCCTAAAAATGTACAGACGTGGCTTATCAGAAGTTGAACCGCCGAATCGTTCAGAGAGTGTGACCATGAGAAAGCGGAGTCACTCGGTGACGGATGACGTGCGGATCGTCCGCACTTCGTCGTCCGAAAGTGTGGATGAAGCCGACGTGGTGCTCAACCGTTTGAAGAGGAGAATACTCAAGAATAAGTTGAGAGAGAGAAAGCGCAGCCTTGGCGCCAAGTACCTTTTCAGTAAGTGCCTCGACTTTATTTCTACACTCCGAAATATGAAACAGACTATTAAACAGTTTCATGAAAAATATTCATTAGTATTCCGTCAGCCATAGGTGACATGTCTTCTTTTTATTCACTCCATCTGAATAGGTTACCTATAATACAAGATTGCTATTCAGTGTTCAATGAATAAATCAAGAAGGGTGGGTAGCATGTTCTTAAGGTTAATGAAGGTTTTTCATTGGCTATATACGCACTTTCAATCTGTACTATTAAAGTAATATCCCGTATTTTTTCCACCCCTCTCCATTACGATTCAAACCCGTGTTACTCATATATCCCAAATGGGCCACGATACTCCCAACATTTTAGCAATAACGCACTGTGATTTAACACGCAGTTTGTGTATGAAATACGTTAAATTTGTCAGTAGGATAATAAATAAAATCCACTAGGTGGTTGCGGTTCGTTTAAGGAATAGTATGACGTATTTTTATCTATTTCCGAAAGTCATGATGGTTTGCCTACATGTTTTTCATATTTAATTAATTCTATTAGTTATTACTATTTGTAAAAATATTAAATAGTAAACGCATAAGATTTACACAGTTAGGGTTACCAGACGTCAGGAATTTTGATCATTTGTCAGAAATGTGGCCGGTATACAAAAATGCCAGGAATTTGTAATGATTTTTTTTTTAACAAATCAAAACCCCTGTTCTCGGGATTTTATTTCGCAAATCAGGCATTTTGACAGGTATTTCAAAATTTGTATCTGTTAAACCTACAGACAGTCCGGCCTGGGTCGACCAGTTTCCAATTGTAATAAAAATACTGTACTTTACGAGCTCGACATTATCTAAATAATAAACTTTCACCGTTTTACATCAATAGTATTATGTATTAATAACAATGATAGATAATGCGCTTCAGTGCCTAGGTAAGTCAAGGCTGAGAGAGGCAAAGATGTTTTAATTTTCGGGTACCTATTCTGGGGGCACGGAAGTGCCCCCGCCAAGTCGAGCAAAACAAAGGCACGGCCGTACCATCCTTTTCTCGAAGCCATTCAGGCCCTTTGTTGCTGTAGTACCATTGAATAGTACCATAAATGGAACTAGTGACACACTCGTATATCGCTAGTACCTATAAAATGATACAAATTCAAATCTCCAGGGTTTGCCCGCCAAATAAATGTCACTGGTACTGCTGATACATTAAACAAATCAAGTTTACCTACCTTAATACTGTTATACCATTGTATGACACCCTCGATCGAACATGTGACATATCACAAAAACCACGCTATCATAGTATTTTAATAGTAAAAGGACTCACAACGATTTTTCCTAATGGTACTTGAAAAGAACAGTGTGTCACTAGTACTGTTAGTATTATCGGACGATGGTACTAAAAACAACAATTGTCTCTAGTACCGTCGATGGAACTAGCGAGATACAAGTGTGTCACTAGTTCCATTGATGGTACAATTCAATGGTACTACAGCAATTAAGGGCATTCAGGCCATTTTCAACCTCCTGTAATTTTGTGCTGGCTAAAGCTAGAACCCTGAATTTTGAGGGATATAACTATAGGGCATAATAAGACTTAAGTATGTTCTCAATAACATTCAATTTGAACGTGTACTTTAAGAACTATTGCACGTCAAAGTTCCTAAGTGTTTTCACTGACTGACTGACTGACTCACTGACTGATCATCATAATTCTAAGGTACTTCTAGCAGACCCACAAGCTCCAAATTTTAAACATATTTCGTTAGTTTTTAGCCTATCAAGTCCTACAAAATCTAAAAATATTGCAATTTCAGCCACAACTGCATACATAAGTTTGTAATCCTATACAAATACATGCGATTACAAAGTTAGTTTTGCAGTTCAAATTGAAACGAATGGATCACTTACAAAAACATGTAATGTTTATGATGGGATATACCTATATTACGAAATGATATGCAAAAAAATGTCCCGAGTTTGTTTAGATAAAAGCAATATACCTTCAAAATTATTCTCAGAGTCATCGCCAATAACATATGATGAAACATGGCACGCATAAACATCTGGCATTGGATATTTTTGTATGCCAGTTTCAACATATTTAGGTATCTATATTAAATTATTGACGATGAATGTACCTTACCGAACTAATTTCTGATTTATGTCTAAAGACGAGGCCGTCAAATTACAATCCAAATCCAAAACTCAAATTACACAATCCATTGTTAAAGTCCCATTAGTCAAAAGACGTCAAGGAAAATATCGCAGTGTATACGTAACCTTTCGCCCCTGTTGCGGTAAAAGATTGAAGGAAAGATAGGAAATCTCAGGGAAGTGCCGAGTTATGGTAATGCTGTTCTCCATTGTCAGATGATTTATACAGCTTTTGCCTAAACACGTTATACGTAGGCAGGTGATACTCACTCAGTTGGAATCAGTGATAGGACAGTATTCATAGTATAATACTATTAATACTGTAATAAAATTTAACAATTGACTGATGTCTGTTTTTATTTACAACGTACATACTTCCATGTCCTTACTATTCATGTCCCTTTTATTTAGTATGAAAATTATATCTATAGCAATAATCGTGGTAGTTTTCTCAGTATTTTCAATTGCGATCAGTATATCAGATCCTATTTATAGTATTATTTAATACATAACGCACATACCACTAGGTACCTATTTGCCATTATTATTGATTACTAGCTGTGCCTACGGCGTCGCCTGCGTGATTTAATTTGTGATAAAAAATATTGAGGTCAGCGCTTGTAGAAAAGCAATCAGTTCTTTTTTTCTACCCTACCCTACCCTGCCAGAGCGAACCCGCCCTACCCTGTCTCCAGTGGAAAATCTCTCACGCGGAGATGTGAGAGGGAAGGAAGGCAACTACCCACTAAAAACCACTCCGGCGCGAGCATTCTTTCTACACCCTCCGCACCTCATCCCAACTTACACCTCCCCTTCCTACCCCACCTCAGTCCTACTCTATCCCGTTCTAACTAACCTTACCCTACCCTATTATACTCCGCCCCACCTCGACCTACCCTACCTTCCTCGACTATACCCCAATCTAATCCACATACACAAAAGATGTATACAAAATTTTAACCCCCTCAGGGACTGAATTCTAAAAAATAAAGTAACATTTGCTCGTCCTTAGGGTTCAAACTTTTCATCAAAAAATGCTACTGCAAACTATCATGTCAAATCCCACATGTCGTTGGGTAAAGTCGCAAACCTCGTAACGTTGTATGGCTCCCTACGAGGTTTACGACTTTCGCCGACGATGTGCAAAAATTTTATTAGTAAATAAAATACCGCATGCCTTAGCACATAAGCTGTTTTATTTACTATTAACAAAATGTGTGATTTGACAATTTCAACTACGATATGTTCTTCCCAGTGTCTCAAATTATCTCCAATGAGTGTTAATCCAATGAGTGTAAATCATCCCTTAATTGAGAAATAATAGATTCTCCTTACAAACTTCCGACTCACTTAAGGAAGTGATGATTTCCTGGATAAAAACAGACAGATGTTAAGATGAATAAAAAAAATCTAAGTACTCGTATGTATATCAAAAGAAACTACTTAAGGACTCGTATGTATATCAAAAGAAACTACTTAAGGACTCGTATGTATATCAAAAGAAACTATAAGTGCAAAATGCAGTCCTCTACCTAGTAGTTCTATACTAATTAGTACTTATACAATAGGGTACTTACCTGACAGATCAAATCAGTTACTTTTTATGAAGTGTGAAAATGCTCAGATGATATAAAGTTTCTATAAAATAAGTTTCCGTCAAAAAATGATTTTTTAGACAAGATTTTATTGCCGATTGTACTTTTTTTATATAATCGCAAACTGCACGTAAAAACTAATCAAATGAGCCCAAACACGGTGAATTTATCTTATGTAATTTAGATGATCCTATGGCTACCATCCGGCTCCATCATCAGATCAGCTCCGTGACATACATAATAACATTGCATCGTCATCTGATTTACACGTTCTTGCAAAATTTCAGCTCAATTCGGAACCGGGAAGTGGGTTGAATTTAACTTGCAAGATTTGATTACAGACACACAGACACCTGTATGTAGGCTTATGATGCTACGCTTTGTCGCGCGATAAATAAATGATAAAGAACAGGTGAAACTAAATAAAAGCTTTATGAAAGAAACATGATGTTTCTTTTTATTAGTTTTTAATGGAAAGTAAATTTTTGGTCAGCCGTTATTTAAATTGATCCGCAAAAAAAAATAAGCAGTTAAATCATTTGGGCAGCATACAAAGATTTGGCTGGCAATAAATAAAATCGGGCGGCAACTCTTGTTCAGCAAACAGTTTAAAAACGGTTAACATTTTAACCAATATTAATCTGCTTTTTTTATCATTTGGCTGCCTAATAAACAGTCGAGCTGCAAAATAATTACTTGGGTAGCAAGATTTTACAATTGGTCAGCAGAGAGTTTATTTGAGATATACAGGGTGTCACTGTGATATATACTGGGTGTCACTGTAATGTATACAGGGTGTCACTGTGATATATACAGGATGTCACTGTGATATATACAGGGTGTCACTGTGTTATATACTACAGGGTGTCACTGTAATGTATACAGGATGTTACTGTGATATATACAGAATGTCATTGTGATATATACAGGGTGCCATTGTGTTATATACAGGGTGTCACTGTGATAGATACAGGATGTCACTGTCAGCAGAGAAAACATGTCTGTAAGCAGTTTAATTGAGATATACAGGGTGTCACTGTATATATACTGCGTGTCACTGTGATATATACAGGGTGTCACTGTGTTATATACAGAGTGTCACTGTGATAGATACAGGATGTCACTGTGATATATACAGGGTGTCACTGTAATGTATACAGGGTGTCACTCTAAAAACGAAACAGCTCCCAAAAATAGGTAGGTTAGGGTTATTTTTTTTTGATGACCCTTAAACGAAACGGCTGCCAAAAATAGGTAGGTTAGGGTTATTTTTTTTGATGACCCTAAAAACGAAACGGCTCCCAAAATAGGTAGGTTAGGGTTATTTTTTTTTGATGACCCTAAAAACGAAACAGCTCCCAAAAATAGGTAGGCTAGGGTTATTTTTTTAATGGCCCTAAAAATGTAACGGCTCCCAAAAATAGGTAGGTTAGGGTTATTTTTTTTGATGACCCTAAAAACGAAATGGCTCCCAAAAATAGGTAGGTTAGGGTTATTTTTTTAAATGGCCTTAAAAACGAAACGGCTCCCAAAAATAGGTAGGTTAGGGTTATTTTTTTAACGGCCTTAAAAACGAAACGGCTCCCAAAAATAGGTAGGTTAGGGTTATTTTTTTTTTGATGACCCTAAAAACAAAACGGTTCCCAAAAATAGGTAGGTTAGGGATATTTTTTTTTGATGACCCTAAAAACGAAACGGCTCCCAATAATAGGTAGGTTAGGGTTATTTTTTTTTTGATGACCCTAAAAACGAAACGGCCCTCAAAAATAGGTAGGTTAGGGTTATTTTTTTTGCTGACCCTAAAAACGAAACGATACACGTTGTGAATAAATAATATAACTTCTAAACATTATGAGATGTATAAAAAATCGAAATACCTATTTTATATGAGCCTATCACAGTGACACCCTGTATACATTACAGTGACACCCTGTATATAACACAGTGACACTATGTTTATATCACAGTGACACCCTGTATATATCACAGTATCACTCTGTATCTATCACAGTGACACCCTGTATATATCACAATTACATCCTGTATCTATCACAGTTACACCCTGTATATATCACAGTGACACCCTGTATATATCACAGTGACACCTGCTACTTGACAGCTGACAATTACCGAATGACAAAATGCGCACACGATTGGCGGCAGAATAGTTGCGCCCAGTTAGGTTTTATTGCCCCCTTTTTTTTGATGAACGAAATGAAATATTTTGCTTACCTACTGATTGCTTACCAAAATTTGATTAACCGTAGATCGCTTAATGCAGCTCAAATATTTAATTTGCTGACCAAAATAATTTAGAGCAGATCAGTATATCATTAATTGCAGCCTGATTTATAAATGTTTGCCAACCATAAGTTGCTTACCAACTAGCTATTTTGGCTGACCAAATACATATTTCTGCTGACCAAAATATGAATATTTTGCTGATCGATTAAATGATACCCGTTTTTAATGCGGGTAAATTACACCACATTTTTATGTTACATATATAGCAGTGGCGTGGCGTCTAAAGAACTCGATTCCTACCGGCTTGCCTAATATTAGGCATCTGAACACCTCACATTCTATAGCTCTTAAGGAAAATGTACACCAAATCTGCACCGGCTTGCCCAAGGATATCTTTTACGCCACGCCACTGATACATAGATACAAGAAATCAAAGTAAATGGTCCAGTAACTGGACCATTTACTACGTAGGTATATGGTTCTAATTGCAGAATGACAACTTAGCATTTTGTACCATGTACGCAACGTATATGATTCTAATTGCAGAATGACAACTTCGCACTTTGCACCATGTACGTTGTTATCGTTTAGGTGAGCGCCATATAATTTTTCTATGTACTTTGATTTCTTGGTAAATAAAAGCTTGTAAAAGAGATACACCGTCATTTTAGTCAGTGGTCAAATCATGTCATTAGTAAGCTTAGAGCAACATGGACAGTAGGTAATTGATCTTTTCGTTGAAAACGCTAAATAGGTGAAGTTTTATTAATATTATAAACTTGTTTTTGTAGGTAAGCAGATTTAAAGGCTAGCGAAAAATAATTTGTATTGACTATAGGAACTATTACTCGCATGGATCATATATAGGCTAGGCCAGTAAAAAACAAAGGATTAGTATAAAATCACTTTTGGGGTTTGAAACAAAACGCCATCTATGGTCAGTATCAAGAACTAATAAGCAGCCAGTGGCAACTTGTGTCTTAACAAACCAAATGTACCTAAAAAACCAACGTAATGTCGCGCCCTCTTACGGACAAGGTACTGAACTACATAGTAACCCTTTTATGGGTAGAAGTTTATGAGAACCACCGTTCTCTGTGTATACTGGGCAGCGCTGCCAACTTATGATTACCATTGGTAGTGTCGTTGGCATCATTGAATATAATGATGTTAGGATGTTCCGATACTAGTTCCTAGTGTCTCCACCGGTAAAGATAACATTGCAAAGTTGTACAGTAGATTAAATTGAATTTCTCAAAGGAAAGAAGTTTGATATTTTTCTTCGGGATGTCGGGAAATGAAAATGCTGAAATTCGATTTTGCTCGCGCTTCGCAAGATGAGAAAATGTTTTGATGGAAAGTCATATCTTTGATACTTTGTAAATTAAATTCAGGTACAACTTATTCCATTAGTACTTAGTATATGATATACAGATATGTGTATATCAGATATTGTGAGTAGGTATTAGTTTTATGCTGGATAATAGACGTTCCATAACTACCTTTTGAATTCCTAGTTTTTTTTATGGCCTTACATTACTGTAGTACCTGCAATAATATTTGAACGTTATACATACATCGTTAGTAGGTATGGTTCAATGACTTCTTGCGATTGATATTTTACTAACAAAGCGAGATTTTTGAGCGCATTGTAGTACTCTTTTTTATACTGTGGCCACAGTATAAAAACGTTTGATTTTATTGGAAGACTGTATCCGTGAGATTTTTGTAATTTTTCACTACATTTGCTCTGCCACATGCAAGAGTTGACTGTTTCATCTGTTACAATAGATTGCTTGTTATCTCCATTTCAAAACAAACATCATTATTTTCTGTTCTCTTTTCATATACCTACCTACCTCCGTCTCTAAATAAACGTCAATACGCCAGTTTCCAAATATCATTAAGGCAGCTTTGATTCCAGTTACGTAAAAAAATAGTAGTAGGTATAGTATACAGGATGTCCCAAGACTATGCGACATGAAGGAAAAATACCGGAAATATTGTAGATAGAATATTTTGCTGAAAGAAGATATTATTTTATTATTAAAAATAATTGGAACAACATTTTTGAAAAAGTCGCATACGATACGATACAATTTTTTTTTACATCATAGGAAAGGCAAACGTGCGCACAGGTCTCCTGGTGGTAAATGACTTTTGAGGCCCATGGACATTTGCTATTTTAATATTACAAATGCGTTGCCGACCCTAAGGACTAAGATAGAATGCCTCTATCCTAGTCATTTCATCGGCTATATATAAGACAACAGTGCGAACACTGCTCCTTGGCGACAACGACAATACGTAATAATTAAATTTTAATTGATAAATTTCATGACCTTCTTTTCCTTTAAGATGCTGTGTTATTGAAGAAAAAATAATTGTAATGGATAACCCTTTTGATCGGTTTAAAAAAATTATAAATTGTTTTTTTTTTTCATATTTGGTGGGTTCGATTCCTGGTATAGGCAGGCGATTTTTCAAAAATCTTGGAATGCAGTTTGAATAATTTTTAAAATCAAAATAAAGTTTCCCTTCCGCAAAATATCGTATCTACAATATTTGAGGTAGGTTCCCTTCACGTCGCATAGTCTTAGGACATCCTGTATATACATGGCAGGTATACATGTAGCTACGTAGGCGTGTTGATAAGGGCCTGGTTAAAACGTCTAACGGGTAGCTACACAAAAGACTTTTTGCCTTTGATTCCATAAATCTAAGTAATGACTTCCTCTGTTTCAGAGTTCCTTTGTAGTAGGCGTATTGAGTTAAATCATAGCTAAAAATGTTTAAGAACTATATGTAAATGTGGGCCATCCCAAATAGCACACAGGCTATTTAAGAGCTAATACAGCTATTATAATACCAGTTTAAGCGATGTAAGGGCTGCATAAACCCTTATGTCTGCTACTTGGGATGTACGTGGAGTATTATGGCCATATTTAAGGGCTGCATAAACACTTATGTCTGCTACTTGGGCTGTACGTGGAGTATTATGGCCATATTTAAGGGCTGCATAAACCCTTATGTCTGCTACTTGGGCTGTACGTGGAGTATTATGGCCATATTTAAGGGCTGCATAAACCCTTATGTCTGCTACTTGGGATTTACGTGGAGTATTATGGCCATATTTAAGGGCTGCATAAACCCTTATGTCTGCTACTTGAGATGTACGTGGAGTATTATGGCCATATTTAAGTATAAGTAGATATGGTCGACTGGTAGATGCCATTAACTCCGGCGTGCTTATTCATTTGTATTAAAGTGGTTGCATTAAGTTACTTTTTCGTACACATTCGCAATAGGTATAACGTCGAGTAAATTCTTAGCAAAATGCGTGAAAAGTGTAGCCATATAAATTACACTTAGACTTATTTCATTGTTTGTTTTTTTTTAGAAACTCTGTCATTAACCCGCGAATGTGCACAGTTTTATGGAGCGAAACCCGCTTAAGCATGCCAATAAAAATATGATTGTATACTTTCTTCAATAAAAAATTAAACAGAAGCGTAAATAGGGGTCAAGTGGACCTCATTTGTATACATGCTAGCGCCCGACAAGGTATGTTGTGGGGGCTACGTTTGTTTTTAATTTAATTTGTCATAATTGTAGCGTTTGCCATGTTTATTTATTTATTTATTTAAACTTTATTGCACAAAAGAAAACTTATCGTACAAAAGGCATATGCTTATATATAGGCATATGTTCATTTGCTCTAAACCCCCTTTGCAAAGACTGTATTTTTTGTGAATTTCTGAACAAACCTAACTATTAGTTATAAGATGCTGTGCAGTAACTAGTGGGTATTTTAAAACTCCTAAAAAGCTTACGGTTTTTAAAAACTGCCTTCAGTGAAATGAAAATTATGATATGAATGATACAATTATGTGAATAAAATTAGAGCAAATATGATGACCCCACTTTGTAGTTTGTGCTTGTAGTATCTCCGTGTAAATTGTTATTGTCTTATTGGAAATTTCGAAATAGGAAATTCAAGTCTTATTGGAAAAAAGTACCTAAGTACACTGCTTTACAAAAAGTAATTGACAAACAGATATACACGAGTTAAGTTATATTACGTAAAATATTACCCTGTTACTTAATTATTAAATAATATTTTAATTCATTATTAATTCTACCTGCTACTTATTTCCACTGCCAGGGCTGTCACTGTTACAGTTTTGGAATGTGGGAATCTGAACGTGCCTTTTCGATAGTCAAAACTACTACCAAATAGGTATGGTAGGGGGAAATATCGTCATTTTACGACGCGGCGTTAAAAAAATATTTACAAACAATACTAAAAAATAGATACTTACATGAAGATGATTTCCAGAAAATTAAATGCACTGCTAAGTTTTACTCAAAGATCTGCCAAAATGAAATCTAAAACATAACGTTTTAAAGTTTTAACCATGCGAACACATTCATATTCTTTCTCTGAATAAATAACGATGTAGTTTTATTTTAGGCCAACGGAAGTAATTAAGCATTTTAATTAACCGAATCTATTTCAGCGCGGCCATTATTCATGGGAAACTTCACACTTTCAATTGTTTTATTATTTTTCCACCTCGCCACGCAGTTATTTGCGCTTTTATTGCCCAGGTGGCGTTATCGTCTATATTTACGGTTAAATGTAGTTTGAAATAGCTTTAGTTCAACCTTAGCCTCTTAATGGGATACGTGTGTTGTTTCTAAGTTTTTGCCGTGCTTTTCAAGCTTGCTTGAGATCAGAATTTACTGCAAAATGTGTCACGGATGCATTGCAGAAAAATCCTAGTGTCCCTACCGAAACGTAGGTCAGTATAGGTAGATATTATGAACACGTATATTTAATGCTTTATTTCAAAGGCCAATAGATTGCTGTTATGTACTACTTATGCGTTCTAAAAAGGTAATATCGTATGTATACCTTTTTCAGTAATTTCGATAAAAAGACTTTTTGGAAACTTAATTGTTGCCTGGTTATTGCCTCTTCGAAATTATCAAGGCAAAATTTCGTTGCACCCGTGATAGCACTTTAAATCTTTATCAGGCTATATTATACTCGTACATGCCACTTTTATTTTTTTGACAAATGGAACGAAAACAGTAGAAATATGTTATTAAAAATGGTTTTGTATTTTGTTTTATTACTTATCATCTGGGAATACGTCTATATGTTGCACCCACGAAAGCGGAAACGCCCTACTATACGTTTATCACTAATTGAAAAAAAAAACTATATAAAAAATTGTTTATAACTTCAATCATTTTGTTTCCAATTGGATGTTTTTATTTTTCGGCCTGTTAATCCACTGTATGAAACGAGCTGTATAGTGGATAGGATAGGTGAACGGAACCCGGCATCAACGAGCCCATTCGGCTTAGCCGGCCTGCCGCCTCCTCAAGTCGTCGAAGGCGAAAACGGAGAAAAAAGTGACATTCGCGCGAGGAATCTTTGGCCGCGTTCCAATCCTGCAGCTTGACGCGTCTGCACTTATGCTATCTAAGATAAAAGTTGGCAGTAGATTTTTTTCTGATGAAATCACTTTGTCAATGCAGTCAACTACTAATTTGTCAATGCAGCAATAGCCTAGACTAGGCTATCAAACAATGATCAACTAGGCTGCCCAGTTGATAATTTTTTGATGGTTTGTTTGAATCTTTTTGGGCCCTATATTAGACACTTTGGCTGGAATTATTTTTATAGAGGGGTATAATTAGACGCCATACGTCACATTTAAACATAACTCAGGCTTTATTTGCACTTCAGTTATTTACTTATTTTTCATTTATATTATATTGCCTACATAAACATGTTAATGGAGTACCTAAACATGAAAGTTTATGGTAAGTATATCAAAATTTAACTCCAAGTATTGAACTTCCGCCAAAATTAGCATACAAAACATTAATTAACAAAGTGCCTGTGGCAAAAGCTCCAACGCCAAAATATACACAAAATAAGAGAAAATAGAGGCGCCCAAATTAAAAAGTTTTAATGGGATGAACGCTCAAGCGAAATGTTTACCAAATAACACGGCATTTCCAGCCTTTAAAGGTTGAATAAAAACCCTTCGATAAAAAAGCCGGTGTAGAAAAATGCCATTACCGGGGGTCAAGGTCGTTGGATGCAGCATCGTCGTTTGTCAGAGAGCGCTGGGAACGGAAAAATCCAAGCATATGCTTACCCGCTGTGTTTATTGCATTAAGAAATTGTCATAAGTTTGAGTGTGTTTTATTGGTTTTGGACCTTATTTAAGCGTAATCCAAACAGTAACACATGGGTCGAGGCATGCGCAGTGGCTACGCGGCGAGTCAATATCCCCTCTCTGGGGCGCCGCCGCCATGTCGCTCCTTTTACGCTGCAGGCATAAAAGGGCATAAAGACAGATAGGATTCTTTATTTTTAAAACTTAAAAAATACAAATTAGACGGGATTTGATGATGTTTATTAGATATTCAACCGAGCCCGTACATTAAGCTTTCAGATATAAAGGTGGTTTTCCACCGGCGGCAGGGCGAGACGAGGCGCGACGCGGATTGAATTGAAATTTGTATGAAATTTTCAATCCAATCCAATCCGGCCGGGATTAGAGTAGGTCTATGCAAGATTTACGAAAGTGACTAAATTGACTCATAGTGGAGAGTCAGGTAGGTAATTTGTGCTTAGAGTGTTCTTAATCCATTTAACTACTGAAGACAGTACGCTGCCGGTTAATCATAAATAATAGTAATAAATAATTAGGTACATACATCATGTGTACGGGTATATCCTTCCTAACTTTGGCCATATCATATTTAGTATAGTATTATGTGATAGTATGCCACCAAGTCTTCGATATGGGAGTACAATACGATTTTGGACTACCTTCCAAAACAGCCTAAAGTTTAGTTACGTCCTTTTTCCTTGCAGCGTGATTAGTTGCCAGTTCGGCCGCCAGAGTGGATCTACCAACCAGCTGGCTGGTTTGACAGTCGCCACTCGGCGCGCGTCGACCGGTCCGTAAGCCGGCAGCGCGTAGGTTGAGACACGTGCATATAACTGGTATTAAATTTAACCTGTCAACTTTTTACCAACTTAGAAAAGTTCATGGTCCTCAAAAGTATTGAGCCAGTGATTATTAAAAGGAACGATTTTTGATTTTGGAACGTTTTGAATTTGTGTTCAGTTCAGTTTTGTAGTGTGTGCATTTAGTTGTAAGTGCGCGGCGGGGTTTTATGTTTTGATATTTTTGGTTTGGTTTTAAGTTTTGGAACGTTCCGGAGTACAGGACGGGAGTGAAGGTAATATTGAAATTTATGGTTACCATTGTTTTCTCTATGGATATATACATAACCTTAGTCGAATGTGTGTAACCATAACGTCTAAAACCGGACCTCTCTAGTTACTCACATTACTCATTCACTTATTCAATCTCGAAAGGCACTCTTTTAATCTCACGGATGCTGGTATGAATTGAAAGTTTCTAAGGAATTGGTGGACTTTTCTAAACGCGTTGCGTAATAATTTAATGAATATCCTGGTGCAATATTTTTCAGGCAGATATCGAAATGGTTTGTTTTGTTACTGTATGTATTGCTATCAATTGGAATCCTAATCATTGACTTCGGTGCTTAAAGTTGTTATGAAATTATATAGCTAGGTACATATATTATAGGTAAACTAAGCACCTCGACGTTGTTTTACTAAAACGTATAAATAATTAACATAATCTGTTAATCAAATCTAAAATACCTTGTGAGCTGATCATGCATCTTCTTAAGTAGGTACATTGTCTACTGATGCAGTTGCTGCAATCCGTATATATTTCTCCTTATCGACGTATTTAATATTCCTTTACCAATATAATACAATTTGTATACTGCTTTTTTATCAGAAAAGTACTGACTCCAATTGAAAAATCGAAAATATTGGGATTTTTAATTTGTGGCCGCAATCCTTTCATGAGACCTAAAACCCCTCAAATAAAGAGTATTATTTTCAATATTTTTTTTAATGTGTCCCCTGTGTGTTATGTGGTTTATGCAAATAAAGATTGTGGGGACAATCTTACACAAATCGACCTAGTCCCAAACTAAGCAATGCTTGTATTATGGGTACTAGACGACGATTTACATAATTATATAGATAAATATACCTACTTCAGTAGCTGGAAAACATACAATACTCAGGAACAAATATACTCGTGCTCATCACAAAAATATTTGCCCTTACCAGGAATCGAACCCAAAACCCAAGTTTAAATAAAGAAATAAGGTTTCCAGATTAAGTTAAAACTCTTATATTATTGAGCCTCGTACCTACTATGGTGAACGGTTATTGTTTAATTAAACTTATGCCAGGGTCTTAGCCCTTCTTCTGAAAGAGTTTGTATTTGGGATTTATTATAATAAGGCATATAACCACCGTAAATGATCCAGAATTTATTGAAAATCAGCTGCTCTTATATTTACGATAAGCTGGATATGCAAATTGCTCATATCTAGTGCAAGGAATTTATTGAAATTTAACACTATTCAGAAGTATTTTTTCTAAGTAAGTACCTACCTCGCCCGCTGCGATATGTCTGATGGCGGTTGTATAGGTACCTACATGCAATGCATTTTGACGAACAAAAATGATGTTTTTCTCAGTCGCCCCATCATCACGAATGCTGCAATCGCGAGAGGCTTATAAAACTTCAGGATATAACATTAATTAATATACATGACTTAACCTGTTCAAATGATTTTTTGGGGAAAAATCACAAATTGTTTTGTAAATTGTATACCTATCTTTGCTTTTATATATATGTCACAAATGAAAAAAAATAATGAATCCTAAAAACATGATACCTACTCCTTTTTTTTAACAGTCATCAATACAATTTTTCAACGTCACTTTATGTGTCAGGCAAGCACGTCTAGATGGGCCCGTGTCGTGTCGTCGTGATGGGCATGTGTGTGTGAGTGATATGCCTAGATCTGACGTTAACGTGTTTTCTTTTATTGAAAAATAAAGATAAGGTAAACGTTTGAGTGCTCGACACGCCATTTTAAATTTTTAGTCATTAGCAATAGAGATGACAGCAGATTATCGACTATTGGGCAGTATCGTGTCAAACACTACGGTCATTTCTAACACTGGTACTTTTTGATCCACCCTCGTATGACCTTTACCTTACTTTTAAATTCGATACTTCATATTCCTAATGACAACACCAAAAGTTAAACAGAGCCTCCCGAAACAATAATTAGAAAGAAGTAAAAAATCTCAGTACTTGCAAAGTACAGAAATCCCTCCACTTTTATTTTTAGTCCATTAGAAAAACTCGCAAAAGTACGCTAAAGTACTTGGGAGAATGTTCAAGCCGCGCTGAGAAGATAAGTAGCAAAGTGGACTCAGCCGGGTACGCTAAGTACAAGAAAAAATCTTAAGTAGTTTGTCGTTAACGACCAATTAGTAAGAAACCGGTAGACGGAAGAACGTTTATTATTTTACCTAAGTAGACAACTATGGATACTTATCAAAGTACTCTTACTCCTTAGGTAAAGATTACTTAGATCTATACAGAAGACGCTACCTACCTATAAAATTTATACTTTTTAACTAATTCCGAACGAAAATTGATAAATTTTAAGGGATGAGTAAACTAGACATGTGTAGCTCGCGAGTGAGTGAGTCGAAAGAGCTATATCAGTTGGTCTAGCTCACCGGCTCACCGGCTCAGTTCCGATTCAAACGGCTCAGTATGTCTTTTAGCTCAGTCAGTCGCTCGCTCTCAAGGAACTCTCGCTCTAACTTACCGAGCCGCGAGCCGAAGAGCGAACGAGACAGACAGGACTCGATCAACACGAAGTTTGCTCGGAAACTTCGGGTGGCCGAGACGTAGTAGCGCCTAGCGCCGACGCAAAAGTCAAATGTATGTTCTGCAGATGTTGTCTCTCTCACTCTTTTATAAAATAATATTTGGATGAATGAGACGGAAAGATTCGAATCTCGAGGATAGACAGTTATTGAAACGCTTTAGACCTAATGAGCTATAAGAGCGAGTGAGCGAGTGACACCGCCACGGAGCTATAGGAGCTAGGCGAGCCGTTCGGAGCTGCTGAGCTAAAAGAGTTAGTGAGCTAAAAGAGTGATACATATCTTTGGGAGCTAAAGATTCATATCGCTCTTTTCACTTTAGTGAGCCATTCTGCGCATGTCTAGAGTAAACCACTTCAAGTGTATATGGCTGTTGATCGGTAGTGATTCAAAATTACGATAAAAATAATCAATGCAAAACTAAAACATTTAATCAAATGTCCCAATAACAAGCATAAATATAATGTTTGTATAATAACTCAAATTAGAAATTAAATATAACAACTTACTAATCAAAACTTAAGTAAAAAAATAATTTTAAAAACGGTTTCAAAGGTATCTTATAAAAATCGGTCACCCAGCAGGTAGAAGACCTTTAGTAAATAAATAACGCCCTCAACAGACCCAGCGAGATTGAAGTGAGGACAAAAGCCCAAGCCTTAAAATCCGCGTCATCCGGCGAGCATCAACCAATCCACCTAAGGAATATTTTAGGACCAGTTTAAGACTAGCGTGCTAAATATTATTTTCTGATAATTGAATATTCTTCTTATTCACTTTTTATCCAACATCACACAAAATACCTCTAGACGACTGTTTTTTTTTAAATGTGTGATGCTCAGAACTCCGTTGTCAATGAACCGACTTCAAAATTTCAGTTCTAATGACGGGATCCACGAGGCATTGAAGAAACTCCTCAAATATTATAGGCACAAATGTATAGCAATTTCAGAATGTGTAGTAGCCTTAATAATATCAATATTTGATGTCGATTATTTATTATTTTTAGAAAAGAAATTTTATTAAATAAAATTCAAATCGTAACCGTAAAACACAATCACATTAGGTAACTACATTCTGTAACCTTGTTTTTTTTACTAGAAACCCAATGATTGGGTTACCTATCTGAAACACTAAAAACGTTAGTCCGAATTTCGTTTCGGCAAAAACTATTCGACAAATATCGTTTTAATTTTTTTTCGTTTGTCCGAATTTTCATTTCGAATTATTACGATTCGGCATTTATTGGTTCGGTTTTTTAATCATTCGACAAATTACGGTTTGCCCTAAATCTCGTTTCACCATAATATCAGTTACCCGAAGTAACGTTTCGATTTATTCACCATTCGACTTTTTTCGATTGACTTTGATTTCATTTGTCCGATGTAACGATTCGATTTTTAACTATTCGACATGTGTAGCTGGCATTACAATTTACAATTATTTATTTTTATACCTGGCAAACTAGTCTGCAAGAATCTACCCGCTTTGTACTTTGATACAGATAACCTTACGCGCCACATAAAACTTGTTATAGTGTATTATTAAAGCTAATACTGAGTAGTACAGTGCGATAGTGAAAACTTATTTAAATATGTCTGACCTAACCTACTTTTTTCCTAGCAGTTCGTTTTTGTTGGGGGACGCAGTTCAAACCTAACCTAACCTATTTTTCTGGTAGCAGTTCGTTTTTGTTGAGGGACGCAGTTCAAAACTAACCTAACCTATTTTTCTGGTAGCAGTTCGTTTTTGTTGGGGGACGCAGTTCAAACCTAACCTAACCTACTTTTTTACCTAATTGAATCTTTGTTTTAAGTTCTTTTTCCATGCGGGGGGCTTCGCCCCCCGAGCCCCCCTTGTGGGGGGCTTCGCCCCCCCGTCCCCCCTTTGTCCTTCTGCCTATATAAGTTTTCTGTGAAAGTCACTTCCCCAAACGGCCACTTTTTTATGAACCAACCTAACCTACTGACCTTTCTCTAAAAAACTAATAATAACTAATTTTCTTTTCTAAAATAACATTTATTTTAGATTTAGGGAAACATACCTCTGCCGATAAATAACTTGGGATATCGTTAAAAGGTAAACTGAAAATATGTCTAAACGTATCCAGTGCGAAAAGTATCATTGGGTAAATGAAAAATTGGCAACGAAAAAAAAAACGTAACAATTCATAGGGCAAGTGAATGAGATGGGAAACGTTTTTCGGACAAACGAAACTTTTACTAAACGTGAAATGGTGAACAGAAAAAAATAAGAAACCTGTCATCGGACAAACGATAACAATTCGAATAGTTTTTGGCCAAATGAAATTCGGTGAATGGTTTTTAGTGTTTGCGATAGGTTACCCAATGATTGCCTTGTCCTGGTTTTCAAGAAGAATTCTACAATAGGAAAAATCAATCCAATTCGAAATGCCAGTATAAAAATCTTAACTAATGTGCATACCAGTAGCGTGGCGTCCAAAGAACTCCATTCCTGCCGGCTTGCCTAATATCAGGCATTTGCCCACCTTATTCTACAGCTTTTAAGGAAAATGTACGCCAAATCTGCACCGGCTTGCCCAAGGATATCTTTTACGCCACGCCACTGGTGCATACATAGATCAAATGATGTATTTTTGGTATGATTCAAATACCTATAATACTACACAACTAGGGTGGTAATACAAAGAAAGGCCGAGATCGCACAAGCTTGCGGCCCGAGCTGCAAGCGAGGGGCGTAAATATGCGATCGAGAGCTTTTTTTTATTACCTTCCGTGTTGTGTTCATTATTTTATGTTTACACTTGGCCAGAAAGCGGCTTTTTCCGTACGCGCAGCGTGCGGAAAAAGCCACTTTATGGCCAGGTATGGCATAATAAATATTAGCGTAATACCTACTTAAATCCACCCAATTAAGGGTATTCCGAATAAAATATGTGTATGTGGAACTGGATCCCTGGACCTGAACCTTTCAGACAAGTACAGTCACCGAAATACTACAGTGAAACCTGGATAACTGGATCCTGGATATTAAAAAACCTCCATAGCTGGAACTCATGCTGAGATCCCGACACTTTAGCACTGAATTACCTCTGTATATCTGGGATTAGTTCTTTCGATTTTATTGTCTTATTTACCTCTATAATTGGGACTTTTTTGAATTGTATAGGTTAGGTTGAATAGTTGAATTTTATAGGTATAACCGAGACGACATAATTTTTTTTTCATTCCGACTCGGAATTTATTGCAGATAAATTTCTGTTTCGTTTACTTATTTTTAATCTACCCACGATTTTTTCTCACTTTGCTAATTGTGAATTACCTCAGTTTTAGTCTGGTTGTCCGGATGTTTAGGTAATTGATAAATGCTGAACTGAAGGTTTAAATTAAATTGAAATTATTGAAAATACCGAAAAGAAAGCTTAAATCTTTATCACTGCGTGAAAATGAAAAATTAAGTTAATACCTATCCGTTTATGCAAGTCGAAAGACACGCGATGAAATCTGTGTCGTTTATAAAAAACATGTTTGATTATTTTTAATATCTATTCTGATGTTAAGCAACTCATGTACATAGTATCTCACTATTTAGTAAATTATAATGGCCAAATACTCTCCTCCTCATCAATCATCAAAGTTAGACGTGTAAAGTAGTATGCGGAGTTCTACTTGAACGAGCTTTAGAAAACAGGTCATTTATATATTACAGAACTACGGAACTAACTGCAATAAATGTTCAGAATATCACCTCCAATTTTAGTAGTAAACATGCTCTGAAGAGCTATAAAATAGGTTAATGGTCGAACAAAGTTTTCAAGCAAGCATATCATACATTCAAAAGGGCGGGTTGACGTTGATAAATAGCGCGTACAAAATATCTTTCGCTATTTTGCAGTTTTGGATCAAACTCTTGAAGGTTTTTCTGCTATTATGCTTCGTGGTGTTTGCCAGTTACTATTTGACCTTCGACCTAATGATTTATCTTCTTTCACAACTAGTGAAAGATGAGAAGCAAGACAACATGAGAAGCAAAATCACTGTAACACTAATTGTATAAATAAATAAAAACTGCCGGAAAGTCTATCTACTTAATGTTTTATTATCGAGTTTGGCTCCACTCTCACTCACCTACAAAATGTCTTTAGCTATTTTGCAGTTTTGGATAAAACTCTTGAAGGCATGTTTCTGCTATTATGCTTCGTGGTGTTTGCCAGTTACTATTTGACCTTCGACCTTATAATTTATCTTCTTTCACAACTAGTGAAAGATGAGAAGCAAGACAACATGAGAAGCAAAATCACTGTAAGGCGAAGAACACACTGAAATCGCCCGTCGCCGCGATTTACGCGCCAGTGTGCGCCACCCCGCGATTTTTCTATACAAATCGACGATTCTACATACAATGTTGAAAATCGCTGAGTCTCGTGTCGCCGCGTTTTTCGCTGCAGTGTGAGATCCGCCTAACACTAATTTTACATAGAAACTGCCGGAAAGTCTATCTACTTAATGTTTTACTATCGAGTTTGGCTCCCGGTTGGGCTTAAAAGTGATTTATTGTTGTAAGGAACATTAATTTTATTTTGCGGCTTTAATCTTGCTGTAAACTTGCTTATATTAACTTATTTTGATATTAAATTTGATAAAAGTACAAACACAAATATATTTATGTAGAGTAAATAAAGTTTTCACAAATGTACTACCTAAATACCTACAGCTTTATATGTAAATGTCTTAAAATAACTAATTTATAATACGTACATACAAAACGCGTTTGACCCTTAAACTCAAATAAGTATTATTTGTTGTCATGTGCCACATATACATATGTATGTTAACGAGTATTTATTTATAACCCTCGGTCCTATCTTAAGCCCAATGACAATGCAATCGTTTATAAAGCACATCAACAATGACTGCAAACCAACTCAGTACCTCCGACATAATAAAACAATTAAATTCGTAAAAATCTTGTCTTAAAAACCATTATCATAAAAGAGAAAGCTTACACCAAACAAGCAACATCATTTGTCCCTCCTGGACGCAAAAAGGACACCACAGATCCCGCACATCTGGCGTGCACACTAACTAACAGTCCGCTAAAGTACGAAAAATAGCGACCATAAAATACAAAAACATCCCTTGCAACTCACGCATTGCGTCACAAATCACAACAATAGACAGCTACCCAACCCAAAACGTAATAAAATAGCCCAGACTGCATTAACATACCGATAAGTACAATCACATTCACAACACAGTCATCTCAATTCATCGAACACCTTACACCACAAATAAAACTAACAACCTAGTTTTTAAGCTCTTTCCACAGCACCTGCCGAGACAACAGCGCAGGACACAAAAGAGTGGATAAAAATGGAGAATAAGACCGCTATACGAGTAATAAGAATACCTGGAGATGGTAACCGCCTATACCGAGCAATAACTCACCAAATAAACGACTTATTTGGGTTAACATTTGACCACCAAGCAATTCGTCGGGATCCAGCGCGATATATCGATAATAACTAACACTACGAAAACATGCGACCAGCCATCATGAGTAATTTTGATGACAAATCTGAGCAAAATGAGCCAATTTAAAAATACCTAATAACATAATACCGTGACAGTAAGTAGGGCGGAACCGACATACTTATATCGGCAGCAAAATACTACCTACCTCATCAACGTAAAAGTATTTCAAGGGGCCCATTAAAAGAAAACATAGAGATCGACGCGTTAGAAACGAGTGGAAATCAATCCACATCGCTTGCATGTAAGTAACACACCTGAAAACCGGAACCCTAGAAGCTAACAACTATAACTCGTGCCTTAACGGAAACAACAGGAGCATAGGCTTACCCATTCTTATTAGTAAAAACAGCAAGCTGACAGAAGGCAAATTGGACAAATACAAAAAAACCAACAATATGGCAGCGTCAATTCAGTTAGAACACAAAAGAAACGTATTCATCTAGTCAACGCACTGGTCTTATACACCGTCAGCAGCAGCAAATATCCTGCCACGTCTGCTCGAACTGTGAAAAAAGAAGCCAGAGGACTCAGTCCTAACTATCCGAGACGACTTCAACGCGCATATTGGGTACAGAGATGCAAAAATCAGTGTGGACATAATCAAAACGACAAAAATGTATTCCACGCAGACACCAATAGTAATTGGGAAATGCTTAAAGATCTTATAAGAACAGAACGATTCGGATTAGAATCCTCCTTCGGCCGCAACAGCGGTAAAATGAAACGGTAAAAAGAAAAAACTAACAAAATGGATAAAATGTACTACTACGTACACATCCTGAGCCGCCCAAGCCCACACTTGCTGTATGCGGCGCGCCGTCACGAAGCTAAAAGACTTAAAGAAAGACACCCCTCAGACTGGATGGAGTTTAGTAACAAACGAGGAAGATCATAATACTTATATCAGCAGCCCGAGAAATCTACCAACTACTTGAAACGGACAGCGAATCAGAGGAAAGAAGAAGTTCAACAAATTACCCCCATCAATGCACCCGAAGCGACAATATCTTCAACAAACCAACCATGAACCCGCTACGCAAAGATGCCAACGAGAGCACGCGCAGCAACTCATCAACGCTCATCCCCGATGCTCTATCCCGTCTCTCCCATTTTCCAATATTGGCTAAAGGTTGCATAATCGGTTGATTGTGGCCGACCGGTTGGAGCTAGTCGGCCTTCCCCTCCATCCCAGAGCGTGTCACTCCCTACAAAATCTGTGCCCCCTGGTGTATCCGGCTAGTCCGGGTCAGGCAACGTCCTGGCTGGGTGTGGTACCTATGTTCATGTTCATGTTCATGTCTAAATTTAAATCACTAAATGTTAACATCGATTTACATTATAAGTACCTGGGCAAAACAGTTGTAATAGCTGTCATGTTGTGTTGTAATGAATATTCATAATTTACATCTCTTTTCATTGCATACAGGACACCGTTATACTAACAGAGCCATACTGTCAAGATTATGATGCTTCGGTCGCCGAACTTTACAAGATCATTTTTCACAAATTGCCCATAAAGATGAATTCGATTACTGCAAAAGTCGGTGATACTTAGCAAGTTTTGTCTGCTACCCGCAACGTTTTAAAGTTCAAGAACATGTATCCACAGCGATAAATGCCCGACTTTACAATAGCAGTATTGAAAACGGGAGTAAGTTCTAACCGCTCTGGTCCGGTTGCCGTTACTTTGAGTGTCCATTTACGACGCCGAGCACGTTCTGACTTTAGCAAAGTTATTAAAAGTAACATTTTATCATTATAAAGGATACCTAAAATCGTATGTTTTGTCGTATTTACATGGTAATTGGGAAAGTACTGCAGCGGTTTTGATAAGATAATTTCAGTTCAGTAGGATAGGGTAGCCTAAAACGGGTACGCTAACAACGAAGGCTAAATATTCGATAATTTTAGTGCAGTACAGTAACAACTTAATTTTCTTACATAGATAGTTTATCGAAATTGGAAATAAAATATCAATTAAAAACACCGTTAATTCAGTTTTTATTATAAAAAAAAATAAAAGGTTTCCTAAAAGCCGCTTTGCTCGTCTATCTATTCATGCGCCCATAGCGGGTAGATGCGTTCGGGGTAATTATGTAAGCCCTCGGGTAAAAGAAGTCACCTGAGGCTGTTATTTGAGTTCTCATTTTAATTGAAAATAATCCTGGAATATATACAATATTGATAAACATTACTTACGTTGATTTTTTTAAGAAAAACCAAAAAAAAATATTACACTCAAAAAAACTCGTATCTAAAAACGTCGTAGAGAAAAACGTCAAAGTTACATACGAAAACGTCATATACACTTCCTGCGTGTTTACCTGGAGTCAGTGTCAGATACGTGATTTTTTTAAAGTAATGACGGTATACTCTCCGCAGTGGCGCTCGCACGGAACTTTTTGATATTCATAAACGTTCTTACGGCACAATATATTGCGTCGTACAATGATATAGAGCCATCACCCTACCCTATGCGCTTTACCAGCTAGACATGCGCAAAATGTGTCACTTAAGTGAAAAGAGTGAATCTTTAGCTCTCAAATATATGCATCACTCTTTTAGCTCACTAGCTCCGCGGTGTGTGGCTCTTATAAGCTCAGTAACTCCGTGATGTGTCAACAGCTCACTAGCTCGTATAGTTCAGTAGCTCCAAATCCAAATATTTCCGAACGAAAGAGAGAGCAGTAATAGGTATACGGTGACAAGACAGCGACGAAAAATTCATGTTGATCGTGTCTTTTCGCGCAGGACATATCACGACTCAATGCTACTTTAGAGCGAGTGAACGAGTGAGTTGAAAGATATACTGAGTTGTTTGAATCGGAACTGAGCTAGTGAGCCGGTGAACTAGACCAACTGATATAGCTCTTTTAAATCACTCACTCGCGAGCTATATTATTTTTTTATTTATATTTGTACGAAACACTTAAAGGAAACAATACTGTTGTGTGGTTTTGTACCTCATTATCGTACGTCATAAAAGAGAAGCGTGCTTCACGGATAAAGACTTCGTGCATTGTCATTTTAGTGGATTATCAACTCTAAGGCCTTTGCCAAGAGTTAAATTGCTTTAATAGAAATGTGACTTTAGACGTATTATGCACTTCACACCCCTGTCATTTACCTGACTACCTGAGATCCGCACAAAGCGAAGGCAGCTGGAACGCCATTATTCTATTAATGCAGTTGTAAACTATGGTTCATGGAGATAGAGTTGATAATCAATTGAACTTTAAATGTGGTTGTAACGACTTTTGACAATAACGTCATCTTGGTGTTTTTAAGGTTTACAAACAATCGCTTTGTTTCCTTTAAGTGGATCGTACAAACATAAATAAAAAATACTTATACACATGTCTATTACCAGCGCACCGGTAAAGCGCATAGGGTAGGGTGACGGCTCACAGCAATACCTACTAAATAATGCCACCGGCGTAGTTATCCAAATGCGGACAAGTCTCGTGATTTATGCTCTTAGTAACTTCAAAGTTAAAATTATACTATGCAGACAGCAGATCATCTCTGTTTTCGAATAAATTCCGATTCGTAATTACATTCTCGTTAAAATTCCGTTCTTGATTGCCAATGCTGGTTTTCTTTTGGATTCCGCGATGTTGTTCTATAAGGTGAACGTTTCATTTATATGCCCGACGTTCGTTTTCCAGGAAAATATCCATATTCATGAAATCGGAAGCGGCCATTTCGTGGGAAATGCTCCACAAAGTTGCTAGCGTTTGCTGTTCTTTTAGCCATTAATGGTTTTGGCCGTGCCAGCCGTTGGTTTGAAAGCCAATATGCACAAACGTCTGCCTTCATTGGCCGTGATTGGATTATTTACGAAAATTTTAAGGAAACTATTGCATCTTGAATACTACTCGTATTGTACGATGTACGTTTAAGGTTTCAATAGGATCAAACCGTATTTTACGCCTTATTTAAGTACAATACCTACTTGGGAAACTAAGAATCCGATGTAAATGTAACATTTGGTCGTACTCCTGCGACCTTTCAAACTGAAATTAGAATTTCCGCTTCCGAGAGTTTTTTCACGTTTTTTCATCAGAATGCTAATTCGACTCACGAATAACTTTAAGAATTAGCTAAGTTAAGCATACCAAAGTTAGACATTTTATTTTAAAGTAGAGTTTTTATTTAAACTCTACTTCGTCGAAGCTAATATTTCTTATATTAGTATTTTTTTTTATATTTTGTTCACTTTACATACCGGGTTTCATACGAGCGTCTATTACTAGCCGACCAACCACTCTGTCCACCTGGTTGGACGGTTAGTAATTTTATTTCTTAACCATATCCTTATCCTTAAAAAAAATTACTAACCGTCCAACCAGGTGGACAGAGTGGTTAGTCGGCTAGTAATAGACGCATACGAAGGACTTTCCTGAAAATATAGTAGCGTATATTTGAAGTAGAATCGAACTGCAGTTAAATACTTGTAATAATAAATAAAAACCATTAATAGTTTATCAAATCAAAACAATGTACATTGTTGTAGAGGCCGGAAAGTTATAAAAGTTATAAATTTTAAAGCAATAGATGGACGAGTGAGTTCGAGGGCCGTCTCGCGGAGGAGGCCGAGACTTAACATAGTACTTTTAACGCCTACTGCGAAGAAATAATAATGACATCATACCAAAAATAAAATAACTCAAACGTTAATCTCTCTATTACTCTATCTCTATTTTAGTTAGTAGGAACAGGCCAAATCAGTAAGTAAAATTAGGAAAGAAAATAAAAGCAACTTAGCCTAAATAATATTAAAACTTCGCAGCACTCACCCAAACGGGGAAAACATACATATGTGAATTATTCCTTTTAAATTAAACTGTTCTATGAAAATCGCAACAAGAAACACATGTTATACTTTCGACAAGAAAAAACAATTTTAAAATTACATCTGACCTTTTTTTGGACAAAAACCTCTTTTTAACCGACTTCCAAAAGAAGGACGGTTCTCAATTCGTCTGAATGTTTTTTTTTTGTGTGTTTGTTCACCGATTACTTGAAGACGGCTTGACCGATTTGGAAAATTCTTTTTTTGTTTGAAAGGGTAGACTTCCGAGGTGGTGCCATTGCAACCAAATCAGGATCTGATGATGAAATCTTGGAGAAATCGAGGGAACTCTTCAAATATTATAGGCACACATATAGCTATTTCAGTATTTTTCGTAATTTCTCGTCCATCTCTTATTAGCAACAAGTTTCTAGTGTTAACCGACTTCAAAACAAAGGGTAAATTTGTATCTAGGTTTCTTCCCCGATTACTTGAAGACGGCTGAACCTATTTGGAAAATTCTTTTTTTGTTTTAAAGGGTATTATACCTCCGAGGTGGTCTCATTGCAACCAAATCAGGGTCTGATGATGGGATCTTGGAGAAATCGAGGGAACTCTTCAAATATCATATAGCACACATATAGCGATTTTGGTATTTTTCTTAGTTTCTCGTCCATTTCTTACTAGAAATAAGTTTCCAGTCTTAACCGACTTCAAAACAAAAAGCAATTTTTATGTAGGTTTGTTCCCGATTACTTGAAAACGGCTAGACTGATTTGGATTTTTTTGAACTAAATAGAAAACAATATTTTTCCAGCGCCTCCAAAAATTAAAAAATAAAGTAAATTTTTAAAACAAAAAATAAAAACCGACTTCCAAAAACAAACTTAAAACCAGAAAATAATATGTTAATTACCCCAAAGAAATGGATAATCAACGATTCATATATATCTACATACACAGATATTTATAGTTTTTAACCTGTTATTTTTGAAGTCGGTGCCAGCTAAGGAGCTCAGCATAGCCAAAGATTACAGAATACTAGTACCAAAGATTAGGTACAGAATACTAGTCAGCATAGCCAGCTTTGCGTGGCAGTGGCAGGCACCAAATTCAAAAATTAATATACAAATAATTAAAAACTATAAATATCTGTATATGTATATATGAATCGTTGATTATCCATTTCTTTGGGGTAATTAACATATTATTTTCTGGTTTTTAGTTTGTTTTTGGAAGTCGGTTTTTATTTTATGGTTTAAAAATTTACTGTATTGGAGATTAAAAAGAAACTGTGATGTGCAAAACACTAGTGCAGTAACGTAAAGTTAAACGAACTAGTGCGTTATAAACCGCATTCCGGGCATAATAATAAGGAAATTATAGCTACTTTACGAGCGAGTGTGTTGAATTTGAATAGTACATTGTGTATCAAGGGCGGCACGATTTTTTACATATATAGATACAAGAAACGCGTTTTTTTGCATGAAAGTTTAACAAGCTATTACTTGAAAACGGTAATAGATTCTATATTAACACAGTTTATTAGGAGAAAATAATGTACTAAGGTTCAATAATAGCACATTTGTAGGAATGTTCCTCATTCCGTTCCACCCTGATGTAAACTTATATGAACAATTTTGAGCGGTCTCAACATTTCGAATTTGCTAACCGGATTCATCATCATCAAACATCTACTCCACCTAAGCACACAAAGCATAGGCATAGGCATAGGCTATCATCTTATTAATAAAAAAAACATGCCTCGGACACGAGTCACAAAGTTATAACATCCGTCATATTCGACTGTTAAAAAAAACTGTACGTATAGATATAGTAGATAAGTATTCAAAGTATTGCTCAAGAATTTCAACAAATTCACAATAGGTTCATTAATTCAGAACGCGACTTAGCTCGTTCTTACGCCAACGTTGGTGCCACTTAAAACTCAGCCTAGGCAGAGACGCCTCAAATAGCAAAACGACAATAATTTCCGTCGCATTTATCTCCATACAGTTTATTATTACCCGGCCGAGTTTAGATTGTGTCCGTGCTTCCCACCGCAACACAATCGCAGTCACGAGACTAACTAATTTAATGGAGTCTTCCGTTCTGGAGTCGGGTCAACGATTCGCTGTGAATTCTTGTTGCCCTGATTAATGCACATAATTGATTCATAATTCTCTATTGGTAAAGTTTAGGTATAACATTGTTAATTACCTACACATCACTCTGCTTAACGTTATCCGAAGCATGTTTCCTGGATTAATAAGACGCGCTAGTTTTGTATCTATTTAATATTTTTGTCCTCGATTCGACGTACCTGTGTATTATCATAATGGTTATAGATAAGGTCAAAAACCTTGTTCTACAATTCTAAGTACAATTATCTCAGTAGTTTGCATACCTATACCTACAGCCCTTTTCAACGATACCTATTAAAAACCGGCCAAGTGCGAGTCGAATTCGCACGGGAAGGGTTCCATACCGCCGTCGAGCAAAAAACGCCAAAAGCCGTTACTTGTTGTTATAGCGGCAATAGAAATACACATGTATTTCTTTTTATGATAATTTCAACTCTCTAACTATTACGGTTCAAAAGACACAGAGCCCTGTGACAGATGGACAGACGGACGAGGGACAAACGGACAACGCAGGCTTAGTAATAGGGGCACGTTGGCACCCTTTGGGTACGGAACCCTAAAGCCTAACTCTCGTCATGAATACTTCTTACATAAAAAATATTCGGAAGGCGTCGTTGTTTAAAATTCATGTGTCCTGTATCCCCAATAATTCCAGTCATGTTTTGAAATTTTCATCGTCTTTTAACTGTAAAATACTTTATTTTCGCTTCGCAAAATCGGAAAATATGTCGTGCCAGGGAGTATCAGGCACGTCTGGTGAGGGTGCCAACCCCACCCTGGCACAGAAACCGAGCGGATACGGCCAAAGAATACCTAAGTAACTTGTTAAGAATTACGTATGCTACGTTTTGCTTTAAGTTTGCATGTGCTAATGCTAAATTCGTTCACGATATTTTCAATCAAGAACTGAACTTGCAACATTGCTACTGGTCAGTACTTAACTTGAAACAACAGCGGCTGTGAGGTGCGGGGGTGAAGTAAGACAAAGCTCGACTAGTCACAGTTACCTTGCCTTACCTCATTTATACCCCAGCAGCTCTGAATTAAGTTGTATGCTTACAGGTAGTTTAATTACAATTTTATTAGTTTTTGACGTGATAACGTCTTATAATTCGATGAAGCCGGCTGCACGCACGAAAAAGTGTGACGTCATTTGCCGTTATCTTGCGGGGCCGTTACCTTGCAGGGCCGTTACCTGTCAAATAGGTACTTTATATTATTCCAGCACTAAAGTCGTTAAGTCGATAGTTTCTTACAAATTGTTAATAAATTAGCCCTTATTCCCTAAGATACGGCTGTCAAAATCTCTGTTGAATGACAAGAGACACTGCTGAGTTTGGCAAAAATCTTTAAATTTAAATAGTGGATGCTGCTTTGGCAGTTCCGTTTTACGCCTGCTTTAATCGTAGTTTAAAAATTATTAAAACAAATCTTTGACATTATATTCGTGGAACGGCAGATATTTACACTGGCCACTTAGCCATCATTTTAGCGTGTCAATGTCATTGTAGCAGCTTATTGGGAAAAAGTCGAAGTCCAAGTCCAAGTCCAAGTCAAAGTCAAAGTCAAAGTCAAAGTCAAAGTCAAAGTCACAGTCAAAGTCAAAGTCAAAGTCAAAGACAAAGTCAAAGTCAAAGTCAAAGTCAGTCAAAGTCAAAGTCAATGTCAATTTCAGTCAAAGTCAAAGTCAGGGTCAACGTTATCACGTTCGACTTTCGTCAGTAAACCGACTTTACAGACAACCGATTTTTTTTACGCAATTCTGCTAGCATTTTGCATCACTATTGATACATGTAATTATTTTTCGCCATCTGCCTTCTGACCAAAAAGCCGTAAATGTAACTGGTGAGTGTACTGCTAACTTATCTACGATCTCATTTTTAGGGTTCCATGCCTCAAAAGGAAAAAACTAAATCCTTATTAATCACTTTGTTGTCCGTCCGTCCGTCTGTCATGACCACTTCGGATACGCGCGGAGGTATCGAGATGAAATTTAAACCATATACTAACGTTTACAGCCCCTTGAAGCTGTGAAAAAATCAAATTTCTAGGTTAACGTAAAAAAAGATATGGCCGTTTACACCGCAAAAAACGTATCTTTCGACACTCCCAAGGAAAGCTAAATTTTTAGGGTATACTTTCCGTTGACCTAGAACTATGAAGTTTGGCAAGTAATACCGTTTTATACTACAAGTATAGAGAAAAATCTGAAACTATACATTTGTAATAATCCTAAAAAAAATTGTCTTTATTTAAAGTAATTGTACGGAATCCTCGGTGCGCGAATCCGACTCGCACTTGTCCGGTTTTTATGAATATACCTACTTATACGTATTTACCCATTTTCCTTAGCTTTATAAGCTATATTAAGTCTTAAAAATTCATTTCCTTGGTTCGTACTTCGTATCGCTCCGAATTTTGTATTATTTTATATTGATCACAAGCTACGCCAAATTCAATTTAAACAAAGGAACAATATTATGACTGAACCATGACTGTCCCTTCGATTATTTTTGATGAATGATACTGACATTGACGTAGTACATAGTATAACGAATCTCATTATTACCGCAGCTTGGAAAAACCACACTGTGACATAAAATGTGTATTAAACGTTCCATTTTGTTTTGAATTATTTAGGTACTTTATTTCCTTTTTTAATTTCACTGGACATAAACATAACTTATAGTCTGATGAAGACTTGTTTTCGATTTGTTGAACAAATGGAGTAGCTTACAGTATAAAAAAATCCTACAATTAATGTGTAGGTAGGACAATCTGACATAAGTGACCAACGTTTTTACCTCAAAAAGAGGCGAAGGTCTAATATTTTCCATCAATTTCTCCCGGCGCGTAGTCTTTCAGACAGTATGATAAAATAAGACACATAGACACCGGGACAGGTGAAACTAAATAAAAACTTGTAAAGACTAAATATTTTTACGACTTTTGTATTAAGTACCTCTACTCGAGTCATCGTCGCATAAATATAACACAAACACCGATGTCTGATATTTTCGCTGAGTGATTCACTCAACTTTTATGTTAATAATAACATGTTATTATGAATAGAAGCTATCGACGTAAAACGAACTTCTACACCTATACTATAATGATATATTGATTGTGGTTAATTATCATTTGCTATTTAACTTAAACGTGATAATGATATGATAATCATACAACCATTCCCTTGTGTATCGAATAATTTGGGTAAGTAAGTGTGCTCCATCGTAAACCTTGTCTCCACTTCACATCAGGTGAGACCGAGGGCCTACGAAAACTAATTAAGCAAATGGTACACTAATTTTGAACTTGAAGAAGTCTACTAGTAACTATTTGGAAAGAACTTGTTCATTCCAAAATGTTTATCAACATGTAGATATTAATTTCTATGGAGCACTCGATTAAACCTATGATGTCTATTGAAGAAATAACTTGGCGCTTCCAAGCTAAAAATAGTCTCCTAGTAAAAGCCCCATAAAAACATGCGTCTCTTCTCCTGTGACTATTTTTATGCATAGGCATTATATGTATAGAATAACTTGAATGTAATATCGCCCATTGAATAATCCAGACAGTGCACGAGTAATGAACTTGACAGTGGTTGGTGGAGGGCCTTGCATTCCGGACGCTATAAATAAGAGTGCCTACGTCCCGCGCCCCACTAGACCCCTCAGGGACGTGGCGTGACGGGGCGGTTCCAAGCAACTTCCCGAAGAATCTGCGTCATTAGCAGGAGTTTTCCATCCTTGCTGATGAAGATATAAATCCTGTAGTGGGCATTTTGAATTGACTTTAAAGCAAGAAATTCTCTATTCGACTGCCTTTTTCCTGTTTGTTACGCTACTTTGCTACCTCTGTGAACTTAGCCTACAACCTTGATTTTTTTTTATCGTCTATTTTTTTTCGGATACTATTTCGTTTGTAGTTAATTGTAGTAAAACAATTTTTGTTTGTAGTTGCCTGAAAAAAAAATTAAAAAACCTGAAAAAAAGTCAGCCTGCACATTGGTCAAATCTAACTTTTAAAGGTTGATTCCGGTTCAGAATCGTTTGTAGTTGATTGTAGTACCTTTATTTTCGTTTGTAGTTAAGAAATAACGACCAAAAAAAAAACAAAACAAAAATTCAAGTACTACTCGTCCCACCCAGCGCGCGTTTATGTCTTTTCGCTCTACAAGTATCTTAGCCTTAGTAGTACCAAACATGGCTTAATTATCACATGTATTCAATATTGATTGTAAAAACCTGCTCAAAACTCATCCTGAAAGATGACTTTATGTTAATTTTCGCATGTCTTAACGGAATAAGAAAAAAAAAACGCAACAATAAAATAAAGCTAAACATTTAGTTCACAAGCGCGTTGAAGTCTTTCAGTAAAAACCAACGGTATAATAGAGAACTGGCACCTAAATTGCATATGGTAGCTCTATTTCGTCTATAGTTGTACAAAAACACTCTACTAACAACTAAGCTACTCGTACCTGGGGTTTTGTAATAAAATGAAATCCCACCTACTCGACGCCGATAGCCCCCCAATCGTTTGTAGTAGATCCTTCTCGTTTGTAGTTGCTGAAAAACGTTCGACAAACATCTAGGCTACACCAGGCTTGTTTGTAGTTGCTCGTTTACGTTTAACGTTAAGTAAAATCTGACCTGCTTGACACATAAGGCCTCCAAGTCGTTTGTAGTTGTAAAAAAAAACATTTGAAACACACGCTACCTCGGGCTCGTTTGTAGTTGCTGTGCTTCGTTTGAAGTTCAACGAAATTCCACTTATACGCCGCAGATAGATCCTAAATCGTTTGTAGTTGATCCTTTTCGTTTGTAGTTGATCTTTTTCGTTTGTAATTCAGCGAAATCCTACCTACTGGCCGTAAATTGCTTCCGATTCGGTTGTATTTGCTCCTTTTCGTTTGTAGTTGATACTTTTCGTTTGTAGTTGAGCGAAATCTCACCTACTTGCCGTAAATAGCTTCCGATTCGTTTGTAGTTGATCCTTTTCGTTTGTAGTTGCTAAAAATCGCTTGACAAACATCTAAGTTTTTTTTTATGTTATAAGTGGCAAACGAGCAGACGAGCTGCCTGATGGAAAGCAGTCAACGTCGCCCATAGATATCTGCAACACCAGAGGTGTAGGCTGCCTCAAGATCGTTTGTAGTTGCTCCGTTTCGTTTGAAGTAGATTCTTTTCGTTTATAGTTGATGAAAGTCGCTTGACAAACATCTAGGCTACCTCAGGATCGTTTGTAGTTTCTCCTTTTCGTTTGTAGTTGCTCCTTTTCGTTTATAGTTGATCCCTTTCGTTTGTAATTCAGCGAAAGCCCACCTACTTGTCGTAAATAGCTTCCGATTCGTTTGTAGTTGATCCTTTACGTTTGTAGTTGATAAAAATCCCTTGACAAACATCTGGACTGCCTCAGGATCATTTGTAGTTGCTCCTTTTCGTTTGTAGTAGATTTTTTTCGTTTGTAGTTGATGAAAATCGCTTGACAAACATCTAGGCTTCCTCAGGATCGTTTGTAGTTGCTCCTTTTCGTTTGTATTTGATTAAAATCCCTTGACAAACATCTGGACTGCCTCAGGATAATTTGTAGTTGTTCCTTTTCGTTTGCAGTTGATCTTTTTCGTTTGTAGTAGAATCTTTTCGTTTGTAGTTGATGAAAATCGCTTGACAAACATCTAGGCTGCCTCAAAATCGTAAGTAGTTGCTCCTTTTCGTTTGTAGTAGATTCTTTTCGTTTGTAGTTGATGAAAATCGCTTGACAAACATCTAGGCTTCCTCAGGATCGCTTGTAGTTGCTCCTTTTCGTTTGTAGTTGATTAAAATCCCTTGACAAGCATCTGGACTGCCTCAGGATAATTTGTAGTTGTTCCTTTTCGTTTGCAGTTGATCTTTTTCGTTTGTAGTAGATTCTTCTCGTTTGTAGTTGATTAAAATCGCTTGACAAACATCTAGGCTGCCTCAGGATCGTTTGTAGTTGCTCCTTTTCGTTTCTAGTTGATTCTTTTCGTTTGTAGTTTAAGGAAATCCCACCTACTTACCGTAAATAGCTTCCGATTCGTTTGTAGTTGATTCTTTTCGTTTGTAGTTAAGCGAAATCTCACGTACTTGCCGTAAATAGCTTCCGATTCGTTAGTAGTTGATCCTTTTCGTTTGTAGTAGATTCTTTTCGTTTGTAGTTCATGAAAATCGCTTGACAAACATCTAGGCTGCCTCAGGATCGTTTGTAGTTGCTCCTTTTCGTTTGTAGTTGATCCTTTTCGTTTGTAGTTGAGCGAAATCTCACCTACTTGCCGTAAATAACTTCCGATTCGTTTGTAGTTGCTCCTTTTCGTTTGTAGTAGATTTTTTTCGTTTGTAGTTGATGAAAATCGCTTGACAAACATCTAGGCTTCCTCAGGATCGTTTGTAGTTGCTCCTTTTCGTTTGTAGTTGATTAAAATCCCTTGACAAACATCTGGACTGCCTCAGAATAATTTGTAGTTGTTCCTTTTCGTTTGCAGTTGATCTTTTTCGTTTGTAGTAGATTATTTTCGTTTGTAGTTGATTAAAATCGCTTGACAAACATCTAGGCTGCCTCAAGATCGCTTGTAGTTGCTCCTTTTCGATTGTAGTAGATTTTTTTCGTTAATAGTTTATGAAAATCGCTTGACAAACATCTAGGCATCCTCAGGATCGTTTGTAGTTGCTCCTTTTCGTTTGTAGTTGATTCTTTTCGTTTGTTGTTTAGGGAAATCCCACCTGCCTACCGTAAATAGCTTCCGATTCGTTTGTAGTTGATTCTTTTCGTTTTTAGTTAAGGGAAATCCCACTAACTTGCCGTAAATAGCGTCTGATTCGTTTGTAGTTGATCCTTTTCGTTTGGAGTTGATAAAAATCCCTTGACAAACATCTGGACTGCCTCAGGATCATTTGTAGTTGTTCCTTTTCATTTGTAGTTGATCTTTTTCGTTTATCGTTGATGAAAATCGCTTGACAAACATCTAGGCTGCCTCAAGATCGTTTGTAGTTGCTCCTTTTCGTTTGTAATAGATTCTTTTCGTTTGTAGTTGATTAAAATCTGTTGACAAACATCTAGGCTGCCTCAAGATCGTTTGTAGTTGATCCTTTTCGTTTGTAGTAGATTCTTTTCGTTTGTAGTTGATGAAAATCGCTTGACAAACATCTACGCTGCCTCAAAATCGTTTGTAGTTGCTCCTTTTCATTTGTAGTTGATCTTTTTCGTTTGAAGTAGAATGCGCCTGTCAAGCGATTTTTAGCAACTACAAACGAAAAGGATCAACTACAAACGAATCGGAAGCTATTTACGGCAAGTACGTGAGATTTCGCTCAACTACAAACGAAAAGGATCAACTACAAACGAAAAGGAGCAACTACAAACGAAAAGGAGCAACTACAAACCAATCGGAAGCTATTTACGGCAAGTAGGTAGGATTTCGCTGAACTACAAACGAAAAAGATCAACTACAAACGAAAAGGAGCAACTACAAACGATCCTGAGGCAGCCTAGATGTTTGTCAAGCGATTTTCATCAACTACAAACGAAAAAAATCTACTACAAACGAAAAAAAGCAACTACAAATGATCCTGAGGCAGTCCAGATGTTTGTCAAGCGATTTTCATCAACAATTAATGAAAAAAATCTACTACAATCGAAAAGGAGCAACTACAAACTATCTTGAGGCAGCCTAGATGTTTGTCAAGCGATTTTAATCAACTACAGACGAAAAGAATCTACTACAAACGAAAAGGAGCATTTACTTACGATTTTGAGGCAGCCTAGATGTTTGTCAAGCGATTTTCATCAACTACAAACGAAAAGATTCTACTACAAACGAAAAAGATCAACTGAAAACGAAAAGGAACAACTACAAATTATCCTGAGGCAGTCCAGATGTTTGTCAAGGGATTTTAATCAACTACAAACGAAAAGGAGCAACTACAAACAATCCTGAGGAAGCCTAGATGTTTGTCAAGCGATTTTCATCAACTACAAACGTAAAGGATCAACTACAAACGAATCAGAAGCTATTTACGGCAAGTAAGTGGGATTTCCCTTAACTAAAAACGAAAAGAATCAACTACAAACGAATCGGAAGCTATTTACGACAAGTAGGTGGGCTTTCGCTGAATTACAAACGAAAAGGATCAACTATAAACGAAAAGGAGCAACTACAAACGAAAAGGAGCAACTACAAACGATCCTGAGGTAGCCTAGATGTTTGTCAAGCGATTTTCATCAACTACAAACGAAAAGAATCTACTACAAACGAAACGGAGCAACTACAAACGAAAAGGAACAACTACAAATTATCCTGAGGCAGTCCAGATGCTTGTCAAGGGATTTTAATGAACTACAAACGAAAAGGAGCAACTACAAACGAAAAGGAGCAACTACAAACCAATCGGAAGCTATTTACGGCAAGTAGGTAGGATTTCGCTGAACTAAAAACGAAAAAGATCAACTACAAACGAAAAGGACTAACTACAAACGATCCTGAGGCAGCCTAGATGTTTGTCAAGCGATTTTCATCAACTACAAACGAAAAGATTCTACTACAAACGAAAAAGATCAACTGAAAACGAAAAGGAACAACTACAAATTATCCTGAGGCAGTCCAGATGTTTGTCAAGGGATTTTAATCAACTACAAACGAAAAGGAGCAACTACAAACGATCCTGAGGAAGCCTAGATGTTTGTCAAGCGATTTTCATCAACTACAAACGTAAAGAATCAACTACAAACGAATCAGAAGCTATTTACGGCAAGTAAGTGGGATTTCCCTTAACTAAAAACGAAAAGAATCAACTACAAACGAATCGGAAGCTATTTACGACAAGTAGGTGGGCTTTCGCTGAATTACAAACGAAAAGGATCAACTATAAACGAAAAGGAGCAACTACAAACGAAAAGGAGCAACTACAAACGATCCTGAGGTAGCCTAGATGTTTGTCAAGCGATTTTCATCAACTACAAACGAAAAGAATCTACTACAAACGAAACGGAGCAACTACAAACGAAAAGGAACAACTACAAATTATCCTGAGGCAGTCCAGATGCTTGTCAAGGGATTTTAATGAACTACAAACGAAAAGGAGCAACTACAAACGAAAAGGAGCAACTACAAACCAATCGGAAGCTATTTACGGCAAGTAGGTAGGATTTCGCTGAACTAAAAACGAAAAAGATCAACTACAAACGAAAAGGAGCAACTACAAACGATCCTGAGGCAGCCTAGATGTTTGTCAAGCGATTTTCATCAACTACAAACGAAAAGATTCTACTACAAACGAAAAAGATCAACTGAAAACGAAAAGGAACAACTACAAATTATCCTGAGGCAGTCCAGATGTTTGTCAAGGGATTTTAATCAACTACAAACGAAAAGGAGCAACTACAAACGATCCTGAGGAAGCCTAGATGTTTGTCAAGCGATTTTCATCAACTACAAACGTAAAGGATCAACTACAAACGAATCAGAAGCTATTTACGGCAAGTAAGTGGGATTTCCCTTAACTAAAAACGAAAAGAATCAACTACAAACGAAAAGGAGCAACTACAAACGATCCTGAGGTAGCCTAGATGTTTGTCAAGCGATTTTCATCAACTACAAACGAAAAGAATCTACTACAAACGAAACGGAGCAACTACAAACGAAAAGGAACAACTACAAATTATCCTGAGGCAGTCCAGATGCTTGTCAAGGGATTTTAATGAACTACAAACGAAAAGGAGCAACTACAAACGATCCTGAGGAAGCCTAGATGTTTGTCAAGCGATTTTCATCAACTACAAACGAAAAAAATCTACTACAAACGAAAAGGAGCAACTACAAACGAATCGGAAGTTATTTACGGCAAGTAGGTGAGATTTCGCTCAACTACAAACGAAAAGGATTAACTACAAACGAAAAGGAGCAACTACAAACGAAAAGGAGCAACTACAAACCAATCGGAAGCTATTTACGGCAAGTAGGTAGGATTTCGCTGAACTAAAAACGAAAAAGATCAACTACAAACGAAAAGGAGCAACTACAAACGATCCTGAGGCAGCCTAGATGTTTGTCAAGCGATTTTCATCAACTACAAACGAAAAAAAATCTACTAAAAACGAAAAGAAGCAACTACAAATGATCCTGAGGCAGTCCAGATGTTTGTCAAGCGATTTTCATCAACAATTAATGAAAAAAATCTACTACAATCGAAAAGGAGCAACTACCAGTGGCGTGCATTCCATATAGGCAAATAGGCACTGCCTACCCTAGGAAAATAATATGAAATTAAATTAAATGAAACCACATTATATATTTCTTCCATAATAATATAATATTTTCTATTTTATTATTTACCTACATAACGGCATGCGCGGCGATTTAAATTTGCGCGCCAACCCGACTCGCTCACCCTAACGCACCGCAAGGCCCCCGACGAAGGCAGCAAGCTTAGTGCCCACGGGAGAGCACACACTCTCACAACGCGCTTGTGTAATATCGTCCGTGAACTATGTACAGATTTGCCCAGCGCACACACTTAAACGAAAATTACACACACAGATAGCTTCTAGACCGGCCGCCTGATTAGCCAATCAGCGCAACACGTTTTATGCGCTAGAATAAAGAAGTAGCTTTTGTTTTGATTTTTAGCCGTAATGTGGAGCTTTTTAATTTGTCAAGGTGGTTTGTTTGTTTATAATCGTTTTTTTCTGCGGCGCACGCATTGAATAGTTGGAAAAATATTCAAATTTCCTTTAAAGTTATTATATAGTTCGGTTCGGAGCGGTTTTCTTACGTTTTTAATTGAATTTCAAGTGAAATTGTGTTTGTCAGAGTTTGTATTTGGATGTTGACGACTAATTATGTGTTTTAGCTGTGATCGGTGTATTGACCTTAGTGTGTTTGCGGAAGTTAACTTTCGGCGAATTTAGCAAGTTTGCATTCGATAATAAGTTAAAGGTAGCTAGTTAACAAAGGTATGTGTAAATAGATTATAATATTGCAGCAATATAATCTATTTACATTGTTTTATTTTGAAGTAAATTATCCGAAATATAATGATCCGAATTTTGATCCGAATCCGGTTTTGCCACATAGTCGCTCTTATAATATAATATGGTATCTTCTCCTCTCTGTGCTGTGTCGTATAAGAAAATCACGCAAAAAGGCTTTTCTAAAGGCCGCTTCGAATAGTGACTGAGTGGCTTGTTCAAATACACTTAGCTTAGATAATCGTGGTGGTCAAATAAATTTTGTCGGACTAGAAGCTGTTCGTGCTTACAGCCACAACTTCGCCAACAAAACAACACACACTATCAGACTCAGTTTGTCGAAATAACGTTGGTAAGTACTAGAGTACTAATATTATTTTACTTATTTACAGTTTTATTCTGCAAATTTTCAGTTTCGTTCCATTCGTTTACGTGCCCTATTAAACATAACTTAATCGTCCCCACACAGGTCTCCTAAAAAAAAAATCTGCCTGCCCTAACTAAAAACCCTATGCACGCCACTGGCAACTACAAACTATCTTGAGGCAGCCTAGATGTTTGTCAAGCGATTTTCATCAACTACAAACGAAAAGATTCTACTACAAACGAAAAAGATCAACTGCAAACGAAAAGGAACAACTACAAATTATCCTGAGTCAGTACAGATGTTTGTCAAGGGATTTTAATCAACTACAAACGAAAAGGAGCAACTACAAACGATCCTGAGGAAGCCTAGATGTTTGTCAAGCGATTTTCATCAACTACAAACGTAAAGGATCAACTACAAACGAATCAGAAGCTATTTACGGCAAGTAAGTGGGATTTCCCTTAACTAAAAACGAAAAGAATCAACTACAAACGAATCGGAAGCTATTTACGACAAGTAGGTGGGCTTTCGGTGAATTACAAACGAAAAGGATCAACTATAAACGAAAAGGAGCAACTACAAACGAAAAGGAGAAACTACAAACGATCCTGAGGTAGCCTAGATGTTTGTCAAGCGATTTTCATCAACTACAAACGAAAAGAATCTACTACAAACGAAACGGAGCAACTACAAACGATCTTGAGGCAGCCTACACCTCTGGTGTTGCAGATATCTATGGGCGACGTTGACTGCTTTCCATCAGGCAGCTCGTCTGCTCGTTTGCCACTTATAACATAAAAAAAAAGCTTAGATGTTTGTCAAGCGATTTTTAGAAACTACAAACGAAAAGGATCAACTACAAACGAATCGGAAGTTATTTACGGCAAGTAGGTGAGATTTCGCTCAACTACAAACGAAAAGGATCAACTACAAATGAAAAGGAGCAACTACAAACGATCCTGAGGAAGCCTAGATGTTTGTCAAGCGATTTTCATCAACTACAAACGAAAAAAATCTACTACAAACGAAAAGGAGCAACTACAAACGAATCGGAAGTTATTTACGGCAAGTAGGTGAGATTTCGCTCAACTACAAACGAAAAGGATCAACTACAAACGAAAAGGAGCAACTACAAACGAAAAGGAGCAACTACAAACCAATCGGAAGCTATTTACGGCAAGTAGGTAGGATTTCGCTGAACTACAAACGAAAAAGATCAACTACAAACGAAAAGGAGCAACTACAAACGATCCTGAGGCAGCCTAGATGTTTGTCAAGCGATTTTCATCAACTACAAACGAAAAAAAATCTACTAAAAACGAAAAGAAGCAACTACAAATGATCCTGAGGCAGTCCAGATGTTTGTCAAGCGATTTTCATCAACAATTAATGAAAAAAATCTACTACAATCGAAAAGGAGCAACTACAAACTATCTTGAGGCAGCCTAGATGTTTGTCAAGCGATTTTCATCAACTACAAACGAAAAGATTCTACTACAAACGAAAAAGATCAACTGCAAACGAAAAGGAACAACTACAAATTATCCTGAGGCAGTCCAGATGTTTGTCAAGGGATTTTAATCAACTACAAACGAAAAGGAGCAACTACAAACGATCCTGAGGAAGCCTAGATGTTTGTCAAGCGATTTTCATCAACTACAAACGTAAAGGATCAACTACAAACGAATCAGAAGCTATTTACGGCAAGTAAGTGGGATTTGCCTTAACTAAAAACGAAAAGAATCAACTACAAACGAATCGGAAGCTATTTACGACAAGTAGGTGGGCTTTCGGTGAATTACAAACGAAAAGGATCAACTATAAACGAAAAGGAGCAACTACAAACGAAAAGGAGCAACTACAAACGATCCTGAGGTAGCCTAGATGTTTGTCAAGCGATTTTCATCAACTACAAACGAAAAGAATCTACTACAAACGAAACGGAGCAACTACTAACGAATCGGAAGCTATTTACGGCAAGTAGGTGAGATTTCGCTTAACTACAAAAGGAAAAGGAGCAACTACAAACAAAAAGGAGCAACAACAAACGAATCGGAAGCTATTTACGGTAAGTAGGTAGGATTTCGCTGAGCTACAAACGAAAAGGAGCAACTACAAACAATCCTGAGGCAACCTAGATGTTTGTCAAGCGATGTTTAGCAACTACAAACGAAAAGGATCAACTACAAACGAATCGGAAGCTATTTACAGCAAGTAGGTGAGATTTCGCTCAACTACAAACGAAAAGGATCAACTACAAACGAAAAGGAGCAACTACAAACGAATCGGAAGCTATTTACGGCAAGTAGGTAGGATTTCGCTGAATTACAAACGAAAAAGATCAACTACAAATGAAAAGGATCAACTACAAACGATTTGGGATCTATCTGCGGCGTATAAGTGGAATTTCGTTGAACTTCAAACGAAGCACAGCAACTACAAACGAGCCCGAGGTAGCGTGTGTTTCAAATGTTTTTTTTTACAACTACAAACGACTTGGAGGCCTTATGTGTCAAGCAGGTCAGATTTTACTTAACGTTAAACGTAAACGAGCAACTACAAACAAGCCTGGTGTAGCCTAGATGTTTGTCGAACGTTTTTCAGCAACTACAAACGAGAAGGATCTACTACAAACGATTGGGGGGCTATCGGCGTCGAGTAGGTGGGATTTCATTTTATTACAAAACCCCAGGTACGAGTAGCTTAGTTGTTAGTAGAGTGTTTTTGTACAACTATAGACGAAATAGAGCTACCATATGCAATTTAGGTGCCAGTTCTCTATTATACCGTTGGTTTTTACTGAAAGACTTCAACGCGCTTGTGAACTAAATGTTTAGCTTTGTTTTATTGTTGCGTTTTTTTTTCTTATTCCGTTATGACATGCGAAAATTAACATAAAATCATCTTTCAGGATGAGTTTTGAGCAGGTTTTTACAATCAATATGGAATACATGTGATAATTAAGCCATGTTTGGTACTACTAAGGCTAAGATACTTGTAGAGCGAAAAGACATAAACGCGCGCTGGGTGGGACGAGTAGTACTTGAATTTTTGTTTTGTTTTTTTTTTTGGTCGTTATTTCTTAACTACAAACGAAAATAAAGGTACTACAATCAACTACAAACGATTCTGAACCGGAATCAACCTTTAAAAGTTAGATTTGACCAATGTGCAGGCTGACTTTTTTTCAGGTTTTTTAATTTTTTTTTCAGGCAACTACAAACAAAAATTGTTTTACTACAATTAACTACAAACGAAATAGTATCCGAAAAAAAATAGACGATAAAAAAAAATCAAGGTTGTAGGCTAAGTTCACAGAGGTTACTTTGCTACTGCTACCTTAGCTAATTTTAGACGTCTCTTTTCATGCAATTTATTGTATTAACTATTATTAAATTGTTAACACTAGGTATGCTACCTATCGCATAAGTTGTTTCAAATATGTTGCATAAATTTTTATATAATGTCGAAGAGACTATTATTTGGCACGTGCCTCCCAGTTGTGTTTTTAGGATTCCGTACCCAAAGGGTGCCAATGGGAACCTATTAGATAAAGATTGATAGATAGATACAACATTTATTTGTTCAACCATAACACACATAAAATAAAATAGTATTTTATGCAACACTTGTATAAGTAGGGTCAAAATATGCGAATTGCGTGAGTTGCGATACGAGCCGCCGCGACGGCGAGTATCGCAAACAGAGAAGCCATGATCGTTTTTTGACTGAATTATTCAACGTTGCATACAATACTTTTTCTACGACTAGGTTTTAAAATATAAAATACAAAATTAAACATGGCGCACAAACAAGGCAAATATGAAATATGACTGACAATATGATAAGTATGTGTCTATAGTAAACTTTGTTTTTAACTTGACTTATACCGCTAGTAACACATAGTGACGATATTAAAAATACTTTTTTTTTATGTTGGCATCAAAGAATTTAGTTCGGAAAGTTTTGTTTTTCACAACAATACCGCATGTATTTATTTGTTTGTTAAGTTGGTAGTTATGCATTTTTATTGTAAAGTTAGTATTGATTACTTAATCCTTAACCTAAGTTTAACCTAGATTTAGAAGTCTGTGGCAGTTAGCAGTATCGTTTTGCAACTTTAACTACACAAGTGCTGTTATGGGGAATAGAGTATAGACTTCTCTGCACTCATATTATGTATGTTCTTATATTAGTGTTCGTGACCAAGTAAAAGACAGATAAAAGTACAGGAGTAGAAAAATACAATAATACTTACACAAAAACGGAGAAATAAAACAAGGTAAAAACATAAAATGAATATAAAACAATTAAAATAATAAAACACAGAAAAAAGAAACAAGGCACATGATAAAATTGTAATTTGTGCGCGCTGCAGCAGTACAAAACGGATCCAGCTCAATAATCAACATTACTCATGGAAATTGAGCAAAACACTGGTATTCTGCTGGACCCAAAGGTTACCAATAATATTATATTGGATCAAAAATGTCAATAAATACATACATATAATTAATAATTTATAGTTAACTTCATTACTAATGAAAATAAAAATAACAAAATAATAAATAACTGGCCAAGAGCATGTCGGACCATGCTCAGTGTAGGGTTCCATAGCCGTAACTATAAGGTAAAAAATACGATGTAAAAAAAGTACAACAACAAAAGAGCGTATCTTCATAGCAATTACGTCCTTTTGTTGAGAAGCGCAGTTTATCAACAATAACTCAAAAACGGTTAATTCGATCTTGTTGAAAATAATTTTCGTTGAAAGTATTAATTAAGCGTTACCTTCGTGATTTTTTTCATATTTTTCGGACGCACGGTTTAGAAAATAGAGGGGGGGGGGACACAATTCACACAACTTTCGGAGCGATTATTTCCAAATACATTCACTTAATCAAAAACATTACTTAGGAACCTTATAGTGTTTTTTAAAGAGCTGTCGAACTATGTACCACACGTTGATATTTGCTGAAAAAAATTTTTTTACCGTCTTTAACATGTATGGAGTGCCCCCCCTAAAAATATTTATTTTAATTATTTATATACCAAACTAAGTAGCGGCTCATAAAAGACACCTATATTCCAAATTTCATCAATATCCATCATGTAGTTTCTGAGTAAAATGCCTGTGACATACGGACAGACAGACAGACAGACAGACAGACAGACAGACAGACGGACGGACATGACGAAACTATAAGGGTTCCGTTTTTGCCATTTTGGCTACGGAACCCTAAAAACTATATGAAAGTGGGTAAGCGTCTGAATCGTCTGATTATCAGAGGTGTCAAAAAAAAGAAAACAATAATGATGTGTTTTGTATAGTCGTATCAGCGTGTTGGGAATGTGCACGTATTAGGTTACGTAGCAAAATATCTGAGATGGAATGTCATAAGCTCCATACACATATGTCTAGGATGTCGAAAATCTAAATGAATAATGTTCGTTGTGTGTGTATAACGTTCGAAGTACATACAATACGATTGGTCGAAAGATTATAATATCGAAGTACAAAATCAATCTGATTATTTCATATAAAATTGATACACATATATCTAGAATGTAGAAAATCGAATCAACAAAATAATTGGGGAACTATCATGTTTTTTAAACCATGAAAGAACAAACAAGTAGACGACCCGTCTAATAGTAAATGCTGGTGATGGCCGCCCAACCGCCCATAGATACAGCCGCACCGATAAGAGCTGTTTATGCATCGCTACATGAGGACTAAGATGAAATGTCACGTGTGCCAGATATTTTACAAGTCATATTAAATATGGGTTTTGGTTAGCCGCTGAAAACGATTCTGAGGGGACCTAGTATATAATTTGGCTGTATGTATTTTGAACCATATAATATTATCAGCAGTATAGATTATAAACGTGATGAATTTAGATCTTATATATTTTAAACTTATGATAAATGATGTTATGAATTCCGTACGCTCTGCAATTTGACTGTATGTATTTTGATCGTATGCAAAACGACCGTATAACATGTGTTTTTTAGATTTTTTGCTACGTAACCACGTATTACTATCTCCGCGCGCTGTCCGTCTTTCCGTCCGAGTGAAGCACCACCTATTTTATCCTTATTATTTTTCTGTACACTTCTACTTTCATTCAGATGTATAAAACAAATATTCACTGCGACCTAAGTACGATGTGCACATGCAGTAACAAATTGTGGAGCTAATTAATGTAATACAATGAAAAGATCGATTAGTCATCTAATACGAGTAAGCAATTACTGTTGAATTTCGGTGAAACATATTTCCTTCCAGAAAGCTTAGTTATCCAAGCTACCTAAATCATTAGGTGCAAACATATTTCATATCTGATAAAACAGATTTCTACGGTATCGCGTGAGGAGCCCTTAAAAAGGGTTATAGGATATTGTACGGAGAAAAAGTTGACACCACCTTTAAGGTGACGTATGAAGGCAAATAGATAATAATATTTTACAAGCCCTTGTGGAAAAGAGGTGATCTTTCGTTCAAAATGGACTTTAACCCCTTAACTTTGTGATGTCCACAGGAAAGACACATAAGACTTAACTCATACTAAACCCACTGTATAACATAACCAGAGCTCGGAATAGGCCGTGCCTATTTACCTAAACTTCGCGGGAGGACGTAACTAAGAGTGGTTACAACCACCAAAAATAATTATTTATTTTTATTGAACGCGAGATTTCCTGGGATTAATAAGAATACATACTGTACATAAATTCACACACGGGGTTAAATTATTAATGAAATACAAGATATATTGAGAACTCAAAAATCGACTTCATTCAAAATTTCTGCATTAGACAATTGTATATCATTAATAATCTAACCCTGAGCGTGAATTTATATGGATAATGTATTATTATTAAACCAGGGAAATCCCAGGTTCAATAAAAATAATTAATTATTTTTGGTGGTTGTAACGTCCTCCCGCGAAGTTTAGGTAAATAGGCACAGCCTATTCCGAGCTCTGAACATAAGCCAGTAAGTACGTAGTTTTACAATACAAAATAATTAATGTTAATTCTCAAGCACTCCTAGTACCTTGATGCGTGCAATAATTGCACTTGTTTGGGTGACGGACTTCTTTATCATTCAAAGTCAACAACCTGCACTGTATGCGCTGATAAAAGTGATAATGATAAGGTTGTACAACTATGCCTGTCCAGCTAATGGTATGTACATACCATTATAACCAGTACAAACACTTCTATCGTCAATAAACTTATCTCCATAAAGTTCTCTTAGTAGAGGTGTGGAGTAAACCATTATGTTACTGTAAATTCAAAATACAACTCGTCGAAACTGCATATGCTACCATACTATAATCCAAAGGCATCATGTGCTATCAGTGTCAGAATTGTATCCCATGTTCAATGGCGACTATAAGATTCAAACTTTGACTATTGTTGTTTATGTGAAGTAGAACCTTTTCTTGCATCAGTAACTTAAGTGAAACACAATAATGAAATAAATGACTTTATCGTGTTAAACATTTACTATCGCGTGTATCACTTACTTATTTGGTGTAGGTAACCACGACGGGCAGGTAACCTTTTCTCACGCAAGTGAAACATAAAATTTCGATAAAAACCGAGATAGCAAGCGAAAGTTACCTCTCACTCTACGACAGTACATACTTACCTAAGCACAATAGAATATAATGATGCGCTAAGTTATCCATCCACAGTGTATTATGCGCGTAGAACGAGTAGCAAATAATTCTAGAAGACGGTTTTATTGCCTATTAATCGAGCAAATGGTGCTGTTCCGCGTACTCGCTGTAAAATAATAGCCGCATGTATGTCAAAAAGCATAGCGGTTACACATGTATTTGTAGCTAGTACAAGTTTAGCTACGAATGTAATCAATAAACGATATCGGGTAAATAAAAAAGTATATATCTTTTTTTTTTTTTTTAATCTTTATTTTTAGGGAGCTTAAGTATATATCTAAAATCCAATTATCCTTTTTTGTCCTAATCTTTTAAACAAAATTCAACTTTTTTTTCTTAAAACTGGCGTTTTCTCGTAAATAAAGCCAGAAATCACAAAATCCAAAGATCAAATTTATGGCACTCATGTTCAAACGATTGTCTGAAGTTACCTTATTTATGAATTATGTGATTATAGCTGAAATTATGTAATTTGAAAAAAAGTTGTTTACTACTTAGAACCAGTGAGGATTTAAGATTCGCTGCTGACCGAGTACAAATAGCGACTTTATGACAATTAAGTAATTACGAAATGTAGCACTTCAAATTTTTTTTTACATACATAAAAGTTTCGTATTTAATTGATATAGGAGCACCAGTAGTGCTTAATACAAGAACGTATAACAAAATCTGAAATACTGTTAGTTTCAGAACTTACCCGATATATGATAAATTAGTATTTATAGCTCTGCCCAGTAGTAAAATTGCGACAGCCTGTTGTCCTGCAAACTCATTGGTACCATGAAAGCATGGCACAAGTATTGTTATGAGATAAATTTAGACCCTATATCACTGGTGATGTATTCAGTGGCCGAACAAAGGGCGGTAGATGCGAATGAATTCCCGAAGAACAATGATAAACATACCCGTGCAGTTAGCGTACTTACCTACGCTTTTCAAGGTATGATCAAAATAGTTACGTACATGCAAAAATCTGTTTGTTACTATATGCATATGTACCTGATACCTATACGTATAGCACATACAGCACTTTATTCATAATAAAGTCATAATAAAATATAACATTTTATTCACTTTTACTTTCAAACCTTTAGTACCTACCTAGTAGGTACAAAAATGTTTGCATTAAAAATTTACATTTTAACTAAAAGTTCCAATTTTATTACAATCACAGCATTTTCACGGCACATTGTTTTCCACTACGATACATCCGGCGAACTCTTACTTTTCCGATTAAAATGAGCCATTGAATTTTCATTTCAAATCCGAGTGTCCTTGAGCGCTTTAACGCTGGGCAACTTTTGTCATTAGTGCCAGATTTTCCCCATTCCATTTCTTAAGTTAAAAGCCTAATAATAAAAGAAATCTCTGCCTCAATTTTTGACTGTATATATAGTGAAGCTGATGTCTTACATGTTCTATTCGCGCCTTAGCTCTAAAGTCTTAAACGAACGATCCGGGTCATATAAACTTTGCTCAAGATTCTTACAACAGCTCTAGCCACTGAACTCGTCTAGAACACTAGTAACAAGAACAGGAAGCCATTAAGTTGATACTCCCGTCGGATTAAACTATTTGAATACCGTCTTGCGCGTAAAGCTCCTCGGATCTAATTCTAGTCGCGAGCAGGCAGCGAGCGTTCATCACCTCGGAAATTCCTTTTCGCGTCCTTCGACAGGATTTATTTTACGATTGCCATAAACGTGCGTCAGGGTCAAGCTCTGCGAGACGCCAATGGATTTCATAGAATGGTTTTTACCCTTTTCGCTATTAAAGCGCTCGTCTTATTCGTAAAGTGGCCTAAATAAAACGTGCAATTTCCTTTATTCGAATAGTTCAATGTTGTCTTCTTAAGATATGATTTATTAGTGTTCGCCAGTTTTTTTCTATTATACATTGCTATTAAGTCCCTATAGAATAGGAAATAAAAACAATGATCTTGATATTCTTCCATACCATAACCAGAGCCAAATTGTCCTTTATAAAGCGAGCCAAATCCTATAAAAAAAAATTAAAAAGGACAACAAAAATATTACGCGATAAAATTAAATGATACAGCATTTAATGCGATGAATGGAACTTGGCAACAGATTTTGTATTTAGCCCTTTGAAATAAAAACCATGCTATACATTACATACATAATGTTTCTATTACGTGAACTCTGTAGTTTCTTTTTTGTACCTACTTAGCTTAATTAATTTAAAAGCTTTTATTTACCGGTGTCTGTGTGTCTGTCTGTAATTAAATCTTGTAAGATAAATTTGATCCACTTCCCGGTTTCCGACTGAGCTGAAATTTTGCAAAGATATGTAAATCGGGTGACAATGCAATATTATAATGTCATGAAGCTGATCTTATGATGGAGCTGGATGGTAGCCATAAGATCACCTAAATAACACAGGATAAGTTTTGGGTCATTTGATTAGTTTTTACGCGCCGTTTGCAATAATATAAAAAGTACAGTCGGCAATAAAAGCTTGTCTCAAAAAATATTTTTTTGACAGAAACTTTTTTATTTCAAATATGTGGTAAATTATGTTAATATATAAATGGGTGGATTTTCGTCCGCGACATTTGTATGCCAAACTAAATGTATGGCATACCAATTTGTATGGCGAAAATCCACCCAAATAAACTGTACAAAATACAAATATGTAACTTTAAATGACCCAAAATGTTTCGTGTAATATAACGCACGACCGACCGGTGTGTCGCCTTTTTTGCATAACCATAATGTTAATGATAATAACTTACTTAATCATAAAAATAACCGTTGAATGTCAAATAACAAGATATTTTTGTACCGTGCAGGTCACCAATTTTTTTATCAATGATTATTTTGACTAATCAAACTGTATAATATGTCACTGGATGCTTAACTATGAAGCCTTCATCATCTAACGTTAGTATGTAATTCAAACAAAAAATACGATACTGTCGCATGGACGTCTATACGTATAAGTACAGCGTGTAAGTCTAATACGGGCGATAAATTCAATCGGACATAGTATTCATTAGTGTAATCATGAAGTAAAAGGTTTTTTTAAGTTGCAGTTCATTACGACCCCATAATTTTTTTTTTTTTAATTTCTCAGCAGCACTGTACTGTAAACATGGTTGCGGTACGACGGTACCGAAATGTCAACGTAACTGTCAACAAGCGTTTAACGTGAGTGTGTTTGCATTACATTGCGGGCTAAATTATTTTGTATGGACACAATTATTGTTGCAACTTTAAGTAAATGTTATCTAATTACCTTCACTTTGTCCTATACTAACCACCGTTAAGAGATTCGCCCGTAGAGAGACTTACACACTGTATTACGTACCTATCAGTGGCGCAGCGTAAAAGATATCCTTGGGCAAGCCGATGCAGATTGAGTGTGCATTTTCCTAAAGAGCTGTAGAATAATGCCTGATATTAGGCAAGCCGGTAGGAATCGAGTTCTTTGGACGCCACGCTACTGATACGTATAGACTTCCATGTGACATTATCTGTTTCCCTCGTCAACTGATACCAAAAAAATAGGGAACTAAACAAACCGTCAAAAACTTATTAAGTTACATTACAGCCTTATAAATTGATTAATCGACAGCTCGACTGCGCGCCATTAATAAAACTGCATCTCGCCTTCCGTTCGTACCAGGAACTCGCTCAGATAGCGCTAGGAGTAGATAGAAACGGTTATTTTATTGTGAAGTCGAAGGAAGCAGTTAGCGGCGCAGCGGAGCCGACTCATTTGTGTCAGCTCTTAATTGTCTCAGCGAGATTTCATCGCGACCCAGATCGGGAAGGTCGAATTCCACAGGCCGCCGAATAAAGCCTTTAAAGTACAAAAGAATGTCTGTCATTTTTGGTGTGAATCTGGAAATCTTCCACATCAGGGAGTACGTTGAGCTTTATGCAAATACGCTAATGTTATGTAAGCAGAACAGACATTGTTCCTTGCTCGCTTATTTGACGAGCGGCTTCATACATGTCTATCAACTTTGCCTGCTTTCCCTTCCTATAAATATATCCTAAGATATTTATATTTTACACATATTATACGTTATCAAGACTAGCAATATATAATTTAAGATAGTGTTGCACATTCTAAAAAAAAATCCTAATAATAATGCAGTGTGCACTAACAATAGTGACAATATAGGAATTATTTTATTGTGCCCGTTAACACCAGGGAGATAGAGAGCATTAAGCCAAGCATTATTATACATACCTAGTAATGGGTTGCGTCTAACTAATGTTTTCTCATGTAACGTAACATTGTCACAATATCTTACCACCGTACACACACATAAATAATTAGTCGGTAAACAATGCCTGGTAAAGGACGTCTGCGCTGCCGTGACACAAAAAGGTCATTGTTACGCATCATTTCATAATAACCCACCGTCCTTTGTCAATGTTCAGTTAACCAAGACTTGAATACTACGTTATTTGTAACTGACAATACTTTAACTGTTCAAGTATAGTTTTTTATATGATATGATTGGTATACTATATGTGAGACTTGTATAATGTGCCTACCCACTGTTATACTATGTACTGTTTGATTAAGAGCGCTTGCACACGACAGCTGCTCAACCTGACACAGTGTAAACAAATAGTTATACCAAATTTGGATATTACTTAAAATTGTCTGTAAAAATATACTTATTAAAATCATAAATATTATAACGCCACAAGTACTGACCGCCCGATTATTCGATATCTTATAAATACATATGAGGATATATATTGGTCCTTATGCGTGTAAGGGTTATATAATTATTACATATGACTATTTGGATTATCTGGTAGCAATTTGGTAATTAAAAGCTCTTTGATTTATATAAATGTACCTATATCATTTAATCATTTCTCATGAGTCATGTGGCAGTTCTTAACTGTATAACAATTGTGTAATTACCTGTCACAACGTATTAACACATCAATATAATGAAAGACCCTAACGGGTTCTTTCCAATATGTTTTAGAGTTGTTCTTGAAAAAAATATTTCTCACGTTACATTGTCAACACTTTTTTCTGCAGCAACGTAGCAAACGTTGAGCCTTTCTCAACTTTTGCCAAGGTATTTTACCTGCCTGCATTTTTTCCTTCGCTATAACAATGCTATCTCACGTGGGTACCGCTTCCGTCTGCTCCATATATTGTTCTAAGTATAAATAGATGTAACGAGAAGGAAGTGGCATTGTTTGCATTATGCTGCTGCAAAGGTATTGTTTACTAATATTCTTTACTTACTAAGTAGAACCTAGGAAATTTTGGAGTGCAAGTAATTAAATAACAAGGGAAAGAAGTTCAGCAGACGCCTTTTAACTGGTAATTAAAATTCTTCCTGCATTAAATATCTGAATAAGATTTTATAGGAAGCAAAATCCAGTGCTATATGAAGAATAAAGAACGATAATATGTATTATTTGAACGTAGTTATGCAATAACGTTCCATTCCACAAGCAAATTTTTTTGGTCCATGGACTTTGTTTTTAAAGACATAAGGTTGATACTTTGTTTTGTGGATTGGAACGTTATTGTATAACTACGTTCATTTATTTTAGGCTATTTCTAAAATTAGCGTAACTTACAAGTATAAATAATTAGAATGCATTGCCAAAATCAAGTTGCGAGAGTTACAAGGGTAAAATTACAAATAAGTACAAATACTTACATAAATCTTAACTAAATATTTTCAACTACTATTTCCTAAATAGACCCTGTAAATGTTTGATACCAATTGACTCTTTAATGAGATAACATCGGCTCGGAATCTGTATTTCTAAAGAAATTTCGTTGTTTAAGCTGATAGTTATCCGAGCAAATTCCACATTGACGACGGTTTTCCGCTCATTACAGGCGCTCCGTATCGTACTAGGAACTACATCCGGGAAATTGTAGTATCAGAGAGACGTAGGTATCTTTATTCAAATTATACACTTTAAACTCTATGCTCTTGCGGTTTTTTGACAAGAAAATTAAATGTAATCAACTATAATAGCGTAGATTTGCTAAGAAAAACTAGGTATTTAAACATGTATACACGTTGATATACCCCGCGAATTAAATAGCAATCTCAGCAAATTTTTAGGGTTCCATACCCTAAGGGTGCCAACGAAACCCTATTAAAAAGCCCCCGCTGTCTGTCCGTCTGTCACAGGGCTCTATATTTTGAACCGTAATAGCCAGAGACTTTAAATTTTCACAGAATGTGTATTTCTGTTGCCGCTACAACAACAAATAATCAAAACAGAATAAAATGGAAAAGAGTCAGGGTATCAATCAGCACGAGTTTTGCAAAAACGTCAATATCTCGAAAACTAAGAAATTTTTACTGAGGTCAAATTTACTTAATCTGGTGTCTGATGAGCTGGTCTATCAGACCTTTTCATATCAAAGTTGGTTTTAGGGACACCCTGTATAGGAGTATCTGAATACTTCGTTTAGCACCACGATTGCTTAAGGCTCGGTTTTATTTAATTCATATTGAATTCAACATCTTTACGTTTAATATAATTTTTGCTATAACTTCAAAAATACTGAACTGGATATAGTTCTAATGTCAATAATAGGAAGGAGGGATTCGGAGGGACTCAGGGTAGTGGGGAAGCAGCAAATTACTGAATTAAAACTAAAACTATATTGAACCCTCTACTCTCACTTTCGCAAAGTAGTCACCGGTGCTACCGACCGAGAGCGAGTGTTTGCGGTTTATATCGCTAATGAAGTTGCTCCCACCGCGAGATTCATTAATCTTTGAGTACTGCGAGCAACACTTTCATTTAGCTAAAACATTCTTAATGCCTGAGAACGGAAGATTTCAGCAATTATGAGGACGCTTATAGCTGTAATGGGCATTTAAAACAGTTCATTAACATGTGTTATACTTGAACATAATATACCCTATGCTATAGTACCCTAGAAACGACTGAAAGTGGCGAAAGTAGTAATTATACTTAATCAAATGAGACATGAGGTTTTGCACCAGGAGCATGTTTCCAAATATAATAACCTACTGATTCGCTTACAATGACTTACGTTTCGATTGTGTATCTAAGCAATTAGATAAAATCAGTAATGTATTGATATGCGTGCACTTAAATTGCGTCACATAACGCTCAGAAAATAAACAAATTCAACGTACGTTCAATATTAAGATATTTAACGTACCACGCTGATAGCCAATAAAGTTGGAATACTCCATTACTATTATAGTCACGCAAACTAAATTTAGGAAAAGAAGGCAAACTAAACCATAAAGCATGGATATATTTGAAAGCCAAAACTGGCATGGACGCCTGCTCCCTAGCGACCATTATTCTTAAATAAAATATCGACGACTACAAACAACCATTCCGGGCCTACATTTACTTTTGTTTGAATGTTATAAAACTTGTAAACTCGATTCACTAGCGGCCTGTCCCTGGGGTACAGGTGGAGCACTCAGGGTCCAGGCGAATCGGAGGCTGGCACCTAACTTTGCTACATTTCGTACTCTCATTCATCTTACTTACTTCGAGAACATTCTCGACTTCACCGGATTAGTTCAACATAGATTCAAGCGGCACATCGGTCTATTGTGGATTGTGGAGGATAAACAGAATTTCATTGGCATAGCATGGAATAAACATCCGATTTCTAATGTAGTCGTCATGGCAATACCTGCCCTAATTCCAGTAAAGCAATTTTAATTATATCACTAATCAACTCTGATATCATTCTATAGTTATGGCAGCCCTTCTAACAATATAAAGTACGCTTCACTTAATGATCTGTGTACCTAGATTATTTAATCCAATGGGATGATAGCTGATCGTTGCATTCTTGATGAGAATTATTTTATACGGGTGTGTAATGATGGATATAACATCTTTAGATATATTTTCACGGTATTTAACAACATTTGACATAATTTCTAAGAATATAATCACTCAAGGTGCATAATAAACGTCTAATATAACATCAAAAAATAACTTCTTTGGATATAATGTTCTATAAGTATAAAAGACATTTCGTATAACGTTTATCGAATATAATGAAGATATAATATAAGTATTACTGATATAATCTGTTAAAAGGTATAAAAATACTATATCTGCAAGAGCTCGTGCGTTGAAGCGACAATAAGTGAAGTATGATGTGATCGCAAGATGCCTAACAGTCCTCCTCGCTTCGCTCGTCGTCGTACCTAAATGTGGCTCTGTAACAGTTTTTTTTTATCTTGAACAGTAAGTGGGGTATATTGTGATCGCAAGATACCTAACACTCCTCTTCGCTTCGCTCGTTGTCGTACCTTTTTTTTTCACCCGGAGAAATGCATGAAACTGCATACCACTACGTAACCTAAGGCCATCGGGGGTGACAGCCAGATATATGTTACGCATTGGTTATGTGGGGCTCTGCGCTCCAGAAGGGATTGGCCTACCCACTAAAACTCTGGGATGCTTCCAACCTGTGCCTTCATGGTGATGGCCTGGGATCCAACGGCACCACGCCACCACCGGCACCTCCGCCCTAGGGCGAACCCTCTCCGAAAAAGGCACATTGTAGCATGGCCAGTGTGCCTTCCCTCACCTGCTTCCCCCCGACCAACGGCCGTCCGCCGGGGAAGCCAGGAACCGGCACCGAACACACAGGGTCCAATCGTATATCCGGCGCCAGTCCCACCCTCACCGCCACGGGAGGACAAACGCCCTTGCCCCGCAGCAGTCCACGGGAGGACACACGCCCCTGCCCCGCAGACTCTCGCCCGTCCGTTCCTGACCGTCGCCAGCCCTCGTTGCTGGGGACAGTCAGGTTTACGGACCACGATGGACCAGTCCTCTACGTCCCGCTAACGGGACGCAGAGGACTAGTCCACCGCCACAACGCAGCGGCGCAGGTCACCCGTCTGGTGTCTGCCCGCAGTGCCCCCCAAAAGGAGACGTTGGAGGGATGCTGCCCGTGCCCGACGTTCCACCCTCGCGTGCTGCACCTGGAGAGTCCTCTAACAGACGAAACCCGGTGCGGGACCCCCCAATCCCCCTGACAGGCTCATTCGCAGCATCGGCAAGTGATCAATTAGGGGCCTCTAAGAAATCACTTGCCGTTGCTCCCGGGGTGCACCGGCCAAGACGCTTCCCTTTCCTGCGGATCAACCGGATCAAGAGGAATGAGAAGAATCCAGACACTCTGGGAAGCTTCCTGTCTAGCACCCCTCGTTGTCGTACCTAACTGTGGCACTGTGACAGTTTTTAGGGTTCCGTACCAAAATGGTAAAAAAGGAACCCTTATGGTGCGACTCTGTCTGTCTGTCTGTCTGTCCGTTTGTCACAGCAAGATATCTCAGGATCTACTGATGCTATCGACTTGAAATTTGGAATAGTGTTAAGAACTGCTAAACCCGAGCTTATGGGATGTAAAAAAATCTTGTAATTTTTTTACTTTTTTTTTTTAAAGGGGTCCGTAGGGCTATTATATCGAGTGGGGTATCAAATGAAAGGGCTTGATTTATAGATTAAAACACTATTTTTGATTTTTTTTAACTAAGTAGTTTTTGATTTATGGCGAAAAACGTTAAAAAAAATACCATTCCCCTTGGCCGGTTTCATTTATCTTGGACAGTAAGTGGGGTATGTGGTGATCGAGCATATAAGAATATACCAAATGTTCTTATATCAATAACTAGCGACCCGCCCCGGCTTCGCACGGTGTTTCTCTATTATATTATGCATGTATTATACATATAAACCTTCCTCTTCAATCACTCTATCTTTAAAAAAAACCGCATCAAAATCCGTTGCGTAGTTTTAAAGATTTAAGCATACATAGGGACATAGGAACATAGGGAGGGACAGAGAAAGCGACTTTGTTTTATACTATGTAGTGGTAAATTATACCCATTAATCGTTATATCGACCGAAAATATATCTTAAGTTGTTATATCAACCGTTACGCACCCATTTTATACATCATGTTAGTAACCTATATTTCTTCTTTATTGTATATCAATTCCTTAATCAACTTCTGATATAGTATTTTCACTGCACTTTCCTTACTTTTTCTGTCTGTAGGTAATGAAAGGCCATTACAACATACCTTTTGCGGACTCGGGAGATGAGCGAAGGTCGAGCACGGAAATTCAATACGAGGGACATCTGAAGAATGGACGGTTTTGGGGGCGTATTGGGCGATATCTTTTAGTGAGCCTGGTGGCAAATGTGGGTATGAGTATACTAGCCATAATGCCTAATAGGGCGGCTCTAGAGTAAAATTACAATTCGAAGTAACGTTCAAAGCACTGTTACAACATCATAACAAAATAACATTTTGTTTTTGAATTGTGACAAAGAGGCGTTCGTAAAATTCTTATTCCGGCTGCCAGTGACAACCGAGCGTCGTCGTAATTAGTCGTCGCGAGCGCCGTAATGACTCGTGATGCTCCAACCAGCGGCCCAGTGCGAAACAAGCCACTTACTTGCGTTGTTTATTAAAAAATATAAAGACAAGTATGAATAAATTTACTAAATTTTATTTTTTACTTCACAAGATTTAATATGCAACATGACTATTTTACTTCACATGTTCTATTTGTACAATTCTTGGTTACGAAAAATATGAGTAACCGGATGTAGGATATTTATACTTTTGTTATTGCCTTCGGAGTCAAGGGGCATGTTCGACTATCATGCCGAAAAATGGTTGTTGCCCTTACCAAACGAAAAAATCCACCAGCTCTAGGAAAAATCATGCGTAGGCTTTATTTTTTGTAAATTGTGAAAATCCGGATTTCGAATCTGGGAAATAATATCATCGGTCCACGATACATACGTACAATACTATAAAATACCGTATTATTTACTACACCAAAAAAGAAGAGCAAAAGAAACTTACTAAAATTATACGGTAAACAGATGGTCTTTTCGCTAAAAAGCGGCTTCCTGCAGAAAACCTACTATAACATACTTATAAGCTAAAATAATCTTGAATCTTTATAACCTACCTAATCTTACCTTCCGGACTTCCACTGTGTCTGAAGGAAAAACCTTTTCAAAAGAAATGAGCGTCGGTGTTCGAATCCTGTATTGTGTTGTTCAAACTCGACCGATTCTAGTGCCGGAGCTTGGCTTCGATCTATTGGACTTTCGAATCCTGTGTCCCATCGTGTGTCAGTCAACTCGAATCGAGCCACTACTCGGGCGAGTTCGTCTACACAGGAGGACGAATAGAATGGCATTTCGCTGCTGTGCTATGTATTTCCATGTGTGTAATCGCAAATTCACAAATGGAAATCGATACCTTTGGGTTCAATTGGCGTAAAGGACAAAACGCTGGTTTTGAGGAGAAGCAAAAAACCATTTTATTTTCTAAAAAATGGATATAGTTTTTTTGTTTTTCGACCTATATTTTCGACATGTATATGAAAAATATTTGAAATGCCCGTATCTTTAACCTGTGATGGTAGTTCTAGCTGTAAACAATGTATTATGGAAGTTAGATGTCCTTTACAACTGGTAAAAATGTTATCAATGTCATTTACACCCGTGACTTTTTTGGGCATTTGGAAATGATGGGGTTGTAAATGACAATCTCAGATGACTTTGTTCCAATTTCGGGGCGTAAAGTTAACAGCTATGTAATAAAAATTGACAGTTTTCAACTTAGTTTACCTTAAAGAGACTTGAAAAATGTATAAAAAGATGATGAATTCAGCTAGGCATAATAACTACTATTAACGACGGGATATTTACCATGTATGTTTGTTTTTGTGAGCTCCCGATATTTCGGCACTGTTGCAAGCGCCATTATCACGGAGTAACTGACATGCAGCGAGTTTTTAGTTGTAGTCTACCCACACACCATAGCGATCTACCCTCTTTCGGGTTCGCTTCGTCCGCGCTCCGCGCGTTATTCATACTACTACCGTCCGCATTCTCACTTGGAACTCGATCACGTTCACGACACACAACACTTACAGTATCACTTCGCGTATTTACTCCTGAACATGTTTTTTTTTCCCTTGGAGAACTTACGGATCACTGGATACCAGATGCTCGACAGTTGAAACCCGTCTTCCCGGTTGAAATTTTTATACTTGAGGATTTTGATAGCTTCCTTAACTATTCTGGGTATATAGTGTTTTTCTTTCGAGCGAGAGGATCTATGGGTTGTGCAACTCAATCCAATGATTCGTTTCCGCGTTCAGAAGATGTTCAGCGATTGCCAATTTCCGAGGTTCGTTGTTTTTAAACATTCGGATGTGCTCCTTTATACGGCATGAGATAGTGCGCTTATTCTGACCTATATAAGAGCTATCACAGCTGCAGTCAATTTTGTGAATACCTGGGCATTCAAGCGGAAAACGGTCCTTTGGAGTACGTAGATATTGTGCCAGTTTTCTGTGGGGAGTGAAGACAGTCTTCACCAAGAACTTCTTTAAAATATTGGCAACTTTATCTGTCACTCCCTTTACATTTATGGTAGGTACGCCGGTTGTCGTTCAACTTTATAGTCCAGGTGCTTAGGCAAAACGGTGCGTCTAGGTGGTATAACCCGCCCATTATAACCATTTCTCTGTAGAACGTTCTCTAAATGTGTCAATTCACTACCCAAATGATCCTCGTCACATAAATTGTATGCACGGTCAGTAAGTGACGCTACTACAGAGTACAGTTGGCGAGGGTGGTGGGATCATTTGGGTAGTGAATTGACATTTTAACGCAGGGCAGCTTGTGGCGAGCTGTTGGGGAGTAGCGACCCCACGTACCGGAGTGCTCCTGGGGGTCCTTAGGGAGGGTTCATGGGTAAGAGTGTAAGTTCCTCCGCCTCTGGCTTGCCTTAACCGGCCGTCCAGAGTGGAGTCGCGAGAGCTATATGCTCCAGGCGTGGAAGTGATAAAAGGCATAACGCCGCGAGTACCCTCGGAGAAAGTGCAGCACACCTCTCGACACCCTGCAGCCCTCGGCACCGGTGTTGCCCCTAGCTAGGCCATTGCTCATAATGTCGCTATTTATTTAACAGGGGCCTATCAGCGGAGGGCAAGTCACGGTCTGTCAGTGCCATGAAAGCCACGAGACACTTTTCCTGACAGGCGCCGTCATGTCTCAATCCATAACCCAGTATTTAGTCCATATTTCTACCGCCATAGCCCAGTAGAGTTAGATTCCATCAATCAACAATAGTCCTTGCATCTGGCGGGGGCTGTCTCTGCGTGCGTCCCATGACACGGGCAGGGACAGCATCTGCTGGGTGTACACTTTGCCTTTCATTAAATTGTCGAAAAGGCCTCTACGCGTTGGCTTCGGCTCCGCGCACGCCTCCCAAAGGGCCGGGACACCATTGTCTCGTGTACGGGAAAGACATACAAATAATTATTTATTTATTTCAGGCATCAAAGGCCCATAGATAAATACCTTACAAACTAACATACATATCACATTACAAAATAAACTTAACAACTTAATAATGTCGTACTAGTGTTTTACTCTCTTCCAATAGCACTAAATAATAATAATGGAAGTGACATAGTGGCTAATGATTATCGACATTAGGATGTTAATCATTAGGACGAGTACGTAGTGAGTAAAACACTGTTAATGTAAACAATAAGTAAAAATAATGAATTCATCATCTTTTTCTACATTTTTCAAGTCTCTTTAAGGTAAACTAAGTTGAACACTGTCAATTTTTATTACATAGCTGTTAACTTTACGCCCCGAAATTGGAACAAAGTCATCTGAGACCGTCATTTACAAACCCATCATTTCCAAATGTCTAAAAAAGTCACGGGTGTAAATGACATTGATAGCATTTTTACCAGTTGTAAAGGACATCTAACTTCCGTAATACATTGTTTACAGCTAGAACTGCCATCACAGGTTAAAGATACGGGCATTTAAATTTTTTTTGTCGAAAATATAGGTCGAGAAACCAAAATTCTGTAGCCATTTTTTGTAAAATAAAACTGTTTTTTGCTTCTCCTCAAAACCAGCGTTTTGCCCTTTACGCCAATTGAACCCAATTAAAGGTTTCGATAGTTTAGACCTTTACGATTACGTAAATTGCTTTTATTTCAGAATTTAGACACACATTTGTGGCAGTAAATGCCAAAAATAATCCCTACACAACCCTGCTCTTCTTTAAAAAATGTGCTTTAATTAGATTTAAGGCAGGTCTTAAAGGACAAATAAAAGACTACTTGCCCTTTACGGCCCTGTTCGATTTATCAAATTACGGTATGTAAACAAGTATAATAATTTGAAGGCCGGTCGTAAAGGACGTGTAAAAGAATACATGCCCTTTACAACCTCCTTAATTCTATCAAATAATGGTGTAATCATTTTTTAAGCAGGTCGTAAAGGACAAGTAAAATAATACCTGCCCTTTATAACCTTATTCGGTTTATCAAATTACGGTATTATAATTTAAAAGCAGGTCGTAAAGGACAAGTAAAAGAAAACATGTCCTTAACGCCCACCTCGACTATGCGCTAATGGAAAGTAATCATGAGAAATGAAGGGCTTAAAGGACAACAAGAAAAAAATAGGTCATATACGACAGTATTCATATTTACCGGCGTACTTTACGATACACCTTTTAATTCGTATTTTATAACTTGACACTTACGTCCCTTAACCTGAGCTAGTTTTGCGAACACGATGAATAAAAATTGGGTCGTAAAGGCACTTTTTTTAAAGATATCGAAATTTTAACTACACAGAACGGTAGAGCTTGAAATTCTGAACAAAACTGTATATATAACTCATTTTCGCCAAAATGTCCTTTACGCCAATTGAACCCAAAGGTATCGAAATACACAGCACAAAAAGATGTATCATTTATAACAAAGGCAAGGAATACCTAGTTATTAAATTGCCCAACCGCTAAGTGTGAATAAGTATTATTCGAGAAAAGTAAATTGATTCGTGATGCAGGTTATTCTGTGAATAATGTCATTAGCTAAGTCGGTAACTATTAGCCTACCTGTCAAACGGGTAGTTAATATTTTTTCTATGTACCTGACGCGATAAAATAGTGTTCAATTCTTTATTTGTGCACTGAAGTTATTCAACGTGGCAGCGGTGGACGTGGTTTGCCACCTTCCTTCCATTTAAATTGATAATTCCATCGCAGCGAAAGAGGTAACGTAGAGATAGTGACTCGGAATATATCGGTAGGTATATAAACGAAAATAATCCCACCATATTCTGTGCAGGTTTTACAGGAATATCACGCAACAGTTTATTATACGAAAGGCTTAGGAGTAACTAACTTTTATCTAGAGGTTAATAAAGTGTGAGCATGATTTTCTAAGGAAATACGAGAATTCATAAAACTACAAAAACAATTGACTAACAAGTATAACAAAGATTACCAGCGGTCGGAATACGTGGAATATTTTGACTCAGCCTATTCCGAGCATTGAATACCTTTACAATGTCTGTTTCGTTTTGCTCGTCAATTTCACTTCAATCGCAAAAAGCTAATGACAAATCCGTGTCAAGCTGTTAAGTACCCGACAAACCCTTATCAAGTCGGTTTTTGTTGATTTGATCTCCATTCTTGATTTTGGTAATAAAGCAAGCCAAAGATGGCTATCATGTCACCGCTACTAAAAGCCAATAATGTCTCTCCCGTCATAAAACACACTGCTATGTTAAAAATGCCGAAATAACGAATCAAGCTCATAAATTTTGCCAGACAGTAATGTGACAGTCTTTCTATTTATTTAACAATCAGGAAGCACGGGTGCCGAATGTTACCGCGCAGGTTCTGAATGAGTAAATTAAATGTGAAATTAAAATAAGTAAGTTTTATATTAAATACATAAAATTTGAGTTTAACTCATAATCTTGTCACAAATATTTGAGTCACATAGATGTGAAGTCTCCATACATATACATTAAAGGGGTCAGACTCAGACGGCAGGATTCCACAACTTAGCTTTAGATCTTGGCTGAGCAGTCACAAACAATTTATATGAAACACTCGGACTTGAAATGGATTTTGTAATGCGTCTTTGAATTTAAGACTTGTTTGTTGCTATGGCGCGAGAAATAAACTAAATATAAAGGTGCCTTGAAATAACATAAGATTACTTTCAGTTTTACTTATTTTTCTGTTTCTTTGCAGGTAACCGCAACTGCCACCGGAGTGCCGATCAGGCGACAGAAGATTGGCGCTATGCAGGGGGCGGGGCCCTGGTGAGGTCCCGCCGCGGTATGGGCTCTAACATCAGCCAGCACTCCGCCAAAGGGCTAAAGGGTAGACGCGCCAGGTCCAGTGGCGACCTCTGCAATGGCGACACTAAGAGTCAGACTGAAAGTTCCGTCTGCGGATCGGTGGTTGGCGATGTCATGGGCTGGAATAGGTCGCTACCGAACCATCTGGACGGAAACAGGCATTTAGCCGACTACAGCCGGGTGAATAATAACTATGGGGAGTTTGGGACGTACAACAGGAGCCACCCTAAAGGCGGACGCGGCTTGCGGTACCGAGTTTCCAAGTCTGGTGAGTTAATCACTTCATATCCAATAATTGAAGCATTTTAATGGCTATTGTGTCGAGTGTATTCCAGTCTCTACAATCGACAGTATCGATCCGAGTTCATTATGAAATAAAATTTAACTGACAATCAGACTGCGACGTTAAATTGGACAATCTACTCTTAAAGCAAATATTGAATTTCATAAGTTTCACAGTTTTATTATATAAAACAAAATTCATTTCCATTAATGGGTATGATATTAATAAGGTACATAAGTCAACGCGTCGCCAACAGAGAACTGAAGCATTTTTAGTTTCAACGTTTACAGTCTCATCACGTCGAATGTTTTTCAGCAGTCCGTTTGGATATTATTGACAGACGACCTAACCTAAGCATGCTGACTGTTCATAAATTCGGTGGGTTTTACCGAATAATCTCTGCGGACCATTTGACGTGTAAGCGTATACGTCACGTCGAGACCCGCCTGTGGCCAGCTGAGGCCGGCTTTGATTGGAGGAGCTTTGTCAATGACACGTTCATTTATAAATGTTTGTCATTATCGTGTACAGTGACAGTGGCGTGTTTAATTTACCCGTTGTTACCGGTCGACATATACTACCTACCATCCGTCTCAAGCTTTTCAATTCTCACATCACAAAGTGAACCGAAGTAACGAATATTTGGCAGCAATAGTGATAAACCTATCTACTTACTCTCAAATTAAACAAATTATCCTTTAACAGGAGTAATAAAGCTTAGAGTAGAAAATAATACGTTAATTTAATTCTAAAACATATTCAATAACCGCTTTAGCCAAAGCGTTGGGAAGATGAAAACTAAATATCTAATAAAGTTCTCCATAAACCGTTGCAAGTTGCTAAAATATGTGCATCTTAAGTTTGAGCAAATATATTGAGATAATAACTCCGATAAAGTAAAGAGTACTTGCACGCTACACAACTAATAAGAAGTATCTTGACTACATACAAGCGCGCTCATAGAAGTTATTATTGAAATATAATATACCTATTATATAAGGGTATATTGATTTATGTATCAAACAACCTTTCGGCTTTAAATACGATGACTGTTTACACTATGGTTGACTAGTAGAGAAGTCCGGCCGGCGATTGTACGTTTTTATTATTGTGCAATAAAATTTAAATAAATAAATAATATAAGCGTCAACACGAAGCAAGCGAGCGAAGCGAATCAGGTCTATGAGTCGAGAAGTTGGTGTTTTATGTTTACAATATGTTTATTTATCCAACGATAACTCGACAACCGTTTTTCCAATCTTGAAATTTGGTAGAAGGATAGTTGAAAATAAGTTTTCCCTTCAAAGATGAACCGAACTTGTGCAGAGGTTGTGAAGAAATAAGGGTTGTAGTTGTCTTAAACTTCTTTCTTGGTTTATGCAGACTACATCTACATTTGTTATGCGAACTGCTAGAGTGTAAACTTTCCTCCCTTCCAGCGTCGGTGTTTCCGACTATTTCATTATAACCCGGATACTTTTAGAACCAGAGCGCATATGCATCTTCTGGGTACGCTCGTTGCATCGTAGGCTCCATCAGGCATGATCGGAGTCAAGAGCAAGCCCATGTATTATAAAAAAAAACATATACCAGGTGTTGCCTAGACTAGGAGCAAAAATAATTAAAACGTAGATTATACTCCTGAAACCGAAGAACATTGGTTCAGCGACATTTAAAAATAACATATGTTTTAATTTTTAGTACACTTTAAAGCTTATTTGAAACCGCAATATATTGCGATGTTTTTTATTTTTATCGCGTGACAACAAGCGACGTCAATTAGACTGATATTAACGTACGTATGTTCAATGTACGTTAATATCAGTCTAATTGATTATTTTATTTAATTTAATAATAAACATAAAATCTAAACATTACATAATTTTTAAAAGTTGTAGAATAAAAGTTTTATTGTTTGATGAGTAGATTCTACGTTTTAATTATTTGCTCCTGTTACAGGCAACACCCGGTATAGTGTAAAAATTGGTATACACTTGCTTGCCAGAATTTCATTTGCCATACTATTCAACTGCCATAATGTTGTTTCCCATAATTTCATATGTCATACTCATCGTTTACTATATTAATCATATGCCCGAATCTTTGTTTCCCATAAAACCATTTTCAATAATATCATATGCCAGAATCTTTGCATCCCATAAAATCATTTTCAATAATATCATATGCCAGAATCTATGTTTCCCATAAAATCATTCTCAATAATAATCATTTGTAATCATTATCGTAATCCATAATAATCACATGCTATAGCATAATATAACTATGGAAAACCGAATCAGAGCACCCCACTCCCACGTGGTCTTGTCTGCCCTACCCCTAGAGTGTTTTTGCAAACCCGGAGGCGCGGAGGGAGGGCAGCCCTCGCCCGCTGGAACGAAACGCTGGGTGCTGCGCTTCGTTTCGCGAGGGCGGTGGGGCTGCACTGCCCGCAGCGCCGGAGCCGTTGCATCGCCAAATTACGGTTTCAAAATCAATCCTATATGACAAGTAAACTGTCATCCGCTCCTTTAAAAAAAAAATCTTTCGTCCTGTAATGTCTGGATAGATTCGAAAATACTATTTAGCATGGATTTTAAATATTCCGTTAAATAATATTATTGCACTTAATAATATGGATAACAATACGTATGGCATTCGTAACATTATGGCATTTAATATTCGGGTCAACAATAATATTGCACTTAATAATATGGATAACAATACGTATGGCAATCGTATCATTATGGCATTTAATATTCGGGTAAACAAGAGTCTGCCAAATAACTATTATGGTAAACGAAACATTCGGGCAAATGAAATTCGGGCAAGTGCAATTCGGGCAAGTGCAATTAGGGCAAATGAATTGTATGGCATAATGTACTTCGGGCAAACATTAGACAACCGTAAAAATTTGGTACTTACATTACATCCCAATTGTTTTCTATCTATTCCGTTATCATTTTAATGAGCCTAGGGATGCATGCGTACGGTGTTAGTGCTTTTGACATCGATAAAATAATTTTGCAACCTGTGTACTGATTAGATGCTAATCGATCGTGTAACGAGAAGGAGGAAATTTATGTCTGTTATGTGTTAGTTAAAATCTGTCTTAAAATGTTCGAGTCGGTCGGGTTTTGCATGCAAACAAAAGGAGGGTCATCATTTGCTTCGACGCCGTCAGTTATGGTTGAAATGAGTTTTATTTTATAGCTTAATATATTTTGTTAAATGTGCGTTGCGTAATTTGACACGAGAAGTCTCAAAAATCAGAATTACCGCCCAAGTGGCCTTTTCAGGTCAGCGCCATCTATTAGCATCATTTGAATCTATACTTTTTTTTCTAAAAATATTTTTTTTTGGCTTTTGAGAGATCATATGTCGTTTCCTACTTATTATATAATAATGGGTACGTATCAAAATATATAAAGTCAAAATATATACGGTTCAAATGAATAAAGTCGAAATGTAGAAATTCAAAATATATAATGGGTCTAAATGTATAAAGTTGTTTGATATAAGTTCGAAACTCATAAGTTCTAAATTCATAATGGTCATAATATATAATGGTCAAAATATATACCGGTTGAATTTCACAATGGTCACAACTCCTAAGCTTGAAATGCATAATGGTCAAAATATATAATGGGCTTTGGAACAAAAGCAACACAGGTATACTACTATTTGTAATGTAGTTGAATTTTAATTAAAATTTAATCACGTTAGTTGCACCGCCCACAAGCTATCTGCTTTGCCCTAAGGTTAACTGGTAGAGAATGCCCTATGGCATTAAGTTCGCATTTTGTACGATAAGTTTTCTCTTGTACAATAAAGTTTAAATAAATAAAGACCTACCTTGTTTGTATTTGTATGTAGTATGAAATTAAAACAAAAAATCAACATTTTTCTTAATTCATGTCATCGGCAAGGACAGTTTTCATAATGAATAATCAAATTTACATGGAGCCCACATATAATGTAATTTAACTGTGGCGTGTGTTGGTCACAAGTGATCCTAACATACTCCTCCTCGCTTCGCTCGTCGTCACACCTAACTTTTGGGTTCAAATGACTCAAAAACTCAAATATTTTAAACTTTCAAAAAACTCAGAATCTTGAAATTTTTAAAATGTAGTATGAACACCCGGTTAGGTGCGACGACGAGCGAAGCGAGGAGGAGCGTGTTAGGATCACTTGCAACCATAAAACGTCGCAACTTAATTGAAATGAACAAGTATTTAAGGAATAAATACTTAATTTTTCTAGTACACGGCTATTTATAGTCAAAATTTGTACAATTGTAAAAGTTCTGGATTTCGACCATTATTCCTTATAAACATTATATCATTAGACTTTATATATTTTGAACTTATGAGTTGTAAACATATGCATTTCGTCAGTATATATTTCGACCATTATGGACAACGTACATTATGGATTTTACCTGTTATGATTTTCAAACATTATTCATTTTGATTTTATATATTTTGAACATATGTGTTTTGAACTTATATATAATGACTGTATATATTATGATACGTACCCTATAATAATGCTGTGTGTGGCGTGGTTACAAACACACCACACGTCCAAATAACTTATCTTGTTAATTTTCATCATCATATCTTCAATATTCACACATTTAATTTTCTGCAATTTTATAATATTATTACAGGTAGATTCAAAGCTCGTTATAACGTCGGTGGTACCTAATTTTTATCATTTCATGTTAAAATGCTTAATTTTAGCTTTTAGCAAGCTTGTTACCCTTGCTGTCCTTATAATATGTTGACACATTGTGAACAGACTGCGTAGTACACTTATTTGACAGGTTGGCTCGCAAATTTATTTTTAATAGGTGCGGCCCGTGCGGTGAAACACCTTGAGCGGGCGGAACCCCTAATGTCTTGGCTATCGATCACCGCGCCTCACCACACTTTGAAGCATCTACCTTGATCTAAAGGATATTAAGGTTTTCCTACCTATAAATAGTACCGGATTTTGGTGGCATTTATAAATATTTTCATTTTTATACAACTCTTATTGAAGGTTAACGTTAGATTTTACGACTTATGGTTAATATTTCAAAAGGAAAAAACGGAACCCTTATTAGGTCACTTTGTGGTCCGTCTGTCCGTCCGTGCATCTGTCTGTCTGTCAAGACCCTTTATCTCGGGAACGCGTGAAGGTATGGAGTTCAAATATAAACCATATATCCAGGTCTTTAGTCCTTTGAAGCTGTGAAAAAATTAAATATCTAAGTTGACGTAAAAAAAGATATGACCGTTTATGTCACAAAAAAACGTATTTTTCGAGACTCTCATGAAAACCAAAATTCATCGGCCACTTTCCGTTGACCTATAACTATAAAATTTGGCAAGTAGGTAATACTGTATTTAACTACAAGTATAGGGAAAAATCTAAAAACTGTACATTTGTAATTAAATCATAAAAAAATGTTTTTATTTAAAGTAGGAATTTGTACGGAACCTTCGGTGTGGGGGTCCGACTCGCACTTGTCTGGTTTTTTATTTTATTTTAGTGAGATTATGGGCTTTATCACACTTGCAATTTGCGGGCGAGCGAGCTCCGGGCGAGTTTCCATACAAAACCAGTCGCGGCGAACTCGCGACACTTGTATGGAACTTCGCTTCTAACTCGCCCGCAACTCGCTCGCAAATCGCAAGTATGATAAGGCACATAAAGAGTGTTGAAGTTTTCATCATCGTAACTGCGATACCCTTATAACAAGATTCAAAATATAAATGAAGAAAATAGGCTAGTGCTTGTTAATAAACCTGCTCAATATCGTAATCCTAAATAATATACTGTTCGAATATTTATATTTTACTGGACTATTGATATACAATTCAGTCACCAATAAAATCCTTTAAAACACTTAGTTTGATAGATTCAGAAAACTATCGCATTGCATCGTCTGATAGCAGTAAGCACGAAGTTTCCGACCGATGCCACCCTCGGGGCCCAACTTTAGTCCGGTCGACCGAGCTTGACTCCAAACGTAAACGAATTTTGCGATGCGGGACCTAGATAGATTTATTTCTGAAGACTCGGATATTTTTCCTTGGCGTAATTTCGAAAAACAGTAGTAGGTAATAATGTATTTTATGACATATTTTTTTGTATTTCTAGACATAAAATAATGTACACAACACGGGAGGTAATAAAGAAAGGTCGAGATCGCCCGAGCTGCGAGCGAGGCGATATTACCACCCTAGTTGTGTAATGTACTTCTTTGTATTACCACCCTATTTGTGTAATGTACTATATTATACGGTGTGCGTCTGGTTCCATAATTATTGAAAGTCATATTGTATTGTTAGTCATATTAATAACCCATTAAGTTAGTTTTATAACAAATCTGAAAGTAAACTATTCTGAAAGTGGTTTCAGTGCAAAACAAATTATGACAAATGAAAATGAATATTTGTCATGCAAAATAACACATTAGGATCTATTTTTTATGTAACCCAATATGGACCAATGTTTAATATGTTAGTTAGTGGAGTTATGAAGATTTATATCTTATATATTAAAGTCAAGTAAGGAACGGCAAGGCCAAGGGCTAGCACGCGGAACAAATAAAAGAGAAGTTTACAGGGATGGCTCTAAATAGAGTCAAATCTCTACTTGACTCTATCTAGAGCTACCTACTGAGTTTCCCTACTGTCTCTATAACTGCAATCTGCATGCTTCATCAGCTACACGGATTAAAATTTTAATACTTTAGGTACTACATTATTTAATATAATGCGAGCTGTATGTTTATTTGCACAAATTTGTACATTAAGTAATATAACGTGGCTCATTACCACCAATATCGTTAGTAGATAAAATGTTTTAAAAAAAGAGTGTTTCGTTGAAAATGGAGCTGACCTAATTACTGACTTTATTTACTGTAACAGGCGCAAAGTGTATCGCATCTATCCTTGAAGAAACATCAAGCCATTAAGGTGACGCATCGCTAAACAATGAATCCGTTTTCGGAGCATTTGCGCCCCGCAACCCGCTCACCCCCCCTATATTTTTACGCGGTATACCGTATATCACTATCACACACAATCAGTCGCAAAAATGACATTTCAAGTTACATTATAATCGATGCTAATAACGCTCACTTATAACCTGTGTCTATAAAAACTGTCATTCTAAAAAGAACTCAATTCCATAACCCTATATGTCAAATTTGAAAACGCACATTGAAAACTTTACATTAATATTACCTATCGAAAAGTGCCTACATTGTTTATGTCAAAAGTGAACAGAAAATAAATGGAGTCGCTTCCTATATTTTTAAATTTTTTATTTGTTAAATCGATACACAAAACTTAGTAATGATAATGTATTCTACACTTCTACAGATCTACTCAAATCAATAAAACACTACCTTGTTTTCTGTACTGTTTGTATGGGAAAAAGTAAAGTGAAATTGATAAATAAATGTACCGTAAAAACGAGTAATTCTAAATATTATTTGTGTTATTTATTTGAATGGAATAATCAAAAAACTTTAAATAATTTTCGTGGATTTTCCGAATACAATCCTACTAATATTATAAATGTGAAAATTTGTGAAGATGTTTGGATGTCTGTTACTAAATACGGGGTAACAACTGAATGGATTGATCTGAAATTTGGCATGTAAGTAGATCAAGTACTGGATTGAAACATAGGATCTATGCCGGTAATTAGTTCCCTTGGCACTATAACGGGAACAACGCGGGTAAATGCTAGTAAAGAATAAATAATTAATCATTTGAAAAGTGGTCGAATGATTCATTCGCGGATATGCTATTCACGAATAAATAATTCAGCAATAAAAATATCGTGTTATTGTTTAGTCGAATAATTATAAGTCCTGATAATTATCCGAATAATCTTTTGTACTCGGATAATTATTAGGACAAAAGATTATTCCAATAATGCTAATCTTTGGTTAAGAACTGGTAATGTATAGATAGGTACTACTGCAAATTATAGCACAAACAAAAATTAATTCGAGCATGGTGTTTTTACGGGCAATATGTTGAACAATTTTTACATTTTAAATTTACAATATATTTACATTTTTACATATTTGTCGGGAATTCGTAGAAGCACTCTCAAGTACTTCGGGGCGCGGGTTGCGGGAGGAAAGACCGGGAGGCAGAGATTGGGCGAGCCCTTGTCGTGCGCGGACGCACATGCGTGTTGACGAGTGATTGATTTGATAATTGGACTAATTACCTAGTGTTAGAGATTTATTAAGGACAATCGACCTGTAATATTGTCTAACCTAATTAAATCGTGTATTGGACTAATTTGACTGTTTTTATCATCTCGGGGAAACCACTGGCGATTTACCCATCAAAATACCCACAGATGACGAAATATCGGACTTGCAGAATGAAATTGCGACATACGAGTATTTATAATTCAATCTACGTCCATGTCAAAAAACCTCTGTCATGCGTTTGGAAACAGTATAAAATGACCACCATTAGCCATATATGTACCTAAGGTCAGTGCGTTGTCTGTGCCAGTGTTAACAAATGTTTAAAAAGTTATTAAAACATCTTTATCGATACTAGATATAATGACAATCTAGTTGGCCTTTGAGTGTTTATAATAACATGTGTAGATAGTAGATGTATGCAACTTTACATAATTAAGCCTTAAATACTCGTGTGATCTTATAATGGTTATGTTGCTATCGTGTTTTAAGACCTCTCGCTATGTATCAGTAGTATACCCTTCTTACATATTTACATTTTGTAAGCGGATAGTTCTCATATTGTTTTACGAATCCATCACAGACGTGGTTAAACTGTTGAGGTTTTATGAGGCAAACATTGATTTAATATACTAGAGAGTGATATGTATTATACATTACCTACTAAGTATTGGCTACTCACTAATGCATTCAAGAAAAACCGACTTATGAGCCATCCTGTATATTTACACTATTATAGTTTTCCTTATTTTAATTTAATACAATGGGTATATTACAAATGTTTCTATTTACGTACACCAAAATAATATTTAATTGTACAATTGAAAGTCTCGACGACGCCGCTGTTCCAATGTCAACATTTGTTGTCATTTTCCCGCAGCGTAAACTAGACTTATTTGTGGTATAAATATGACGATTACTTACTTTCTCTTAGTCATATAGTTACATTTTTCAAGTAATAGTGCTTTCCTTTTCCTTTTGGAAAAACCAACACGCTTTTTTCCCATTATTAAATAAGATTTCTCACAGGTTTTGTTTACGGCGCGGCCAGTCAACTGTCACAGACCTGTCGTTGGCAACGGCCGTCGGCGGACTGAGGGGAGACTGATTTCATACAAATACGCGCTTGTGCTAGCTTATATGAAAAGGTCGTATACGTAGAAACGGTTTTTTTCGTTTCAATTACAAACTACAATTAATTTTCAAGAATCTGGTCTCAGATATTAAAGTATAGGTTAAAACTATGTTACTCAGAGAATTTAGGGGCTTAAATAGGTCTGGTTTGCCTGTACAGTGCAAATTCCGCTTTTGAAAGAGGTATCTTTGACATACAAAAGTCTGTTACAAAAGTTAGCAAGTCGTGTTTCTGCGTCTCAAAAAATGGAGTAGATGATCCCAATAATCAGGTTATCAAATGTTACTTTCATATGTTTTATGATTCCTGAGAAAAATCGAAATCCCTGCCACCAAAATTTCCGATTCGTCATCTTAAGGTGACGTCACCTAGCAAGAGCTTCGCCTATAAACGTCCAGCTAAAAATAGACTCTTGTACAAATCACCATCGATTACCCCTCACTCCCGACACTTATATGCTTCATAATCATAAACCCTGATATATATATATATATTGAGTATAACACTCCTTTCTTTGGGCAGTCGTGTAATAAAATGAGACGTCACATCTAATAGTACATTATGATACGAGTGAGCTATGTTGGTCATTATAGTCGAGGCTGTGTTGCACAGCCCGAGCCGTTAGGCGAGGGCTGTTATAGCCGAGACTGTAATGACCAATGCCCATGAATAACATACGACATTTTTCAACATACTTGCGAGGAAAAAAAAAATATAAAACATGAAATTATTAGAACAATTATTGAAATTTTTTTTGTCTGAACCGTTACTTTTACTATGGAATAAATGTGTTACAGCGAGCTCAGCTTATATTTATTGGCCAACTCAATATAGTACCTACGCCAAAAATCTAGACACGCGGCAGCGTGTCAAGCCAAGTTCAAGCAAAACTGGCTAGCCAGCGCCAAGTGTAATATTACACGAACCACTTGGTGCCACTTTTGACCCTTCTATATGTTTTATAAGAATGGCTGGGCTTTTTGGTTGTGTTTCTATTGAACGAAATTTTCATCGGCTTACTTGCGCATTTTTCTTTTCTTTTCGATGGCAACAAACCATCACTAGCATTTTATACCTCACTATTGATATTAAGCGACGTCAAATTTCATTGTTCTTAGTCACTTTTAGTTGTAATTTTTTGCGACAATCACAAACTAGCCTTATGGTAAACAAACAAATATTAATTCAAAATGGCGCAAGTTTTATTTTTTTGCGCGCCGATCTGATGTGGTTCAATTATGCGCGCGCAGGTTCACGTACAGGCGACGGCGGAAACCTCAAACAGTCAGATATATGCACAATATAATAAACAGAGTAATTATGTATTTATGCCTCACCCACCCATAAAGTGGTTTTTACCGCACGCTACACGTACGGAAAAAGTCGCTTTCTGGCCAAGTGTAAACATAAAATCCAATTCCATTCACAATATACTAAAAATTAAAACTAAATGTGTACATAATACCGAGGGCTTTCTTTATTACCTCCCAAATAAGAAAGTTTTTAAGTAAAACAAAACTTTCCGAACTAAATTCATTGATGCCAACATAAAAAACGTATTTTTAATATCGTCACTGCGTGTCACTAGCGAGTATACGCAAAATTAAAAAGAAGTTTACTATAGACACATACTGTCAGTCATGTCATATTTGCCTTGTTTGCGTGCTATGTTTAATTTTGTATTTTATATTTTAAAACCTAGTCGTAGAAAAAGTATTGTATGCAACGTTGTATAATTAAGTCAAAAAACGCTCATGGCATCTTTATTTGCGATACTCGCCGCCGCGGCGGCTCGTATCGCAACTCGCGCCACTCGCATTCGCATTCGCATTTTGAGCCTACTTATACAATTGGCAACAGTTATAATTATAAGTAGGCTGAAAAAATGCGAGTGGCGCGAGAAATAGAATACTATTCTATTCTATAGAGAATTTTAAATAATGAATGATTGAGTTAACAATCTATTTATTTTTACTTTACACTTTCAAGGTTGACTCTCTGTTAAATATAGCCAAGTTTTAGGTATAATAAGGACATACAAAATTACAAATATCTGAAGTTCATACTTTATTATTTAGCGAAGATATCGGTATCGGTATCGCCGATATTTACTACAATATATCGGTATCGGTATCGTATCGGCAAAACTATGTATCGTTACATCCCTAGTTATATTATTAAGATTTCCTCACAAGTGTGATGAAAAACATTGTGTGTGCCACGGGCGGTAAAGGAATTACAAACGAGTGTTATTAAAGCCCTCGGCTTCGCCTCAGCCTTGTAACAAACACTCGTTTGTAATTCCTTACTTACCGCCCTTGATACACAATGTACTTATAATTTTGTACATACTTTGATTAAGTTGAATCTTTTACAAAAAAAGATAAAAGATTCAACTGGCTGAAACTATTTTATTCATCTACAAAAATAATAAACTTTTTTGAGATAAAGGGTAGTTCTCTGCGACTAAAAAGTCGCACCAATCGCATCATTACCATCGCCACATTATAGATGAGCTCCGTATAAACTATGGAGTCGTTTTTGGTTATCTTGTAGAAGTCGCGTGCCTCTGCTATTTTTATCATAATGATCCTGATTGCTTTTATAAAACCGCCAATAATAGTGGCGATGGTAATGACAAAAAAATCGCGGTATAAAATCGCAGAGAACTACCCTAAAAACCTCTTTTTGGAGATTTAAAACAAAAATGTAATGTGCAAAACACTAGTGCGGTAACGTAAAGTAAATAAAACGCACGAGTGCGTAATAAACCACATTCCGAGCATAAGAATTAAGGAGATTATAGCCACTTTACGAGCAAGGGTGTTGAAAAATTATTAGCATTTTATATGATTGATTATGGTTTATTTGGTTACGGCTGAGCATTCAACAGTTAAATCTACAACACCTTAAGAGGAAACAGTACGGTGGAGAGAATTGAAAATTAGGTATTTGTAAAATGTGTCGCTGTCCCGCACTGCCCGCCTCTCCCGCGCAGAGCGCGATAGAGACAACTGCAGCTTGAACCGAAAATACCTTTTAAAATTTCATGAAAACAACGTTTCGTAGTCCCCTGATTTCTACCCCAAAACTTAACCTATTTAACTATTTTTTTCATTAAACATTAAAGAAAGGCTTTGGCCGTGTTCCTATGTTTTCCTTTTTTTTAATAATCTAGTCAAATTTGTTTTCTGGATGTGTGAACACAGCGGAAAATCTGGCATTTTTTTTATGTTTTTGAAGGTTAATATCTCTTTTGAGAATCAATTTATCGCAAAAAGGAAAACATAGGAACATATCAATAGTAGCCATAGATTTCTGGACAAAAAAATATTGCTCTACTGGCATTATCCAGGGAGGAAACAGGGGACTACGTTTGTATGGAAAAACTGCCCTCCTGTTTCCTCTTAAACGTTAACACATTCTAGCTAGACAAAGACGTAAAAGGAATTGTCTAATCCTTGTACATCCCACTAATATTATAAATGCGAAAGTTTTTGAAGATGTTTGGATGTTTGTTACCTTATAACGGGGTAACAACTGGATGGATCAGGCTGAAATTTGGCACGCAAGTAGACCAAGTCCTGAATTGATACATAGGATACTTTATATCCCGGTAAAGAGTTTTTTGGGACAATAACGGGAACAACGCGGGCGAAGCCGTGGGAAAATGCTAGTATATAATATATTCTTATTTATTACTAATATAATTTTTAAATAATCGAAATTCATGTCTTAATTTAGATACCTGCGAATCTCTTCAATATAACATTCCCGAGTCTACGTCTACGGAATTCAACAATGTAATTCACTGAGACAAAACCTTTTTAATCACGCCGTGTTAGACCACGGTGCGTCTGGAGTGCGTAATATAGATGGAGTATGGAATGAAATTGCGACAAAATGAAAGTGTGTCGACAACGGCTGGAAACAGCATATTTATTGCGTTTTAATATAAAATTGTCGTATCTGGTGTTTACCTATACTCTACAATGTAGAGTCTACATCATAATCAGCACACTTTGGTGTCTTGTCGTTTTAATTAACTGTAAATGGGTTTCTATGCATTTAGATAGACTAAAATACATACGATGCGGACATTTGTTAACGTAGAAGTAGAATATAACCTGAACGAAGTTTTTAAATCAGGGTTTCTTAAACTATGGTCCATGGACCCCTTAGGGGTCCCTGATACGAGAGCCGGGGGTCCGTGGCTATGCATACAACACGAACTTTCATGTGCCCTTGATTTTATTTTTCTCTGATTGTATTCGGAAAGGGTCCGTAAGGTTTTCGAAATAATGTAGGCGGTCCGTGACCAAAAAAAGTTCAAGAACCTCTATCTTAAATGGAACACAGGAAATTTGTACCTTGTAGCGAGTTTATTTTTTTTACATAGAAATATTGTTCATACACTCATCTGGGTAACAAGAAGTTAGTTTATTTATTGGGTGATCGATCTAACTCTTACAAGGGATCAGATGGCCTTATTCGGCTTTAATTAACTCAACCCATCTTGGCACATTACTCAGGTAATTACTGGATTCCCACAAGATGGATTACTGTTATGGAATGTTGCTTTGTTATTAACATTCCGTTGAAGACATGTGTAACTGTTGTGTTTCGAATATACACCTCATTGTAATAGAACATGTGTGTCAATATGTATCAATATTTATCAAAACACTTCACTTTTTATAAGACTAGTCGTAAGTACCCTTCGTTCATCAATCATCTCTTTACTTACACATCATCAGAGCTCGGAATAGGTAGTGCCTATTTACCTAAACTTCGCGGGAGGACGTAACTAAGAGTGGTTACATACAACCACCAAAAATAAATAATTAATTATTTTTATTGAACCCGAGATTTCCCTGGTTTAATAATAATACATTATCCATATAAATTCACGCTCAGGGTTAGATTATTAATGAAATACAATTGTCTAATGCAGAAATTTGTATGAAGTCGATTTTTGAGTTCTCAATATATCTTGTAGTTCATTAATAATTTAACCCCGAGTGTGAATTTATGTACATTGTGTATTCTTATTAATCCCAAGAAATCCCGCGTTCAATAAAAATAAATAATTATTTTTGGTGGTTGTAACCACTCTTAGTTACGTCCTCCCGCGAAGTTTAGGTAAATAGGCACTACCTATTCCGAGCTCTGCACATCATACTTCGAGTAGTTCGAGTACCTAGGTACCAGTGGCGTGACTTGCAATAAACTCGATTCCTATCGGCTTGCCTAATATCAGACATTTGAGCACCTTATTCTACAGCTCTCAAGGAAGATGGAGGCCAAATCTGCACCGGCTTGCCCAAGAATATCTTTTACGCCACGCCACTACTAGGTACCACGATTTACATAGTTGTAACTATAATAAAAACATATGTAGATGCATAGTTTATCGCTATAGGTGCTTCAATTTACATTTTCATAACGGAATTCCGGTTTACGTCATAAAAATATTTCGAAGTCATAATATTGAATGCAGCAGACACGGCACTTCACCGCCTTTTACAACCTTTCAGCGCTTTAATCTGCCTCCGCTGCGCTCAGGGCGTGAATAATCTCGAGCTGCCTTTCAACTACTCCTATTGAACCATTTTATAAAATGATTTTACAATGTTAATTACGAGTTTTTTGTCAGACGCTTTTGATTGATGACTGTAAACAAAATTCGCCAACTTACAACATTTATCATTAAATTTATGACGGAGAAAGGGCATTCTGAATTATTGAGAACATCAACAGTGGAAAAGAATATTTGTTGTAATTTACATAAATAACTGAAAGGAAAATATAGCAATAGCGAAAGGGATTTTGTTTGTTCCGAATTTTCACGACGTACCCGTAGTGAATTTAAATAAAACTCTTTTATACGGATTTAAATGTATTATCGCATTGTTTCTTTTGCATTCATACTGTTACGCCGGTGGTATAGGTCATAACTTGAAACGTGATTTTCCGTGCTTTAGAAGCGTTTTCAGCAGGCTGAAAATTGATCTCAGGCCGTTTCAGAGGTGGCTCTTTCACATAGTAGAAGATTGAAAATTTACCCTAGTTGCCGTTGTTTTCAGGCGCCTGAAACATGTTTTCAGTCCGTATCAGGACACTCTCTATCAGATGGCGCAATAACCTGAAAACCCGTTTTCAGCCGTTTTCAGGACCCCTTATGGGCCTTTGAAGTACATTTCAGTAGGTATATGGCGAAATTTCACGAAGGAGTGAAAGAGATAGCACTATTAGAGAGAGACAGCTATATTGAGAAGGTTCGAGAAGTGTGTGAAAGAGACAGAACTAGAAAGGGACAGCAATAGTCGGGAATGTTCCGGTCGAGGATCGAACAATCTAGATTGTCTAGAACACTCGCGATGCGTCATGAACCGAGGGGTCGCCGACCGCCCTTGGACTTTGGACCGAACATTCGAGATAGGATTTTTCCGGAACATTCGAGAGCAAGGGTCTCCGGATATATAAGCCGCGCGTCACCGACGCCACAGTCCCAGCCCGATGTGCGTGCCGACTGTGTGTACGGCACACGGTCGGACGCCCTGGGGTGGTCTGGCCAGCGACCTGGTTCGAGCCCAGGGACCGCAACGGCCAACCACCCGGCCCGACAATCACAATGCCCGGTTATGGGTTGTGAGTTTGTCAGGTTTAAAAAAAAAAAAACCCACAGTCAGTTTTGAACTAACGGCGATACAGTGCGAGTCTCGAAGCGAACCTAAGCGAAAAAGTTAATAAGTGCGTTATAGTGAAGTGATTTAGTACAGTGATTTATTAAGTAAGTAAGACTTGTTAATTAGTAATTCTATAATAAAGTTTGCATTTTTAATTAGTGGTTAATTAGTGTATTTTCTATCACGTTACCTACCCCACGGACGTAACAATACCTACGCTACATTTCCAATAACAAGTGATAACAAATATCCGTAATTCTTTGAAAAATAGTTATTAACATGAACTTTAGTGGCAAAGACATCACTGATACGGCAATACAGAGTAATTCGGCAATCGGCTACTTTTTATGAAGTGTCAAAACAGGTAGTAGGTATGAAATATCTATAAAAAAAGTATTATGACGTCTTTAAAATTTGTTGATAGCGTTAAATAAGTGAATGTTTCGCAATTTTAAATATTCAGTTTGTATGGGACTGTTGGTGACATATTGTCATGAATAATATTTAGCACTGGTTGGTCGCGGACGGGACTAGACGCGGCGACGCTTTGGTGCTCGGGCCACAAACAAATATCGACTAGTGTTTATGTCAGAAAGCCTTTTTAACCGACTTCCAAAAAAAAGACTGTTATCAATTTCCTAACTGATCAAATCAGCTTCATTTTACGAAGTGTCAAAACGTTCAGATACTGTGATGTTTCATAGTAAATACGAACAAATAACATCGCTGGTTCTTATCGTCAAATTGTCTCCCTATTTTAGTTAAAGGCAAGAAAATAAGTGGATTTATTTGGGTTAAGTATTGGAAACTGAATTTAATAATTAGCGTTGAATAATTTAGATTTTACTACAGAAAACTAGGGTAAAGAGAGATTTATGTTGCGACGGTATGTTATTTGTACTGTATGTCACGTGTGCGGCAATGTATCGTGTTTTGTATATCATTTTATTGTATATTGATTTCTTTCGTTCTTATACGCTTAATAATGACCACTAGCACTGCAAATCTTCTTCTCTTCTTCGTCGGTATCACTCTAGACAGAGTGGTCGTGGTCGTCAGTTTCAGGCGTCGGTGGCACGCTTTAATCATAAATAAGATAATCGAATCCTTGACAACCCGAATATTCTTTCCGTAAATATTTATTACTTTGTTAAATGTTAAAATACTAGTGTATGTTTCTCATGAGAGTTTTATTCATTTTCTATTGAATCCCCTAAAAAGTAAATTAAAAATATCTCCTCTCCGCATTGTTGTAGGTATGTATAAGAAACTTCGGTCGAAATTGGTGTCACTCGTTATAGGATTTTTGTTGAGAGATCATCACATTATTTTAAAAAGTCCAACTTAATAAAATCTGGCTTTAAGTTTATGCAAAGCAAAGGCACACCATAAGCTCATAAAAAATAAGACGCTCGCTTTAGTAATTAGTTGTATGCCTAAATCTATCTAAGAAAAATCGTGACACGTGACAAATCCTCTTGTAAAGCGTCAGCGATGCGACAAACATTTCTTCGCACATTCTTTTGTTGCAGCGATAAGCGTGATGTTGCTTAGAAGAGTAATAGGAAACGACAGGAATCTTGTGGCATAGCGGTTAGTGAAAACGATGTACGGATGGTTTCAGTCGCAAAGGATGAGCTTTGCTTTTTTAAATTACCTTCTTTATCGGAAAACCTAGAACCAAATTACTTAATGCGGTGGTTTCCAGGTCCAACCTCTTTTGGACAACAGAAAAGGACACTGAACAATATAGGACAATAATATAGGAAACTTATTTCTCAAGAGACGGGGGAGTGTCTTTTCTTTTCAATTGGGTACATTAATTACCATTTAGAAGTAGAATAAAGAAGTGGTGTTTTCTGCGTAAATATTTAATGGTAGATCTGAAAAGGGTTGGCTTTGTCTACTGTCGATAAGGAAAAGACTATAGGTATACCTAGTAGTGTGAAATGTAAGTAGAAATCGACTGTATTGTCAATTAAGAGTGGTCGCCATTCCAAACCACCGTCACATAATTTTGTATTTAAGTAGCATTATTTAATGGTGACACATCGTTATTTATAGATAGTCTGACACCCACTTAACGTTATTTTTAATACGTTTCCCCGGCCATACATCAACGTCGGGCCACGCCTCTGACCGCTTCATTGGGATTAATAAAGGTTTCACTTGCTTGCTCCATTCCTTAACTGATCATGGAAGACAAATCGGCGTGGACGGCAGGAACAATTCACAATCTTCTCATAAAATGTTTTGGGGGGGCTTGAGGATAATATATACAAGATTCCGCTAAGCATTCGGGTCCTACTGCTTAGATACTGATTTACTTTATTTCAGAGCATTGATAACATTTAAACAGACGATTATTGTGTTAGAATGTTTTTATTTTAACTTCTCAATTCGTATATCATAACGTCACGGAAAGTAATGATGCCTTTCCACAGCCGAAGTGAAGCGAAAATCCAAGAGATGGCCGATGCTTTCCCCAGCCAACTGGAGATTCAATGATTTTTCTCGCCTCGTCTCGTAAGCACAGAAGTCACATCCCATTAGTAATACAGATTTTTATTATGTTTTTATTATCGAGGATGATTTTATTACCACATCTTTAAATAGGCTTGTTTGATATGGGTTACATTCCCATTTAAGTAAATCATAATATTTATAAATTCTGACATGGCTAAGCCAGCATTGCACTTCAAATTAATTTCCGGTACAACCTCTTTGAAGTATACTAGGAATACCCCCCCGAGCTCGTCAACTGTGCCGGCACTATGAAAATGGCCCCTTCCCGGCCTTGACCCGCAGCGCAGCGTGACGTCACCGTCTAGTGAAAACAACCCAGTGCGGCTGCGTGCCACTGCAGATTTGTGAACTCGACATGCCCAATTAAACCACGAGTTAGGGAATCATGTGCCGTTTACGCGCAATGTTATGTACATAATAACTGTATAACATAATATTTTCGCCTATTATGATTATGACCCGATTTTATTTCCACGTATTCGATTAATTTACAATAATTTAAAATGAACTGTCTTTTATATTAATTATCTTAGTAAAATGTTTATTTTCCTTTTATTTACTATCTTATTGTAGTATATTGGTGACTAAGTATCACTATAAGATGATTCTACTCATATTGTAAATGTTAAAATTCGACGTCACTCTGTTGCTATATTAAGACGTTCCTACGGAACTCATTTAAGTACTCCAACTTACGCGATTTAATCCGTTTACGTTGTTATATATATTATTACAATGAGTGATAGTCGCGGAAACCTAAGACAATTTTATACTCGTAACTTCTATTAATCTTTTGCAAATGTATCCTTTTGGAATGTTGTGCCAAATGTTCCAGAAATTGATTATTTATCTCTTATTATTAAACGCGCTAAATTCCCTTTCTTTTGCGACATTTGAGTTTAAATTTCGCTTTCCTGATTAAGATCGCTAATAAGCCAAATAAAAACAGACTCTATTGAATTTACCACAAGGTTTACAACCTTAATAGCCTCCATTTCAAGTAAATAGGACCCTTTTTAGCTCGCCTCACCGTCGCCAGTATTTGCTGGACATTTATTTTCTTTTGTTCTTTACATCCGAAGCGGGTTCCATAAAACCAGCGCAGAAACAACCATTACTCAACATTCGTAAAAACAGTGCAGGTGTAAATCAAATCTGTAAAAGCAAGACTGGTAGGCCATTACGATAAGCCCAGATAATTGTGCTACACAGGCATCACTACGAAAACACATCCATTGTTCTATAGATACTTTTTCCCTTTAACATTAGAATGATTTTTGCTTAACAATTCGTTTTGGATACGTTTGTGCTAGACCTTGTTTTGTTTTTCCTATTTTCGTGAGCAAAGAACGTCTGTGGAGTATTGTAGCCAGTGGTAATAATCGACACGTATTTTCGCTTTAGTCCATATTCGAGTATCCATAAGTGGCTCTTGGTGAAACCACTACAGTCTTTTATAGGTTACGTATCGATTATGATTCCAGTATGCCGTTTCACAGCTTTGGTCGAGACTGTTCTTTGTTTGGTAAGTTTGCAACTAAGGCCAACTTTTCCATTAAGAGTTTTCTTTAGTGAATAGTAAAAACAGATAAAGCAAACTGAAGTTTTCACGGAAAACAATAAGAACGTTTCGCATGAACGGTTCCTAAAGGTCAATAAAATAAATCGATGGTTCTGATATCTAATCTTTATGTCCTGATTTCTGCGTAGTCGACAGTTTGACACAAAGGAAGAAAACAAATTGGTCTTGCTTGAATTACCGCTGTGAATGTCGCTTGTATTTATGGATTCAGTACACTTGTGCTCTGAAAATGATTGAATCTATGAACAATTTCTAAACATAAATAAATATACTCATATTGTTAAACAAAATGTGGATTACTTCATAACAAAACATGTTTTTTTCACAATGAGCAGAATGGTTTCGCTTAACTTTCTATGTATACCTAGATATTTTTTTCGGTTATTAGGTACTTAAAGGCATAATGTTCATACAGTGTAGGAAACCTCCATTGCAATAGTTTCTAAGTAATGCTCTATATGAAATTAAGGGATACTGTTTCCTCATCCTGAGTTAGCTGGAGCGCGGTTCGTTTAACACATATGTACTTAATCTACATATTTTCATAAATCCCCTTTCCCAAAGCACACAGTGAGTTAGCAACATAAATCAGTAAGAGTAACGGTGTAGGTATTCTGTGGCCTAACTAAGTCGAGGCACGCAAACCGATATTTTACTTTGGTATAGTATCCGCCACGTTACTTCGCGCGTTTACAGGGATGTGTGATTCCAATCGCCGAAATTTCAGGGCCATTGTCTTAGCAAAACCGACTGAATACTTTATATAACACTATTTTTGTTTGTACATACATAAGTTATGCCTATTATACATCTCATTAACCTCCTTTTCGTCTTTTGAGTTGGTTTGCTAGCATAAAGCCAGCCAAATATGCCGACCCGTAGTTTTAAGCATCCGCACTCATCGTACGGCCCGCGGGCCATCTCCAGCCCGTGGGAGGGTTTAATCCAGCCCGCTGACGGTCCATCAAAATAAGTAGTAGATGTCCTGTGGTAATATATTTTGAGTGTATAGATTTTAAAACAAAATTAATATTTGTTATAATTGTGGCGCTCTGAAAGTTCTTAAATTTTCTGGTCCGAATGGATGAAAAGAAGAAAGCTTGCTCACCACTGGTTTAGTATAATTTCGAGATTTTGAACGTTTTGATTGTATTGTTGACAGGATCGGATGCGGAACCCGTGTGGAAGCTGCAAGACCCGGGTTTCGACCAGGGCTACGGGTCGGAGCGATCGCCCGAAGATGACTACGTGCCGCCTATCGTCCCGGCGGCCGTCTCTGCTGTCTCACTGGAAGAGTATGAGGCGGAGCTGAGGATCATGTACCCCTTCATCAACGATGGTGAGTCATTAAAATGTATTTCTTGCGGAGACCCCGCCCGGCTGGCCTATTACAACTGGCCCGGACGGGATCATGCCCTGTCACTTTCGCACCATATTGAATAAAAAGGGATAGGCGGTAGTATTTGTGCTAGAAGCTGTGAAGATGTATTTTTTTGTAATTAACATCAACATATTTGTTAATAAATAAGTATACAATATTATTTTTAAAAAATGTATGTACAATGTTAGCTTATCAGTAAAATACTTACACGTAGTTAGAAACAAAGTAGCTACTTAAGCAAAATATGTCAATATCTGCTAATATCACGGAAACTACACAATTAGTACAACTTCAACTTCGTGAACTCTCAAAAGCATTGCTTGCGTAACTCCACATTTAAAAAACCACTTGAAATAACTTATTATAATACTCACCAAAATGTTTGATTTGATCCCATGAAAATATGAAGCGTTAATCGGTTGACATACGAAAAGTTTGTTTTGGTGGCACAGTATAATTTCCCAATATCAACGTTTTAATCCAGAGATAAAATCCAGCAGCGTCGTAATAACCGAAAGGCACTTCGTATAATCTTCTTTGTCAAAAGCTAATACCTTCGTAACAAGGTGATGGTGAGTGTAGACACATGGATTTATCACTGAAGATTTACTTTCAAAGCTTTCGATAAAACTGCTCGCTGCACGTAACCTGAGTAACTGACGTTCGTGTTGAAATAATGAAATAGGTATTTCTTTAAAGGCCTCGTGCTTTTAACATTTTATTCTATATGGGAACGAAAAACAAGCGTTTAACTGGTGGTGTTTTGACAATACCATGAACTAAGAAACAGATATGCGAGCAATTTTGACGTGATGGTAACTCACGTTGGTGGATGAGAACCGCAAGCAATACTATTTCCCTATTTCCTATAAAGGCAGCGCAAGACCTTGATCATATTAATGTATGGTTGATAAACATTTGCAGGGCTCGGAACCGGTATTTTGCAAAAACCTCGAAATAGCCCAATATTTTGAATTATTTTATGCTTTTTTATGTAGAGCTCAATGATGTATTTAAGTAATGACTTCGTATTATCTGGGGGCACGGCAGTGCCCCCGCCAAGTCGAGCAAAACAAAGGCACGGCCGTTACCATCCTTTTCTCGAAGCCATTCAGGCCATTTTCAGCCTCCCGTAATTTTGTACTGGCTAAAGCTATAACCCTGAAATTTGGGCACAATAAGACTTATATATATTTTTAATATCATTCAATTTAAACGTGTAGCTTAAGAACTATTGCATGTCAAAGTTCCTTAGTTTTGTCATTGACTCACTCACTGACTGATGATCATCATAATTCTAAGGTACTTCTAGCAGACCTACAAGCTCCAAAATTTAAACATAGTTAGTTTTTAGCCTATCAAGTCCTTAATAACCTAAATATGTTGTAATTTCAGTCACAACTGCACACATAAGTTTGTAATCCTATACAAATACATGCGATTACTAAGTTAGTCTTGCAGTTTAAATTGAAAAGAATGGATTGGAATGTAATAATTAAAGGAAAACCACTTACAAAAAGAAATGAGATCCCATCAAAAACATAACATGTAAAAAGATGCAAGTCTCGCAACGCAGTTCTCCGACAGCAAAAAAGTTTTGAGATGTAAAGTTAAACCAAGTCAGTACCGGGGGGTATCAACAGAACTCGATTTCCACCGACTTGCCTATTATTTAACCGTGGAGGTACACATTTTATAGATCTAATAATTGATCTAAGAATTGAACTGTGTTGCGAGACTTACATCTTTTTACATGTAATGTTTTTAATGGGATTAGATTGTCCGATTAAAAAATGAAATAATAAACCAAAGAACGAAAAGAACGAAAAAAATACCGGTATCCGAGTCCTGAATATTTGTATAGTCGCAGAATGAAACTTGCGTCATTTTTAAAATTTAATCCATTGACATAGAGTCAATAAGTGATGAACCTAATACAGATAGGTACTTACGCAAAAAACTAGAAAATCAAAAATTTACTTTAGGGATGTATGGCGCGGCGCTTGCCTATGTTTTGCCCGTCTAAACGGTTCCGTCTAATCGGCCGTGAACGAGTGTTATACTACACAGCGTAGCAATAAAATAATGACAGACATAGCACACAGCTTTTCAGTACAACTTTATGTTCGGTCACACAATACCAATACCCGAGCACCGACACTCCAGATTTATCATCTGCCGCCGTCTTCTTTTTTAGCTACTTTTTGACTCTCTGGTGTGCTTTGATGGCAGAAAAATCGTTTTATTTCGGAACGCAATAGACATTCGGTTCTAGATGCACCCAGTAAAAACTTTGTAGGCACTAGCGTCGTCATAATCGAGTTGAAAAGATGAAAAATATTAATCGAATGAACAATTCTAAAAAGAGCTCATTTAGGAAGTATGTCTGTATAAAAGATAGACCCTTTTCACAATTGCTCATTCAGTTACATAAAAAGTATTCAGCAGACTGATTCCTGCACTTGGTCATATTCGTTAGCTAAAGTTCTTCGAAACGTTTCCTACAACCCTCTAATACTCAAGCGGAATTCGCGGACCGCATAGTCCTGAAGTTAGTCCAACGGTACCTAGACTAAGCGACTCTTAATTACACTTTATCATCAGAAACTAGGTTGGACCAACTTGGTCTAAACTAAACCCGTAAACACGTATTACGATGAAAATCCACAGAGGAATATAATATTTTAAATACAGGTAAATTTTATATCTTTGCTTAGCTCGAACATTATAATGGATTGACATTTCAATTGCGAGAACGAGAACATGGGCATTTCCATCTTCCAACATTGTCCGGTAATTTAACTTATGTGTAGTACGCAATGCAATAATAATCCATCGCGATCCGCGTTTATCGAAATTGTAACTCTATACAAGTAACCACCGATATATGAGATGATATGAGATTTCACAGACTTTTTTTTATCTTAATCTCATACTTAATTAGATGAACTTATTATAACGTCTATAGGAATTTAGTCGTTATTTATAGTCAGCAGCCTTAGTTTGCAGTAGGTACCTACCTACCATGTTTCGGCTCCTCTACAGCAAGTGGCCCGTATATTTTAAGCCTTAACTAAGTATTTATATTATAATATTTATCCAGAACGAACGTTCAGAGTTTTATATTGACTCATCGTAAAGAAATACCCTTATAGTCTACTCAATAGCTAGTAGGATGAAATAAAATATCGCAATCTCTTTTACCTACTGCCTAGAGATTACGAGTTTCGATACATAATAACGCCTGATTTGATTACCGTGATAGGCCATCGATCAAATTAAGTTTTAATTGAGAGCTAATAACAGTTAGTATCGTGTACGCATTTCGTAATGGGAGGGTATCACATCCATTATCATATAGTTTGGTACCTATTCTATATTCTATCTATCTATCTATACATACGAATATAATAATATCGTAGAAAAACTGTTTGCACGGATACATTACAACAATTCTAAACAGTAAAAATTCCGAAAGCATATTTTTTTCAGATTTCGTTATTCCGAAACCCATGTTGAACCAGAGAGAAAATTCATTTTAACCGACTTTCAAAAGGAATCATTAATTCGTCTGTATGTTTGTTCACCGATTACTCAAAGACGACTGAACCGATTTTGTTTGCAAGGGTATACCTCCGAGGTGATCCCATTGCAACCAAATCAGGATCTGATGACGGGATCTTGGAGCATACATATGGCTATTTGGGTATTTTAAATAGCTTCATTTGATGCCCGTTATTCACCGACTACCATAAAAGAAGGACGGTTTTCAATTTATACGTCTCATACGCGATTACTCGAAGATGGCTGGACCGATTTGGAAAATTCTTTTTGTTTGGAAGAGTACACCTTCGACGTTGTCTCATTGCAACCATAATGAAGCGAGAAATCCACGGAACCCTTGAAATATTTTGGGCATACATAAAGCGATTAGGATATTTTCCATAGTGAATCGTGCATTTTTTATTGAATAGGTTCATGTGATGTCCATTATTAACCGACTTCTACAAAAGAAGGACAGTTTATACGTGTGCTACGCGATTACTCGAAGACGGCTGAAAATTATTTTTTTGTTTGAAAGAGTCTTTACCACGGAGGTATTTCCGAGGTAGTCTTATTGCAATAAAATCAAGATGTGATGATGGGATCTTGGAGAAATCGAGGGAACTCTTCAAATATTACAGGCTCACGTTTGGGTGTTGTTTATAGTCACTCGTGCATTTCTTATCAACATAGATGCATTGTAAGTCGGATATTTTTTTTTTAATTTTGTGGTTATTCAGGGTTTATAAACACTAACTTAATCTACTTATACTTTCTATAATGTCTACGACCAAATTCAAAATCAGTAGTTACGTATAAAAAAGCGATAAAAATTTTGAAATTTCGGAATAATTACGCTTTTGGAATTTTTGGGTGTATGCACAATTGCACATCACTCTAATCACACTAATATTATAAAGGGGAATGTTTGTGAGTGTGTATGTTTGTTACTTCTTCACGTCGAAACGGCTGGAGCGATTTTAATAAAATTTGGTATGGAGTTAGCTGACACTCTGGATTAACACATAGGCTACGTTTAAACCGCGGGTAACACCGCGGGGCACAGATAGTTAATAATAAGAAACAAAACGTAAATAAATAGTTTTTGCAATGTTTTCTTTGTCTGTTAGCACGCATTACGCAAAAACATCAGAACGGATTCCATTACATACATTACAGACATACCCACGGTACATTATGATTCCGGTTAACACAGGATATTTAGTACCCGATTAAGATAAAAAGCAGTAATGCGTGTTTACAAGAAAATTAACTAGACTTACTAAATGTATACGTAAACACCTAAATAAAAATAATATACATAATTTGTTTGGAAATTAAATCATTCCATTTTTAAACTCAAGCTTAACTTAAAACTCAAAAGAAGGTCATAAATTACCTTTTGATTCGTAGAAACACGAATAGAAACCAGCGTAAATATTTATAAGACCCTTATATTTCAACCCAGCAACCCTTTGGAATGAATAAAATATAAACTGATGCCGAGAATCCTGCTTATCAATACAGGTAATTCTACGTTGTCAATCGATGTTTCCTTAAATAGAAGGAATCCGTTCGAAAATGAGACGGGTTAGCGTTCAATTTTGGGGATCACATAAACAGATAGAAGTCTAAAATACTTGTAAACTATTCACTCCGTCAACTCACCATATAGAATTTTATTTTTCAATTAATTAATAAAATTACCGATTACCAGTATAGTTTCAATAAGAGAATTATCATCACCTTCACACATTATTTGCATGTAAAAGTAAGCAGCCATAGTAAAACCATACATTTAGTGGTAACAAGTGGGAAAAAAAATCCCAGCTCTTACCACTAAATCAATTTGGTGGTAACAGGTGGGAATAACCCGCACTGGTTGAAGACTATCGTCTTCAAGCACCTTCAAGCTCTTGGAATGGCAAGGACTCGGTATCAGCATTAATGGCGAGAACATCACGCACCCTCGGTTTGCCGACGATATCGTGATCAGAGTGGCAGAGATGCTGGAGGATCTCGGTACAATGCTCGAAGATCTCAACAAATTATCCCAACAGGTGGGCCTTAAGATGAACATGGATAAGACGAAGATCATGTCTAATGTCCATGTAGCGCGGACACAACAACCATCCAACAACAAATCGACGGATCCAACTCGGATGGGCAGCGTTTGGGAAACTGCAAAGTGTCTTCTCGTCCAATATATGCACCTCAGTGCTTGAAGCTGAACTTCACCATTTCACAAATAGCCTTTCTAATTCACTAGGGCACCAAAGGCATGCAGTCTAATGATAACACTTTTTAATACACGCACGCACTACACAAGAGTTTTTGTCGAAATATCCATATTAAACATAACAGCGCCACATGAACGGCATCAACCTTAAATAATGGAACGTAGCAAAATTTCGAAAATTATAATTCCAACTATAATGCTCAAAATGCCTACGTGCAATATTTCTAATATGTCTATATGCAAAATTTCTTATGAAAATACTTCAAAAATCAATAATTTCTAAACCACACAGCACTTATTTTTTTCCTAGATAAATATAGGTAGATGAATACGCCAATATATGTTCCACCATGGCAATTCTTAGTAAAGTGTCTATCTAAAGGTTGCGGGATTGGTATTAGTAGGTAGGTATGGATGTCAAGTGTGATAAGGGATAGGGTACGATAAGGAATAGGGTTCGTTCGAATTAAGACGTTTTGTTCAAATAGATTTAGGTACCACTTTTACTACCGCATTTTATCGTCGCTACATTCAGAATTGTATAAAATCACAAATTATTAACAAAGTGCGGCCCGCGTTCGTAAATTCGTTAACTACTATGTGGTCCTTGGCTGCTAAAAGGTTGCCAACCGCTGGCTTACATCAATAAAAGTACAGCAATATTAATAAAAATGAAAACTTAAATAAACAAAAACGCACAGATAAATGGGGTTATCAATGTAATTAGCTATTAACTACATTATTTAACTTAGCCTTGATTGCTAATGAGCGTTTATTTGCTTTTAAAGCGCCATTATCATCGCTTACAATTGAGTGGAATAAAATCTCAAACACAAATATATACACAACTCAAAATTTCAATCCTCCGCAAAATTTCAATTGTTTTGTTGATGACAACGGCATTCACATCATCTGCATTTAATTGCACTTAATGAGATTGCATAGCAATTACAAACGAATCATAATAGAGGTTAAATTTTAGTTCAATTTGTTTTCGATAATACACGCCAGTAAATAACAATATTTTAAATAACATTAATGGTGTATACATGAACAATGAAATATTAATTTTACACCTTAATTCGCCAATATAAGGTTGGTCTTTCTTGCAATTTTATTAATTTGCACAAGGAATTAATTTTCTATCACTCGCCTGTCGTTTTTGAGTGTTATCTAAAGCAGTACTAAAATATTATATTCAATTGAATCGTGCATTACAAATATATATAGTATTTCCGTTCATACGTAACGAACTTTCACGAAAACGCGTGTCACATGTTCGCGTCCAATTTCGATCAAAATAATGAATTCCGCTCGCTATACTCTCGTTCATAAAATAATTTCATTCATTTGCAAGCATTGATAATTGAATTCTCTGAGGCCATATTGGCAATATCAGTACGAAATCGAATTGTCTAATCTGACGATGTATGTATTTAACAGGATATTGGCGCAACGCGTGGGGAGTCTGTTGTGGTCCTTTTTAATTAACTTTGTGCGTTAGTCTCTGCGAATGACCGTTCATTTCCATAATTTGTGGACCCGAATACGATATTACGCGTAATTAGAACGCCGTAGTTGGTGGTAGGAATTTACTTTAGGTGATAGATTTAATATTCGGTAATTATGTGTCCTTCATATTATGGATTGTTACTTTATTATTGTTGCATACCAAAGATAGGTATGACATAAATTACGTATTATAAATGGAGTGTTCCACGTAGTTAAAATACAATCTTAACAAAAACTTCACTTGTATTTGAAATATTTATGTAGTTCTTTAGTGCACATAATTTTCCGGGCTTATATTAAGATTACTGTGTCTTACTATGTACCTAGAAACGTGACTATGTAATACTGTAACATTATAGTTGCATTGCTACCGCGGCTAAGGTTGCTGGATTACCCGTCTCGAGTTTCCATTTTCAACTTACATACTTGAAGAAGCTGTGTTAACATGTAGCCCCTGTATCAATACATATAGGAATATTGATATTGAACCCAATGTAGTGGAAAATTGCTTGGATGATACGAAGATATCTCGGGTTAAACGACTTAGTATAACTGACCGACTTCTAGCCTATTCCTATCCCAAATTCAATTTCGAATTTCATTAAATTGAACCAACTTGGGATATATATTTAAGTTAAAGATAACACAAATCTTGCCTAAATTCACTTGAGAGTTTCAGACTGACGCATACCATATAAATAAACGAATTCACATGATCGCTCGTTATCATTAACTTTTTGCGTAAATTATAGGACTAGAATAAGGCCATTTTTTTCTCGAACTCATGAGACGCCATTCGTGTTTGGTTAGTTAGTAGAATTACGAATATTTCTTAAACCTTAGTTGCTTTCTTCGGTCTCCCTGTCACATTTGTTTAAACACTACATGCCCTACATTTCAGAAACGACGAATCACAAAGCAATCCCGTATCGCTTACCACTACAAAAACATTCGACTGTCCCCATTCAAGTTTTATTGGTAGCTCGTGCCACCTGCGTCTGCGAATAGAGTGTTATCTCATTTACAAGTTCCATTTGTATGCAAGGCCTAGGGCTCCCCTGCCGCCTCGGCCCCCGTCGTTTGCAGGTACGGGAAACAGAATAAAAGTAGGACTCGAGTTTCATACGTATCACGGGAAACTCTACTCTCTTTACTAATAGCGATATGAATGCCACGCAGTCTAATACTTATTTTGTTTCTTCGTCGTTTTTCATTATATAGTCAACTTCAAAGATTTAATTAGTATTTTATGCAACAGTTGTATAAGTGGGTTCAAAAAATGCGAATTGCGTGAGTTGCGATACGAGCCGCGAATGCGGCGAGTATCGCAAATAGAGACGCAATGAGCGTTTTTTGACTTAATTATACAACGTTGCATACAATACTTTTTCTACGATTAGGTTTTAAATTATAAAATACAAAATTAATCATAACCTGGAAGCAATAACGTAAAGTGATGATAACGACACTAGTGCTGTTATGGGGAATAGAGTATAGACTTCTCTGAACTCATATTATGTATGTTCTTATATAAGTGTTCGTGACCAAGTAAAAGACAGATAACATTACAGGAGTAGAAAAAAATTATAAAATACAAAATTAATCATAACTTGGAAACAACGCAAATATGACGTTTGACTGACAGTATGTGTCTATGGTAAACTTTTTTTTTTAATTTAAAATATACTTAAATTAAAAATACTTTTTTATGTTGGCATCAATGAATTTAGTTCGGAAAATTTGTTTTTTTTAAAAACCGTAGGAATTTAATTGTTTGTTAAGTTGGTAGTTGTGCATTTTTACCGTAAAGTTAAAATTGAGCGCTTAATCCTTCACCTAAGTTTAACCTAGATTTAGAAGTCTGTGGCTGCTAGCAATAACGTAAAGTGACTATAACGACACTAGTGCTGTTATGGGGATTAGAGTATAGACTTCTCTGAACTCATATTATGTATGTTCTTATATTAGTGTTCGTGACCAAGTAAAAGACAGATGTACAGGAGTAGAAAAAATTATAAAATACAAAATTAATCATAACTTGGAAACAAGGCAAATATGACGTTTGACTGACAGTATGTGTCTATGGTAAACTTTTTTTTAAATTTAAAATATACTTAAATTAAAAATACTTTTTTATGTTGGCATCAATGAATTTAGTTCGGAAAGTTTTGTTTTTTTTTAAAAACCGTAGGAATTTAATTGTTTGTTAAGTTGGTAGTTGTGCATTTTTACCGTAAAGTTGAAATTGAGCGCTTAATCCTTGACCTAAGTTTAAACTAGATTTAGAAGTCTGTGGCTGCTAGCAATAACGTAAAGTGATGATAACGACACTAGTGCTGTTATGGGCAATACAGTATAGACTTCTCTGAACTAATATTATGTATGTTCTTATATCAGTGTTCGTGACCAAGTAAAAGACAGATTACAGTACAGGAGTAGAAAAATACTTTTAAATATAGGTGTACATGTTGATCGTATGTAATATGTCTATTTATTTTGATTTACAGGTAAAATATTTGACGGGCTAAAACGCTAAAAAACGATTTTTTTCCCCGGAGCAGTATACCTTATATTTATGAGCACTTTGTTGACTCAAAATGTGATTACTGCGATGTTGTGAACTATTTCACAAAGTACACTAAATTCTGGAAAGCAATAATCGATATACTTGAACTTATTTGCATTAACCAAGATTAACAGATAAAATAATTTTTGTAAAATTTCCCCGCAAATTAAACGAAATGTTTTCCCTTGTGGCATTCGCTTTTCCTTTCCTACTTGAAATTGCTTTCCTTTTACTTGGAATTCTATAGAAGCCGGAGTCGAGCATCAAAGCATTGCGAGTCGAAACAACAAACTTGGTTAGAGCCAGGTAACCTGAGGTCCCTAGGAAATCCAACGTAATTTAATGGTTTACCCGGCTTCAATAAACGCCGTTTTCTCTGCGGTCAATAGTACCATTCTCTCAATAGCGACCGTGACGGAGAATACGTAATGTGGAACCGCAGGTAGGGCTGGTGCTGACGTACTGAACCATACTGTGACCTAGCTACACGAAAGGTAAATATAATTTCATCTACAAGCGCTTGTTAAATAACAGGCGCTAAATAAGAGTCAGCTGAAAAACAATCACTTAATGTCATATGAAATATTTCATATTACATTAAGTCATTGTTTTTCAGCTGACTCTTCTTATTTGTAACTTTCAGACATGATAATTAATCTTTCCAAAAGTCTTAACCGTAGAAATTAATGGATACATCTTACAGCGCTAGCAGCGCCAGACCTGTAATAGAACCCTTGAGGCATCTATCAAGAATAAATATTTGACTACACCACGAGAAACTCCTTAACTTGGTGAAGTGTAACTACTAACCTAACGTAACTATAGCTTGGCAAATTCGTTGGTGACACTCACATGTGTGCTTTTTGTTATTTGCAGCCGTAATACTTACACAAGCTACCACCAACACGAACGGCGACCTCTGCAGGCAGCCTCCGTCGGTCGCCGTTCATGTTGGCGGTAACTTGTGTAATTAGTATCACACTATATCCCCGAGTATCACACTGAGCGGTATGTTTCACCTTAGTTGGCAACCCTAGCTACAGGACTCAACAATTACCCTGCCATTCCCCGAGGTTTAAAGCTCGCATATTGAAAGAACTGCTCCATTAATACAAACAGACGTTGTTATTGAAATATAAAGCCCCGTTCGTTGTAAAGGTAAGATCTTTTTTATTTTATTTAGGTGCAAGACCTGACTCATAATTTTCGTGTTATCGTTCAAAAACACCATGGCAGTTATTAGCCGATCATAAATTACTCTGTATTAGGATACATACCTGCCTAATATTAGGCAGATCACTTAATTCTAGTGCTCTTAAAGAAAATTGAAGCCAAAGCTGCTCCGGCTTGCCCAAGGATTTTTTCAATGCCACGCCACTGAAACATACATCTCGTCGAAAAGACTAGATTGTTTTTAGTACCGGTTTTTTATATTTCTGTCTGCAAATAATTTTCTTTTGCACGAATTATCGGACGTGCTTAATGCCAAAGAAAAGAATTCTTTATTTAATTTTTTCCCTTTGCACAAAACTCGACAGTCGCTTTACAGCAAAAAGATCCTTTGATATTTTTCCTTTTTTAACTTAACAGCCCTCTGTTTCAGGGTTCCTCATTGAACGCTACGTACTTAACTTTTCAACAAAATTAAGTAATATTAGAGGATGCCCGCAACTTCATTCCCGGAGGTGAAATTACTTAAATGTAATTTTTTTTGTTTCGCCGTAGTTGGGTAAAAGGTGCTTTATATTTATGATAACGGGCCTGTAAGTACAAACGCTCATGGCGTCTCTATTTGCGATACTCGCCGCCGCGGCGGCTCGTATCGCAACACACGCCATTCGCATTTTTTGACCGTAGGGTCAAGCGCAGGGATAAGTAGTTGTATAACTGTTGCATAAAATACTATTATGCAACTGATACATAAAGAGAGGTCTTAAAACACGAGTGTGGTTTTATGAAACGAGCTGAAGACGACCTTCATAATAAGATCACTCGAGTGTTTTAAGGCTTAAATATGTTCATAATACATTGCTTTATCATTCAAAAACCGCGAAATAAAAATGTCAAATGGCGGTAAATGAAAACTTTTTTCACGCATGTCACGGAACCGTTTTTTTTAAGTTCAGAGACAAACTAGAGTCTGCTTCAACTATCAATATCGTTCGATATCGTACAACGTGTCAGATTTGTCAAACTTGTTTGCAATTGACATTTCATTTCGAATAAATGTCATTTCGACTGATATTTGAATTTAGGTCAAAACAACATCGAATTCGATGTTATTATGAAGCAATAATAACACTATTTCACAGATAAGAAATTTGTTCTAACAAAACAGTTTTATGTCGGTTGTAATTTGTGGTTTTTGAACGCATTATAAATTATGTGATAATGTGTATATAGATAAACATTTTTAAGGCCAGCGAAAGTAAGTATTGTTGTCATTTCGATGTTCGTTCGTTTTTCCCAGTGCCAGAAGTTAACAGCCTCAGGTCTCTCGTTAACGATATTTTTGAACTTTGTTTTAGAATGTTGATCCAATATCGTAGAAGTATTTAATTGCACGAAATTATTTCTCTGTCATGCATGAACATGAACAGAACCGAAAATGGATCTCTTATTATCGGTCGTCATTGTCATTCAATGATTTACGGTTAATTTAAATGTACATGGTTATTTCAAATTCTGATTAAAAAGCTTCTCGCACTAGCAAGCTATTAAAATTAATCTGGTGCATTAATGACAAAGAAACGCAATCACATAACTGCTGGTTAAACTCATCGTTATTAGTCCTGATCTAATACGGCGTCCCAGCACAAATTTTCCATTCGCACTTCGCCTGACGCTATTTTCCCCGGTAAAAACTTGTTAGGCGCCCACGACTCCTTAATTAAACATCTAGTGGCCATAATTAATAACGTCGACTTGTGAACACTCGGAACACTCGCGGTGGTTTCTTTGTTCAAACACTTGGAGGAAATCACAAGCGCTTGACACCCTGAATGAACGCCGGAGGAGATTTGTTTTAAAGGTTATTTGTTTTACCTGTAATTAAGGCCTTTTATAATAAATTTTGGTGACGTTAAGGGGATTGTGTATAGGGTGAGTGAGACAAAAACCAGTGAAATAAATGAGCAGATACGGAATTATAATGTAATCGTTGTTTTCTTTTAGTCACTTATTCATGATAATTTTACAATGACAGGGAGAAAGCTGTCGGAAAAAAATCGCTCTTTAGCGGTAAGACCGTCGATGTTTATCGTTTTCATAATCCTACACTTGGGAAAAAAGTATAAACATGAACACAAGACCACTATACTTATTAATAAATGAGTTACCTAATTGCGCAATTTATCTTAAGGTCGGACGAAAATTAGGAAAATGAAAATGTGTTCTGTACGCTAATGTCCGCAGTAATTACGCGGGATCGATGGGCGGGCGCAGATCAATCATGCGTGGTCGGTCCATGTTCGCCGCACGCCCCGTCGCCCGCCTGGCAACTATACCACACTCTTTAATCTAATGGTAGTCAACTGATCATAATGCCTCTAAGGTATGCATAAGCTAATTGAATTAATGGAATATAGGAATGCAGCTAAACTACTCCCTATACTACATTATCAGAAATTGGGTAACAATAAAAAGAAAAAGACGCCCGCTATAATCAGTTGTCTACTGAGTGGGTGGCTGATAGGCGAGAATTGTATACTAAACCATCTTTAAAAATCAAGCTACAAGTTAAACACAGACTTCGAATTCCCGAATAGATTCACGTTTATGTTTAAATCACGCTCAGTTCGATCATCGACGCTTGACTTTTTTTTATTCATATACTAGTGCCTTAAATTACTATAGGCGTCGAAATCGGTTTATCTACCTATCTACTGTAAAGATTTTTGTGGTTCGTACGCATGCACGAAAACGCTAGCGCGAACGCAAAGAAAGCTCCTGAAGTGGCCTAAATTCTTTTTGATGCCTAATAAAACGTCCCTTTTACATTTTAACGCATAATTTCTTACCCGTTAGTATAATATCCAAAAAACATAATATTTTGTAATTCAGAATAGCAATACACTCACCCTGAATTATAAGTTTTGTCGAAATATGTGGGCTAAGAATATGAAAACACGGACAAGAGCGATTCGGACTTGCCCACCGAGGGTTCCGTTCAAATACTAAAATTTAAAAATATACCCTATTGTGGTTTCCTTAAGAGAGTCGAAATGTCCGTTTTATGCGGCAGAAATGGCCATATCTCTTTTTTACGTTAACTGAGAAATTTGTTTTTTTTTACAGCTTCAAGGGACTACGAGTATAGATAGACTTGAGTATATGGTTTTAGTATCAACTCGATACCTCCTCCACGCGTTCCCGAGATAAAGAGTCTTGACAAACGGACAACAAAGTGATCTTATAAGGGTTCCGTTTTTTTCTTTTGATCTACGGAACCCTAAAAACATTTATTTGATACCGCAGTGGACGCTAAATAATTGGAGGCAACATGGGCACTGGTAACGCAGCGGTAAGTCGAGTAAGAAATGAGACTTTTTTGTTATAAAAAGTCCGAAATATCGAAATCATTCATAGTAAACATTGAGGGCTGGTTGAGAACTAACGTAAAACTGCGCTAAAAATATTACGACATATCTGCAATTTTGTAAGTGTCCAAACATTTTCATCTTCATTTCAGGCACTAAAAAACGCCCACCTAACGCCCTTATTGTTGCACCAGCGTCAAAAATTATGACATTAAAATCTATATAAATGCAAACAACATGTTTTATTATTCTTGAATTGTGTATTTAAGTTATTGATCAATAAGGTGTCATTGTCTACCCTGTAAACAACGCAGTGATTCACTTATTATTCAAACTGCAAACTGGGATGCAATTATTGCGTGCGTTAAATTCTACGAGTACAACGAAATGTAAAAAAACTACCTTCATAGTGCAGAATCATCAACACCCCTGTGCTAGTTTGCGCAGCAACACAAACACGGGACGGTGGAGGATTTCATAAATATCGGGAAAATGGAGCAGCGCAACGTTTGCTTAGGGCAATGTTGCAATATAGTGTTACACTGTCGATGTGATTTTAGCGAAATAAAAACATGATAGACAAGTCGAACACGTTATCAATGGGGATGTTGACTAATGTTGAATTTTACAAAATAATATAGTCACTTGGATTGGAAAATACTAAATTATCATGATACAAAAGAAATAAACATAAAATGTATAAAAAATATAAAGTTATGAGACCACAAAGTTTTAAAAAATTTCGATATTTTTTATCGTCTTAAAGAAAAATTAAAGTTAATTTCGGAATGTTTAAATAACACTGAAAAACTTAATGTAAGACAACTATGTGCTTATACGCACTTTTTCTTGCTCAAAATGGCAAAATGCAATTTTTTTTCAAACAGACTTAGTACAGCGACGGAACGGATGACGTCATAAATTCCTACCGTTTTGTATAGATCGTTTTCAATGCTCAGTGCAATCTGCTACTTTTGATTACAATTTGTGTCTGTTATACTTATACAAATGTATTAGGTATCATATAGATATTTGTTCCTCACAAATAGTAGAATCGATTTACGACAGAAAAAAAAATCGAGCAACAGGCGAATTAAGATGCATTGCGACTGTCTTTCAGATTTTGGCAAGAAAACAATAATTTATGCCACACCTGGCCATAAAGTGGCTTTTTCCGCACGCTGCGCGTAAGGAAAAAGCCGCTTTCTGGCCGCTTTCTGGCTTTGCTGGATCTGCGATCTTGAGCTTTCTTTGTATTACCACCCTAGTTGTGTAATGTACTATAATCAGTGAAGCTACAAATACATCAACTCGGTTTTTAGCACTCATGCTATAAATTACATTGCAACATTCCACGTAAGGAAATTTATTCTGCAAAAACCGGAATAAACCCATTTCGTTATAAGAAAGTTATCGAACAATAGCAAAGAGCGTAACTGCCTTTACACTCAGCATGGTTTATTCATAGGCGTCATTATTACTCGACTGTTACCGATATCTTTTATTGAACACATTATCGATTCGACTCGAACATATTACCGAGCCAGTTCACGCGATAGGTATCGGATACAGCGAGTCGATTTACAAAAGCTGATAAATTATTGAGTCGCGTTTGCCTTAAGCATTTCGGATCTTGTGGTTTGGGACGAACTTATTTACGACGTCTCGGTGATTCAGTCTGATGGGTGATAAGGACAAGGTCGCGGTCTAGAGCTATTCTTCAGAAATATGTCTGCGGTCACCTCATTCATCTGGCTCTTTTTCATACTAAATGTATAGAGACAGATGAATGAGTCGCAGACATATTTCTGAAGAATACTTAGCCCACTAACCGGTAAATATATTATGAGACTTAAAAATTGGTAGGTGAAGTTTTTAGAAATTAAATTTATACTTTCTTGGAAGTTGTCGAATCGATTAATTCCAGCTCTGCTTATTATGGGCAGGTATTATTTTTATAGCTAGATATTAGTTTTTATATCAGTTTAGTAGACTTATGATTAGTTCTTACAATATAGTAGTGGCATTAAAAGTTAATCCAATCCACACATGGGTTTATTTTGTCCAAGTAAATTTATTTTTAGAAAATATGAAAAACCGAGACTGAAACGTTCGTTACTGAAAGCAGAGAAGGGTCTAAATTTCGGTTCAGTGTTTTCTGAAGCCGGTGTGAAAATCAACGACATTGTTTGCGAGACCGCGACTGTAAGGCACCGGCTCCGGGATAAGCCCTATTTTAAAACCCTACAAGCCCCCACCTAATGGACGGATCAGCCATCGCCCAAGAAAAACTTTCCACGCGCTAGCCCACTCGCGAACCCAAATGTCATTTTGAACCGTATTCCAACATCAGTAGAGACTTGGCAGATTTAACTTTAAAATGAATGAAACTTCAACTCAATGCCTCAGTTTGATTTCATTGTAAGAAAGCTATTCGACTTTGAGCTGAGTTGAATTTAAAATGCTTTTGCGTTCCTGTAGTCAACGTAAGGGATATAAATTCTACACTCGAACGTGTATTCATTCTGCTTTTAGCCTTTATAAGAGAGAAGAATTCTAAGCGTATTTCCTTATTTATCCAAAATTCAGTTGTTTAAGATACGTCAAGGGTCATACATAAAGTATGAGAAATCAGTTTATAGGGTCCTGCACTATATAGCTGTTGCGGTTCGCGGAAGGGTGGAATTGGCGGGATTAGGATTCCCGGTCACATTTGCGATATAAATTGCGCATTGGGGATGCTGTAAAGATGATATTAGATGCTATGCGGGCAGAAGCATGTGTTATCAACGCAGTAATCCTCGTATTCCGCAACTGCAATGATAAGCAATGCACAATGGGCGTTATACATGCCACTAATGCGATATACAGACATACACTTGTAGGGCTTCTATTTTAGGTAGCTAATTATGGTATATCTCACCAATATTGTAGAATAAACTTTGAAATGCTTGAAAGTTCATAATCAGCGTTTAAACAAGTAGGTAGCATTTTTAGGGTTCTGTACCAAAATGGTAAAAAGGAACCCTTATGGCGCTACTCTGTCTGTCTATCCGTCTGTCACAGCCAGATATCTCAGCAACTACTACAGCTACCGATTTGAAATTTGGAATAGTTTTAAAAGTCACTACCCCGAGCCTACTAGATATAAATAAAATCTTATACCTTTTTTACTTTTTTTTAAAGGGAGCCGAAATGGGAGGTCGGAAATTTTAAGTTATACTATTGTATGAAGTGGTGTACCAAACGAAACGGCTTAATTTGAAGATTCTAAAACCCTTTTTATTTTTTTCTTAATCTTGTATTTTTTATTTAGGACGAAAAGTTTTCTAAAATATACTATTCTGTTCAGTAACTTCGAAGATAATAGGGGGGGCGGGGCTATTATCTTCGAAGTTACTGAATAGAAAAATCTGTCATAATTACCAATTATTAATATCATCCTAAATATTGCAGGAAAAATATAACGATTTTCCTAACTTGCACCGGTTTTTAGAAATTTGCAAAAATCGTAAGACATACTTATTGGCTCCTACTAAACTGCCATACAGTTTTTCTTGAGCTATTCACGTATCTACTTAAGAGTTTGTACAGAACCCTCGTTGCGCGAGTCGGACTCGCACTTGACCGGTTTTTTCACCGTCGCCTTCCTTTTCGGTGTGACCCGAGGAGCTTTTAGAGTCGCTATTTTCGACCGACTAACATCCAGGCACTATTATGACCAAAATGCATAGGCGTGTTTTGAGTGCACTAGCACCATTAAACTCTTTATCCACGTTTACGATCAGACACGATTGGAGTCAAAGGCAATTTCATGGATTAGATACAAAATATAAAAACCAGGAATATGATACATTATTTAGGTATTTATAAATCTGTTACAACACAACATGTCACGTTGTCTGCGTCCCGGCGGACAATTTAAACGTTGTACATCAAATTGTGCATCCCCAGCCACGGGGGACCGCGAATTTGTCAGGGCGACAGCGCGTACATCACCGAAATTGATCGAAACCTCAGACGGAATCCGCGGACCAGTTTTTGTGTCATCGTTACTAAGATCAATGGACCGGTTATATCATAATATTACATTTTTTCTAAACATTGCAGGAAATCTACCTAGGTCATTCACACTCAAAGCGCATTCTTCACCACTCAGCCGGACTCAGCAGGCGAAACAACACGCGTGGATTTGCAAAGCACATGCAGCACCTGTCCTATCGACGCTATAATCATGTAATTGGGTTATTCTCAGTTAAGAAGTAATTTTGATGTCTTCGATGAAAAATCATGTTTCTTTCGGATTTTTTTTCGAAATAACGTTGTTACCTTTTAACACTCACATCTTCTTTATGACCAGTCAAATTCATTATCTTAATTTACTTAGTTTAGTCACAATTGTACTTTAAAGACCCAAAATGTCTCTCCCCTGGCTTGTCCCTGAACCGATTCTCATCATGTATCAGTAATTTTGAATACATAGAAATCAAATAAAATATTTTAGCCATTCATTAGCAAGAAATAGGATAAATAAATCATTCTAACTTAAGAATTAAAACTACATAATTTATTTTTTTCATGAAAAAAAATTACGTCCAAATTTGTCCCACGTATTTCGTGTCTCTCCCCTGGCTTTTAGTATTTCATCAAAAACGAAGTTAGATTTATTTTAATGCGAAAAGTTATGACCTTGAATACAATCTATCGGATTTTGTGTTAACAGCCAGCTTCGCTTAAGCTAGCCACGTAGTTATTTTATCAGTTATTGCGTAACTTCACTTTGTCAAAATAGTTGTGGTCAAGAGAATGTGTCTCTCCCCTGGTTAGCTTTATTTTGTGATTATTCATCAAAGTACTTTAATTTAATGTGTGTATTTACGGGTATTTATGGATATATTATGATATTTTTTGGTTAATGTCGTGCAATGAATACTATTGGAATTATTTATGTTTATTTAACCAAAAACTCTCTCCCCTGGTGTCTCTCCCCTGGTCAAATATAGCTAGATCAAACAAGATCAGGCCTGATATATCCGTATACGGCTTGATATGACTAATTTTCATATCAAGTTATATTATATCATATCATGGCATATCAATAACATCAAAAAATATATATGATTATATCAGACCAGATATGGCCATATCAGGATACATCAGGCCTTATGAGATCATTTTTTTCGGAATTGAATGATGAAATTATAATTTTATAAGTATTTCGAATTGATAAATAATAATTTGTTGTTAATTTTTATTTTTAAGGACCAAAAAGTATATTTTTATATACATTTAGTCTCTCCCCTGGAATGAGTCTCTCCCCTGGACTCTTATAAACACGATAAAATTAATAAATTGACTGGCTAGCTTACAGGTGCACAAATGAGTTGTTTTATTAAAAATATTATAAAATTTAATTGAAATATTATAATTTATGTCGCGTCGTTTTTCAGAACAAATGAGACCTCTTAACTGAGAATGACCCAATTATTAATTCCACCAAAAAAACATGTAAAACAGATAACCAAGACTCGCAAACTCATAATGCACTGTGAAAAAAGTTATCAGATCTTTTTTAAAGCCAAGCCCCTCCCATGACCGAGAAGCATGACTTGGCATAGATCAATTTGTACAAATTGAACAACTTCATCATAGCCACGCGAAACTATAGAACACTCATAGGTAAATCTATATATCTATCAGCCACGGACATCCACTGCTGAACATAGGCCTCCCCCATAGATCGCCACAACGTACGGTTCTGAGCAGACCATCAGCATCCACCGGCTCATAGGTAAAAACTCGCTACGAGTAAATAATAATAATATTTTTGCCACACCTGGCCATAAAGTGGCTTTTTCCGCACGCTGCGCGTACGGAAAAAGCCGCTTTCTGGCAAAGTGTAGACATAAAATTATGTACCTACACAACACGGGAGGTAATAAACAAAGCCCTCGATCGCGTTTCTTTATATTACTACCCTAGTTGTGTAATGTACTATAATTTGTAATCCTACCAGAAGAGATATTTATTAGTTGATGTCTTAATAAGATAGCAACGAGTATTTAAAATGCAAATTGTACCGTGAGCAAATTATCCCTTACTTAACGCATTTTTTGTTTTAAACCAATCGCGCTTTGTGTAAATAAAACGTGTGAACGTGTTAACAATGGACATGGTTCGATGGTAAAATTACCAAAGCATAAAATTAATATCATTTTCTTGAAGTCAAACGGTCAATGTCGTTCGTGTCTACAGTAATAGGCAGACGCCTAAACAAAAAACGTTTAAGCACCAGGTACTTAATAAAATACTAAGAGCCCGCGCAGACAGAGCGCTGTCAGGAGATCCGAATTCCGCGTTCAGAGATTTTTCGAATGTAATACTGAGTCCCTTAGGAAAATGTAGACAGCGGGCGGTCAGACCGCGGCAGTCAAAGCGGAACGCCGCGTTCTAGACTTCTTTTGCCGCCGAGCCAGAGAACACCGCGTTCACCACGATGTCTGAAGTTGCAAATATAGAAAAACTGATTGAATTGGTTAGAGAAAGGATATTAATTTATGATTTAAATCAAGTACACTACAAAAATCTAAGTAATTCATGAAAAATACTACCTTGTTTTTGTCGTGTTGTGTTAATTGGGTGCACCCAATATTTTCTCCTTTTTTAGAAGTTTCTAGACTCTACAAAAGTAATGCTTTTTCTTCGGAAGATGAACTTTCTAGCGACATGTTGCACGTAAAAAGACATGGACAATAAAGAACGCAAGAATTAGAACGCCTCTTGTGTGCGTTGGAACTCTCGAGCGGTCAAAACGCAGAACTCTGAACGCAAAACTCGGAACGCCAGACCTCGTTCTGTCTGCGTGTACCCTAAACAGTAAACCACTTACACTCTAAATCTATGCGAATAGAAGTAAATAATTTGAAATGAACTCGTGATGTTGAGCAATAAAGTTAAGCATAAACATGGTTTAAGCAGTAGGTAATATGGAAATCCCTTTGAGAAAACGTTTGGCAAACGGTAGAAACCTGTATTTATCTAGGTTGAATATATGTAGGTAAAAATGAATGACTTGCCTAATCATAACTAATCACTTTTTTATTTTATCTATCAGGGCACTCGCAACATATAGGCAACATCTCTGATGTTGGCAATCCATGGGCGACAGTGACTGCTTTCCATCAGTTGGCATGTCTGCTCGTTTGCCACTTATTACATAAAAAAATGGTTTATTTAACGGTAGTGAATTGCAGTCTTACAGTTGTATTTATTTATATTCCCTTAATACCTACTTTAGGTCAATTTCTTATTCAATAAGCAAGTTCCGCTAGTCTTCGAATTTCCCCTGGGAATGTTACCCGACCACGCCGACGAGGGTTATTTTCCGGTAACTGTTTGAAAAGTGACACTCCCTTTGAACGTATTATTTTAAAGGAAAAATACTTTCCTTTGGGATACTCAAAACGTGCTGACGCCGAATAACCAAGCGTATTTCTAAGTAATTTTACTTATTTTGCTTTTCATCAACATTGTCTAACAAGCTCATGTTCTATTTATTCATTCTTCAAGAGTTTGTGGCGTGAAATCCCGCTTTGTCATTTTCAATTTTCCTCCGCAGTGATACTTGGCTATCTTCCTTGTAACATTAACTATGTACGTGTTTATTCATTTCCTTGTTTATTTTGTCATGAAACGCATTTCTGCCCTGGAGAATAATCTTTAATGTTTCACTAATGGATTTCGGGGGTAATTAAGATAGTTAAATGAACAATGTAAGTAGGTACAAAAAGCACAATGCTTAAAAACGTCGCCAGAAGTGCAACTCGGATTTGCGCATCAGGGTTTCTGTACCAACATTATACTTTTTTTTCTCGAGATCAAAATATATTCGATCGTTGACGTTTTTAGGGTTCCGTACCAAAATGGTAAAAGCGAACCCTTGGATTGCGACTCTGCCTGTCTGTCCGTCTGTCACAGCCAGATATTTCAGAAACTACTGCTGCTATCGGTTTGAAATTTGGAAGCAATAAAAATCGCTAACCAAACCCAAGTGGATAAAGAAAAAATCATGTACATTTTTTATTTTTTAAATTCACGAATATCGTAACACAAACTTATTTACTGTTTATTTACTATAAACTAACCGCGACCTAGGTCGATGTATGGGGCCCAACAGGTTTTCCAACGGCAAACTTAAGTTTATCCCTCAATACAGTTTATCAAGAACTATTTATATATTTACCTATAAGTTTTTATGGAACCCCCGGTGCGCGAGTCCAACTCGTACTTGACCGGTTTTTCTGTAATGGTACACACATCGCGATAACGAACGCTGCGTTGAGCTGTACCTACCACCTTACTTTTTCCAGATGGTCACTCCGTAGTATAACAATTTCGTCGGGTAATAGTCCTGACCACACTAAATATAACCTGTTATGTCTACCTACTGAGTGATAAATAGTATAATTTGCTAGTTACGAGATAGTCTTTATTATCTCGTAACTAACTAGCAAATAAATGAAAGTTTAAACAACACTGACGATAAACGTAGGTTGGAGTGAAAAATATTGTCTTAGCTTTATTTAATAATTGTCACATGACCTTGTGAGTTATCACCTCAATTTCACCAAATTACCTGCGTAAAGCCCTCAACTTCACATTTTCCCTATCGCCCAAACATCACATCTGTTCTAAATTTCCCAGGACCGGGTCGCAAAACGAAACTTAGTTTCCTTACACCCGCCGAGCGTTTAATATAAGACGGTGTACGCAAGAGATTAAAACAAGCGTGTAGCAGGTGGTATATGGTACGACAGCCAACAACCAACGTGTTTAAGAACCATACACTGCTGTGATAAGACATATTTCAGCGGTGACGGAAAAGCAAATAGTTTGTAACATTCATTTTCATTGTAACTATTTGTCTTTGAACGCGGCACAGGTCTTGTTATTGTTATTATACAAGAGTAATTTCATCAAGAATTTATTAAACTGAGTCCTTGAATATATTGCTTTTTATTATTAGTTCATTGACTTCTCGTTCTAATTAAAACATTGTGGAACACGTGATTTGCTTTAGCGTAAATTATTATATTACTAGCATTTCGCGGCCTCGCCTGCGTTATTTCTCGTTATTGGGTCATTATTTGAGCGTTTCACCCGCATCACTTTCGTGGACACATTTTTATCGAAGTTCCCTTAGATTTTAGTCTCATATCGAGCTATTGGCCTAGTTTCAGTAGTTCGATGATATTAGTTCGAATATATATGAACCGGACTAAAATCACCGTTACATATCTGGGAGTACTAACAAATACCTTGAAATTGCATTAAAATCTGCAGGAATCTTGACAAAAATGTGTCTACGAAAGTGACGCTCAAATAATGTCCCTATTATACCAAGGGAACTCTATATCGGATATAAATTATCCTGCTGCAATCCTGTGCATGCCAAATTTCATCTCAACCATTCACTTGTTACAATACAATAATTTTCTATATTAATTAATATATATTACACATATTAATGTTTGTATATTTTAATTTTTTTAATTTAAGCTTAGCTCAAGTTTGAAATGAAACGAGGGACTTTCCTGAAAATATAATGTCATAATATTGATTTAGAATCGACCTACAGTAATAATAAAGACAAACAGAACTAACAAAATAATGTTTTTTTAACATTTGTAAATCCCTACTGCTTCTAAGCTATTGTTTACATTTATAATGTCCGATTTGCAAGTTGGAACCTCTTTGATTGGTACCTAACGATAATCTCCGTGGTTAACAATGAAAAAAGGTATTAACCGTTTCTTGTGGGCCGTTTCTTATTGTCTATGTCATCTCTCAATCGTAGAATTCGCCAAATCATGATATTCCAATAAACGCCGCCATTTCATGATTTGGCTAGCTAGCATCCGCCATATCGTTCAAAGCTCATCGTTTGATGATTTGCCTAGGCAAATCGTTGCCTAAACGTTGCTAACAACGTTTAGGCAAATCAATTAATGATGTTACCGCGATAATTAGTAACTTGTGTACACCTTGTTTATCAACAAAATATTAACCTCTAAAATACGACCAGAATCTATGGTTTCGCCTGCGTGATTTAGTGACGCAGCACCCTGCGCTGTAGATAATCCTAGCCTAGGCATATCATGAAATGACACCATATCATGTTATTCCTAGGCATGGCCAAAAATGCTACTACTTTACGATCTGCCCGGTATGTAGCTAGGTAAATCGACTTTGCTCTCATCGATCTGCCGTACCTATTTATTATTAGGCACATCGTGATATGCCTGGCCAAATCTTAGCGTATCATGAAATGGCGGCATTTCATGATATGCCTAGGAATTTCATAATTGGCGAATTCTACGATCGGGCGATGACATCTATAGATAGGGTTGTATCGTTGTATCACGCGGTTTTTTATATGACAGTTTAGCAAAATATAACTTGATAACGGTGACAGATACTAATGTATGTATGTAAATACTTTATTGCACACATAAAATTATACAAAAATAGTACGAATATCAATGGTTATGTACAATGGCGAACTTATCCCTGTACAGTAAACGGCCATAAAGAATGCACATCGGCAATAATCGCATTTCCGAATACAAACGAATGCTAATTTCCATGAACCTACATCAATTATTAGATTAATCGTTCATCAGAATTTGAATTTAGAACAAAGTACTTTATTGTGGTTTTGTTTTGATTTCACGTGGAATACGTAATTATATTTAATTATTGCTTGTTGGGGAAAAATAATATATGTACATACATATAAAAGGGGTTGACTGAGCATTAGCAACTGATGTTATACTACTAGCATATTTAAATTTGGGTTTAAAGATCGACAAAAAGTGTAATATTGCGGACAAGTTGCTAGGCCATCGCCCACAACACGGTTTAACCCTGTACCCTTAGTCGACTTATGCGACACCCCCGGGAAGAAAAGGTTGGTGTTATTCTAATCCGACACCACACGGGAAAAATAATTGTAGATAATTTCGCGTGACTGGCAAAGTAACGGCTTACCTTTTTTTTCCTATAGATGCCATAGTACAAATTAAATTTTGTAAAAGTTTTAGCAACTCTATATTATATATTGACTTGGATATGCGACTGCACTCTCTCGCATTTGAACCACGACTGACAAAACAAACGTCATGGTGTGTGCGACACAGATATCGCTATACGAAGTCGAAATTAGCCGATTGCCTCTTGCCAAAGATCGATGTGCATTCTTTATGGCCGTTTACTGTAACCTTATAACATACAATGATATTTTATAAGTAGATAGGTTACAAGCACTCCAAAAGTGAAGCACTGAAACCACGATAATTGTATTGGTGCCCTTTTTGTAGTGGGTAGTCACTCGCGGGTCGGTCAACGAAACGCACGACGATGTCAAGGGTGAATATTTACAAGATTCACAAAAAAAATGCCGTCGTGTGTGATCAGAAAGTGCACCAATCATAGCAAAAAGTGCAACAAAGCGCAAGGGATCACATATCACCTGTAAGTACGCTGAAATAATTTAATTTTATCATTTTTATTATTTTATTTTTCAAATACGACGCCATCTTACTACCATAGAGGTCATTTGAATGAAAGAGACAAACTTACGTCTTTGACAATGAGAGTGACAAGGATAACCAACCTTCTGCGTGCTTAATCTGCGAGCGCCGAGCAGGCTCCGAGTCAATCCGAAACTAGCCGAAGGGTTCACTCGGTTACGTTTAAAAATTAATCGCGCAAGTAACAAAAAGCTAGCTGTCTCTTTTTTTTGCATTATTGTAACTATGCCATCTCTTTTATGCAATCTGTTAATATGTGTGAGTATGTACACCGTACAGTGAGGTACCAATGTGTGCTGCTGCTTTCTTGGAACCATATTTCTCAGCTGGCGAGTATGCGTATAACGTATCTTCTTATAAAATATCATTGATAACATATGGTAGAATCTCTTGAGATGGTGATCGAGACTCTTCGCTATAAACCCGTTCGCCGAAACGACTATCGGGACAATGATCGTCGGATCAAAATCCCAAATGGCGGAAATCTCGTGAGCCAAGTCAAGGTACTTGCTGAGTTTGTCCTTCTCGGCCTTCACGAGGTTCTTTTCATGGGGGATGGTGAATCGAAGAGCACTGCCTGGCGCTTGGATCGATCTATTAACACGATATCAGGCTTATTGGCTACAATAGTCCTGTCCGTAATGTTAAATCGATCTCACCATTTTCGAGAACTGGCATCGGCGCGTACTTATAATACGGCACCTCAGACCCCACAAGACCTTATCGAAGAGCAAGTTGCTGGTGGTGAATGGTCCTGGCTACTTGATTATGGCTGTGTACTTACTCGCTGTTAGCTAGATGAGAACATCCAGAGATAATATACCTGATAGACTCTCCGGGACGGCGGCATGCCTAACAGATATGACCGTACCGTCCTTCAGGATATACCTGCGGTAGTTGTTCGTCATCATAACTTTGTCCGCAATTGCAAAGACAAAACCACTGAGATATACTATAGAGAAGAACCAAGAGATCACCGAAGAGTAGCCAGTTCACCAACGTGAGCAGGTCTACATCGGGCCCCGTAAGGGCCGCCCGTGTAGCTCCTTACTCTTCCATATGTTCTTGCGGTCGTCGCTAAGCACCTTAGGTCTGCGCCAGTTCTCGTTTGCCAAGGCGAGAGGGGTGAGGTCTATCGCTACTACATCGCGATGTATCCCACACTCGTTGTTTAGGAAATACTCCGTGAGACTGCACCTCGTGGTTATGGAGGTCCTTCGCGTTTAAAAAGCCACCGCCTCCACACTTACGCAGGATGAACAGTCTCATAACATAACTGACGAGCGTAGGTGAGATTTTTTATTTTATGCATTTATATGAAAATTGATCTGAAACTATCATAAATACTTTCTCTATATTTAATCTAGATGTTAAAAACAACGTTATTGGTAGGTATAGATTAGCAACAATGTATGACTTATTATATATAGTGATGTCTATTCAACTAATTAGATTAAATAAATAAATAAATAAATATTAGGGGACAATCTTACACAAATCGAACTAGTCCCATAGTAAGCTCAATAAGGCTTGTGTTATGGATACTAGACGACAATATATTTAATAGATACATACATACAAATACTTAAATAAATAGGAAACATCCATGACTCGGGAACAAATATTCGTGCTCATCACACAAATAAATGCCCTTACCGGGATTCGAACCCAGGACCTCTTGCTTCATAGGCAGGGTCACTACCAACTAAGCTAAAGCGGTCGTCAAGATTCCGAGGTCACTGTATTCTTTCGCAATAAAAAATAATTCATTTTGACATAAGAAGCTCTGCGTTGAGTTGAGGTAAATTGTCCTAGCGTGCAAAATAACTACAGTGTACAGTGGTTTAGAATTTAGATTAGCTGATCGTATCTATACCTAAGTATTTTTTATTCGCTATCCCTATACCGTTCTACCAATACCGATACCAGTATGCATGCACCAGCAATCCACGTCACTGCGCGGTGGGTACTGATCCAGAACACGCGATACCACCCAGTAGGTATGCAGTCATTATGACACCTAACACCACTCCCATAAAGTCAGTTCTTGCAAATTCCAACGCTACTTACTGAGTTAGGTGCTTTATATGTAAATAGGACAGCGTTTACGGGCTTTCATGATTTGTTGAACTTTTACATTCGATCTTGGCTCACAGTTTCGCACATAGCGAACGTTGGCTAAACACAAAGTACAGGTTGCTCACATTTAAAATCATTTGCACTTTATGAAATGGTATATTTGTGCAGTCGTTACGTATTTATTTATACAGAGTAGTTGCATAAATAAATACAAACCTCAACCTGAAACCTAATTTAAACATGTGAGGTTATATACAACCTCAATGGACTTTTAAAGTTAGTTTTAATGTATATTTTCTTTTCATACTAATATTAGATGCAATAACTATGAATAAAATCGTAGTTAGATATAAAATTGGGCTCACTGCAAATATATAGGTACGTTCACAAAATGAATTATCTTGTAAATTCATTAATAACAGTATGGTAATGTCAGTTTGTAATCCATCAGTTAAGCTAGACTGCGACTGTAAATATACTGGCGTATTGATGATTTGTTGAATGGCTACAACTGAATTACTCGTAGTTGCCAATTCTGAGAAATAGATGAAGTCAAATACGCCGAATAGCTTATATCATTTGTCCATGCTGTAACTGAAAAATACTCCTGTGACATACACGTGTCATGTTCTCAAGCAATAGTTGTATTCGGTACGCAGTCCGGGAGCAGACACACTTGGTTGCTTGCCAAGGTCCGCATCACAATCCCCTATCTATAATATTATTGTATCATTATCCCCTCTATTGTGTTATTATTGTGTTACGTGGAACAATTAATCGTTACGCCGTGCTAAATCTGGATCATTAACGTGGCATCAGGAATATTAACGAGGGACGACTGATTTGATCAAGAGAACAGATCAAAAATTCATACTTGCTAGCTAGCGAGGCGTTTATTTACCATAAACCTACTTCCAAATCTGGGATTGATACTTTAAATTTGTATTACTATAATGACTACAAAGGAACTACACTCGTGGGCATTGGTAACAACAGTCCGGGTCATTACAGCCTCGACTGTAATGACCAACATACTCCACTCGTATCCTACGACGTTTTTCAATACACTTGCGAATAAAAAAATAATACTTATATAATTAAAAAAAAAAATGTATTTATTTTGTGGGTTATTACACTTAATACATAAATCTAACACTACCCCTAAGCATGGTGTAATGCAGAGCGCGCGCCATGTAGGTACCGTACGTGACCTTGGCGCTGACTGGCGCGGGAATAATGACCGCCGGCCAAGCCCCACGGCGTGCTCTCATTAGTAAATTTGCAGTAATTACAACACTAGTGCGGTAATGTAAAGTAAAAAGCACTTGTGTGTAATAAATAAGCTACGTTCCGCGCGTAAGAACCATGAAATAAGAGCCACTTTATAAGCAAGTGTGTTGAAAATATTACTTGTTAAATGGGTACATATTTCTGTAAGCCGAATGTAGAAATCGAAAGCAACAAGTAGGTAAATAAACAATGAATGCAGCTGTTGTCGTTAACAGAATATCACAAATATTTTTCAGCAAACAGAAAAAAATGCAAATAAAATTCCTCTCACGACCAACTGTCACTTATCCCATTATATCTTTTTCCATCGATATCAATACTTTGAGATTTAAATACCAAATGGCAAGCCAAAATGGCACCAGATTGAGTTACGTGAGCTCCGGCAAACAAATAATCTGTTTGTACATTGAGGATCTCTTTCATATTTTCAGTCCAATCGTTTGTTCAAACATTTTGAACCTTTTTCATTTCTGTCTGTTTGTTTACAGTGTTTGTTTCTTTGTACGCTTGTTCAAATTGTTTTGACAAATATTGAATAGTAAATGTTGTATGTTATGATTATGAATAGTCGGGATAGCTCTTCATGCTGAACATTGACAATGTGTGTGGTATTGTTATTGAATGATTCGTACCTACCTAAACTAGGACGTGGCGTTTTTAGAACCCAATCCCCATATACTTGATGTTTTATGCATTCGAGAAATTTATCCTAATTGCCCTTCAAGAGAATGTAACCCAACTTTGCCCTAGTATACACTAATACATGAATAATTATTAAATATTGAACTAATTATGTATTATGTATTGGTATAAGATTTAAAAAGTGTCACACTTTCGACAGTCAGAACGAAATGGTTACCTACTAACAGTGTCTGACTGGCAGAATAGGCACAGGCAGCTCTAGTGTCTAGCAGCACGAAATACGTTAATAAGAAAAGGACATTATTGCTTTTTTCGAAAATGTATCCGCTATGCGGATAATATTATTGAGCAAATCCAACATGTAGTAACATATTCCACACGTCTTGATTCCACCGACTTGCCTATTATTTACCTGTTCTTTATTTGAGAACTATAAAAAGTGTTCCTCCACAGTTTAATAATAGGCAATTCGGTGGAAATCGAGTTCTGCTGACACCGGGCCCCGGTACTGACTTGGTTTAACATTACATCTCAAAACTTTTTTGTTGTAGGAGAACTGCGTTGCGAGACTTGCATCTTTTTACATGTAATGTTTTTGATTGAATCTCATTTCTTTTTGTAAGTAGTCTTCGTTTATTTATTACATTCCAATCCATTCTATTTTTGAACTGCATCACTAACTTTGTAATCGCATCTATTTGTATAGGATTACAAACTTAATTATGCAGTTTGCATTGAAATTGTTTGTATTGAAAATATTTTTAGGACATGACATGATAGGCTAACAGCTATATATGTTTAAAATTTGGAGATTTTGGGTCTGCTAGAAATACCTTAGAATTATGATGATCATCAGTCAGTCAGTCAGTGACAAAATTAAGAAACTTTGACGTGCAATTAGTTCTTAAACTACACGTACAATTGAATGTTATTAAGAATATATTTAAGTCTTATTGTGCCCTATATATCACTGAAGATTCAGGGCTCTAGCTTTAGCCAGCACAAAATTACGGGAGGCTGAAAATGGCCCGAATGGCTTCGAGAAAACGGCCGTGCCTTTGTTTTGCTCGACTTGGCGGGGGTACTGCCGTGCCCCCAGATTTGGCATAAGCGCTTACAGTCTTCTGAACACAGCACTACCTTATATTTTGTTAGTGTTGTGACACTAAAATATTTCATACGTAAATACTGTTGAACATCGAGAGGCGTATTGTCATACGTAGGTAAGTATCACTTTTTCCAAGGACGACGCCTATAGACATTCTGTAGGTATATCAACAAGTTAAAATAAAATAACACTATTTTGCTATTGGTAGTTTCAGAAGTTTGTATTTCCGTTTAAGTACCGGATTATGAGGCATTCGTCCATACCAACAATTCCAAATCCTACTGTTTCACTATAATTTAGTAAGTTCACAGTTTGCGAATGGCTGTGAACCTTCCAATGTTATTGTTAGCGTTGAAAAAAAGAAATGTAGTCAAATGTATTCGACTTGAGCTGGATGTAGAGCGACCGTAGATCCGGGTGAACAATGGTTGCATGCACTAGGGCTGACAACCGCGAACAGAAATAATTTACAAATTGACTTTATTGTTCTCGTACAATATTGTCTTCAAGTTTAAAAGCATAAATTGAACAAGTTATAATCGCAGTTTGAGAGACTATCAAAGTCATGAAAATATTTTTAAAATGCAATACCCAGTATCAATCATGCATTAATTAAATTACGCTTGTATTACTTTCGGACATAAAAATAAAACAGAAACAGTAAAATGATTACAAAAAAAGTGGATATTGTATTGCAAATATTCAATATTTAATTCGACACCAAAAACTTTCTTCTCAACAATCATTGATTAGCATTTAAAATATGAGTCGGTATCGGTATCAGTATCTTCTATTTAAATCTGATATAATACATCAAAAATGTAATTTATATATAAAACACAATAATATTAGATACATACACCGTAAATTGGCAACCCTACTGTTCACCGCCTCTCGGTAGCGCACGCGCACGAGTTCAACGATCGACCCCCCACCCTCCTCTCACCCGCCGACCGCCGGTCGCGGTTTTTCAAATAATATTCATTAATAACGCTTGTTACTTATATTATAAGTAGATATCGCGGCTTAAAAATAGTCATACCATTTTAATCCCACTAAGCGAGAAACCTAATTGAAAGTTTAATTTAATTTTTAGTTAACTGTGTCTTATCAAGTAATTAGTATTACTTTATTTGGGTCGATCAACTTTTTCTTTTACCGCGTTGTCATGTTTACGTCCCCTGGACAACTGTTTAAAAACGTGATTTTCTTTAAGTTTTCTAGAGATAAAATTCATCAAACGTACATTTTTCTCATATCTAGTTATAACTATAAGCCCATTGTTTTATGGACCATCTCCTATGCACATTAGTTGCTATTACGCTTCAAAAGATACAGTCCTGTGACTGACCGACACAAAGACGTTTCTTGTACGGGGACCCCCTTTTATTTTTAACTTTATTTTGTTTTTTATAATTTTTTGTTATAGCGGCAATACTAAAACCCATTTAAGTCACTTTAGAATGTACTATAATCACATTTCCGGTTTCTACGCAAGAAAACCTTAAACGCAGCAGTTATGAAGTAATCATCGTTAGATGTATGTATATAACACATACTTCGGAGGGATGGTTGCCACCTGCAAAGACAAATAACTCAAACGCAAGCTTAGCAGAGATTGTTTATAGAGCAAGTTAGCGTTAGTTGATTATTATGCTCTGAGGTGAGAATGTACGGGAACTTGCTTAATTACTTGTTGTTTGTACATTCATGTGATTAGTGGGGGGGGGGGGGGGGGGGGTATAATATAACGACTTCTTTGGGCCATAGGGGATAATTATTATATAGGGGATAATTAAATATATAATAAAAGCAAGTCATTTTAAACATTATTCGTGTTGTACCTTAAATATTTTTCTTGGATTTATTCGAATAAAATAACGAATAAATCATCCGTCATTTAAAAAGTTGTCGAATGATTTATTCGCTGATGATTTATTCGCGAATAAATTATTGATGATCGATGATTTAATCAACGAATAAATCATCCGCGAATAAAAATATCGTGAAATATTTTTTATTCGAATTATCATTTAAATAAAAAATTAGTAGTACAATATTAAGAGCAGAGAAATGCCCATCTCTGCTCTTAATATTGTACTACTTAATTACTATGTAGTTAAATTTAATAATTTGACCATTATAGTCAAAGAACTATGAATGGTAATTGGTATGGTTTATATGCTTTAGTTGACAAGGTCCAGGTATACAGTGTATACGTAAGTACTTAATTCAATAAATAACATATGTATGTATACCAACTAACTTTTCACTTTAGTTCACCCATCTATGTGTACGTAAATAAATATTAACTATTGTTCAAAAAGCAAATACACAAAGAACAAGTAAACATAGGGAGCATAAGGACACTACTCACCAAATCCATTTAAACATTGTGTTGTAGAGTGGAGACCGGGACTCTGCAAACATGCTAGGCTCGGAGGCCCTCGGGCGAGATGGAGCAACGACATATGCAAACTGACTTGAAGGAGTTGGATGATAAAAACAAGTACGAGTAGTTCACGGTCACTATATGTAGGCTATGCTTATAAGCATAGAACTGAAGATGAAATAAAATTCTAATTCTAGGCATATATTATAACATTACATTCATTTCATTTCATTTATTTATTTCAGTAACAATATACATTGTGTTCGAATTTAATACAATACGCGTAAATTAAATATTATTAAGATCGAATGCCGCTTAAACTGACTATGCACCAGGAATGGAAACCGCTTACAGGATTTTGCTAGGCCATCGGAAATATAATTGAGAAATTAAATTACCCGTAACTCTTTACTCAACATTACAAACCGGACAAGTGAGAGTTCAACACGCGTGGATTTTTTTTTCAATCTGACTGATTTGTTTATGGTAACTAAAATCATTAAAACGGAGCGAAAGACAAAGCCCACTTTAAACTAACGTACACAATGTATTGTTATATTAAGTCAGAAACTTCGAACGTGGTTCTCCATACAGATAATAGTCCGATTAATGAAGCATTTCACCTCGGAATAATTCCTCTGTCGCTGAAACTTTGCAGTGTGATAAAGTAGGGTATAAAGCATACGTTTGACAAATTATCTAGGATTTTTGATATTTCGAAGTTAGGTATTTCTGCCAAAACATGAAAATCGCTTATAACTGCTTGTGGAAAATTCCTCCGTCCGAAATTCCATCGGTATATGATATTATATATTAATAAGAGTATATATTATCATTATCTAGGAAAATTTCGATTTCGAATAGGTAGAAATTTTAAAATACCTATTTTGCATCATAACTTCTTCAGGAAAATTGCTCCGTCAATATTTATTTTTTTATATGCCCTAAATCCTTTAAATATATCCATTTTCACAATTATCTAGGAAATTTTCCTCATCGATCACACCTTTACAGATTTTCGGCAATAACTCATGGGGAAAAATTGCTCCGTCAATTTTTATTTTTTTATATGCCCTAAATCCTTTAAATATATCGCTTTTCACAATTATCTAGGAAATTCTCCTTATCGATCACACCTTACAGATTTTCCGCAATAACTCACTGGGAAAAATTGCTCCGTCAATTTTTAATTTTTTATATGCCCTAAATTATTTAAAGATATCGCTTTTCACAATTATCTAGGAAATTCTCCTTATCGATCACACCTTACAGATTTTCGGCAATAACTCACTGGGAAAAATTCCTCCGTCCATTTTTATTAACTTATTAGACACAGAACATCAAAATAATTGTGTATTATCAGTACAGATATAATAAACTATTTTTAAAAAGCGCGCTTTCGAACAGCACCGAGCGCGGGGTGCGGGAGGACTGCGGGGAGTGGAGAAGAACTACAAGCCTACAAGGCCACCGCCACCGCACCGCCGACGCCGCGTCGCCCCGCCCGCATACCCGCTCGCAGCTCATCATCGTTCTTCGTACCGACGACGACGACACGACCCTCCCGCCCCCCTTGATTTTTTTTTATTTAAATGACCTAAATCGAAGAAAATAAACTTTAAATTAAATCAAATCACATGATTTATATGATATAGAAGCTTTATGCATGAATACAATATGTACCTATCGATATGATCATGAGCTCGATATGAGTAATTCTAAGGAATCTCGCGACAAGCTTTTTATATCATGTAAATCTTGTGATTTGATTTAATTTAAAGTTTATTCTCTTCTTCTTAGTTCATTTAGAAAAAATTATACCTGTACATATAATACAACTAAACTTTTATGAAATTATGATTAACAAAGTCATTTGAATTGTAATTTGTAGGCAATTTGATAAATAAAAGCTTTTTTTAAACTTTTTTCTATATTATTCAGTACATCTGGAGATATCTGCGTGTAACCGACGGACGGACGGATAGATGATTTACACGGCGCTTATGACGTTTTTGTCGCGATGTTGATCCCTGTATAGATTAAAATAGAAGCCGTAGAATAGAAGGGACATGGGTGTAGATATAATATAACAAAATAAATATTAATCCATGCCTCTCTTTTTTTCATGGTCCGGCCGAGGAAACCTTGAATAAATGTTGTGTTAATAAAAATAACCTTTTTTCCGTAGTCGGGCAAAAATAAATATTTCATTTAATAACGGCTTTCTAGCCCAGTCGGTAGTGACCCAGCCTACGAAGCAGGAGGTCCCGGGTTCAAATCCTGGTCAGGCCATTTATTTGTGTGCTTATCACAGATATTTGTACCTGAGTTATGGATGTTTTCTATGTATTTAAGCATTTATATATCTATTTATTATACTGGGTGTCCAAGATTATGGCACATCAAGGAAAAGTATCTCAAATATTGTAGATAGGATGTTTTGCTGAAAGGGAACATTATTTTATTTTTCAAAGTAAGACATACTGCATTCAAAGATTTTCTAAAAATTACTTGCTTCGTCGGAGAATCGAACCGACTCAAATGTGAAAAAACAACACCCCATATTTTTAAGATGACAATCAAAAGAGTGGTTAAAAACAAATAATTCCTCTTAAGTAACATAGTATCCCAAAAGAGAGGAATAGCGTAAAATATTTGATTTAAATGTTAACCCTTAAATGGATTTTGTCCGTTTTAAAGGACATACCAATAAAACGCACACAATTCAAATTTGAACGAACTTCCGCGCGGTTCAAGTGTCACGTGACGTTCGTTAGGCTATCCCCTTTCCTCCTTGCGTATCGAGAAGCCGTGCGCACGCGACGCGTGACAAGGAGCAAGCATTCCTAAAAGTATAACGACCGAAACGGTGTAGGCTCATCGTCAAAACATTTTTTTCGTAAGTATTACTAGGATTTATGTTATTTTATTGTGTAAATAAGTTGTAATAACAGTATAAAGTAGTTATTTTGCTAAAATGATCTGTAATTTCTTCATGATGCTTGAAATAATCAGAGTGTCACTTAAAACGGACATTGCCCGTAATACCTTAAAGTTGTGATTTTAATGTTGGTCCTTTATAACGGACATTGCCCACGTTCCCTAAAAGTAGTGATTTGAACATATGTCATTTATAACGGACTTTGCCTGTGATCCCTTAAAAGTTATTTGTCACTTATAACGGACAAAGTCCACTGCTTACTTACTATTCTGTGGAGATATGGGCAGTACTATAGTCGCTCCAGCAATACCGAATGAACTGAGAGATGTGCACAACAACGCCATTATGTCGGTCCAAGTACTATACCAGTGTATGGAGGCGATTCTGTTGCAGAGGGGTGTGAGACAAGGAGATATGATATCTCCAAAGCTCTTCACCAAAGCAATGGAAGACGCCTTCAAGCTCTTGGAATTGCAAGGACTTGGCACCAGAATTAATGGCGATTACATCACGCACCTTCAGTTTACCGACGATATCGTGGCAGAGACACAATACAATGCTCGAAGATCTCAACAGAGTATTTTAACAGGTGGGCCTTAAGATGAACATGGACAAGATGAAGATCGTGTCGAATGTCCATGTAGCGCCCACCACAGTATTGCATTGTATCTCGGTCCTCGAAGTTGTCGACGAATACGTCTATCTAGGACAAACAATCAAGCTAGGTAGGTCCAACTGCGAGAAAGAGATCACATACCGACGGATCGACGGATCGAACTCGGATGGGCAGCGTTTGGGAAACGGCAAAGTATCTTCTCGTCCGAGATACCTCAGCGCTTGAAGATGAAAGTCTTCAACCTGTGCGTATTACCGGTGATGACCTACAGAGCCGAGACGTGGTCTATAACTATGGGCCACTTAAGGAAGCTCAGAGTTACTCAGCGAGCGATGGAAAGGGCTGTGCTCGGGATCTCTGCGTGATCCAATCAGAAATGAGGAGATTTGTAGACGAACTAAGGTCACCGATATAGCAAACCGGGTAAGCATACTGAAATGGATATGGACAGGGCACATAGATCGAAGAACCGATGGCCGTTGGGGCAGAAAGGTTCTCGAGTGAAGACCACGTACTGGTAAGCGCAGCGTGGGACGGCCACCTGCCAGGTGCTCGGATGACCTGGTTAGGATTGCAGGGACTCGCTGGATGCCCATCATATATGCCCATATAATATCCGGTCCATCTGGAAATCTATTGAGGAAGCCTGTGTCCAGCAGTGGACGTCCTATGCCTGAAATAATGATGATAGAGATGCTCATGGGTATTGTAAGGAAGCTGGCTATTGAACATTACTAGAGCAACGACCTCAGATTTGAGCCGATCGCATCTGCCATGCCACTGGCGCAATCTATGTATGTAAGCATGTAAGTATGTATGTATGTATGTAACTATGTTTGTTCAGATCGAATCTTGCAACTCAATTTTGTAGCAGATATCTTCAACCGATGGAACTGAAATTTTGCATGAATATGGTGGAACCAGACGGTATGATGATCTAAATTCACATAAGATAAATTCACCGTGTTTGGGTTCATTTCATTAGTTCTGACGTACACATACAGTTTGCGATTGTACAAAAAAGTACAGGCGGTAATATAAGCTTATTTTATATTTATTTGTTTTCTTATATTCCGAAAGGGAAAAGACTAGTTTATGTTTAGATTTTTTTTGAGAAGCATGATAATGATTTCATTGTTTTGCAAGTTCATTAATAAGAACGTATGTATATGTGGAAGGTAAATGTTTCCTATATAATAAACATGAGTCGTGATCTCAAAAGCTGTGATTACATATAATTTTTATTAATTTCATTGTTTGTGTCCTAAGAATATTTCATTAGGTTAAATGGGCAATGTCCGTCCTGTGTGACAGATCTCGAGTACGCATAGATAACACATAAACGGGCAATGTCCTTTTTAAGTGACATGCTGAAAATCATAAAAAAATTATAAATTATTGACAATTACGAAAAAAAATTTCTTTTCCTCCCCAAATACAAAACAATAATCAGGATTTCAAAAAAAAACAGCAGGGGAAACACATGTATCCATTTAAGGGTTAAGAAAATTATTTCCCATACAAAACAAGTAATTTTTAAAAAAATCTTTGAATGCAGTATTACTTACTTTTAAAAATAAAATAAAGTGTCCTTTCAGTAAAATATCCTATCTCCAATATATGAGGTACATTCCCTTCATAGTTTAGGGACACCCTGTATATGTCGTCGCCTAGGACCAACAACAGAAGCCTTATTGAGCTTACTGTGAGACTAGGTCGATTTGTGTAAGATTGTCCCATAATATAATATAAAAAAAAAATCGAATAATATAAAATTTAATATCCGATAGGGAACTTCAAAATAATTTCATTATCTATATTAACATAACACCTCGATATTGTCACGTCTGTGTAAACCTTTTTTTTTACTCTTTGATTTCAACAAAACATGGCCGCCACCACATGGCGCGACTGCCGAGTTTAAATTGATTCAAAAATTATTAAATTAAGCGTGATTAAACGAAAATGCAGTAAACTTACGTGTGAAAAGTCACTCCTTGACTTTTATTTGATTTTCCTGAGCAGTTTGTACAGTACCTCACTACACATGACGGCATATTTAGACGTAATTATTTTTCACTCCAATGCGTCCAGCTACCGCAGCCGTCCGGCACAGACTAAGCGTGTTTGTGCCGATCGGCTCAAACAGGTTTTACAAGAAATCAAGTTGAGGTGCCCACTCTAGTATACATAATAACTCAATGGGCACGGAAAACTTGACGGTGCGGGCGGGGTTACCCCACTCCCGCACTACGCGCTCGGTGTTGTTTGAAAGCGCGCTTTTTAAATATTGTTCATTATATTGCGATATTCGAAAATTATATCATATTTGTATGTTCTGTGTCTAATAAGTTAATTTCATACAAATGGACGGAGGAGTTTTTCCCAGTGAGTTATTGCGGAAAATCTGTAAGGTGTGATCGATAAGGAGAATTTCCTAGATAATTGTGAAAAGCGATATATTTAAAGGATTTAGGGCATATAAAAAAATAAAAATTGACGGAGCAATTTTTCCCCATGAGTTATTGCCGAAAATCTGTAAAGGTGTGATCGATGAGGAAAATTTCCTAGATAATTGTGAAAAGCGATATATTTAAAGAATTTAGGGCATATAAAAAAATAAATATTGACGGAGCAATTTTCCTGAAGAAGTTATGATGCAAAATAGGTATTTTAAAATTTCTACCTATTCGAAATCGAAATTTTCCTAGATAATGATAATATATACTCTTATTAATATATAATATCATATACCGATGGAATTTCGGACGGAGGAATTTTCCACAAGCAGTTATAAGCGATTTTCATGTTTTGGCAGAAATACCTAACTTCGAAATATCAAAAATCCTAGATAATTTGTCAAACGTATGCTTTATACCCTACTTTATCACACTGCAAAGTTTCAGCGACAGAGGAATTATTCCGAGGTCTCCATACAAAGAATCTCCTCGTTTCCTGGACTATAACCCTTTTCGTTGGCGAGTTTCTTGCGGCATTTTTTCTTCCCAGGTGTCATACTTTCCAAAGTACGTATAGAATCAGACCTGAAAAGAGCCCATATCATTAGTAACTAACTTTAGAAAATCGTTAATTACACATGCAAAAACGTCTATTAGTTAATTGGTTTTTCTGTCAGTAAGCAATAACTAAGCAACGGGTCAATGTAATTTTTTGCACAAATACGGTATATAAGCTGGAGATTGATATCGGCTACTTTTTATTTAGGAAAACTGCTCGATTCCCAAAAGATTAAGCGAAATACACTTGCCATGTTGCCGAATGGGGAGAAACCCCTAATACAGTATCTTTTCCTAAGCTAATAAGTACTCACAAAATGTAGTGCTTTTATTAAAAGTTGTACGTTGAATATTATTAAAAAGATAAGTGCGTTTAAGTAGGTATGGTTAATATGTATGGTTCAAAATTAATTCTAGTGGCGAAAATTTCAGCCAAGCTTAGGCGACCGCATTCATGCGAAGACTTACTTGGATGACTCGTATGTTAATAATTTGTTTGTCTACGTAAATATTTTCACCACTTGACAAAACAATACAAACAAGACGTGTGTCCACGCGGATAAAATCGCTACCCGAAGAGGAAAACTAGTACCCAACTAATAACTGAACTAAATAGACATCCATATGTCTGTGATACAGCCTTAACTCTGTATTAGGAGACCCTTAATGTCAGCTTGATGCACAGTAATGGTAGGAAGTGGCAGTAAAGCCCAGGAAAGTCATAAATCTAAAAGTGTCTATTTATTTTTATGCAGGCTAGCATTTTATCGTTTTCTTGGCGTCCATAACAATTCATTAGGAACTAGCACAAAATCTGGTATCCTTTACACATTAAGTAACAAACCATTTTTCTTCTGGAATCTTCACTTACGATTTCCTTAGACAAAATTTCATTCTTCTACAGTCCGACTGGCTAGGTGTGTGTTGTCTGGACACTGTTAGAGATTTTACTGTATACATAGTAGATACTAATTTGCTCACGGCCTACATTAGACGAGGGTCTCATTTATTATACCGAACAGACCAAAACTACCTACTTATCAATCTGAGCCCAGCGAATCTCTTTTTCATAAATGAAGCGGTATTATTTACGTAGAATTCTTTTGGCAACAAAGAATTCCTTTATAGTCGGAAATTGGGTACAAAATGACTAAAATCACTCTCGACTGCGAATGGCCAGGGCCGCCTTAATGTATAATTCATGTTTCTCGCTCCGAACGTCCGTTTTTGGCCGAAAAGGGACTTAAATTGACCGTGAATCGACACTCATCCTCCTTTCATTTGCAATATTGAAACCTGATTAATTATAGGGAAACATTTTCAGCTTTTGTTGTTGCGTTGTTACTTAGGATAAATTGAGATTAATCAATTTGATCTCCTTTCTCCTAATTGAAATGGACGCATTGTTCCGTTTGTATTGGCTAGGCGTAGCGTTAATATTGGTTTATCACCTCATTCTATATGTAGATGTACTTTGTACGAATTTTGAAATGGTTTATCTCACAAGAGTCCGACAGATGGTAAGGGCCTTATCACACTTGCGATTTGCGGGCGAGTTTCCATACAAAACCAGTCGCAGCGAACTCGGCGAACGGCGAACGACTTTTGTATGGAACTTCGCTTCTAGCTCGCCCGCACCCGGCTCGCAAATCGCAAGTGTGATAAGGTTCTAAGATTTTAAGCTATCCGTGTTTTAGGTGTAACAACTTAATCCATAAAGAGCTGCTCCTATGAATTTATTACAGTACTAGCTTATGCCCGCGACTTCGTCTGTGGTGTAAATTATAATTAAGCAATTACTCTTCATAAATAATTTCTTATATTGTTGTTAAACTTGGTTGTAATTAAACAAAACCCTCAAAATTGTGCCCAAAAACCTTTACCGCGAAAATTGATTACACAAAAAAAATTACTAATTGAAGAGTACAAAGCTTCGAATCATCGTCATTACTCTTCTAACATATGTTACGTATGGAGTTTCAAACCTCTTACTTACCAACCTTACTTTAAAAATTGTACAGTCGAGGTCATAAATATGTTTACACTTTTCCACCTTATTTCCTTGGAATAAGGTCAAAAAGTGTAAACATATTTATGACCTCGACTGTACGGTCCTTTTACAAACTCTCAACCCCTACTTATCTTGGTTTGGAGATAAATTTTAATGAACATTGAAATCATTTCAGTTCTATTCAGTTTAACCAGTTTTAGATTACTTCAATAATCGTATGGTCCCTCTGTAATTTACAACCCCCGTTTAACCCCTTCTGGGGATGAATTTCAAAGCGGTGAAATCACTTTTCTTTACTCTTATTAAGGAGGCTATCTATGTACGAAGTCTAAAATAAAATCACCTGCTTCAAAAATCGTATGGTCCCTATATATAGTTTCAACCCCCGTTTAACCCCTTTTGGGAATGAATTTCAAAAAACTGTGAAACCAATATTCTTGATTTTTATTGAAGAGTCTGTGAACGAAGTTTCAGGTGTCCTACTTCAAAAATCGTGTGATCCCCAACCAAACTTTCAACCCCCATTTTACCCCCTTTGGGGATGAATTTCAAAAATTCCCTTCTTATCCCTTACTTACGTTATATTGTGAAAATTTCAAGTTCCTAGCTTCAGTAGTTTCGGCTGTGCGTTAACGAGCCAGTAAGTCAGCCAGTCAGGACTTCTTTTTTTTTATATGTATATTGTATGTACGAGGGTGGTTTGATAAGTACCTGTTTTGAGGTATTTAGAGTAAAGATAGAAAAACCTTATGTTAATACAATTTGTAGCTAGGCTATTTACTAGCTGAATACACTAGGTATTATTGTTGTGGCATTATTTTTTTTTCTTAAAAATTAAAAAATTGTAAAGTAGTCGCATGACAGGCTTCTGGGTATCTTTACTAGGGTACAACTTTTTTTTTTCTAGTTTTTTAACTTGGTGAATACAAATAACTTGCTACAAATCCAGTGTAAACAATGGTGATAGATCAATAAATACTCGCTATCCTGTTTTTTCCTGAACCCACTTGCAAGTTGATATCGTGAACCCATTTTTGGTGCTCATTTGGAGCCACATTCTGTTGCTTATCCCATTCTTGTGAATAATGTGTTTAAGTTTCTTAAAATCACCAACACGTAAGTCAAGGACTTTAGCTATCACCTAAATCTTCATCATTGATCACTAGACATGTGGTTTTCAATTTTTTTATATGTTTTATTAGTCGGTGTCAATTTTGAGCCAATACTGTCAAGAATCGGCTCTTATTTAAAAAAAAACTATATTCTAATAAAAACACTGTGAACTATAACAGTTAGAGAGTCTCCAAAAACAGACATAATATTTTTTTTTCATTACCTATTAAATAAAAAAAATATGTGTGGATGTTGCGGCGAACTGTTTTAATTTTTTCATAGTTACGTCCACGTCGTCGTCGGAATCGTGCAGTTTGTGATCCATAATTCAAAGAATAAAGATGCGACTGTATTGAAATTTGGCTCAAATACCTATAAATAATGCGTCATACAATAGCCGAAAACATGAGCATGTCAAGATTCTAGAAGCACTTAAAAACAGGTACTTATCAAACCACCCTCGTATATGTCGGATCGCGTGACTGTCAGGAAGGGTTAACTGCAGAATCCTGGCCGTTGAGGTAAATGACATTCTGGTGAGAAGAAGCGCCGGAAGAAACTCACCAGTTTCTCTTTTAAATACAGATAACTTGGTAAGTTTATTTCATAAAAAACAAAAGGACAATACAGCATTTAACTTAAGCCTACCCTTAAGTACAGTCAAAAAGGGCCCCTCGAGTCGTCCCTGGCGCAAAGGTACCCATTACACTGGCCGCGTTGCCACGTTGAATGGCGATGGACAGTCTTTTAAATTATGATTTATAATATCATATATCATGGCGTATGTACTTGAGTGAGCGAATAGATTACAATCTTAAGAAAATAAGACTTCTGGTTAAGCCTTCAGGAATAACGCTTCAGGGAAACGTAGCGTATTCAGCACGAGGCTAACGTCTGTACTCTGTCGCGGTCAAATGCAATCTGCCGCTGCGCCACCAGAGCGCAGCTAGCGCCCAGGAAATCAACGGTTGGCTAACCTGTCTTTACAAGTCTACCAACCTAACCATAATGTTGCCAGCCTCGTGCAGACTACACCCAAGTTAACTACTTGACGTTTCCGTCTACTCAAACCTGTCAGTTAGTTTATAGGGACAGTAAGCGCTAAAAGCGCAGCAATGCGTTCACTAAGTTATCAGAATTGTTCGCGAGTCGTCCACTGGTGGCGCTAGAGACGCGGCACGACGGCATGGCCATTCCACGTCCCAGTCGGCTCATTCTCCGACATATACTAGATAAGAACACGAGCAAAAGTTTGGCTACTACTGTTCAAAATTCCATATGTAACGTTATCTGAACAAAATCCATATAACTAACTACAAACAAAGAACAACAAAAAGCCAATTGCCAAATAGTTGGGAGGACAACAGCTGAGTGCAACAGCTGCTGGGGTATTAGCGAAGTTGTCCGGTCACGAGGACTCCGTAACCCGCGTTTAATGACATTTGTAATCGCAGCCCACTACACTACAAAGAGTTTTCGGAGTTCATATTGTCTAGGGGAGTTGGAGTTAATATAATGACGGTATTATGCCCATTCCAAACGGGGACATGCGAGCCTGAATAAATACTTACATAGGAGGAGCTTAGCTGTTTATATAGAAGCTTTTATTTGTATCAACTTTTAGTCAACACACTCTTCTATAGATAGAGAATACGACCACTATAACCAAATCGCACTCCCAAACAAAGACAGGAAAAACGCTATCGCAAACTCAAAGGAAACTGTACCTACTCTGAAATAGGGTTAATGTTTAATCCTTGCAAATACAAATGAATTTTTAGTGCAATTTATAATAAAGTCGTGCACACGCTGATTCTGGTCCCGCGCGAGTGACGCACCCGTGTCTAGTGGTAGAAAGTTAGCTTAGATGTACGAGTGAGTTCGAGGGCCGAATCGAAGAGGCCTTCTGAGAATACGAACGAGTCCATCTATTGTACTTTCAGTCGAGACTTGACATAGTACTTTTCTTGCCTCGAGGAAATAGTAATCATATCATACCTAAAATAAAATAATTGAAATGTCAACTAAGTATTTTTCCAAGCCTTAGAAATGATGGCAATATACCGTGGACAATTCTTCAATACCGAATACCAAACACCTATTTATTCTTTTATCCATACAAACTAAAAATTATTCCGCCATTTTACTAATGATATTAGCTTTACCATCTATTACTACCTTCCCGAACGGTGGTGTGAAAGTGTTAGTTTTTCAAAAGAGCTAGTATATATATTCAGTTTTATCCAACTCTAGTGCCAATACCTTCATATATTTTTCATATCAAAATCAACTAAACAACCGGTTTGGTCGTCAGTGACGTGTTTGTAAGAAGGCTGCATATATAAACAATAACATAATGGTACAGGCCAGGCCTTACCTGACTTGTGAAAACGCACGGGACCCATGTGGGTTGCAGTACTAAAGCTGTCCTCCCTAATCCATATTAAATTTTCGCAAGGTCCTCGTTAAGCCAGCATTAATTATTACTATGGAAGTTTTTGTACACAGCCTCCTCGTTAATGTATATATTTACTTGGTTGGTTTTACCTCGTCGGTCTTTGCGAAGTTGAATGTGTACCGTTGACGTAAATGCATGCATATACATGTATATTAGAATCGTATGAAATATAAACTAGATCAAATACATAATGTCAATTATGATAGTTTCTTGTCTGCATCATAGTTCACGCAGAGTTAACGTTAAATATTTCTCACGATTCCTCTGAAAGCCTTATTGTTGGACCTTTAACATTAATTCTGAATTTCTATTATTTGTGATGATAAACGAAAAAAATCGGATAAGTGCGACTCGGACTCGCTCACCGAGCGTTCTGTACAAATACGTTAAAGAAAGACATTTTTTTATGTTTTAATGACAAACGTATAGTTTTTTAGATTTTCCCTATACTTGTAATATAAGACGGTATTACTTGCCAAATTTTGTAGTTAGTAGTCAACGGAAAGTACCCTATAAATTGAGGTTTCTTTGAGAGAGTCGAAATGAACGTTTTTGGCGCCATAAATTTTTATGTCAACTTAGATGCTTATTTTTTTACGGCTTCTTGATTATATGGTTTTAGTTTCAACTCGATACCTCCACGCGTTCCCGAGATAAAAGGTCTTGACAGACGGACAGACAGACAGACAGACAGACGGACGGACAACAAAGTGATCTTATAAACGTTGGGCATGTACCTTATAATATAGTAGCAGGTTTTACTTTTTTGCATCTTTACAGCACATGTGACCTGTCAAAGGAATCTAAACTACTATAACAATGATAAACACTCTTTTTCAAAAAGGTAGATTAAGTTTTAAACTCCTACCTGACTATTACAACTTAGCTCTAGAGGTAGAGCTAAGTTTCAATAAAAAAAGAATAGAAAAAAAATTAAGGAAATTTTACCTCACTACAGGGAATCAAAAAGGAGGGTTATGATTTTAGCACCCTATCCATATACGTATGTTTTTTATGGTAAGAGGTAAGGAGGAAGAAAATATTTCGATGCATGCTAAGTTTCGCTCGTCCTTCAGATGTCTTCTTTCATTGAGATGAGCTTTTTTCCGCTCCACGTAGATTCATTAATCGCCTTAAGGGATGTTTGCTATTAGATTTCCTTATGCGTAGTATTTATTTATCGTGTCCCGTAAAAACTTCCACGCCCATTTCACACTTTTCCGGGATAAAAAATTCCCGGATGTTTATCTGCATACCACATTTTATCACAATCGGTTCAGTAGGTGAAGCGTGAGAAGGTAAAACTAGAACCCGACTAGGTACGAAAAAAACTAAAACAAGATCCTTACGTTTTATTACCTACACGGTACACCAGGCTCAGATCAATTCTCGAAGGAGAATATTCGAAATATGCTATCAGTCGTAGTCGGAGGTCCATTTTTAGTTGGTGTTTATTTTTCTGGTCGGGTTTTAATTTCGAACTTTATTTTATTACTATACTTGTAAACCTTTACATTAAGATGTCCTTACCACGCAAACATGCTGTCACCATATGATATCCTTATACCAATGGTTATATATAAATATAACTGGTCAAGAGCATGTCGGACCATGCTCAGTGTAGGGTTCCGTAGCCGTATCTATAAGGAAATGCTACAGATAGAAATAAAACTAAAAATAAACAACTGGCAAAAAGTCTTAAGTGCCGTGTAAATCAATGGCACTTAAATAAATAATAAATAAATAAAATAATTTATTTCTGTAAGTAGGCCCTTAAGGGCTCTTTTACATGTCTTACATTATTTTGTCTTCTTTTCTTTTCTTTTGGCGCTTCGGGTAATGACCTTCTGGTGAGAAGAAGCGCCGGAAGAAACTCACCAGTTTCTCTTTTTATCCTTTGATATACATGAGATTTCATTAATACCTTACATTAACTTAAAAACTACATTTATAAAGATGTAAAGGGTCTCTCTATACGTCCAAACGAGACAAATAAAAAATAGAAAATAAATTGATACTAAAATTAATGGAGATGTAAAGAGTCTCCGTTGTCAAAATATTATGTTTTGGAGGTGTAAAGGATCTCCAAACTTAAAACCTTTTGGTTGAGGAGTTTTTCGGCAATAACTTCAAAACGGTTTATTCGTTACTATTCAAAATAATTTTCGTTGAATGTATTTATTAAGCGTTACCTTCCTGATTATTTTCATATTTTTTGGGTTTACGGTTTAAAAGTTAAATGGGGGGGGGGACAATTTATGCAACTTTCGGAGCGATTATTTCCGAAAGTATTCACTTAATCAAAAAAAAATACATAAAAGCCTTATAATGTTTTTAAAAGAACTATCGAATTATGTACCTACCTCACGTTGATGTTAGCTGAAAAAAAATTTTTTTAGCTTCTGTTTCATGTATGCAGTGCCCCCCCTAGATTTTTTTATTTTTATTATTTAACTACCAAACTTAGTAGCGGCATCTAAAAGACATCTATATTCCAAATTTCATCAGTATACGTCTCATAGTTTTTGAGTAAAATGCCTGTGACATACGGACGGACGGGCGGACGGACGGACGGACGGACGGACGGACGGACGGACGGACGGACGGACGGACGGACATGACGAAACTATAAGGGTTCCTTTTTAGCCATTTTGGCTACGGAACCCTAAAAATGATTCTCAAAGTTAAGTAATATTAGGAGTAAAGTATGTATATTTTCCGAAGGATTGGTAAAGGTATTGGTATATTATCCAAGTCTTAAGACCGGCTTTGTCCTCTTTTGTGCTTTAAAAGATAGATCTTAAGCAGTAGCGCCTTAAGTCTTTCGGCGCGCTTAATCGCCTCTTTGAACATTGAACTATGACTAAACAAGTAATTTCTATACATCTGAAAACAAGATGGTTTAACCATAGTTTAACCCTTACATTGTTTTACTAATGGAGAGATAGCTTTATACTACGGTACGGTATATAGCATGTATATAGTTTGTTTCATATTTAATTCCCCATTTGAAGTAAACAATGGTTTAGGTACGTGTTGTCTAGACTCTAGAGGTTCGAGACTATTCTATTAACTAATTTGTGTATGCACTTCTGAATTGTTCCTGCCCACGTTTCCGCAAGCATATTCCAAACGTGACATGTGGAAGCTTACCGATGTGTCTCAAATGTTGACATGACTGTCACATTTTACATTATATATTCATAAAGGCTGGTTAAATGTTACCATTCAATATTTCTAGAAGTCTTTACGTTTTTCAAAAAAAATACTTGAATATTTTAATTCATACATATTTCATAGCAATCATTAATTAACAATAACAGATCTGCTATCGATTTTGTCCCGGTTAAGTTATTAAGTACAGTTGTTACTAGAGACGACTTCAATATTTTTGTAACACTTATCAAAGAAAATATTTTCGACGACGTTATTTAGGCTTTTATTTATAAAACCAAGCGTGCGCCCCGATACCAGGCAGAAACTACAGAAAAATTAAAAATCGAACCAAGTTAAACATGTATCAGATTGCAATTACGACACCCCGAGGCCTAAGATTAATTTAGATTAAAATACACAGTAGTTAAGTTACTTGCAATAACATTAATTCTGTCTTGTTGCAGAAAACACCTTCACCGTGGTGGTTGAGAAGGACGGACGTGGTCTCGGCATGTCTGTATGCGGTGGCGGCGGCCTGGTGCGAATTCGGCGCCTGTACCCACCGCAGCCAGCGTGGCGGACCGGCAAGCTGGCGTCTAAAGACCTGCTGCTAGCGGCAAACGGCGTGCCGCTCGCTGGGCTAAGCACTTATGTAAGTGTCATAATACCTATACATTTTATTTCTTAAACTGCCCGTTGGTGATTAACCACAATAGTACCTGATGTTCAGCGACTATAGCCAGCCATATTGGACCATCACATCGTTTCACATCATCATATAGCACACACACATACAGTCAACCAATTTGATTCCTAGGCCACTATAGAACCACGTCATAATGAATCTATCAATCGTTTGACCGGCACTGACGTAGTAATTCTCTATTGGTTAATGCGACAAAGTTCTATAGTGGCCTAGGAATCAAATTGGTTGACTGTACATATACACACACAGTTTGATAGTTCCCTTACTAGACTCAAATAAACTCGAAGGGCTAGCACAACTAGCGCGACTTTTTACCGTGCAATAAATAAATAGGAAGTGCCGTAGTTACGTCAGTTTTCAAACATTGAACACCGTCGTAGCAGAAAATTATTAAAAACGAGCAGTCTTTTCTGCGGTTGGATATCTTTTAAGCGTGTAGAAATTAATCGCAACTAGATTAAAACGTATTGTACCGGCGAGCATTTACTCAAGTCGAGTAGTTTTGACCAAACTGACTTCGCGTGAACCTGAGAAAGCGGACGAGATAATCAAAGTTCAGCATTTCCTGAAGATTCTCGGTGCTCCTTGTTAGACAAAAAATCCCTTTTATATCTAAGTACTCGATGAATTGTTCGGACAAAAAAACTATTACTTACGACATCGCGCAGTGTCCAAACATTTCATCGAGTTCTTAGATGGGTGTATTTTCTCTGGCGTAATTTCTCTGGCCACCAATATTTAAAAGATTCCTCCTCAATAGACTGGCATTCGTTGATTACTTGCTAGAACTTGACAGATTCTACATTGTAAACAAAAGTCCTATTCTAATAAGGCAGAATCTTCTCAGTATTCGCCAATATTTCATGACAGCGAAATTACGTTTTTACCCGACTGCGGCGAATCCCAAGGGAGGGTTATGAGTTTGACCAGTATGTATGTATGTATGTCCGTTCCTGTGTCCGCTCGTAACTACTCAACGGCATATCCGATTTTGATAAATGATACATCATTAGATTCGTCTTGATGGTGCGGTGCGAGTGTCACAGGGTATCAAGTTCGTTAAAATAAACAAAATGGCGGATTTTATGCAGTTTCAAAGTGCACCGCGGTCGGGTTTTTTTTTAATAAAAATGTGGTTATTAACTCAGTGGAAGATTTCCTACAAAGTTTGTAGGACATATCGGGAACAATGAAGAATAAGAAGGACAGTTTATCGAAATACCTGATGTTATGAAAAGAAACCTTGTAAAATCTTTACTAATTTAACGTTATTTCAATGGCGAATTACACAAAAACGCCCAGTTGGCGAAAAAAGACGTCAGTTTTAGTATAATTATTGAAAATACACCCAGATAATAGGGGACACAATAATAATAGGGGACACAATCTTACACAAATCGAACTAGTCCCATAGTAAGCTCAATAAGGCTTGTGTTATGGATACTAGACGACGATATCGATGGCAAAAAGCGAGAACGTAGTAACCGCCACTTGGTAAAAATTTTTTTTTTTGCATATTCGGAATCAGCGAATTTTTCTGCGTCGACTGGTCTGGGTCCCATGGCTCTACGACGCTTAGAAAAAACTGGACTACGTTGCAAAACGAATGTATTTTTTTGACGATGCCCACATCTAATTGCTGTAAACATCCAAATAGTAGCAATTTTCTAAACTAGTACATTTACGCTAATTTTGTTTTTTCATAAATCAAAGGGTGTGCCGGTTACAGCGTTGCCGAAATTTTGTTCCGTGGCGGTTACAGCATTTATGCATGTAGTGAAAAAATTACGAACCAAGCTTACTGCAATTATCCTAAAATAAATTATCTATGATTGACGCTTACTACATTTCATTCGAAAATGAATTAACAGCAAGCTACAGTAACGACATTTGAAACACAACGTGAAGTGGGTAGTGCTTGAAGATACAGCAATAAAAATGTGCGCTCGCGGCGATGTGGCTCGTGAATACGACCTGTGATTTAGTCTATCGGCGATCGCCGGAGCGAGTGGGTGTGCGTAGTCTGTGTACTCTGTGTGTCCGTGAAGTGAAATATTTTTATAATTGAGGTGATAGTTGTGTTCAAACAATTGTTTAAGAATTATGTTGAAAACTTATATAATAAGTAATACTTACATAGGTACAAAACATCTTTTATAGTTAGTGGGTTTAATAGGTAGTGAGTTTTATATCGATAAAAGTTACTTAAAAGACAATTTAATGCCAAAACTGAAGATAAAATGTAGAGAGTTTTAAAGTTTTCACGGGAATATTAAACCTCATTACCTATAATATTTAGTTTTAGCGGATAACAATATTATAGTCTGATTAACCCTAAGAATATTTATGTTTGTTTTTAGCACGATAAGTACAAGGTTGTGATTTTATATGAGAGATTTTATTAGCCTTTTGAAATGTAATAAGCAACGGAGGTTTTAAGTAATTTTCGTAATTATTTATTTATTTATTTATTTAATCTTTATTGCACAATATAAATAGTACAATTGGCGGACTTAATGCCTTAAGGCATTCTCTACCAGTCAACCAATGGGCTAAACAGAAACATTGTTTTGGTGCAGGGCCTTTAACGTCAATTGGAAAACTTAAGATAAATTTACAAATATACCTACAATATACATACATACAGTATATACTTACACAAATACAATATTATATAATATACTTACATATACTACTTTACGTACCTTGTGAAAACCTCATGTCGATAATTAGTTTTGGACAGCATTGAAGAGATGCTTGCGCAACATGCGCTTGAATGTGAACTTGCTTTGTGCTTATACAGAGAGAAACGTAATGTTTTTATACAGAGAAATTGAGACTAGATAGTATTTGATTATGTTAAGACGGTAATTGTTGCTTCTGATCTTTTAATTTGTAAGAAACCTGCATTTAAAATTTGGAAACATTTTAAAAAAGTATGTTGATAAAAGTTGATTGATCCTTAAGTCGTTTTATTTTCACAGTTTCTTTTTGCCGGTGGACACTTACCACATTTCAGTTAGTCCTATAAAGAACGTAATGACATTTACGTCAAAATTATTGAATCTTAAAATAAATATGCATCTGGTTACAGCATTTATGCTTTATGGAAATAATACCCGTTTCACCATTTTAGTACATTTACTTCTGGCGTTTGCAGCGTTTTCGCGTAACGAAAAAAAGAGTTCAATTGTCGTAACCGCCACTAAGTCGTAAACCAGTCTGTTTTGTTAAATATTAAATATGCCAGTTGAAAGAAAACCATAAGTTATGAATTAGATCCAAATATCAAGCATTTTCGTTCATAAATGAAAGAGTTATGATTTTTTTTCTTGAAATCGAAAAGTTTTTTGGCTCTGGTGTAAAGTTTGCATTTTGGCGGTTACTACGTTCTCGCTTTTTGCCATCGATATACTTAATAGATAAATACATACAAATACTTAAATACATAGAAAACATCCATGACTCAGGAACAAATATTCGTGCTCATCACACAAATAAATGCCCTTACCGGGATTCGAACCCAGGACCTCTTGCTTCATAGGCAGGGTCACTACCAACTAAGCTAAAGCGGTCGTCTAAAGTCAGATATAAAAGGATTTTTTGTCTAACAAAGAAAAAAAACCATTTTATATCTAAGAACTCGATGAAATGTTTGGACACTGCAAAAAAACTACTACGACATCGCCATTTAATCAAGGTCAGATTCAGAAGTTCATTTATAATTAAAACATTCCTCGTCTGAAGATCAATGGCGGAAATAGAAGGGAGGAGGGAACGAATCGGGACCAATGGGTCCGTATTAAACGTACTCTCACATTAATATTTAATCAAACCTCCAAGCTCTCGTATTTTATCACAGATTTTCTCTTAAATCACGGTGTTTATTTTACAATTAGGGGATATGTTATGGGCAATCACGGCGAAGCGCGGAATTAAGCTGGTTGGTTTTAATCAGAGAGGAGGCCTCTTGATGTCAGCTTCAGGAAATGTTTCATATAGATTATAATTCAATTTACGTAATAGCGTTTTTTTGAACAATAAATATAGTACCCCTGCTTTGAAATTGTGCTGGTGTAGTATTAAATATTACTTGACTTAAGGTCCTAAGTCCCGTAGCTGGGGCAGAGGGCCTCCACAGTATGTCTCCATAGCGTCTTATTTCGGGCTGCGCACTTCACCTCGGGCCATGACAGCCCGTCTGTCATCATCTAGGATGCCACTGAGCGCCGCCAGGATTTCTTATGTCGACCACGTTTCCTCTTGCCTTGCGGTTTCCATTCTAGGGCTTGCCTAGGTATGTGATTGGGTTCTCTTCTAAGTGTGTGGCTGATCCAGGAACATTTGCGGCGTGCGATTTAGTGACCGATCGGGGTTTCGTGACAGATTTCTAAGATGTGTTTGTTAGAAATTTCCTCAGGCCAGTAAATTCCGAAAATCTGCCGTGATTTCCTTTGTCACCCTCCACGTTTCGCAATCATAAAGCAGCACGCTTTTCACATTCGATCGAAGATTTTTAGCTTTACTCCTCTCGTCAGTTTCCGGAACTGCCATACGCGGCGAAGCTGCGCTAAGGTAGCCCTCACTTTGGCTATCCTCAAAGCGGTGTCCTCTTCAGTCCCTTCAGATTCCGACACTACGCTGCCCAGGTAGGTAAATTTCTGCACTCGCTCTATAAAATCTGCTACTAGTAGATATACTATGTTATTAAATACCTAATAGTTACTACTACTAGTAGATATACTATGTTATTAAATACTTAATAGTTGTACTGAAAAACAATGACTAAAGACTCCGTGTAAAACTCATGCAATAATATTCAAACGAACAAACGTAAAACAAAAATATTCATAATTAATTAACTCCTGAGTCTAACTGTGAATGTGTATCTAGTGTTTATTGGCATTGACAGTTATAAATATTCAGTCCAAAAAAGGATCTTTTTGATATCGAAGATCCTGTGGGATAATCAACAGTAAATAAGAAAATAATTTTATTTAATTCTATAGTTCAAACTACGATTCTTGCAAGTTTGCTCGTTGGTAAAATAATCACGAAAACATGTCAATTTTGATAACTTTTCTGGTTTTACTTGACATATTTGACACTTTTATATACCAGCAAAAAACGTCTCCAAATAGGGAATGACGAAACAATATTTTGTGGATTGATTTTTAATATCTTCCTTTTTCTTAGCTCAATATTATATTACAAAGTAGCGCGCGCGCTTGGCTTCATTGGAAGCAGGATCTATGTCACTTTCGCTGAAACGCCGTATCGTTGGGAGTTTTTACAGTTTCAATGCGGCATTTTGTCACAGGTCCCAACCTTTGCTATGTGACAGCAGAGTTCAACTAGTGCGCGTCCGCGCGACTTGACGTTGACACTTGCGAGTGAGGGAGACCTCTAAATACCTTCTGTTAGAGTCCGACTGAAATTTCGGTTTAGGTTTCGGCTTCGGCCTAGTTTCGGCAAAAAGACTGGTTTTGGCTTAGTTTCGGTTTCGGCTGCCATCCAGCCTAAACTACGGCCGAAACCGAAACTGTATTTGAGGGGTTTCGTGCTGCGATTGGATACCTAGTCTTTATTTCAGAAAGCACAGATAATTTATTTGAAATAAGAAGTTAAAATTAATGACTACTCTAAATGTCAGAGACTAAATGATTCATATGTTATTTAAAAAATTAAGACTGACTGATTATGAATTTAATTTTTTTTCTTCCCACGAAACTATGACCTTATATGGAAGTTTCGGTTTTGGTTCTGGTTTCGGCCGAAACTGAGATCAAAGCCGAAATTAGGTTTCGGTTTCCGCCGCGAAAACTAGCTTCGGTCGGACACTCATATTAGGCCTACAAATTATAATCCAACAGCTTTTATTAGGATGTTTTCAAAAATATCATTTACTGTTGAATAATACAGCTGGGCGAATATTCAGCGTTTTTACGGCGTTTTATTTTCGTCATTATTGTCTCAGTAAATATTGTCCAATAAAACGATGCCTAGAGTTAACTTTTTATGAAACCAAAAAACAGTCCCGAGCTTAAGTCTAGTTTTATCAAAATTGTCACGATTTGTCCTTTCCTTATAGTAAATAATCGTCGGACAATAATGATTGTCAAACCGCGCGGTTAAAACGCTCGGAGAATCGCCCAGCTAGCATCAAAGTCAAGACTTCAATGAACAGCGTATGTTGTAATTCGAACTTGATGCACAGATCAGACAAATCTCGCAGCACCATGAAAGTTTTATGAAATGGAGGCTGGAGCTTAAACCTCTATGCGGATTATCCGTGCCGGATGTTGGCGCGGAAATCCGTTAGAAATGAAGCTTGCGCAACAAATATACCTATAGATCGTGTGCAACTAATAACTTTGATACAGGTTGGACATAACATAAGCAAAAGCTCGATTTCAAACTTTATCCAGAACTTTTTATAGACTACTACTTACAGATTATTTGACGCTGACTGTACAGTACAGTCTTTTATTTCAATAAAAAAACCGGAAACGAACTAAGTTTCTTGATAGTGACATTAAGTGTATGTGAAATACTGTAATTGGTTTTGTAATTCCTTACGGGTATTCAAGAAACTAATCATGTTGTGAAATATGTCAAAATTGACCTTCTGATTACTTGGAATGTGAACTGTGAACTGTTTTTTAAACGTGAATTGATGTAATGGTGAAATAACGATTCGCAAATTTGTCAATAGTCAGATGAGAAGCCAATTTTACGTTGATTAAGTAGCAGCATAGAGTTGCAAACCATAGACCGTACGCGTAAATAAGAACAGAAGAAAATGTATAAGCAAATATGCGAACAATAAAATGATATTAACTCTCTACATGACATAGATCAGAATGTGTATAACTGCTAAGTACATGATATGAAATCGTCTTTACATAAATAAAGTTTGACCATTGCGATATTTTACTGTTAAAGCTATGAAACCTACCAAAAAATAAGCATGGAATCATCTTAAAAATGTCATTTGTTGGAGCACTTTCCCTGGTCCAAAGGTTAGGTTATAAACATAAAAACTTTTATGAAAACACCGACGCGGGTGGGTCGGTCGGGACAAAACGTAATAAACTGTAAAATGTCCGCCACAAAGTTATATAAAATTGCATGTTGTTTTTACACGTGTTTTAAAAGCATTTCACGGTAACAGGTACGCCGGGTAAAGTGAAACAAATTTAATTTGCATAAGTGTTGTATACATATAGTTTAGGTACACCGTAGAATGGTATGAGCTTTTATTGTTAGCTTATTGTTCCTCGTGTTAACATATATTGCGCTAGGCTCCTTTGTCTACAGATAAACTCTAGTCATCAGAATAGTCCGCTTAGTAGTCGATTGTAGCCGACATTATCGAAACCTATATACAGTAGTGCTGAATTACAATTGCAGCAATAGCGTCTTCCTTTGAAACGTTTCTCAAGTAATTACCTGAAAAGCCAATCCAGTGTTCAGTATTAAAAGCGTCATAAAAGTGAGAGCCCGAGGCACCGTCCTAATGTGAAAATAAAATGAGAACTCGGCGAACATCAATGGCAGCGCTTTTCATTCGCGCGAACACCGAGCCTTAGAAAACATAATAAAATATGAATGACCCATTTTAACTCAATTTTGTTTGGGAAATTCAATTATTTCCGTATTCGTCCGTTATGCCTCGGGGTGTGACCATTTCAAACTGATTTTATGCTATGATTTCACTAAATTGACGATTGATTGCCTCGCAGCGATACAGATTTTGTTAATGTAAAAATGGAAAAAGCACATACTTCAATATAAATATTTTTAAGGTGTTTCTTCTAATGTTTATTTTAATCTACTCAACCGTAATTTGAATGCGAAACGAGTGAGTAAAAACCGGTGAAGTGCGAGTCGGACTCGCGCACAGACAAACTGTATGGTGACACAAACTTAACTTTGCTGTTGATTAACTGTGGTCCCCATACATCGACATAGGTCTCGGTTAGTTTAGTAGCAGGAAATAAGTTCGTATTACGGTTTTTTCGAGTTTCTAAAAAACGATGCAAATTAGGACAACCGTTATATTTTTCCGTAATATTATTAATAATTGGTAATTACTTTTTCTGTTCAGTAGCTTCTATGATAATAGGTAGATTGGTATTTTTATGAACATTTTTCACCCTAAATCAAAAAGTACCTACATGTTTAAGAATAAAAATTAAGATGGTTTTGAAATCTACAAATTAAGCCCTTTCATTTGTTACCCGCTTGATATAGCCCAACTTCAAAATTTAGACCTTCCGTTTCGGCCCCCTTCAAAAAAAAGGAAAAGATATGAGTTTTTTTATGCCCAGTAGGATCGGGTTAGCGATTTTTAAAACTATTCGTACTCCAAATTTCAAATCGATAACAGCAGTAGATAGACAGATATCTGTATATCTGCCTGTGACAGACGGACAAGCAGACAGAGTCGCACCATAAGGGTTCCTTTTTTAACATTTTGGTAATAAACCCTAAAAATGCGAGATGCAACATCGTTACTTCCAATACCGAATTTCGTCTTTACAAATCCTTGGTATTGCCACGTATTGCAGTGCGGAAGCAAGTTTCAGCGCCCTGCTTAAATACTAAATTGTGTATTACTTCAGAATTTCAGCTGAAATCTGTTGAGTTTTGCATAAAGCATTGTTCAGTTATAATTCTTTGTATCGCCGGCTGAAACTGGTTTTCCCCGAACTTGTTTATGACATGGCGTGATTTGTAGAGCCTGCTTTTTACAGGCCATGCTTCCGCTCTGTATAATTCGAAAGGAAATAAAATTCGAAGAAATTTATTGTAAGGATAATTCATAGTTTTATTTTCAGCTTAGGAAATTGTACCTGTTTTCAAGCAATTTTAGGTCATTTGATATGCAAAAGAGGTAAAAAAGAGAAATAATTGTGTAAACTTAATACTCCTAATAATCTATAGGTGTAGGTACGTTAGCCCCGTGGATCGTAGAATTTAACATTATTTCAATTGCCAATTACATAAAAACACAGTTAGCGAAGATAAACGCCAGTTTTGGTATAATTATTTTACAATGTCAATGAATCCCATTACTATGAAGAACGAATAGGTAGACTATCATACTAGATATAAGATACCAGAAAAGCCAAAAATCGAAAAACAAAATCATGTGCCAGACTTATAAATACTACGAAAATAAATACCCATCAAAAAGATTACATGTAAAAAGTTTTGAGATTTAATTTTAAACCAAGTCAGTACAAAAGTTCAAAAAACTGAGGGTTCTTAATTTGGCTGTATTTTTTTAGTTCCCAAGGAAGTGCTCAACATTTTCATTTGATATTAGTTTTAGTTGTCATCGTTCCCCCTATTATGAAACACTGGCACGTGTGTGATATATTCATCGTGAGGTAATGTTTGGATTCTGACTCACATATAACGTACGTAGGATCTTTATTTTATTGCTACGTGGGTTTAATGTTTACTTACGTTGATACGCACTTTATTTATTTGTTACTCCATATAAAAATACGACGAATAACATTATTTTAGAGTTGTCATTACAAGTAATCATGTGATGACTGGCCTGAGTTTTATTTCAACGTTATTCGGAATCCATACCGCTGTACATATAACCCAAAGAAACTTTGTGGTAGATCCGTAGTACCGGTACTGAGAGTTGTTTTTTTTTTCCAAAGTGAAATTTCTTCTCCTGAAACTGACTATATTTCAGATTTGTATAATAGCTAATCAGAATTAATAAGTCTGGTTATACAACCGTAAAATATTCTGAAAAGTCTACGGTTTCAGCGTGAGAAATTTTCGACCGAATGATAATTTTTGACCAAACAATACATAAGAACAACCGATATGATAGTGTAACTAAATAATATAACTTGCAATTAAAGTTGCAATACTATAATATAAAATTTGCATTTATAAATCGGTTATCATATATGTATAGGTACTCTAGATCCTATTTAAATAAGGCACCCATTATTCCTTCGATTTGGCGCGGCCCGCCTGCCGCTGTTGGCGTCAGTTTGAAAAATACCTCCTGTCGGCCCCAATGGCCTTATTGAATTACGCCGGTTGCACCGGGAAACAGCCAATACCTAACTTAAATCCGTATCTCTTTTATTGGCTGGCTAAAAATACGTAAAAATTCCACTCTAGCTAATGAAAATAAAATTTTATATGTTTTCGATCCAATAAAATCTCGTCTGCAGTGAACTGAGTATACGTTGCCAATCGATGCCTATACGTGAAATTCCTCCTCGTTTATCAAGGCCGTGGTCAATGTAACTCGTTGTTGTTAAATACTTAATTTTACGTCTTCTCTTGTTTTGGGACTGTTTGACTAATTGATTCATAAACGGCGCCGTCGAGTGAAGTTTTCGAGGACGACGATGAATTGTGTAGGTACTACCATTTGTTTTTAAGTCCTTCATTTGCAGGCTTTATTTTTTTAATCACATTTAATCAGTTTTGAGACCGATAAAAATATTTTTTTAAATTTATCGCAATTTTTTAAGCCTTTAAGCCTACCTGCGACCCACACGATTGACGTTAATATAACACGACATTTTCGTTCTACAATTTAATTTTTTCTACAAATTCACAACGAATAAACCTTGAATATTTTCCGGGCACCGTATTTACATTTCTTCCGAAGTTTTTACTACTCGTTATGCATTGGCGAACCGAGTTACAAACTTCAATCGGCATGTCTCTTTCAATCGATTCTTTTACAATACTAGAGTGAACGTGGCGGAAACATTTGAAATTTCGCTGTTCTATGTGAAAACCCTGAATTGGAAGCCAATAAATAACGTAGCCAGCGTCAACAGATGAACCGGGGTGTCCGTATAAATCTTTCAAACAATTGGAAGCCTCTACGGCGTCCAACGTAACTTGTTTATTTTAGAGCTGACTTACATAGGATCTTGATAGTTTATGCAAATTGTCTATACCGGATCCTTTATTTTACTCTTACTGTTGGCAAATTTCGATTAGCTCTTTCATTTAATAGTCAGTAGATTAATTCAAGAAATAGCCGATTTTACTGTCACTAAGCCATGCAAAACTCTTAGCTATAACGTATCAGTTATTGACGTTGTAAATAGATATGCTGCTATACCAAAACCTCCGTCATTAATTAATGTATTAATCTTCCTCTGCATACGTGATGGGCTTGATTTGATTACGTCGCGCAAATAAACAGGCGGCAGAGATGTCAAACACGACTCTCTATTAATGAGGATGATAATCGATCATATCTATTTACACTATGGGTGTAGAAGTAAATAGCCAACCGTTCGATTGTAGCATACCTACTTAATCATTTGATTTAAGGTGTGTGATGCTAATCGTCCTACATTTAACAGATAGCTGACGTGTTAATCTCTAATCCCCTTATTTGACACCAGGAAGCCCTGGAGGTGCTCCGGACGGCGCCGGCGAGGGTCGAGCTGCGGGTCTGCCGGCCCCCTCACGACGCGTTGGAGAGCGTGACCCCGCCTGACCCCCCGACGCCTCCCGCGAGGACCCCGCACCCCCCACACTTGCCGATGCCGCTGCCGCAACATCTCCCGTTGGATCCACTCAACTGCCATCCGATGCATGCAAGGTAAAGCTGTTATATATTATAAATGTGCTTCAATTAATAAGCCAAAAAAATAAAAGTACTTATCTGGAAGCACGGCAGTGCACCGGCAAGTCGATTAAACCACCGCACTGACTACAGGGATAAAATATAACTAGCGGCTTAAACGTGCCACGAGGCTTTTGCGGTTTTCCCAGACAGTATGAGTTCGAATAACGTTACTTTTGTTGACTTTACATCTAGGATAGTGGGGGGGGGGGGGCTAATCCGACAGCGTATGTGAAATAGATAGAAAATGTTATGTTGTGTTGGGGTCTAAAAATTTTTGTTTCGCAGTTTTTAAAATATTTTATAAAGGTTGCAATTTGTATACTCTTGAAAACATGAAAAGGCACTCCCACTCTTATTCCTCACTTCTCTGTCAGCAAGGTCAAAGCAAGGTTTACCCTACCTCACACAGGCAGGGTCTACATATACTCTCAATGAATTTTCGAGAGACACAAAACAGGCTGCGATATGCGCGTTATTAAGATGAATCGATTAATACCTCATTTGTCAAATTTGGACAGATGACTTGGGAAATGTATGCGGATATGTGTATATAGGTATGAAATATATGTATTAAGAGCGTAACTGTGGTTTAGTTTTATGGTAATTTTTTTTGATTATGTGTACGACAAAATGATACATGAGAATCTTTCATTTGTAAAAAGTTACGTGTAAAAATTTACGAGCATCTCCTATGTGTACCACCAAACACAAAACCGTTTTTATAAAGCTGACCTGGTAGTGATTATTTTGGGTCCATATCGGGTTGCATACATTTTTAAGTCATAATTTTATAGGCATTACTAGTTTCGTCATAATCATTATTACGCATAACAGTTAATAGTCATACTTTTGTGCCCATAATGTTTTTAACCATAACGATTTAGAGCATACATTATAATAGTCATAAATTTGTTGCGCATAAAAACTTAAAGCACAAGTATGAACCGCCATAACAATTTTGCGCATAACGTTTTCAAAGCATTATTACGATTAGCTGGATTAGCAGTCTTAGGCAACCATTTTTTAATCCTATATTTATGTTCGGTATTAACCTAACCTATTTTTTGATAGCAGGTCGGTTTTTTTGGAGGACGCAGTTCAAACTTAACCTAACCCACTTTTTAATAGCAGTTTGGTATTGTTGGAAGACACAGTTCTAACCTAACCTACTTTTTGATAGCAGTTCGGTATTGTTGGGGGACGTAGTTCAAACCTAACCTAACCTACTTTTTGATAGCAGTTCCGTTTTGTTGGAGGACGCAGTTCAATCCTAACCTACTTTATGCATTACAATTGTTATGACTAAAAATAATTATGACCATCAATATTATGACTCAAAATTGTATGACAATCGACATTATGGTTAAAACAATTATAAAACAATATAGTGCAATTATGACAGGAAACAATTATGCCATTGAACAATTAATGCCAGCAGACATTTATGAGCAACAACTTTATGCGTAAAGAGTTATGGTCATGACAATCGATATTATGACAATAGTTGTTATGCGATTAGAGGGACACCCGATTATTTACTTTACATTTTAACATTGCTCACTGCCCAATATCGACGTTCACCTCCAAAGCCTCTTCAGTACGGAATTCCCACTAACATAGAAACTGCGCAAGCCGAGTTAGGTACGCAACATGCTCGACAACTACAAACACCCACTAAACTTTGATGCCACTCATTTGTATTTACGACGCTCCCTACATAGACATGGTAACAACGACACAAATCGGCTTGTTTGGCTCGTGACAAGGCTGTCTTGCAGAACAAGACTCTATAAGTTAATAACAATATTATGTTATTAACGTAGCTATAATACGCACACCTCAGAAACTTTGAATTATAACTTTGAGAAACAGTGGATAGCTCTTGTCAAACCTTTGATGTTCCTTAACCACTTTTGTTTTCCTAGCGATAAGAATTGCAAAACGCAAAATAAATATTTCAGCTGTTCCATGTTTCAGAATGTAATTTTAATTATACAACGATCGCTGCACAATCTTTCTTGAGCCTCTATTTTCTTGTCACTCACATGCGTGGCTACATATTGACTTTTTTGTCATAAAACAAATCCACGAACACACGCGTTGGTAACAAAAAGGACGCCTGGGCGTAATATTTTTATTTTGTGTCACGGTTCGTATTGCTGCATCAATTTAGATACGCGACAATTTTGGCCGAGACTCATGGTGCAAGGTCGATTTACACAAAATCGGTCTAGATAAATAACCTTGTATATCAGTGGTTCCGAACCTGGGGGTTATTACCCCTTTAGGGGTAAAATTAAAATTTCTCAGGGGTAATACTCATATCAAGTCGTTTTTCTTTGAGTACTTTCATATATTTGTCTGTATTACATATTTTTTGGAGGGATAATGATACAAATCTAGAGGGGGCCTGTGGGTAATGTGGCAATAAAGGTTAGGAACCACTGCTGTATATTATTACTATGTAAACCAACACAATTAAATTATTAACTCTATTGGAAGTTGATAGGTATAAACCGTTAGTACCAAATCACCTAGACGGTTTACTCGTCTGTTTTAGTGGTATAGTGGGTATTTATTATAATGGAATGATTTAAATGACTCTTTATTAAAATTATTCAACAAATTACCAGGCTATCAGCAACCACTAGCAGTGCGACCACTTCATCATCTGAAGGCCGGGGCCGGCGCGAGGCGAGCCCCGAACCAGACCGGCGGGAGCTGCGCCTTCCAGACCTCGACCGGCCACTCCCCGTCTACGACATACAATACGGTGTAAGGAAATAAATAACGCTAACCTAACCCCTATTATGGCACCCTAGTATTTGTATCACGGATGCCAACTAAGGCGCTTCCATTAACACTACCCGGTTTTACTGTACATAATGATTTATTGACTCAACGAGTGAAACGAGTGAAGTCTATGAGTCGACCAGAAGCGACAATCGAGGTTCAATTTTTGTATATTTCATATGTTTCTTTGTCCGATGATAGCTCCAATACCATTACCGATACTCTTTGTCCGATTTTCGTTAGTGAAATTTCACTAGTTAAAAACACAGAATTGTCCCTCTAGAAACAATACAGCTTTTGTTCGAATTTAAAAAATTCTATTGATCTTCAACCAAATTTCGGAAGGAGGAAAGGCGTAAAGAGTTATCGGAGTTGAGAAACCGCTGTTCACTATGAACAATAGTTTTATAGCTTAATTTCAAACCACAATGGCAAAATAGAAGAATCGAAAACGTATACTTTTATTTTTGAATGTTTCTGTTAAGATAAAAATATATTGATTTAACCGGTATTTGAATTGGTTTACCCATAAATTAACGACGAACGTTTCATCGAATGTTTCATTTCATCGGCATATCATTTTATCAAAAGGATTTTTTTCTCTGATGTAAAACAAACCTAACCTAATGGTTACTATCTTATATTCAGATGACAAACAAGTCAACGAAATGAAAATTCGATGAAATGAAACACTCGATGAAGTGAAGCATTCGATGAAATATCTGTTGACAAAACGCCAGGCATTTATTTGAACTAGGTATTACGATTTCATGGAAAACAAAAAGGCAAATGGAAACTGGGTTCATTTTCTTATTGCGTCACGTTTGGGTATAAGAAGCCCTCATAATTACATTAATTTGCCGCTGCTGCCCTTTTACATCTTAATCGTGGCAAATAATTCAAATAGCTACTGTTACTAAAACCGGAATTAGAAAAATAAAAGTAATTACGTTAATAGCGACGTAACTTGTTAGTTTTACTTTGAGCAGACCAATTGGTATTTGGGTCCGATCTTGTACACATTGAACAGACGCAATTAGTATCGTGTGGGTCCATCCCTTTAGTTTTCGTTTAGGGTAATGTGGAGCGCCATCGGGCCGCGTTATCATGAGCGCGGACACGCAAAACCTCTATTGCCGTAATAGGTAACGAGGATAATCACCCGAACCTTTTCCATACCTATTACTAATATTTGGATAGATTTACTTGATGAGTTTTCGCTTTAGTGATATCTGGTAATTTGGGTCTTCCTTAAGTAGTCCGGGCGAGATTAGACACGCCGTAAAACGTAATAGACAAGGTAATAGCCTATTAATATCGCTACAGAAAGCTATTACGATTTTCATGCAGCTATTAATAAACCTTTTTGTTCACGCCTCAAAGGATGATGGATCGGTGGTAAGTACACGGTTTGATCGGTGCAGGGAAGCGAGCTATTTTCATACGTTAGTTAATTACTTTCCAGCGATTAACATGTCACAGTCACTTCTATAGTACGCGACAAGATAGTAGTCCAATGCAAAAGTAACTAGGGTGTGTCAAAAATAAGTAATAAAACGCAAGGATTTTGAAATTCTTACATGTTAGTTTATGCGCCCATCACGCAAAAACTTCCACACTGATTTCCGTGAAATTTAGTGTACAATGAAATTTATTCATAACCCCGGTAAATACATAGGGTACTTTTTTACCCGATTACGGTGATGTAGGATATTTAACTTATTTCACCTCAGCAAACAAAGTTACCTCCTCTATTATTTAATGTCACTTTTTGGAGGTGATATGATTTTATTAACTTTTAAACATATATTCATAATATATGTATTACGTATAGTAGTGAAAGATAGTAAAAAAATGTTGGTACCCTCGGAATCTTATACAGTTCGATTGTTGCAGGAGTTCGACATAGTTATGACGAAAGTAAACGGCTCTCTGGGTTTTACGCTCCGCAAGGAAGACCACAGCGCGCTGGGCCACTACGTGCGGGCTCTTGTCCGGGAACCAGCACTCAGCGACGGGCGGATACAGCCCGGAGACAGAATTGTGGCGGTATGTGATGTTCTTAACCGTTTGACCACAGGGTGCTGGGTTTACGTTGCGTTTGTCCGACACTCAGGAACGAGCAGCCCAGCACCCGCATTATTGTAGCACTGTGAACGATTCTCTCGAGCACTCTTCAAGGAGGACAACTCCTTTGGCCACCTGAGGGTTTCGGTCCTTGGACGGCGCTCAGGTGTGTCATACTTTCTGGCGGAGACATGGTATCTTACCGAATTCAAAATAGCATCAAAAAAATGTACTAACTTGTACGCTAATTAAATAAAACTGTACTACACGCACTTACGAGAAAACAACGATCGATATGTCACCGCTGGGAAGGATTCTTTCTGGCGGGCGCTATCTATTTCACTATGTTGCCATCGAGTTTTCGACTTTCTGATGAATCAGTAAAAATGTACGAAAAATGTACTAAATTGTACGCTAATTAAATAAAACTGTACTACACGCATTTACGAGAAAACAACGATCGATCTGTCACCGCTGGGAAGGCTTTCTGGCGGGCGCTATCTATTTTACTCAGTCCAGCTAGGACTTGCTACAATTTACTTTTCACAACATTTATGGAATCTGAACATATCGCAATTGATACAAGATTCTACGTCCATTACAGAGGACAGGTTAAGTTATTTCACAATTAAAGCGTAATGGCATTCCAATTAACTCTACTTGTGACATGTTAATATGAGAGCAGTGCCATCTGTTATTATAGTCTCATTAGATAGATCAATCAATATCGCTTCGCTTGTATGAGTACTTACTAGCGTTTCCCTTTAGGTGAACGACACGGCAATGTCGAACATGTCGCACGCGGCGGCGGTGGCGTTCCTGCGCGCGTGTGGCTCGGAAGTGCGCCTGCGGCTCTACCGCGACCACGCCGCCACCCCGCTGTCGCCTATGTCGCCGAAAGAGGAGCCCACCGACTCCGACCCACCGCCTAGGCCTAAACCCCCATTAAGGCGAGTATTTACGCGCTTTACTCTCCTAGTACGTAACTTTACCACTAACATGTTGTAACTAGGCAGGAGAAATCACTTTAAGCAGCAGAGATGTATAAGATACCCTAAATAAAGTATCTGAAATTCAAGATGCAAGATACTTTACAAAAAAGTATTTCAGATACCAGATATAAATAGTTCTTTAAAAAGGTATCTGAAATACTAGATACAAAATACGTATCTTTCAAATACTTTTTAAAGATAAAATACTTTTGTAAAAGAACAACATTTAATTGAACATAATTTTTATTTGTTCGAGAAAACAATTTTCGAATGTGTTGATAACAAGGATCAGGCAAACGTGACAAGGCAAAATATGTTAAATAAGAAGGTTGAGACTTTTAATCTTCATATTTTAATTGAGATTTGAGTAAAACTCAAACATATTGTCGCTCAACTTCCTTCGATGAGGCCTCATGATCACGCCCCCATAGGAGAAGAGCTGGGCAAACAGGTGTTATATTTTAGGATTTTTTTTTATCGTAGGATAAGCATTTAAGCTCTTTAAGTTTGCATCTTTATTGTTGAGATAGTTACATATTTTATGCTAAGTTGGCAACGCTGGGACCTACAGGAGTCATGGTGGGACATACCGATGACATTTGTAGAAAGATAGTGTCGCCATCTGTAATTTTCATTTGGTTCCCGACAATATCGACTAAATTTTTGAACGATGCGCTGCGTTCAGTTGCGTTCGGAAAGAAAATCTGCGAAGCTTATTTTAGTAAAAGTATCTTAGGGAACAAAGTATCTTCAAAATACTAAGATACCAGGAAAATATATCTAAATATAAGATACAAAATAAAAAAATTAAAAAGTATTTCAAATACAAGATATAAATACGTATTTTGTATCTTGTATCTGTATTTCAGATACTTTTATCTAAGATACATCACATCTCTGTTAAGCAGACAATAGTAGATTGTGTCACAAGGGAGCAAAATGATGTATTTACGGCGAAGGGCGTACATTGAATCCTGAACGAAGCGAAGGATTCTACAATTGAATCCCGAGCGTAGCGAGGGATTCTAAAGTAGAATCCGGAGCGTAGTGAGGGATTCAAGTGTTAACGCCCGTGGTGTAAATAATTTTGCTACCTTGTGACACATACTGCTTTTCACACCGACTATGAGGAAAATTTAAATACAAACGCTACCTACCAAAATAACGAAAACGAAATATATAGTTAGTCAAAGAGCATCACACATTTTTAATAAAATGAAATGTGAAATTGTTAAATTTACAGTTCCTTATTATTTATAAAACGTTTATTACTTTTTACGGACGGGACGAATTTACCACTTCCATATTATATTTATGGCCCTCGCCTGCGGCTCGGACCCCAAACACCTGTGGTCTGGGCCATTCCTTATTATCGACTTTATGTAGAGTCGATATGTCGAGTCAATGTAGAGTCGATAATGTAGAGTCGATATGGAGAGTCGATATGTAGAGTCGATATGTAGAGTTGATATGTAGAGTCGATATGTAGAGCAATAATGTAGAGTCGATAATGTAGAGTCGATATGGAGAGTCGATATGTCGAGTCGATATGTAAAGTGGATATGTAGAGTCGATATGTAGAATCGATATGTAGAGTCGATATGTAGAGACAATAATGTAGAGTCGATAATGTAGAGTCGATATGGACAGTCGATATGTAGAGTCGATATGTAGAGTTGATATTTAGAGTCGATATGTAGAGTCAATAATGTAGAGTCGATAATGTAGAGTCGATATGGAGAGTCGATATGTAGAGTCGATATGTAGAGTTGATATGTAGAGTCGATATGTAGAATCGATATGTAGAGTCGATATGTAGAGTTGATATGTAGAGTCAATATGTAGAGTCTATAATGTATGGTATGGCAATGGCATATTCTGAGCAGGTTCAAACTAAAAATACCCTGTAGGTAGTCCTTGAACAGAAAAGTATCACTTTGATCCCTCTTATGAGGGATCAAAATACTTTTTTCTGAATAGGAGGTGTGAAATAGTACATTGTGTATTAAGGGAAGTAAGAAGAAGATTACTAACGAGAGTCTACTAGAACACCGAAGGTGGAGGGCTTTTAATGACTCGAGTTTGTAACCTGCTTACTGCCCGTGATACACACAATGTTCTTCATCACATTTGCGAGGAAAAAAATAAAACATAAAAATTAAAATAAACTAAACGCACCCGCTAAAAGACAACTTCAATTGTCAACTTTTTCAATGACTTAGTCTTCCACAGATAATGTTAAGCGTATAGTTTTCAATCTTGACTGGCCATACTGCCATGTGCCGATTTTCAAAATGAAATTTACTTCTTAAAATAATTGCAAAACTCTCTGAAATTATTGTAAAATATAAGTAAGTTTTACATACAGTGAAATTGGTTTTGTAGCCAAGTTTTGAAGATAGGAAATAAGTCTTGGCTGATTTGAAACCTCTTTAGTCTGAAATGACGTACGAGTGGGTTTTATATTTTAATACTAAACTCATAACTCCCTCGGGAGTTATAGATTTTTATAACCCATGGGAGGTTAATCGGCCTTTGCTGCTCTATACGACTACGTGTACTACCACTACCCTGTGACCACTGTAACCACGACTACCCTTTACGAAGAAGTGTGATGAAAATGAGTTTGTGTCCTACTCGTGCCTAATTTAAAAAAAATCGGCGAGTGATAGATAAACCTGGTTATTTAATGAAAGCAAGAAAGATTTAGTTTCTGACCAAGTCATGCTGCTTTAGATCAATATGCAGGGCGATTCATATTTAAGTCGTGAACAGAAATATTTTTTTCTCACTCTGTATAAAACCTCTAACCTTAAGTATAAAAACTTGTACCTATGCAACATTTTATTATAAATATTAAAACGCTGCGAGCTGGACTTGTAGGACAGGTTGAAGTGAAGATGTAACAAGCAAAAAGACATCAAAAAAGACCTTTCTTGGGGTCCCCCTTTTATTTTTAACTTTATTTTATTTTGATTATTTGTTGTAATTCTGTGAATATATCAAACTTTTACCTATTATCATTATTAAAATTGAGCAAAAAACGCCCAATAAAATATACGTTTCTTGTGCGTTCCTTTCATTCTTGTTAAAAAAAAGAATATTACTTGATCTTTTAGCGACAATCGAAATACATATTCTGTGAAATTTTCAAGCCTCTGTCTATTACGGTTCAAATAATACAGTCCTGTGATTGACCGACACAAACTGGTTTCTTGTAAAGGGTCCCCTTTTCTTTTTGTTTTTATTATTTGTTGTTATCTATAGCGGCAATAGAAATGTAACACATTATGTGAAAATTTCAAGTCTCTACCTATTACGATTCAAAAGTCCTGGATCAGACGGACAGACAGAATACCTACCCTGTGAGTACGGAACCCTAAAAATGTCCTTCTAGAACGAATGTAATGAATTTACCTTGAAACGCTGCGTTAGAAACAACTATTTCTGTTCACGACTTAGGAATCTGCCTACTTATAAGTATGTATGTGTAGGAATGACTACCTAAACATATCTCTTATTAAACAACATTTTCCCCGTAGGCCTGAAGCAGTGTCGATGTTGTGTGACCTAGCGGCGCGGCGGCTCACCCCCGACGCGGTGGACGGCTCCCGCTCCCCCTGCCTCTCGCCCCGCAAGTTCCGCAAACTGACCAAGGACAACAACCACTACGAGCAGCCTAATGGTACGTTAATCTAATTATAGTCAACTAATTTTGGTTTCCCTATTGCGCTCGCGAAGCGTTTAGATGGCCATCATACATAATGTCTATTACACTACATGTGCAGGCCCACGTATGGAACAGATAGATAGAGATCTTTTATAGATACTCGTAGTTACAAACTGAGACAATTTCATACCTACCTACGCATAGCGTACAGTCGAAGACTACACTTAAGTAGCAGTACGTAGATTATTATACCTACAATAAGGTTTCCAGTTTGCAAGTAGGTAAAAAGCGCCAATTATTTACAAAGAGCAAACGTCGGCATCCAAGCAAAAAGGCTTTTACTGAATAAAGAAAAAACTTGCCTATAATAGGCTATTTTACTGTACCCGAAATTTGTGAAAATTATGAAACATCTTGATAAATAAAAACAAAATAAGGAAATATTTTGAAGTTTTGAGCTCGATACCTAAAGTGTAGGTAACTAGTTTTATGAGCCTTTAAAGTTGGGTAGAAAAGTCTATTTTAAAAGTATGAAAGTACTTAAAACTATTAGTACCATTTATAAATAGCCCATAAATTATATGGTAACTTTGTTATGAAACCTTTAGGATAAACGCAAGCTTACCTATGACAAATTACTTATTTCCCTATACAATAACCGTGTGACGTCACAACGCTGATACGCTTTAGTATGAAGCGTTTTTAGAGAAAGCCTAAAAATGTGAGTTTAACATTGTTGTATCTCGGTGAGTTTTTATGATATTGAAGTAGGTAGTTTTTTCGCTAATATTTCTTTTATCGAGAAGTCTTTCTATAACATACCACAGAAAAAAGTTGTAAAATAGGCTATTCTCACGTTTTCTAGCGAAAAATTAAAAGCAGAGTCATATTGCACAACTTACGCAACCATTACGATACAAGAAGAAATTAATTAACTGCATAAAAAGCGAATATCCATGACCAGATATAACTTTTAATTAGCCAAAGTAATGACTAGTTTGTTCGTTAGATAAGCAACATTAAGTTTGCATGTTGCATTTTTAAACGTGTACATAACTTTGGAAACTTATTTTGTTGCAATATGAATCTTAATTCAGTCCATTTAGGCACAAAATAGCCTGTCTAATTACAGCGATGTGTGTGGAAGCTGCATGGAGCAGCTTACATTACGATGCAGGCGAAGCGCAATATGACCTAACTACGGTCTTAAGCTCGTATTTAACTGTGCAAAGCAACCTCATATTGTGCATAATGGAATTTCATTTTAAGTCAATACTGTGGTAAGGCAGTTAGGAACCTGTAATGTAATTAATACTCGTACTTATTTTTCTTTAACTTGAAAATGTTTTGGTTTAATAAGAAAATACCGAGTTAACCATTATTTATTTTCTATAAGGCGCTCAGTTATTTTTTTACTTCTTTTTAATATTGCTCAGTAAAATAGGCACGCACAAAGAAAGTTACACAAGAACTGAATATTTTAGGGCGCGTCAAATTTAACACGTATTTCGCATTAATTTTTTATCTAGTTTATTTAAGAATCTATGAAATCGTGCTTTTTTGTTTAATTAGTTGGCCTTGCAGGCAGCAAGGCAAGAATTATTAGATGCCTGAAGATTAAGTAGGTAAATATAAATACCACTAGGTATCTAAATATTCAATAGTAGATACCATTGTGATTTTCCAGCAAGTTTAAATAAAAATCCCCGTAAGAAATTAACACAGAGTTATTTATACGACGCGTATTTTATTAGAGCGGTAACAGTAGGTATATAATGTAAAACGGGTTGTATTTGCGTGATGATGATGATCCAACTTACGAGGCAGTAATATAGTCTCATTGCTGTAATAAAATTTACTTTGTACGTATACCGTACATTTACTATAGTCGCACGGACACGCTATTCATTTTAACTTGGTACAGTATATTAATTGACTTATGTAAATAATTCACATCAATTTAAAATTCCAGTCTTGTTGACTTCTGTAATTTCTTTTACAAGAATATAATATTACGATGTCGAAATAGGCAAAAACTTTGAACTTTTTCACTTGATACGGTACCTAATAAATTTTTAAATTTTCTCGATTGGGATCTACAGGGTCTAACCTTCAGCTGTATGATACGTTCGTGATCGTGTGTGATTTATTAAAGTGGATGCCAGTAGTTTATTTCGTTATTACTCCGGTGAGACTAATGAGAGCAGATAAAATGGCGGCAAATTCACCCCCTTTTATCTTAATGTCTTAACCCATACCTTTAATAGAATGAGCATACATAATAAACGGCAATTGCAGGAGTACCTACGTCTTAACCAACAAAATCTTGATTTATTTTAACGTTGCATACATGATAAAGTGTATGGATCGATAATAGGGAATATGCATGATATTTTTTATTTACTTTACTAAAAGCTCATTCATAAAAGAAACAGTAGGAAAAAAATATTTTTCGAATAACTATAAAAATAACCAAGATATAAGACAACAAAGATTTATCTCTATCTCTTTCTAGCAAAACAGAATATAGTATGGAGATTGTATGGTGGCCGTGTACTATGACGTCATAGTCCATATCGGATCTCTCTGTCTAATCGCTGTCTGATTAACTTGCTTTAAAATGTTTATATCTGCCGTATTTCTCAGTTGATTTTAATTTTATTTTGACTTTATGTCATCTTTTTTACGGTATTTTCATATTTTGTTAAGAAACGGGTTAAGAAAAATTCTTGCATATTCCCTATTAGTTATATGTGTACGAACATTTTACCAAAGTACCTATATATGTATGTACATACGTGTCTCTTACTCTTTGGTTAGCTCTGACGATTAAAACGTGTAGAGCATTTTCACACAATTAAATAATATAAGATTTAATCAATCGTCTTTATATTACAATTTAAAACAAGCAAATGTACGCTACACTGGCACAACTGCACCGTGCTGTCGAGCTACTTCCAAGCACAGTAAAGGTTTGGTCAAACCCGACAACTACACACTAGCAGCTATAGAAAAGGCTTAACACACACGCACTCAGAGCTTCTATCCACCGACTACGCAATGCAATGGAAGATAACAAGTCAATCGAAAGTAAAGAAAAACACATATTAAAAACCCTCGCCATAATCCAATGCGTGCTGTAGCCGGAGGATTAAGTTCCATGTCATGTGTTCCACGCAGATGCGCCAACACAACCAACCGAACTTAACTCACACACGGAAACCTCGGAAAGGCGGGTGCCACGGGCGCATTCTGTAACTCTGGCCAGCCCCACAGCCCCGCCGACTTGTAGAAAACAAAAGCTAAGTCTGGCAGGTGAGCCACTACCCCAGCTCACACGTCGTCCCGCTGGGAATTCCACTCGCTTCCACTTCAATAGCCTATGCCTCATAAAAACCGCTTCATATTCACGACAGATTAAAATTTGTCGTGTACATGAGAGAATATGAAGGACGCGACGCATGTCTCGTGTAGTTTTGCAATTTAGCGCGGAGTTCATTTTGTTATACAGTTGACAAAAAACAGGTTCTGTTTTTCTGCTGACCCAATTTTAGCACATTTAAAAACGATATTTATTTTCTAATACTTACTTTTTTCACAATAACTCGCACATTGTTACAATGGCCTTCTTTAAGTAACCGGCCGGATAACATTATAAAGTATGTAGGGCTGAAGTGGAATTGAGTGGAAGTTATCTCATTGCTTTAACATTATCCGAATCAGTGAATTGACGGACTGACGGAATCGAACCATAGTAGTAAGACTATGTGTGCACCAAATGCCTGTTTTCACACCCTGACAACCTTTAACTTTAATTGCGACACCCACACTTCGCTCAGTCTCACAGCTACAGATTTCTTAGTGTTTTACCTCAAAAGCAAAATAATCTTGTAGCTTTTCACCTTATCGCATTTCACCTCGATCGCATATTTAATTTTCGCGTTGTGTCTCAATCTCAACGCATGTTTGTCGTCGAGTTGCGTGAAACAAGCCCGCGTAAACCTATAACCGACAGCTAGCTATTCTCAGACAGCTTTTTAGGTAGTAGGTAGGTTTGCTTTTAATGTAGGTATTGTTTTGAAAATAGTTGTATACTTATATTCGAATAGTAATTCTAATCTGCCTGAATTTCCTATTATTCATAATAATCCGGTTTGTGAAAGGTTTGGTTTTCATCGTAAATCAATCTCCGCGCTATTGCGATAAGTGGGTCTTGTGATGCTTATATAAGTAAAATATAAGTAATTTATCTAAAAAGATAGACATATGTGACGACCTCTTTCTGCTAATGATGTTGGTGATGAGAAGGATATTTCCCTTACACTGCTTGTTATAAGGAGTTGGATGTTTTATCTATAGGTATAGCCTAAAGATCAGGCGGAACGCAATAAATATTCATTCTTGGGCGTTTTCCAAAATAAATACCGGGGTAGCTACTTTCTCAAAATATGGATTTTGGACTTTTTTCTGGCTCAGAATCGTTAGTACTTTCGAACCTTATACGTAGAAAAAGTGTCCCAAATTTATTTTCCTATTACGGCATTCACCATTTTGTACTTATGTTTGTATGAACGTGACGAAGTGGAAAAAAAACCATACAAATTATGGGACACTTTTTTTACATATAAGGTTCGAAAGTACTAACGATTCTGAGCCAGAAAAACCTCAAAAGTCCATATTTTGAGAAAGTAGCTACCCCGGTATTCATTTTGGAAAACGCCCTCTTACAACTAACAAGTCGTTACCAAATTAACAGCAAACCTTGATGAAAATTTTATTAAACGTAAGAATGGATGATTTAGGTATAATGAAAACATACACATGCACTTCTCAGTTCACGTCTCAACTGCAAAAATTAAACTATTAAAAACCAATTTTTCAGTCGTCTTAATATTTTCAAAAGCCACTGTTGATATTCATTTATACAATACAACTAGTGGTTGGTCTATACTAAATATAAAATATTTTAAGTGTCATGTTTTACGTAACTTACGTACTTACCTACATCTTTATTCTGTCGTACTTTCTTGAACGATATTAATAGCGAACGATAACAATGTCAAAATTTGGAACTCGCAGCAAGTCGAATAAGATGCTTAACTGTTACATTTACGTTATATGTGATTTAAGTACTAGTAATACCTACTTTAAACGTAGATCTATAACACTTTACTCGTATTTTCACGATATAACAAGTCAAATGTACTAAATACCATCGCTTATAGCAGTCCTAATAACATTTATGAAACAATCATGTTTTTATGGCTATGACCACCATAAAATGTATTTACGACGCCTATCTCCCATGACTTATTTAGTGTGTGTTAAATTCCTTCCCAGCTTACACTGTTTTTACTCATAAATGTCTGCACTTTCCATCCATGTTTAGACAAATATACCTTTCTACTTAATTCATATAATTTTCACTCAATGCACTTTAATTACTTTCTTTTTTCAGAAGTGTTTGTTTGCATTTTGTCTTTATTATCCGTGTCAAAGTACCAAAAAGCATAGCAGGATATCCGACTCATCGGATCGTTGGCATTCAACCGCGTATCACTTTATTCAGCTCCTTTAAACGTAAATGGTCCATGTAATAGCTTTAAGAGACCAAATTCTTGGCGTATTTTCTCAATCGTTGTTCTTGTAGCGTAACTTCCACACATTTGTGGTCGTGTCTGAATGTAATATCTAAATATTATAGGCCTGATAAAATAACAGCATTTTATATAATTCCAGTACCACCACACGGTTACGAACTAAACAATCTAGACAACGATGCATTAGACGCTCGCAATGCATACCAGGAGGACAGAAGCCGACAGATATATGAACCCTCGTTCCCAGTGGAATCGGACGAGCCAGTCTCCATGCCGGCGGAACTGTCGAGCGACGAGGCGAGGTTCAAGCATTCCACTCCCATGTACCAAAGTGCCGTGCTCATGACGTCTGATGGCGAAGTAAAAGATGACAGTAAGTATTTTAAATTTCTTAGTAAAGTATCTTCAATATACGGGATACTTTCCCTCCAGCAATCCTATGATTGTAGGCTTGGTCGCGCGATAAATAGATGATAGGTACATCATCCATCACCCTCGCAACACACGGCACGCGTATCGGAACGTGACACAGTCATGTGTTATCATTTATTTATTGCACATTGTATAAACCGAATATTATAGGCTCTCAGGTAAGGTTCGATTATTCCACCCCATTCGTACATTTATACACTAAGAAGGAGGCTAGCAAAATGTTTTCCACGTAGCCGTCGCTCTGTTTCGGCTCATTAAACTTGGTTCAACAGTTAGCACATACGTACTACTAGTATAGCTAATCAAACAAAACTGTGATCACTATGCACACAGATAGGCTCAAGATGTATTATCGAACACTAAAGCTAGAAAGCTACGTACAAAGAACGAAAGATTAACACAGCAACGTTTTTCACCGAGCGGCTCCAAAATGTTAATGTTAATTTGCTCCGTTGCTACGTGAAACGACAATGTTTCACACACTACACTAATACTACTACTTCTTACTACTACTAACGACTGATGATTTCACATTTAGGGCCGATATAGACGGACTGCAAGCCAACTGCAACTCCCTACGATTTGTATGGGAACTGCATCACAACTGCACGCCGACTGCGCAAGTTGCAGTTGGGTTGCAGTCCGTCTGTATCGGCCCTAAGATATGTATAATTATGCTTGATTATTATAAGGCAACATAGAAACATGAGCAAGCCGCAACAGCACAGGTTAGCCGCGGATATTTGCGGCTAGACTATTTAACTGCCTGCTTAATGGACTAGCCTATACGAACTGACCGCTTTTGGTTAACTTTAAATCAATGGTGGAGGTGGACATTGTGGGCTACCATATTCACCCCATAACATGCATTCGCTTTCAGAAATGCACGATATACTTGGGTATTTAGGTTAATTTATAAATAAGACATTTCTGTCAACATACAGTTTATTATCAGCTTGAAACTGAAGTACCTTAAGACCGCCATTTATTGCCCCATTACTCACTTATGCTGTCATTCTCGAACGAATACAGGATCGTCTTAATACGTGACCCCATTTCTAAATACAAATACCGAGCTCTGTCAGATATAATACTCGTATAGTGCAGGCACAACGAAAAAACTTGTAGGTAGGTATGTAAATAGTTCAAGATAAACTGTATTGAGGGATAAACTTAACTTCACCGTTGGAAAACTGTTGTCCACATACATCCATAGGTCGCGGTTAGTTTAGTAGTAAATAAGTTTGTGTTACGTTATTTGTAAATTTATAAAAAACGAAGCAAGTTAGGAAAACCATTATATTTTTCCTGTAATGGTCAGGCTGACATTAATTATTGGTCGGAGTGTTATATAATATATATAACACTCCGACTTTATATTTTCAACATCCCATTTCCCCTTTAAAGAAAAGTACAAAAGGTATAAGATTTATATTATTACACGATTCCAGCAGCCAAATATCTCAAGAACTCTTGAGATATTTGGCTGTGACAGAGGGACAAAGTTGCACCATAAGGGTTCATTCTTTACCATTTTAGTACGAAACCTTAAAAACGGCTTACTACTACTACTTTTTACTAAACGGTTTACTTAATCAGCAAAATAATTTATTAAAACAATAAATAATGTCCCTACTTTGAAAATAAGCTCTGACGAGTTAATCTGCTTTACCCTAAGTTAACCTTAGGCAGAAAATGCCTTATGATGGCGTTATGGCATCAAGTTCGTCTTTTTAGGGTTCCGTACCAAAATGGTAAAAAAGGAACCCTTATGGTGCGACTCTGTCTGTCTGTCTGTCTGTCTGTCTGTCTGTCTGTCTGTCCGTCTGTCACAGCCAGATATCTCAGGAACTACTGATGCTATGGATTTGAAATTTGGAATAGTGTTAAAAGTAGCTAACCCGAGCCTATTGGACATAAAAAATATCTTGTACCTTTTTTACTTTTTTTTTAAAAGGCTCCGTAATGGGACTTTGAAAATTGAAAGTAGGGCTATTATATTGAGTGGGGTATCAAATGAAAGGGCTTAATTTGTAGATTAAAACACCAATTTTATATTTTTTCTTAAATAAGTAGTTTTTGATTTATACATTTTTATGTACCAATCCCCCCCTATTATCTCCGAAGTTACTGATCAGAAAAATCTGTCATAATTACTAATTATAAATATCAACCTGAATATTACATGAAAAATAGAACGGTCTTGCTAACTTTAATACTTTTTTAGAAATTTACAAAAACTTGAAATCCCTAGCGGCGAGTAGCAAAACTAAGCGATGGCATGTTTCACGCTAGGGGATTTCCGGGCAAAACTAGATGGCGCTAAAACACTAAGCATTTAACGATGTTATAATTGAACAAAGAAACATAGTATAGTAACAATTAGTTCGTAAACAGCTAATAATAAATAAATTTAAATACATTTAAATACTGTGTCACGTTTGCAAAGTTAAATAATTGTAAATAATATTGTAATTATTTTACCAAGCTTATACATAGATGGCGTTGTAAATTCGGGGAACAGCTTTTTGTATGGAGAATGACAGTCCTCTTGATTTAATGGTCCTTGCTATTAAATAGAATCATTACACGTCAGGTTCTAAATATTACAGGGAAAATATAACTGTTTTCCTAACTTGCACTGTTTTTTAGAAATTTGCAAAAATCATAACATATACTTATTTGCTTCTACTAAACAAATCGGCATACAGTTTTTCTTGAACTATTCGCGTATCTACTTATGAGTTTGTACGGAACCCTCGGTGCGCGAGTCCGACTCGCACTTGACCGGTTTTTTAAGATACGTTTTCTTTGGTGCAATAATGTTGAAATGAAATTAAATAAAAGAAATAAATAAGCGTTCTTCGGTCGGGAAAACCCAGTATCTTTTGTGTAATTACTGGCAAACAAGCAGACCATAGACGTACCACGGATGGATATGCAATACTACTAGGAACTGCGTACACCTTGCCAACGTTCTAATTCTTGATGCTTCTCTATAAAGCTAGAAGACTGATGGAGAGGCATGACCGCGGCATGACCTTTCAATTTTCAATTAGCAGTAAAGCTTTAGCTACAGCCGCACGTCGTTCACTAACCAATTTCAATTGACAGATATATGTATGTATGTATGTATGTATGTAAACACTTTATTGCACATAAAATCATACAGAAGCAGTACAAAAATCAATGGTGGTGGTATGATATAAATAGAAATATTGTTATTACTGACACGCCTAATACATATGTATGTACCTACCAGTGGCGTGGTGTCCATAGAACCCGATTCCTACCGGCTTGCCTATTTTTTAAAGCATGACCGTAGTCCTCAAGAAAAAGTAATCCAAAGCTGCTTCGGCTTTACTAAGAATATATTTAACGCCACGCCACTGGTAACTACAATACCTACATACGAGTATATTCAAATGATTCGTACAGTTTTCGATTTTACCTGCACATTTAACAATTTAACTGTTGTATCTTGTATCCAACTAGACCAGGGTTTCTTAAACGGTGGTCCATGGACCCCTGTGGGGTCCGTGATACGAAAGCCGGGGGTCCGCGGTTATGCCTTCAACATAAACTTTCATGTGCCCTTGATTTTCTTTTTCTCTGATTATATTCGGAAAGGGTCCGTAAGGTTTTCGAAATTATGTAAGGGGTCCGTGACCAAAAAAAGTTTAAGAAACTCTGAACTAGACAGATCAAACTGTGTGTAAAACTACATGTATAAAAACAACTTACAGGAGAATTGAAGAAGTGGAAGGCAGTAGCGTTATCGCCGGACAGCGAGCGGAAGGCAAAGCTTGCAGCGCAAGCGCAAAGCAAACCAAAGGAGACCGATGCCGTCCAGAAAGAAAACATCCAGCCTGAGTCACACAATCTAGATAACAATAATTCGGAGCCTACGGTAATATACTTGAGATTTTGTTAATATTACAATCTAGCTTTGTGGGGTTCATGTAAACCAATCCCCATCGGCTTATGTGTTTGAAGGCATTTAAGCAATTTATTTTCGCTCTTGAAGAAAAAGTGACCCCACATCGGCTCGACTTACCCACAGATAAGCTTGGCCATACCACCATTAGTGACAGTCACATTCTTATGAAAAACTGAACAAAGACTAGTTAAACTCGCGTGGAGAGGATTCCGTATGCTGATTATCTAAGTTACATACGTTTTTTCAAAAATATCTACTGGGAAAGAACTAATTTCTGTTTTTTTTTTTTAAATTTGTGGTTTCGGAGATAAGGGGCGAGGAATGGTCTTTTTTTTCTAACTTACAATATGGCCCTATGTTTAAAAGTAATGTGCCTGCCTTTGGGTCACCAACTTAAATATGTGTATCTAGCATCAATGAATCAATGGTCCAATACTTTCTGAGCAAATTGACTGTGAGCAAACAGACGTATGAACACTGACGTAGACTGACACGCGAGTAATTCTATAAGGGTTCCGTTTTATCCTTTTGAGGTACGGAACCCTAAAAGCTGGTAGACCCCATTGTATTAAGTGGGTAAGTACAAGTTAATTGACGGCTGCCTGCGGAGGATGCCTCCGTCGGTCGCCGTTCGTGTTGACGACAACTTGTGTAAGTAGTTACGGCTGCGCATAACAAAAAACACACATGGGAGTGTCACCAACGAAGTTGCCAAGCTATAATTAAAACTTCCGTTTTCCAGATAGTAACCGTGGAACTGAACCGCGGGTGGAACAGCCGCCTCGGCTTCAGCGTGCAGAGTCACCCCGATTCCGGGCAGAGCTATATCTCCGCGGTCTACAACGACAGCGTGGCTGCTCGGGATGGCCGGCTGAGGCGCGGAGATGTCATTCTACAGGTATGAATCTATGGGTCTAGTGAAAACGGGTACAAGTCATTTATACCAGGTACAAAAGGTCACAACTCACAATTGTGAGCTTATCAAGAAAAAAGCAGAGCATATTTACAAGCACCCTGAAACGGACACGGAATCGGAGCCAGAAGCCGACGAAGAACCCAAAGTGCAAGAAGAGACTACGCAGTGACGGAACTCGTCAACCCTTTCCATATATATTCACATAGTTATCTATTTATCTCCCATGACTACGATGCAAGTATTCTAGTCGCTCCCTCTCCCCCCCATTTCCTTCCGGATTGCACGAACCCTACACTCTCCTCCGTATCTACTTGGCTCACTGGTGTCTCTGATAGGAGGGACGGTTGATCATGCCGGAGCGACAAGACGACGGCGAGGGAAACACGAGAGTGCTCGGGTGCGCCCCCCGCCATGGAACCCATAGATCCGGCCAGGGACTGTTAAGTGTTCCTATACATCTCTGAACGACTATTGGTATCATGCCGGGGTACCCGCCTGAGAAATCGCGATGAGCCGCGTCGTCCCTTCCTCTCTCGTGTGCTCAACGCCTCCGCGTCCTTGCAGCAGAACTGCTGGCTGGATGGGTCACCGGAATGGAACGGTACAAAAGGTCACAACTCTACAGTGGCGTGGCGTAAAAGATATCCTTGGGCAAGTCGGTGCAGATTTGGCGCACATTTTCCTTAAGAGCTGTAGAATAAGGTGCTCAAATGCCTGATATTAGGCAAGCCGGAGCCGAGTTCTTTGGACGTCACGCCACTGCAACTCTATTGTATGACTTAAGCTCTTTTGCCCCTAGTTTATATGTGACTTTTACCCTTTTCACTAGACCCACAGAAATTGTGTTAGCATCTCAAACTTTCTTCCTTTTTTTTTAATTAAACGTCCTAGTGTTTGACACGTTAATACCCAATAGTTGGCACCCTGTAGGCGTACGAGTATGATGCTACATTTTGTCGCGCGATAATTAAATGATAAAGCATCCGTCACGTTATGACAAATAGTGTGTGAGAGTGACGAATGCTTTATCATTTATTTATCGCGTGACAAAGCGTAGCATCATGAGCCTACTACTGTCACTTCTATTGCTATCGACTTAACATTCAAGATGACAACTAATCGAACAGTATCAAGAACTTGGATGCTTACCTTATTAATTGAATGTAAAGATACGAGATATCAACATTATGGTCTAGGAGGCAAGGGTGAAATTTCCAACTTATTTCCTCATGAAAATGCTCTGTTTCTCCCTTATTTCGGTCTACTTCCAGTCACAAATCTCAATGTCTGGCACCTCGGAGCGGTTGCGTTTGCCCAGGGGAGACACGTAAACTTGCAAAAAAATCTGGAAAAATATCCTATCGCCTCAAGGATAGTTTTGGGTTTAATTTATAGTTTTTTATGCTGGTAATCTCGAGGTAACATTGCCAGACCAGTAGGGCGTTGCTAAATACCTGCCAGACTGTCCTGAAGTTGCAAGATTGGGGTCAAAATTTATCTTATAGCCTCAAGGCTGATTCTTGCATATGTTGTTGTATACTCCCAAAAACATACCCTATCCAAAATGACAGACCATTAGGACGTTGCGTTCAGCCCCCAGACGAGGTCAAAGTTGTAGGTCTCAGGTACTAAACATATGAAAAATGGTAGATTTATACGTGTTATCTGTAAGTACTCTATTTCAACATTCTTTACGTGTACTCCGAGACACAAATATCAACGTCTGGCACCCCGGACTGGTTGCGTTCACCCAAGGGAGGATGATAAACTTGCAAAGATGCACGGAAAAAGATCTGATCGCCACAAGGGTAGTTTTTGGTTTAATCTATAGTTTTTTTATGCTGGTAATCTCGAGGTAACATTGCCAGAACAGTAGGGCGTCATTAAGTACCTGCCAGACGGACGTGAAGCTCCAAAATTGGGCCCAAATTACAAATGTTATGCAGGCTCTAAATATACTCTATACAAAATGACAGATCATTTGGACGTTGCGTTCATGCCGCCAGACGAGGTGAAAATTGTAGGTTTCAGTTACTAAGCGTGTAAGAAAGTAGATAGGATTAGTGCGTTCTGGCTCAAACCTGGGGGTGAGCTGGAGCGCATTTTTCAGAAAATTTGGCTGCCGACCCCTTTTTTTACAAAGCGACGTCTTCATTAAGAGGTCACGCCCCCCCTAATTAGGCACAAACCCCTCCCACACCTACTTCATGGGCTGTTATTGGTCAAGTCAGGATCAAGATGGTGGCTTATTTAGCTATTTTTACCTATACCTGAAATGGCCTTTGCTATCTGCTTTGTATCCGACAACTAAAAACGTCAACAGGACGTTAATATTGTTTAAGGATACCACTTTTTTAATATCATTGAGTATTACGGGAAAGCTAATATTACAGAACTTTTAACTTATTTTGATGTTGTAAATACGCTGCTGTCCTGTTGACGGTTTTAACTATCGGATACAAAGCAGATAGCAAAGCCCATTTCAAGCATAGGTAAAAATAGGCGCCGTTATAAAGAGCGTCGGTCTTAATGGCAACGTCGCTGATCCGTAGATCAAAAGCAAACCACGTATACTTACATTAAAAAACCATTACACAATTACAAATATTACCAACTATTAGCAACTGAATAAACTACATGATTTACTAGAAAAATCTCTGATACTTTAAAAGAACATTTATAGCATTACAAAATGCGAAATATTACAAAATTTGCCTTCAAAACTAGTATTCTAAACATGAAACAAGTGAAATTATTTCATATCTAACTTTCCTATGTATAAAAAATTCTTAAGACAGTTTCATTAGTGTATGTACCAAGCTACATATGTACTTAATTAGGGCGGGGCTTAGGTAAATAAGCCACCATCTTGATCCTGACTTGACCAATAACAGCCCATGAAGTGGGTGTCGGAGGGGTTTGTGCCTAATTAGGGGGGCGCCTAATTAATGAAGGCGTCGTTTTCGCTAATGAGGGCGTCGCTTTGTAAAAAAGGGGTCGGCAGCCAAATTTTCTGAAAAATGCGCTCCAGCTCACCCCCAGGTTTGAGCCAGAACGCACTAATCCTATCTACTTTCTTACACGCTTAGTAACTGGATCCTACAACTTTGACCTCGTCTGGGGGCTGAACGCAACGTCCTAATGGTCTGTCATTTTGGATAGAGTATGTTTTTGGGAGTATACAACAACATATGCAAGAATCAGCCTTGAGGCTATAAGATAAATTTTGGCCCTAATCTTGCAACTTCAGGACAGTCTGGCAGGTATTTAGCAACGCCCTACTGGTCTGGCAATGTTACCTCGAGATTACCAGCATAAAAAACTATAGATTAAACCCAAAACTATCCTTGAGGCGATAAGATATTTTTCCAGATTTTTTTGCAAGTTTACGGGTCTCCCCTGGGCAAACGCAACCGCTCCGAGGTGCCAGACTTTGAGATTTGTGACTGGAAGTAGACCGAAATAAGGGAGAAACAGAGCATTTTCATGAGGAAATAAGTTGGAAATTTCACCCTTGCCTCCCATACTATTACAGTAATTAAACCAAATCGTTCCAAAGATTTCAAAAGTTGAGAAATTATAGATACAACTTTAATGCTAAGGCATTATTGTTAAGCTTAAATTCCGGTGACCAACTCTTACAACTATATTATTTCCCACTGCTCACATAAAGTTCTTGAAATTTTCAGGTGAACGATGAAAACGTGACATCTATGAAGACTCCTGAAGTAATAGATTTGCTGCGGTTACTCCGAGGCTCCATCTGCATCACTATTCTGAGGCCCCCTAACCCACAATGAACGCGAAGAAACTGAATCTACCCAAAAAATGGTTTAGGGTATCTTCGATATAGCTATTACGATAGAGATGAAACAAAGGGTCTAACTAAATGGAAATTCTAAACTTCCATTTTCTGGTTTATGACATGTTTTGAATCTAATATGTACAACATAAGCCAATACACATATTTATTTGTTATTTGGCTTACACACAACTATACCACGCGACATATCCCCATGATATTTCTCCAGCCAATCCAATTCAAAATCTATTTATAAGTGAAGAATAATCAAATTTGTATGCGTGGTAATTTCACTATTTGGTGAGCAATGGCTCTAAAAATTTGTTTAAAGTTCCTAAACAGTGGCTCATACAATTATTCCACTTCAGCCCGAGAAACTATAAATATTTGATAGGATAACTAACTTGTAATAATACCTACACTATTATTGTTAATAAGTTACCTTATAATATTACATAGTTTAACTTGCGGAATTGATCTCTTTAGAATTCTCACTTTTTATTAAAGGTTTTATTAGAGTGATATGTAAAAGAATAAAATGTTATTTAAATTAAATTACCTTACCATCACCCGACCAACCTTGCGCAACGAATTCAAATATGAAATTATTTTTGTCCTAAAATTTTAACTCTTTGTACCTACTAATTAGTGTTTTTAATATTTCTTGTCTGACGTTAATATAGAAAGTAAATAAAGTGCATTCCAAAAGTTTGTACATAATGTAACATAAAAATTGTTCGTCGTAGTAGGTACACCGTAGTCTAACGTAGCGTCACAAGTGGTAACTATAGTGGTATCCGACGCGGGTACATTACGTGGTGTCTTCGTAGCATAATGTTGTTCGTCTACATAAAATATATATTATTGAGAAAGGTCGACTTTTCCATTTATGAAAAGAATTTAGTGAAACCTAGGTATTCGAATAACAGTCCTTTTTAACTTTGTTTATGGAGCATTGGTGACATAAATTTAATTTTAAAGCATGCCGCAGATTCCAAGAGGTAGAAGTTCTAGTCAAATTTAAATTTTAATGGAAATGATCACATTGTAGTCCTCGATCCTCGATTATAAATAAGATTATGATACTGATTAATCTTAGACACGTAGAAATCTTGATAAAAACTATATTATAAATAGAAAAATACTACTCACAGAGTTATATTAAGCAGATACATTCTTAAATAAATGATTTCTTATAAAGTGTTGTCAACTCAAAAGATTTTATCGACAAATCAACTCAAAAAATCTATTTTAATATAACGATATTAGATATTAAGGTGAAAATGTAGGAAATCCTTACACATAACAAACCTGAACGAACGAAACAACTGATATTCTAAAATTATTGTGATGGATATGTGTTAATATTAACTACTGTGTAATGTGACTTCTAGCATAAAGAGTAGTTTGTTGGCGTAAGGAATTATAAATATTGCTAAATGGGTACTTATATTCAATCAATCGTTCAAAATCAATGCGAAAAGTTGTAGTAATAAGATCATCATTAATGGATCATAAAACCACGTCTACACGCTTTTGACAATACATACCACCTATAGATACAATACTTCTTTACCTTACCAAGCTCTGTGGAACTTCGCATAGCATGTGAAGACCTCACGCAAAAGTTTAACTTCTAAACCACAGTTTACGCACACATGCACAACATGACTATTATTAGACTGTGGTTCACCGACTTTTTGCATTGATTTTGACAAGAATTACGATTATTGCTTACGAGTATGCTTTTTTATAGTACAGACTCATACCACATATTTATAACGTAAATCAGTGTGTATATGTTTATTTTCACGACGAGGAGGAGACTTGCTAAAATCAGACTTTAATGACATATTAATAATTATCTAGATCATGCGTCATCAATGTCATCATTAATCGAATGGCTTGTTATACAGGGTGGTTTTCGATAATCTGTACATATGAAAAGGGGTGAAATTTCAGCCAATTTTATCGGTAAAACTGATTTTAATTTTTGTTTGTGGTCATTCGTTTTTTTTTTACAGATTTTTTTAAACTTTCAATGAAATTTTCGGCAGTACATCTGTTTGCCGCGGTATAACTTTTGATCTAATTGCTTCAAATTGTAAGAAAAAATTGCAGGATCATGGCAATAGACACGCTATTTAGTAGCAATAACAATAAACAACCGATTTGAAGAAAAAATCCTCCAAAAAAATTATAATTGCGGAAAACGGTTGCAAGCTTCAGTTTTTTTTTACGGAAAACACTGTTTTTCTCGAAAGTTTGTGAATATTGTGACCATTTTTTCATGCTTATTTTCGTTTAGCACTTAATTTTGATCTTAAAACATTTTTTTCTTACAGCTTTGAACAATAAGATCAAAAGTTATACCGCGTCAAACAGATGTACTGCCCGAAATTTCATAGAAAACAGTAAAAATCCGTAAAAAATTTTTTTTGCCCAGAAACAAAAATTAAAGTCATTTTTACTGATAAAATTAGTTGGAATTTCACCCCTTTTAATATGTACAGATTATAGAAAACCACCCTGTATAAGCATAAATGTCGTTATTATTAAATCTTTTTTTGTAATTCGTGTAGAATACAATTGAAATCTATATCAGAAAGTCACTCGTTCGCAATAGTCGAAGGTGCAGATAGACCAGACCCAGTAGATGTAGCTATTTAAAATTGACTAGAAAAAATATTTACACGCCTTTTTTAATTTTGCTCAACTACTTGTTATTTTTTTATTAATAATTTTATAATGTCATGTTCATTATTTTATCCAATAATATTTTAACAACGGATTTCCGTAAAAAAAAATTGCAATTATATTACTGGAGTTTGAAAATAATCCAATTGGAAATAAAACAGACTACCGTTTTTCGTAAAAAATGTTATAGATACCTACTTTACATATGTTAGATATTTCATGTTACCGGAAGTTACAAAGCGATAATAATCTTAAATTAAAGGCACACATTTCCATCTACCTATATTAGTATCACACTATTAGTTATTCGTAAAACACAGTCATTTTAAATTTCACCTTTTTTGTACTTTTAGTACCAAAAGAAGCATTCAATAAGATGTTAAAGGACGACCCATTTATGTTTTAGTGGTCAATTTTTATTGGAATCTCCTCATTTGCAGTTGAAATGGATGCCTTAAAAATGAAGTCTAAACCATAGTATTTATGTTACTGGGACGAGGGAATTATTTTTATGAATATGTCAGTCATATGGTGTAAAAGGATGTACGATATACTTAATTATGGTACTACGTCATAAATAAACAATAATGAATTATTTTGTTTTTTATTTCACTTCTCATGAAAAGTGAATTAGAGGAAAAGATCAGAAGATAATTGATAGAAAGTAAAACCAATGAAGAGGTTTAGAATATGGTAAAAGTAAATACGTAGGTACAATACAAAACGATAGAGAAAGAAGAGGAAAGATAACCAAGTCAATGCTTTCTTTGTGAAAAATCTACGACCTTTACTTTGAGAAAGACAACATCCCACCAAAAACATTCTGTAAAAAACTAGCCAAGTCTCGATGGAGCTGCTTGTTTATCTCTAAAAAGTAATGAAATCTAGACAAAGTCGTGCCAAGTCTAAGGTTCCTTACTGCGATTTCTTTATTATTATAGTTAATGTTGTGTGACCTGGCCGTTGAACATTCTTTATACGTTAGTGGATACAAGTCAATTTTGTTAACACGTAATGTTATATCTGTTGTAACTACCTATGTTTGTTAAGCGAGATAATAGCCCGTACTGGTATTGGTAATTGGACGCTAGTGTCTCATTTTAGGCTGTTGTTGATTGTGCCCACTAACGTATAAAGAATGTTCAACGGCCAAGTCACACAACATTAACTATAATAATAAAGAAATCGCAGTAAGGAACCTTAGACTTGGCACGACTGTCTAGATTTCATTACTTTTTAGAGGTAAACAAGCAGCTCCATCGAGACTTGGCTAGTTTTTTACAGAATGTTTTTGGTGGGATTTCACTTCTTTTTGTAGAAATGTGGGCATATTGATTTATTTTATTAGATTTTCTTATTTGACACAGTTTTTTCTTTTTATTTTTGGTTGAGCTCTTGTGTTTCCTAATCAGAGTCACCAGGTACTCCAGATCTTCGATTATCCGAGTTTTTATAGTTTTCCCTTTATGTGGCCATTAAACCCTAACTCTGTACCAAATTTCAGCTCTCTGAGTTTATGGGAAGTACTAGTTCTATTCTGATGATCATGAGTGAGTGAGTGAGTGTCATAAATGCGAAACTTTGCTTTAGCTTAACTTCGGGACTAAATGACCTACAGACTTGAAATTTTGGATTTTAAGTATGTGATTATATAGCTTACTGGGTGACGAAAATTTCTGCGTTCTGGTCTTATCCAGAGGTTCTCAAATAGGGGCCTGAAAATGCGACGAAATGGTTCCAGTAAAGGATGGTACGGCAGTGTTTGCTTCGCGCTCGACTTGGCGGGGGCACTACCGTGCCCCCCGATTTAGGAAACGATAAACAAAATATTTTTTATTTATTTACCAGTACAGTACTAAGACTAAATACGACAAGCTCATTGGTTCATTAAGAACGCTAAGGCGGCTTTCACGGCTTGGAAAATATTACACAAAGGAAATCGCAGGCATATTCTTATCATTACAAATATTTTTATGTTTTAAGACTTTAAAGTACACGAGAACAATTACTAATATATACTATATACTTTTGTTGTCCAAATAAGTAAACTTTTTTAGTTTTTGTGTAGTACCCAATATATGCATAAAACGACCTAAGATGGATTTAATAATGATCTTTACATAAAACTCATTGTTTTAAAACCGTTGTATGTTCCGTGAGCTATATAATGACAAAAACAGTAAGATTTTAACATAAACTAAAATTTTAACATTTATATGTTGAACGCTGACTTGAAACTGGGTGAATCAACTTTTCTTTGCTTTATGCAAAGATTGCTCTTTCTCCTTATTTGTTCACCTTTTGCATGTTTTAACATGATTTAAATAGAACAAGATCTTACATCTAGAGATAGATTAGGTAAAAATAAAACTCGTTTTTAACGTGACCCAGCGGACAACCCCTTATTTTCATACAAAAGCGGGGGACAGGTATGTCCGCTGGGTCACTGCTTATAAACAAGTTATAATAAACAAATTATAATAAAGAATATTTGCATTACATACTATTTTATTATGTGTCTTTTAAATGAGCATTTTATTCAAAAAATATCCGAATAAAGATTTACTTTCAATTTTAGTCGGAGAAGGTGAAATTTAGTTGACAAAGAAAAGTTGATTCACCCAACTAATAAGAAGGGAGATGGTCATTCTAGTACTTTGCAATAAAAAAATATAGACTATAGTTCGATGAACTGCTGACAGAGAAAGGCAACGCAACCGACAAGAGCTCTTAAGTATAATGATAACTTTATTAACATTAGATACAGTCATGTATACTATGGTCTACTTATAATTTAAAAGACAATTAACACTTTTTCGTATTATGCGAAGAGAGCCTTTCTGCTGCTCTCCCATGCAGATTGTCCACTCGATCAGGTAGGGTTAATGACGACGACATCTAGTCTAACTGGCTGACGATCAACCGATCATAATTTGTGCAGTAAGATTAATTACATAAGAAAGCATGAAGCGTGTCGACCAAACGGTCCCCCATGGACAATGCTAGCGAGCCGTGACTAGCCCTCACTGCATCATTAACTAATATGCTGTTAGGTAAATGCGATTAAAAACCACAATCGGCTTTTATACGACAATATTTAAAAACAAGCTTTTTGTTACCAAGTGATATAGAGTAAAACTGTCCTAACTGGGCGGACACGCTGGGTGGGAATACTCTTAAATACAGCCAAAGATCATCAATTATTTTAAATACATTGTTTTTAGAACTACAACACAAGGCATAACGTTGTTCGATATTATATTATGAAATTGGCGCAGTGAATACAACATAGATAAAAATATCGTAATTTCTCGCTGAGTTGCTCACGTGAACTCGCGGCCATACAAGCGCTCGATTTACATACGTGGCAGGCCCGCCTCACCACCAGTCCACGTAGCATATGGCACGTCACGGTCACCACCCTCGACCGTCCGTCGCGTCCGAGGGATCTTCGAAACGGTTGGCTGCACGTTCTAAATCTACATTACTTTCCCAAACGGGTATATCTCATCCGCGTATCATGTCAATTTAAACTTTATTGGTAAAGATCCAAGGGTATTATCACAAGTATAGAAATGTATAAGATGTCGGGTTGTTATTGCGACTGAAATTCAAAACATAACAGAAAATAATTGAACGCCACGGACCTTTCACGCGCGTCCGCGAATAAGAGTTTCTATACGATTTTCATTTGTTTCGTTTGCCTGACAATTTTAGTGTATTATCGGAAAGTATATCGGTATTTATAGGTAACTGTCGTGTCAATATCACACAATCACACTTCGCCTCGGACGCTAGAAGCGAAAGTGATTTTAGCATTGGTTAAAATTTAAGGGATTTTCTACAAACCTACAGCTAAGCAAGCTTTCTTATGAATGCAAATACCTAATCTTTTTACCTACTCTTCTATCAAAAATGTTTTTTTTTTGAGACAAGCTTTTATTGCCGACTGTACTTTTTTGTATAATCGCAAACTGCACATCAAAACTAATCAAATGAACCCAAGCACGGTGAATTTATCTTATGTAATTTAGGTGATCCTATGGCTACCATCCGCAGAGTTTTCACCGGCAAATCAAATTTTAGAAGTGATGATACGTTGACCAGCCACAATGACGTAAGAATCATAGACATATTATATAACACTAATATGTACGATACTAGCCAAATATAAGGCAGTAGTATGTAGAAACTAGACAAGTCAAATCTTTAACTTCAATTTATGGTGGGATACCATTACTTTTTTTTTCATTTACTTAGTGTGTAAATAAAAGCTGTTTTTTGGAAAATATTACAAATCGTAAAAAAAAATCACTGTTTCTTTATCTTAGGTTCGTAGCCATACAATTGGCCAGCTGGAGCCAAATTTCAACTTACTAAGTCATCTGGAAATGGGTTAGGTTTTTGATGTTGGGTTAGGTCAATATAGGTCAATGAGAAAAATCCCGATTTTTAGATGTTTGTATCTTAATAACCGAAGCTAATATGTATAATAAATGAATCAAATTTCATATGTTAATGTTCAATTAGATTTAATGTTACGTAGGGGTCAACAAAAGTGGCTCCAAATGGTTCGTGTAACGTGGAAGTCCAATACGAGTAAACAATTAAACCAGATATAGCGTTTAGTAGTGCTATCATTAATTAATATGATTTATAGGGTTCCGTACCAAAATGGTAAAAAAGGAACCCTTATGGTGCGACTCTGTCTGTCTGTCTGTCTGTTCGTCTGTCACAGCCAGATATCTCAGGAACTACTGCTGCTATCGATTTGAAATTTGGAATAGTGTTAAAAGTAGCTAACCCTTTATGTCCAATAAGCATTGCACATTAAAAAAATCTTGTACCTTTTTTACTTTTTAGGGTTCCGTACCAAAATGGTAAAAAAGGAACCCTTATGGTGCGACTCTGTCTGTCTGTCTGTCTGTCTGTCTGTCCGTCTGTCACAGCCAGATATCTCAGGAACTACTGCTGCTATCGGTTTGAAATTTGGAATAGTGTTAAAAGTAGCTAACCCGAGCTTATTGGACATTAAAAAAATCTTGTACCTTTTTTACTTTTTTTTTAAAGGGCTCCGTAATGGGATTTTCAAAATTGAAAGTAGGGCTTATATATCGAGTGGGGTATCAAATAAAAGAGCTTAATTTGTAGATTAAAATACCATTTTTCTTTTTTTTCTTAAATAAATAGTTTTTGATTTATGGCGAAAAAAGTTTAAAAAAATAGCTTTCCCCCCCTATTATCTCCGAAGTTACTGATCAGAAAAATGTGTCATAATTACCAATTATTAATGTCGTCCTAAATATTACAGGAAAAATATAACGGTTTTCCTCACTTGCACCGTTTTTGAGAAATTTGCAAAAATCATAACACATACTTATTTGCTCCTACTAAACTAATCGCCATACAGTTTTTCTTGAACTATTCATGTATCTACTTATTAGGATTATTATTATTATTAGGAAGACCGTTATATTTTCTCTTCCTAACTTGAATACTTTTTAAAAATTTACAAAAATCTTAACATATTAGTTCTACCCTCTCTACGAGAGCCATCTAGCGGAGAGTAGCAAAACTAAGCGATGATTTATTTCAGATTATATTAAAAACTCTATAATAGGAATACTCCTATTATAGAGTTTTTAATAATTATTGTTACTTTATGTTTTTTTTAGGAAATTTGACACTAGTAAATACCATAAAAATGAAATACCACTAGCGCCATCTAGGGACACAAATCTAAAATAAGGTAGCTTGTGGCTAAAAATGATACATGAGAACTAACTTAGTTGACAAACAATTATTTCAATCAGCCAATAACAAAAAGTAACGTTTAAATTTAAATTACAAGTAAAATTTACGCGCTATTTAGTATCAATAGATGTCGCTGTAGCATACGCTGCATCGCGCTGTTAAGATTTTTCCTGGTTGAATAGAGCTAAAGCGGGTTTAAGGCAGGGTTGCTGTTAGTCGTAAGGTTGGTCTACTTATTAGTTTATACGGAACCCTCGGTGCGCGAGTCCGACTCGCACTTGACCGGTTTTTTTTTAAGGGCTCCGTAATGGTACTTTGAAAATTGAAAGTAGGGCTATTATATTGAGTGGGGTATCAAATGAAAGGGCTTGATTTGTAGATTCTAAAACTAATTCTATTTTTTTTTCTTAAATAAATAGTTTTTGATTTATGACGAAAAACGTTTAAAAAAATACCATTCCCCCCTATTATCTTCGAAGTTACTGAACAGAAAAATCTGTAATAATTACCAATTATTAATGTCGTCCTAAATATTACAGGAAAAATATAACGGTTTTCCTAACTTGCACCGTTTTTGAGAAATTTGCAAAAATCATAACATACTTATTTGCTCCTACTAAACGAATCGCCATACAGTTTTTCTTGAACTATTCATGTATCTACTTATTAGGATTATTATTATTAGGAAGACCGTTATATTTTCTCTTCCTAACTTGAATATTTTTTTAGAAATTTACAAAAATCTTAAAATATTATATTACTTCTACCCTCTCTCCCTACTAGAGCCATCTAGCGGAGAGTAGCAAAACTAAGCGATGCCCTATTTCAGATTACATAAAAAATGTCTATTAAATACAATGATCACTCATCAGGAATCGGGAAAAAAACATAAAGTAACAATAATTATTAAAAACTAGGAGTATGTTAGGAAATCTGACACTAGTAAATACCATAAAAATAAAATACCACTAGCGCAATCTAGTGACACAAATCTAAAATAAGGTAGCTTGTGGCAGCAATATTAATTTAATACACAAAAGTGTGCTTCAGAGCATGATTCCTCCGTGAAAAATGATACATGAGAACTAACTTACTTGACAAACAATTATTTCAATCAGCCAATAACAAACAGTAACGTTTAAATTACAAGTAAAATTTACGCGCTATTTAGTATCAATAGATGTCGCTGTAGCCTACGCTGCATCGCGTTGTTAAGATTTTTCCTGGTTTAATAGGGCTAAGGTGGATTTAAGGCAGGGTTGCCGTTAGTCGTTTGGTTGGTCTACTTATTAGTTTATACGGAACCCTCAGTGCGTGAGTTCGGCTCGCACTTGACCGGTTTTTTAAATTAGTTAATTTTTGAAAATTTACCGAGCAGCAATGTACCGCATACATGTTTGTTATGACATTGCGAGATACGAGCTTTTTTAAAGTAACTGTCAACTAGCGTGTTTCTCAACTTGAATGTGTTGCGTTACATTGCGGGCCGAATTATTTTGTATGGTAAATATTTTCATTGTAGTTTTAAGCAAAAGTTATCTAAATATACTTCTTAGGTCCTTTGCTGACCACCGTTTCAATATTCGCCCTATAACACACGTCACGTATTTCCACGCTGTATAACACACGTCGTCGCCAGTTTTCTTCTTTTGAACTTGGCTTGACACGCTACCGCGTGTCTATATAGGAAAGACGACCGCTACTTACCTTCAGACCTTACAATCAGTGAACTCACGACTCATCGTGTGTAGAGTCTAATAAACTTGGGTACCCATTATTTCAACTCCGAGATGTCCACTACTGAACTTAGGCCTCCCTTAAAGACTTCCACAATTCCACAGGGAACGATCGCACGCTTTTTACCTTCATCGACTTGTAAGGGGCTGATGTACTCACCGTCTTCCGGTTCATTGGTTCTTCGAGCTATATGCCGAGCCTTTGCCATTTCAACTTACCAACTAACCTAACCTAACTCTGTCAGCTATAAATACCAGCAGAGTAAACTTACTAAGTCCAATGTTAGAAATAATCACTTATCAAACACAGAATCATGAATCATGGTCGATGTTACAGAATGACGTTCGATTTCAAAGGAAATAAGCCTCCTATCAAAATTTTTTTTTGGGACAAGTGTTTTTTTCTGCCGACTGTGCCTTTGTTTGTATAGTCGCAAACTGCATGTCAAAACCAACCAAATTAGGCAAAATACGGTGGGTTTATCTTATGTAGGTAATCCAATAGTTGGATGATCCTATGCCCACCTTCCGACTACATCATCAGCAGTGATCGTAGATTTTTCAGCAAAACCGTTACAATGACGTCACAATGACATACGGTAGTGACCTAGGGTTGTCGAGGTGTACCTATAATATGATTGACGTTTAAAATAATGTAATATTATGTTGTCGTTGAAAATGAACCACCACACTTTTTATTTAATAGTTATTATAATTTTGTATTATATTTATTACTGCCCAAAATTCCTCATTTTTTTCGGAGGTTATGCTGATGATTAATTTTCGTAATTTTGATTGACCTTTTGAACAGCAACAACCAGCTTAAAACTTAAAAGTTAAGATAGATAACAGGCGGTCTTCAAGACGAGACTTGAATCGGGTTTTTTGTAAAAAGGTTATTTAATTACCAATCATCTCTATGTTACTAATTAGTTCTAAATGGCTTTGATTTTATTTGATTCTTGGTTTATACAGTTTACAAGCACAAAGTAAGTTTACATTCAAGCGCATGTTGCGCAAGCATCTCTTCAATACGCTCTAAAATTAACTATCGGCATGAGGTTTTTCACTAGGTACGTAAAGTAGTATATGTAGGTTTATTATATTATATTGTATATTTACGTATATATTATAGGCACACTTGTAAACGAATCCTCAGTTTTTTTCTCTGACTTTAAAGACCCTGCACCAAGTTTATGTTTCTGTTTAGTCCATTAGTTGACAGGTAGAGAATGACTTAAGGCATTAAGTCCGCCATTTGTACTTTTTTGTATTGTATAATAAAGTTTAAATAAATAAATAAATTTAATATTTGCCACTACTGTCAACCCTAGCACTGCGCCAAAAATGCTGGAAAATGTACGACCACTGATCATCAGACCACTCCACCCAAGATATGTAAGCATATCAAATTTGAGTCCAGTCGAACGTCTGGAAGTGGTTCTTATTTAGCTTCCAAGAAGTTAAATAAAAGCTTATAAAAATACAATTCCAGGTATTTCGAAAATTTAATTCCCTGAGTTGTTGTATGTAGCTCCATACTGATGCCACTAGGCGGTAGAGTTATTTCCGTAAAGATATGGCGCTATTGAAGCAAAACTTACTTAATACCTACTAAAATGTTTGCCATCCTATCCTACTTGATCCCACATGTAACGCATGTTCGTATATCACTTTGATATTGATACCGTCAGCGGGGGATGGCATGGCCCGCGTTCATCCAGCCAGCACCGTCGACAGTCGACACCGACCTCCGTTCCGCTCGCACCTGTCGTTGAACGAAAGCGAACCCCGTGAACGCGCCGGAAAGGAAGTGCAGTGACTGAATCATTGTTCGAGGAATCAATTTAAAATTCGATCGCTATCAAGGGCGCTTTGAGTGAGTGTTGTTTTCTTAAATTATAAACCTTTATTAGAAATATAGAGGCAAATTGAAGATTATAATTATTAATTCAGCTTATTAAACATTCTATTTTAACCAAAAATTTTGTCACCCAAAAAAGGAGTGTATCTAGGTAATATTTTCAAGGTTCATGTATGTTATTAATGTTCGTAAACAATAATTAGGTAGTAATTGTTGAAACTTTTTATAATTCTTGGGTAAGTAATAATAGGATGAGATTAACAATGCAAGATGGATCAATTAATTTAATAACCACAAAACGCAATTTATGAAAGGATTACATTTGTACAGTCAGCATCCAATAATCTGTAACATCCAAAGCGCCATATACATCGCAACACAGCTTTATAATACTATAGGCACAAAGGTGTGTGACGATATGTAAAGCGATGGATGTTACAGATTAATTTTGATGCTGACTGTACATAGGTATAGATACAATATCGTACCAATAGCGTAATTAGTAGAAAATGCCGCACGACATTAAGTCTACCGTCTCAGCCTACATGTAATGTGCAATGAAGTTTAAGTAAATAAACAAATTTAAATCCTATTTCAGACATTACGTGATATGCAAGTGATATGTAGGTAAATACATAGAAAAAGCCTGAAACGGACACAGACCATTGTCATTTTTGTGAAATGATACTAAATCGACAATAGCTGTCCAACCGAGATGTACAAACAAATTATAGCGATAACTAGGTTGTGACAGATCGAATTATTGGGTCAATTTTACGATCAAAATTATCAACAAGAAAGTCGCTCAGCGTTACACTAAGCAGGTTACTACGACCTCACATCATTAACCCCTTGAGAAGCCGTTTAAGCAACGACACTTTCATTTTACGAAATTAATTTGACGTAAACTTATTACTTTATTATATTAATGTTAACAATAGCGTAACATGAAATTTTCTCATAATTTTATTGTTGAAACTTTAAGATACGAGTAACTACAGACCTATCTGTCAATCTAAAGTTAATTGCGGTTAAGTAAACAGAAGATTTCTCTTGTATGAAAGCCGATAGAGCTCTGAATCGGTTCCTGCGATTGTTGTTATCGATTGTATTGTCTGTGGAAATCGTGGGAAACCCCGACACGTGGAGACAATGGCTTCCGAGATATCATCTCGTGATAATCGGTATCGCACGGGACACATACCGACGTGTGATGTACCCACGCATATCTTTTAATGGTTTCCCAACAATTAGTCTGTTATACCTATGAAAGATGATATGTATGTTTCATCGATTGGCGCTAACACAGCCAAAACTTTCTCAAGACTTCAACTAAAAAAAGTATTTGAATGTTCCGAAAACTTCTAATGACATGATGATGTTAAAATCTTGTACTTAGTGATTGATGGATTTTGACACCTATTATAAAATAGTACCTGCATTACACAACTAGGGTGGTAATACAAAGAAAGCCCGAGATCGCAGATGTTTGCGTCCCGAGCTACAAGCAAGGGACGTAAATATGCGATCGAGGGCTTTCTTTATTACCTCCCGTGTTGTGTACATCATTTTATGTCTTTGTCTACACTTGCCCAGAAAGCTGCGCGTACGGAAAAAGCCACTTTATGGCCAGGTGTGGCATATAAGTTTTTTATGCCATGGAAAAAGCCGCTTTCTGGCCAAGTGTAGACATAAAACGGGAGGTACACAACACGGGAGGTAATAAAGAAAGCCCTCGATCACATATTTACGTCCCTCGCTTGCAGCTCGGGCCGCAAACATCTGCGATCTTGGCCTTTCTTTGTTTTACCACCCCAGTGGTGTAATGTACTAATTCACCACCGTGTTGCCAGCTGTTCGAATTACTATGTTTAGATATCAGTATATTACCTATAAATTAGGAACATTTACAATATGCCGTGCAAAAAAGGTTTAACTGCGCATTTAGCACAATTTCGCGCAGCTGTCTCTCATTGGCTGTTACATGCCGTGTCACGTGCGGTGCGAGATATATCGTAGCTGTATTGTGCCAACCGTGTTGGAATTGCTGGAAACACCCTTTCCTTATCTAAACAATTCAAACATTGTATGTATTGTTATATAGACCTGTAACGACATTGACGTACATCTTTCTCTTGGTGACGCAACTGACAATGAGGAAAGGCAGTCTTCCTGCATGCCAGAAAGAAAGAACTGCAGTATGTTTGTCGCTAGTGCTTAATTGTCTACCTACCTACCCTGAAGTACCTACAGACCTCATAAAAAATTATGCATTCAGATGCGACGTTGTTAAATTTGACAAATCCTATAATATTTGTAGACTGTACTTTTTATATATACAATAACACCCCGTCGTTTTTGCGTCGGGGGTTAAAAAGTACGATATCAAAGGCGCGTCGATAAATACAAGACTCGTATCGCGAAGTGTACACTGATTGTAAGGCTCGTTTTTCATCGAGACTACATTACTAGCATTTACCCGCGGTTTCGCCCGCGTTATTCCCATTGATGTCCCAAAGGAACTCTTCAACAGTATATCAAGTTTCAATCCAGGACCAGGTCATGCAAGTAGTACTGGATACCTATAACAATTGCTGTTATTTAAAAATGTGAGACTCATTACATCAGTCATTTTATAAAGTTATTCAACATATATATGACGAAGCGTGGATTTAATTAGTAGTCAAAATCCAATTTAAAATCGTAATCAATAATGGAAACATGTTTTAATCATTTGAGAGCGGGTAATTCAGTAGCCCGAATGGAGTTTTTTCGTTGAACATTTGACAGTGGTTTGACAGCTAGAGAAACGCGCGCGTTCTTGGCGTGATATGTTGAGACAGAAGCTGAAGTGTTCGCGAACTAATCCATTGGCTCTTAAACTGGTTTTAAATCACAGTAATTTAGTGGCAAGTGTGTTCACATAAACCTAAGTGATTAGTTGACGTAGCGGAGTGTGTCCATTTCCGAATGTTTCCTTGATATATGCGCCCAAATAGTAACAATGATTGAGACCGGTCGGCTAAGCTATTTGTTCACTTCGTCATCAGAAGTGGGATTACCCAAGGAATCTCGGAAGTCATACAGATCAGAGTGAACATATTTCACATAAGTATGAGTGCAAACGATGGGAATCTCCTTTTGGTATGCAACAAGGAAAGTTGACTTGATTCAAGCGATACATTACAAGATTCATACGCTGCTGATCCAGAAATAGCATAATCCAAGTTTTATCTTGATAATCATCTGGCTGTCGACTACAGTAGAGGTTGGGAAATCGAGTCACTAAGAAATCTTCTGTTGGTAAGGTTGTGGAATTATCATATTTGATGATTGAGCACTTGGATAATAGTAAGTAATTAACTTCTCTCTCTCTCTCTCTGATAACTTTTAGTAGAAATGGTCAGTAGGTACATAATCATTGCCCGTGAGTGTGCCCATCAGCCCCGGGCTTGGTGCGGGCTAGTTCTCGGATGGGAGTGAGCGGGCTGTGGTCCCCGTACTGGCACTGTGCAGTGGTACATGATTATTTGCATACCCTATGTCAAGTACATTATGAGTTCATCATCAGCTTAGGAGTTCTTATGAATTAAATTAAAACGGAAGTTCTAAATTCAGCAATGTGGAACCGGTAAGTAATAATTACATGTTTAGATGTAATGTGCTCTCCTCTTTTCTATGTCTGTGATCATGATTAAATCTAATTAGATTATGACTCAAATTATAATTTCAGTATAAGTTGCATTTCATGTTAGGAAAATTGAAACATTTAATGGAATAAGTGAAGTAAACTTTTACATGTCAATATCTAAATTCCCTAGCTTTGATAATTCACACATGCTATAATGAAAGAGTATTCTAAAAGGCAATGACTATGGGTCAATAAATTCACAGGGTTAGTATACACATGTGTCAGAGTAATGGGAGTGCATAGGATAATAGTCATGTTAGTAAATAATAACAGGGATAGTCCATTGATTCACCATGTCATATCTTAAAATAAAATTAGATTAAAATGTGTTTGACATTAGGGTGGTATTAACCAATCTAGTGGACCTGTGTGGTACTGACAAGCCTGTGTGGCACCGACAAGCCTGTGTGTGGCACCGACAAGCCTGTGTCGCACCGACAAGCCTGTGTGGCACCGACAAGCCTGTGTGGCACCGACAAGCCTGTGTGGCACCGACAAGCCTGTGTGGCACCGACAAGCCTGTGTGGCACCGACAAGCCTGTGTGGCACCGACAAGCCTGTGTGGCACTGTAAGCCTGTGTGGCGTGACAAGCCTGTGTGGCGTAACAAGCCTGTGTGGCATTAACGAGCCTTTGTGGCATATGAAGCCTGTGTGGCATTAACGAGCCTTTGTGGCATTTACAAGCCTGTGTGGCATATGAAGCCTGTGTGGCATTTACAAGCCTGTGTGGTATTGAGTGGCCTGTGTGGCATTTACATGCCTGTGTGGCATTGACGAGCCTGTGTGGCATATGAAGCCTGTGTGGTATTTACATGCCTGTGTGGCATTGACGAGCCTGTGTGGCATATGAAGCCTGTGTAGCATTTACATGCCTGTGTGGCATTGATGAGCCTGTGTGGCCTTTACATGCTTGTGTGGCATTGATGAGCCTGAGTGGCATTGATGAGCCTGTGTGGCATTGATGAGCCTGTGTGGCATTGATGAGCCTGTGTGGCCTTTACATGCTTGTGTGGCATTGATGAGCCTGAGTGGCATTGATGAGCCTGTGTGGCATTGATGAGCCTGTGTTGCATTGATGAGCCTGTGTGGCATTTATGAGCCTGTGTGGCATTGATGAGCCTGCGTGGCATTGATGAGCCTGTGTGGCATTAATGAGCCTGTGTGGCATTGCTGAGCCTGTGTGGCACTGATGAGCCTGTGTGACATTTACGAGCCTATTTGACATTTACGAGCCTGTTTGACATTGACAAGCCTGTTTGACATTGACAAGCCTGTTTGACATTGACAAGCCTGTTTGACATTGACATGACTGTGTGATTGGTGTACAAATTGATCTAAGGGGTAAAATGAATTTAGTCGAATGTTAGTCAGGGTGACCGAGTGGCGTATGGTATAAACCATTGTCTTTTATTCAGTCATAAATGCTAAGTGTACGGGAAATAGATTTACACACGAGGACGTGTGACTATGCAGGGTGGCCGTGACGAAGCGTGGATTTAATTAGTAGTCAAAATCCAATTTAAAATCGTAATCAATAATGGAAACATGTTTTAATCATTTGAGAGCGGGTAATTCAGTAGCCCGAATGGAGTTTTTTCGTTGAACATTTGACAGTGGTTTGACAGCTAGAGAAACGCGCGCGTTCTTGGCGTGATATGTTGAGACAGAAGCTGAAGTGTTCGCGAACTAATCCATTGGCTCTTAAACTGGTTTTAAATCACAGTAATTTAGTGGCAAGTGTGTTCACATAAACCTAAGTGATTAGTTGACGTAGCGGAGTGTGTCCATTTCCGAATGTTTCCTTGATATATGCGCCCAAATAGTAACAATGATTGAGACCGGTCGGCTAAGCTATTTGTTCACTTCGTCATATATATTTTTATAATTCTGATAAAAACTGGCCAAGTCAAATCTAACCTACTTTAAGATCTCACATTTTTAAATAACAGCAATTGTTATAGGTATCCAATAAAGCAAAGAAATAGAGTTTAATACTTGTTCATAATTCTATTTTGTTCCTATAAATACATATTTGGATTTTGAATAGGACTTGGCACTCATTTAGATCTTCATTCTTTTGCGGCGAAGCCCACAGGCTAGCATAATTTTTGTATTGAACTTGGCTCTCCTTTTTTACATTTATGTTTTTGGTGGGATATCATTACTTTTTGTAAAGAAAACTAGGTAGGTAGGTATTGAGATTTAATGTTTTTTCTTGCGTTTCCGCTGCATGGTTTTCTTTTTTATGCTATTGTCTACATTACTACAAAAAAAAAATTTTGTGTGGGGACCCCTCCTATTTTTTAACTTTTTTATTTTTAGATTTTTTCCTACGCTTACACACAATTACCGAGCTGGATTCCAAATTTCATCCTCCGAAGTCATCTGGAAGAAGGTTAGGTTTAGGTACTATTAAAAAAAAATTGTATGAGGACGATCCCTATTTTTTAACTTTTTTTTATTTTTAGATTTTTTCAAACACAATTACCGAGCTGGATTTCAAATTTCATCCTTCTTGATCACCTGGAAGTAGGTTAGGTTTAGGTTAGGTTTAGTACTATATGTGAGTCAGTCAGTCAGTCAGTCAGTCAGTGCTAATATTTACGACTTTTTGACCTTCATATCTTTATAACCGTTTGAGCTAGCTTCATGAAATTTGGGCTTCTAGATGTCCTTATATATAATTAGTAACACGTAGTTTTATGTGTTTACGTTAAACTAAAGTCTAGATAGGATATTAGTAGTGTAGGATTTCTACCAAGTGCCAAGTAATCCGCTAATCAGAACGTCAGTATTTTCAGCGTCGGCTACATGAGTATCTCATGAATCGACGACAAACCGGAATCTGCTATAACAAGAACAAATGAATATTCACGTTAAAACTCCTTGACATGAACATGACTATAGGCACCAGACATCTGCGTGCGTAAAAATTGCACGTACAAAATGAACAGACGGAAAATTGCAGCGTCCGAATTGAGTTCTTTTATTTTGCTAAGTAGGTGAAAGTTATATGCGTAACTCTGTAAAATACCGTAATACATATTTTACAATACGATATCTGTAATGCCAAATATTATTGTTTATAGCCAATTGAGAAACGTGATCTACTTAGCTGAATGCCATGCCAAATGTGGTACAAACGCCACCGCATCTGGACATGGTATGATTGCTGGGGTAAAATGATAATTGTGGAAACCAGGCCACTCACTACAGTTTTAGCATTCCTCAGTAGGACAGCAGGAAGGTACAAATAAGGTACATTCACTATATAGTTGGCCTGAGTTCTCGTAACACTACAGTGGAAGAAGTTTACTTTCATACTCAAAGAATTTCTTCCAAAATTATTCCCAACTGTCGCTGAATTTTGCTGAATGTCCTAGCATAGGGGATAGTCAAAAGTCGTATTTTATTCCTTTTTTCAACCACCTACTGTTAGAAATTACTAAAGTAGAATTTTTCTTAGGCAACTCTTTCCGCGATATAACTTTTGTAAAAAAAATATAGATATTTTATTTTTGACCTGCCTTTCTACCTTCAGATGTAATAATTCTTCCCGAACAGAATCCTCTGTAATCGATTTTACCCTAAAAACTGTACCAAATTTCACGAATTGGCCACTTTTTACCAAATTACATCTGCTGTAAGTACCCACAATCAACATTCTATTACTATAACCGCAGACGCTCAGATGGTCAGACTGATAGGTACAAAATGGCTAAGATGGAAGCTGCAAGTGTTTTGCTTCGACTCATTGCGCTCCAATGGCCAGCATTAATAATAACCGAAGGCAACTCAAAATTATTAGAGTCACGCACACCGGATTTTCCAGACGAACGACGCCGCGGGCAAAAGCTACTTGTATTAGAATGAAAGCGAAAAACTTGAATAAACTTCAACTTTTTTTTATGACTTACAGTATTTTACCTACACCGTACACTATATAATGCAGTTTACGTAAATTACGTGATTCAATTAGGGAGATTATATTTAAAAATGCATGGCGGCTGCTTGCTAAAGAGATATGCATAATCTTCTTCTTATTTAATTTAATATCTAGGCACTTGTCGGTAAAGCAAGTTCCAGGTACGACATGACCTTAATCTTCTTCTTTATGTGTTTAAAGTTGTTACTTCTTCTTATCCACGATTGAAACTCACGACGTTACAACAACAATACCTACCCCCAACACCAAGCTGTTGTTAAAGAGATGTGGTGTTCAGGAGTCACCTTCAGACATTTCGACTCCCTTTACCTACAACTTCCTGTTGTTACATAAAACATTCAGACTTCCAAACAGCTCTCTAGTCATTTGCACATTGTAAATATCTTCTCATGCTCCTTATAGAGCTTGGATGGATTCCTGATATTACCAGACACAAAAACATATCGTATCGATACCGGATAGTACGGGCAGGTCGGTTCCCGGGGGAGGCATGCTCCAGCGCGCCGACACGCTCACTGCGCCCGCGCCGTTCACCTGTGGGTGCTTTTTATAATTTTTAGTCGGATAGTTATGGGTTGAATTGAAACAACAGGAAAGAAGAGACTGTGAGAATAATAACTAATGAAAATTAAGTTCAAGTTTTGGTAAATAATATTATAACAAAACCTATTAAACGAAGTGTCCGTCAAGATAGCGTACACCGTAAAGATATTCAGAATCTGATGCAGTCAATAAATAGTACCCAAATAGTACCGACGAAATACCTAGGTGAAAAAAATAGTACCCTTAAACTTTTCGAAATATAAGGCCTGTTCACGGTGTACGCTACCGGCGTCAAGCTGGCGTACACCGTTTGTATCTCTGGAACGGCTTTGTTTTTGGAAACGCTTTATATCTCAAAAAATAGTACCCAAATAGTACCCTAGGGCCCTAAAATTTTATTTCTCTAGCTATCGTAGAAGCCGAGATATAGTGAGCTCTTTCTATAAGGAATTCCCGGGTACGCCAGCTTGACGGTGTGAAATTTTGTACACCGTTAAGTTATGGAATATCTCTGCTTCTACGATAGCTAGAGAAATAAAATTTTAGGGCCCTAGGGTACTATTTGGGTACTATGTTTTGAGATATAAATCGTTTCCAAAAACAAAGCCGTTCCAGAGATACAAACGGTGTACGCCAGCTTGACGCCCGGTAGCGTACACCGTGAACAGGCCTTATATTTCGAAAAGTTTAAGGGTACTATTTTTTTCACCTAGGTATTTCGTCGGTACTATTTGGGTACTATTTATTGGCTGCATCAGATTCTGAATATCTTTACGGTGTACGCTATCTTGACGGACACGAAAAGAATCTGTAAAAGTAAATAACAAATTTCAGTTGCAACTTTCCTTTGGAAATATTATTTGGGATAAAAGTAGGCGCACCCTCCGAATCTCTGCCCTATATCCTACCTCTGTACAAGTCTTGGTACCATATCTAATTATCCGTTGCACCGGTTAATTTACGAAAAAGGACAAACCTACCTTTAATTTTAGTTTTACATAAAATAACATGTCAAATTACTTGAAATTCGAATGGTAAAGCGCTAAGCGAGAAAGTTTTTTGATGTCATAAAGCATGTTAACGCTCACCAATTTACGTTTCAAATTAAGTATCATGTATAACAAAATGTTGTTTTACAATGTCGATTTCACTACATGCTCAGCTACATGTAACTGAATATATTACGATACCTAGTAAATGATGTCTATGACTATTACGACACGACACAGCCTATCCATTTCCATTTGTTAACGATGCGTTTTATTTTTACTTTTCCCAAACACTCTGTTATTACGGTACATCTGAATAAGGAAGAAGCCCTGTAATTAATTGTAATAGCTGAGGCCCAGATACTTTCGCGTAAAAAGCGGCTCACCCGCTTCTATAGACGGAACTGCGCGAGACTGTGTCCGTTGTATTCGTCTCAAGGCAGGTGGTGAGTAAATGTCGGATACCCTTCGGAAGAATAAAAGGCCGAATTGATTAGAATAGAAAGTAAATCCGCAAAAATATTCAGATGAATAGAGACAAAGACATTCGAGATTCGGTGTTAATGAGTACTAAACCTGTTGTCTAATTGGGCACTTGAATTGGGTAGTTTCAATCCACGCGCTCATGCCCAAAATACCGCATACCCAGAAAGCAGATTTTTCAAAACACCAGATCCTCGATTTATCAAATTCATGTCTTACTACATTCCCGTTACACTATATTATAAAATCGTAGGTTACTCAAAGATCTAAATGATTTTGTTGGATGTATTATTTTGGGAATCTTGTATACAGAGGATCTGATATATCGAGAATCTAGTATTTTAATAATCTGGTATTCTAGGAATACGGTATTTTGAGAATGAGCGAATCCAAGTGCCCAATCATACGTTTAGTACTCATTAACACCGAAAATAATAATAATATTGTGGGGCAATCTTACAGAAATCCACCTAGTCCCAAACTAAGCAATGCTTGTATTATGGGTACCAGATGACGATATACATCCTTATATAAATAAATATCTACTACATATACTAATAAAAAAAACCTTCCTTAATAAAAAAAAGAAATAACGGACCTCACGTACGACATTAGCAAATTCACAAGATACTATAAAAATAATGAAATTGCTTTACATGTGTCTATAACATCCGAGGAGCTCCTTCAATTTCTCATGAATTCCCCAAGAATTGGGATCAATATGGAAGCATATTCAATTGAAATTCGTTATTTCAATCCAGGAACGTCCACATTTTAGAGATGTTCAAAGTAATATAGCTTGAATTTAGTATATCTTAAACTATAATATATGTAAAATAAGTGGCTTGTGGCTAAATAAGAAAGTTATATTCATTTACTTACTGAATATCCAACATACTCGTGAGAGAAAATGGAAACATTTATTCGGTATCCAAATGATGTTTAGGTAGCAAAACTTTTCATTTTGTTTGTAAAGATGATTGACTTACATATAATAGCTCTGTTATATTACAATGTTAACTCCATCATTACAAGTAGATTAGTGGGATGGGAATAAATTGAAATAGAAAGTCTCTCAGGCGTAGGAAAATCTTAACATTGTTATTGGTTCAATGTAATAAAGCTCTTTGCGCTCAATAACATTCTTATCAAGGGCGTTAGGTGCTTCATAAACCGTCTATAAAATGAATAGGCTGATTTACCATGGACAGCGTAATACGACTTAGACTGGTCTTTTATTTTTATCACGATATTGAAATGATCACGCATGTCTAATCTTTATCAAATAGAAACTATACATTTTTATTTTTATCGACAGTACTTTTTATGCCACACCTGGCCATAAAGTCGCTTTTACCGCTCGCTACGCGTAGGTACGGAAAAAGCAGCTTTATGCCCAAGTGTAGACATAAATGTACATAACACAACACGGGAGGTAATAAAGAAAGCCCTTGATCGCATATTTACGTCCCTCGCTTTCAGCTTCGGCCGCAAACATCTGCGATCTTGGCTTTTCTTTGTTTTACCACTCTGGTTATGTAATGTACTATAACAATACTTGCATCACTTTTACGACTTTACATGAAAAGTAAGTAAACACAGGAGCCTAGTTTTCTTACTGGACCCTTACCCACTCGCCTCGACATTGCGCTACTAGCGTAGCGGCAGCGGCAGCGGTGGCCAGGTGAGAGCGAAAGACCGCGCTCCGACCTCCCGCTCCCGCCTATGGCTGCCCGCCGCTGCCGCCGCCGCTGGTCACGCAATGTCGTGGCCAGACGGTAAGGCAGTTTTTAGCTTCCTCGCTTAATCGCTGTAGAGTCAGCAGTGGGTAACTCCGCGATTTCACTGCGCGGTGCGGCTACTAATAGGTACCAAATTTAGCCCCCCCAGAGGGGCTTGGCCAGCGACCAGAAAGAGCACGCGTAATGCGATAGAGAGAGACGGTCGGATCCGGTGCGTTCTGTCCGATGGTCAAACCCGAAGGTCAGTTTTGTTAGAAAGACAAACTTCTGTACGTAGTACTACTTACATATTCCTTATTCTGTGGTAGAGTGAAAGGGACAGCAGTAATCGAAGATATATCGGTGTTGATATCAGTAAGTGTGAAGACGTTCATATAGGCATGTAAGTATAGTATTTTTTATTTATATTTGTACGATCCACTTAAAGGAAACAAAGCGATTGTTTGTAAACCTCAAAAACACCAAGATGACGTTATTGTAAAAAGTCGTTACAACCACCTTTAAAGTTCGATTGATTATCAACTCTATCTCCATGAACCATAGTTTACAACTGCATTAATAGAATAATGGCGTTCCAGCTGCCTTCGCTTTGTGCGGATCTGAGGTAGTCAGGTAAATGCCAGGGGTGTGAAATGCATAATACGTCTAAAGTCACATTTCTATTTCATAATTTTAAATCTTGCCAAAGGCCTTAGAGTTGATAATCCACTAAAATGACAATGCGCGAAGTCTTTCTCTGTGAACCACGCTTCTCTTTTATGACGGACGATAATGAGGTACAAAACCACACAACAGTATTGGCAGAGTGCAAAGCGGGTGGAGGGGGTAGCCTAAACGATCACAGCGCTCGCTACGGCTAAAATTGACATTTTTGTCGCTGACTTTTCTCACTGAAAACAACAATTTTAATATTATTGGCAATAATGTTACTGACTACCATTGTCCAAAATTGTGTAATATAGTAAAATAACACAAGATTTCATTAATATTTTTCACAATATTTACTTACTTCTTGTTTGACAGCGGTGACAATATTGTCCATAATGGCCGCCTATCACGTGGCGCTGTCGTCGCGCTCGGTCCCAATTGTTTCCTTTAAGTGGATCCTACAAATATAAATAAAAAATACTATACAAACACTATACTAATTATAATAACCTATATAATAAAAACATATTGATATAAAACGTATCGCGTTCAAAACATTTCGGGAAACTTTCAATTCTTTACTTCTTTTTCAAATTACATAGTGATATTGATATGTACCAAGCCGTTAACTACCTATTGTATTGTATATGTAGAGGAAAGATACTTGTTTTCTGAAATCTGTATGACCCGGTTATTAAATTATCCTGCAACTTTAAGCAATGGAATTAACGGCGATTTATTTCACCAATTTCCATTGCAACAAATTGTTATCGAGGTAACGATATTTGTAAGACAGTAATCGTGAGAAACAAGGTAACTATACGAGCATTTTAATAACCTGTAGCAAACTGCCAGTGGTTATTGGTATTTGAATGAGCCATTCAAATATTTATTGTATGTCTTATAGGTTTATTCACGCAAAAGCTTCATTCACAAATTTGTTACGTAAACAATATATCTACTGCGTTATCTGGGGGCACGGTAGTGCCTCCGCTAAGTCGACCTTATCTGAGAGCACGGCAGTGCCCCCGCCAAGTCAACTTAAACAAAGGCACGGCCATACCATCCTTTTCTCGAAGCTATACAGGCCATTTTTAGCCTCCTTTAATTTTGTGCTGGCTAAAGCTAGAACTATAGTAGGAATCGAACCAGGTCGCTTTGAAAAATAAAACTTTCGTTATTTCTATTTGGAATTTGGATTTCGATTATGTAGGTTGCAGTAAATGTTACTAGGAAAGACGATGACTAAAACGAATAAAATCCATTGTATTTAATATCTTTAATTCAATTATGTTTTATTTTCCAAAACGACCGGGTTTTTTTTTTCAAATCTATGTATGCAGTTTTTCTTGTCCCTAAAATCGATGACATGGTTCCTAAGAACAAATCTTTGTATGTCTTATAGTTTCAGACTTTCCCATACCGACCGATTGAAATGGGTCACCCTGTATAATAAGACCTTAATATGTATATTCTCAATAACGTTCAATTTGAACGCGTAGTTTAAGGACCGTTTGTATGGGGAATATTCCCACCGCGGGAATATTCCCCATACAAGTGGGGAATATTCCCGGGAACGGCACATCTCTAATTGCACGTCAAAGTCCCTTAGTTTTGTTACTGACTGACCGACGGACTGATGAATTCTAAAGCAGCGGGCGGCAACTTGCGGCCCGCGAAGCGCTCACTTGCGGCCCGCGAAGCGCTCACTTGCGAGCCCCCCTGACTATTTTGTGTAAGGGCGGCCTTATAACACTTGCGATTTGCGGGCGAATTAGAAGCGAAGTTCCACATAAATGTCGCTCGCGGCGAACACGTCGTGAGTGGTTTAGTATGGAGACTCGCCCGCAGCTCGCAAGCAAATCGCAAGTGTGATAAGGCTCTACAGGAACACATTTTATGGTTCTCAAATAAAGAATCCTCCACGGGTAAATAATAGGCAAGTCGGTGGAAATCGAGTTTTGTGGACACCCAAGGTACTGACTTGGCTTGGACTTTACATCTCAAAACTTTTTTGTTGTAGAAGAACTGCGTTGCGAGACTTGCATCTTTTTACATGTAATGTTTTTGATGGAATAGATATTTCAGATATTGGTGTGGTTTAGTTAGAGGCCTAATTAGAGCTAAAACGTCCAACTTTAATTTCGGGGGCGTACGTGAAAGGTACTTTAACGGGTCACTGAGAGCTCAGTAGAGCTTATTAATGACAACATAATCAGCTTAACCGTATGGCTTCCTTAAGTGTCGACTGCCGCTGTTTAGGAATATGAAACTTAAAACGCTTAAATGCTAAATTTGACAACCTTAGACTATATTATAATTTATATACTTTAAGTTCCAGTAAACATAGCAATCCTGTTACTTCATTTCACATTATATTCTTCTTATCTCATAATTTAAAATACTGCAAACATGCAATATTTCTTACAATTCAAAAGGAAACGATGAATGCAGCTGGGATAAAATAAAATACATACCTACCTACTACAGTTTCCTGTACAATTTACACCGATTGTTTGTACTACTTCACTGACAGTATTAATTATGATGCACGTGTGTAGCAGAGGGTGGAAGGCTTTCTCTCGTTTCGGCTTCAACTTGAACTCGTTTCGGCACTCTTTATTATATCGTTGGGTGCACTTATGGCACACACCAATTTAGACAACATTCAATTCAATATGAAACTTTCAGCACCTGTTGTGACAGCGACAGTAATTGAATCGTATTAATGATATTACCAACGTGCCCATTTCTGGACAACTTATAAATATTATCAGCTAATAATGTCGTGGACACAAATATTTTAAGAGCTACTTATACATTTTGCTAAACAACAAATTGAAACTATACTGAACCCAAGAACCAGGTGAACTAGATTGACAGTTCAAATGTTGTTACTATCCAACCAGTGTTAGCATTATCGATATTTTAAAATAAGATTTCCTACGGATATAAGAAGTTTGGTTTTCAAAATATATAAGTCAATGTACCTAAGTCAGTATGAAGCAAAGTTATGTCGATAAAATGTCATCGATACTAATCTATGACTACTTATTATTAAGTTTTTCGTATTCTTGGCAACATTTTTTTTTTGCTAGACAGGTTCATCTTATTCTGTCGTTCACTGTAGCTTAACGAGCTCCTCCCTAAAAATATCAATAGGCATTTCTATCTATTATACAGGTAGGTAGGGAGGTACCAGTGGCGTGGCGTGAAAGATGTGCTTGGGCAAGCCGGTGCAGATTTGGCGTACATTTTCCTTAAGAACTGTAGAATAAAGTGCTCAAATGCCTGATGTTAGGCAAGCCGGTAGGAATCGAGTTCTTTGAACGCCACGCTACTGGTAGGTACTTATACTGTAAATTTACAGATAACTTACCTCCATGACGACGTAATGGCTAACGAGCCGAAATAAAGGTCAATCCCCGGGAACTATCTCATTCGGCTCATACAATAGTCATACATGGTAGTCATTGGCCTTCGCGCCGTCGCGGTATCTGCCCCTTTTGTTTTAACCACGCGTCGTTGACAGGCGGGCATATTAATTTTTGCCGCCAAAACGTACGTCAACCCGGCGATGTTACGCATCCGGAGGACGCGAGGTCATATTGTCTATGGCTTTATGTAATTGCCAATTGTTTCACAACTATGATGCGTGTGAATGAACCTAATTATAATATTGACTCGATTTAATTACGATAAAGCTGAAAGTCTAGTGAATAATTAATGAATAATTATGGAAGATATCGTCGACCGTAGGCTGAATTAGCGTAAGGGACATTGTTTTGCCTGTCCCTTACCGTCCACCGGTCCACAAGCCGGCCGGCCTAACAAAACTTAATATCTAACAGGGTAGGTAAGGAGAAATGCTAATCCGATTGGTCATAAAAATATCTGCATTACCTATCATTAAATCTTAGTTCTCATCCGGAGAGCGAATTGGAGGTTTCATTTGGGTAGGTTTTTTTTAGGTTTCGTGGATAATACTATTTTTAGAGACAGACAGTAGGTATATAGGTATGCTACTTTCTTTATCATTGGCGAAAATCAATGATGTCAAAGAAAACTATGAGTCCTATATTTTTTTATTGAGTCATGAGTTTCTGCCTACTACTTTAATAGTAATACGTTTCTAAAACAGGTCTGGTACGCCAATTTAAATTTTTTCCTCACGTCACTCAAAAATAAAGACTTCTATGCCACACCTGGCCATAAAGTGACTTTTTTAGTACGGAAAAACCCGCTTTCTGGCCAAGTGTAGACATATAATGATGTACACAACACAGGAGGTAATAAAAAAGCCCTCGATCGCATATTTACGACCCTCGCTTGCAGCTCGGGCCGCAAACTTCTGCGATCTCGGCCTTTCTTTGTATTACCACCCTAGTTATGTAATGTACTATGAATTAAATACCTAACTATTAAATAAATGTTTTTCACAAAATGACTAGAAGTGAAAGATAACTGTACCTTTTATTTGTGCAATACCAATATCTTTTTATAACATTTCGATTCGATTCAGTTGCCGGATGCCAACGTTCTTCATCGTTTTGCTTAAAAAACTATTAAGAGTGGATTAGTTATGAAACACTAGATTGACATTTAACAGTGGCTAACTGTAGCAGGTTTGACCCGTGTCCAATGATGAATGAAACAGTCCGGATGGATAGATTTGTATTTGTAGAATGACTCGATGTTTTAGAAATGTTTAGCAGACAACGATTTCCCTAGATACAATTATTTTATTTCATTAGAGGTACATCGTTCGTTTCAAGACTATGTTGAAGAATTGGGCGCTGCGATAATTATTTTTAAAGTAAATATAGAAATTAAATATATATTAAAATACTCAATAGCTTACCTCTTACCTAGCCTCTTACCTTAGCTTGCCTTAGCTTAAATATCTCCTGCACTCATCACTTCTAAGAGATTGAAGGTGTTGGAACATTACTGCAATGTGTTAATCTTACAAAACAAAACAATGAGACACGGCTGCTTAGCGAGCGCTGACACGCGCTAGTTCTCGCTAGATAACCCACATGATGAGAACCCAAGATCCGTGCTGCGACATAAAGTTTAACTTACTCGTACAAATACATGCAAAATACAACTTAATACTGTTTATATCAACGTCCAATGTAAAATCAGATGAAATTGTGTTAATGAATGTACCTACTTCAAATGTTAAAGTAACGAAAGTCTAACTAATGGATTACAAAACGATATACCTACAAAAAAAATACAGACTACAAATTTAGTGAGATTAAAGATTAACACACACTTTTACTTCACCCCAGGCCGTAAAGGGCATTTTGTGTCCACTGCGCGGAGAGAAAATCCCACTTCCTAGAGCTAGGGAACACAATAAGTGTTTGTAATATAAATATACACCGTGGGCCCGTAGAACCCGACCAACTTTAATCACGTATTCCTGATGGTATTACAAGTAAATAACGTTATATAAACATAGGTCGAATTTTGTCATTTTACATTAATAGTCTTATGGAACCAAACAAATCAATAAATTCAGTCCCTCGTTATAAACATGTCCTTACTGGTGGAAAAGTTATTAAAAAGGAAAAAAAAAGCTAAAGTGGAAACGAAAGGTCAATATTTTGGCTTTGTAATCGCTTACCATCTAATACTGCGAAGGTTAATTGCGGTTTAGCTAAAGGATTTTAAAAAATCAGTAAATCAAGTAAAAGTATCTTAGTCACATTTATTAGGGCTTGTTACACACTTGGGAGATTTTATTTTAAAAATTATGAATATCTCGGAAAGTAAGCGTTAATCGACTATACGTCACATAACTTTTTATACTTCTAATAGTTGTTAGAATCTATGGTTAAAGTTGGTCGAGTTATACGGGCCCACGGTGTATATGCGATCTGATTTGTTTTTGCAAAATCAACAAATTACCTTACCTTTCCGTTGTATTACCTCTTAAAATGTCTGCACTTCTCTTTCGCAGGAACTTTGGCACGTAGAGCTGATTAAATCGTTCGGCGGCGTGAGGTGACAACACTTTCTATCGCGGTCACGCGTCTTCCCACGATCCACCAAGGAAAACAATAGGAAAATGCACCTAATTAACATAAAAATAAGGATCCAATCCGTCAGATGAGCGCCGAAAGACACAAGAATGCGGGATTACTCCAACAGAGTCAGGTTAAAATGCATCATTGCGGTTTTGCTGACTCTAGTCTTTGGGGTTTCAGCCAACCGGCCACCGAGGTTTCTGATAGAAGGCCAGTCGGAAATCGTTGTAAGGCTCAAAGAAGGCGCTGATACCCCAGTCGGTGAGTAAAATGAAACATAACCGGTGATTATTTGCAGGCTTCTCACTAACGAAGTTACCCTTGAATTTTATGCGAAATAATAATGTGATGAAGAATTATAAATCAAAATAATCAATAGATTTCGTAACAGCGCTACGCCACTGCCGTTTCTTTGCCTTTCGGTTAGTGGACGAATCACCTGACTAAAGAAAAAATTAACGGTGGTAGTTACCTAGTTCGTATTGAAATATGTCTCGAATTACCTAATGTGCAGTAATTTCATGAAGCTTTTAAAATGTTCGTGTTCATTAGCCAAACAAACTTTCCAGTTATTGCATTACATAGCTAATGCAAAGTTTTAATTGCTTCCAAGTTTCGAAGTGCAGGGCTAACAGACAACCGGATATTGCATGCATAGGGTACGATGTGTAAAGTTAACGGTGTTACCAGGACAACGGCGGCCTAACAGAGGGAAACCTGCACCCTCGTTCGCTGCGGATTATTGAGCGATAGTTATTAGTCATCAAGCATGAAACCATAGTGCTGATCCGGTCGTTTAACTCCTTGCTGACTTACGTAGGTTACTACTAAGCTAATCATAATTATACAACAAGCACTGAAAAAATAAATATCTGAAAGCTTATTTTACAAGTTTACTGTACCTATTTGTCATGTATTTATCTATGGATACAATCTTGAAATGGAATTTTCACCCACTTTCTGAATCCAGATGTAAATTAAAATGTAGTAAGTGTGTATGTAACGTTAAAATCCGGTTAACGCAATAATGATGACAAGACACCTTCATTAACACGTTTTCCTTAATAAAATCATAAAATAGATAACTAGTCATGTTCTGAAAAATAAAAATAGTAAATAATATTGTACTTAAGTTTCATATTAACCGTTATTATTCTAATTTCAGGCAGTTTAATATACCGACTCAGGGGCATTGACCCTGACGGAGATGAATTAAAATTTGGAATAAGAGATCAGCTCGGTAGTAATATTTTAAGAATAGAGGCCATTACAACCAACGAAGCTAATATTTATTTAGTTAAGGAATTAGATAGAGAGGTTTGTATTTTTATTAATTTTTTCTACTCCTGTACTGTTATCTGTCTTTTACTTGGTCACGAACACTAATATAAGAACATACATAATATGAGTTCAGAGAAGTCTATACTCCTATTCCCCATAACAGCACTAGTGTCGTTATAGCCACTTTACGTTATTGCTAGCAACCACAGACTTCTAAATCTAGGTTAAACTTAGGTCAAGGATTAAGCGCTCAATTTTAACTTTACGGTAAAAATGAACAACTACCAACTTAACAAACAATTAAAATCCTACGGCTTTTAAGAAAAACGAAACTTTCTGAACTAAATTCATTGATGCCAACATAAAAACAAAAGTATTTTTAATATATTCACTGCGTGTCAACTTCATTTAAAAAATAAAAAGTTTACCATAGACACATACTGACAGTCATACGTCATATTTGCCTTCTTTGCAGGTTATGCCTTGTTTGTATTTTATATTTTAAAACCTGTCGTAGAAAAAGTATTGTATGCAACGTTGTATAATTAAGTCAAAAAACGCTCATTGCGTCTCTATTTGCGATACTCGCCGCATTCGCGGCTCGTATCGCAACTCACGCAATTCGCATTTTTTGAACCTTCTTATACAACTGTTGCATAAAATACTATTATATCGGTTTTATTAGAAGTATAAAATTGTGTTAGACAATAGTCTAAAACCGTTCTAATAATAGGTACTTTGGATTAGAGTGAAAGGTTGCCTTTTATTAAAGACTGGTAGTACCTAAGTTATTTATTTTACTTGAGTCTTTACAGCTTTTTCACAGTTTATCCGATACGATATTGACATCAGATTCGATACGCCGGTATCTCATGTGGTGATTCCAAATCTGTTCAAATCAAATAATTTATTTTGCAAATAGTCCACAAGGGTACTTTTACAAGTCTGAATCCCTCAGCGCTTCGGAAAATAACATCTGAAAAGAAGAAACGCCACAAGAAACTCCTGAGTCAGTCTATTTTGAAAATTCGCATAATTTACACTTCCGATTTTGCCTATAAAATGTAACCTTATAGCGCACATACAATATCTAATAGCATTTGTTGCTCATGGTCGTCCGACTAAACTACCCTGCATGTCGATGTCGATTCGATATATGACATCATGCCAAACGCATATTCCATCTATTTTTATAAACAGTATCTTACCGCTTACGTGGAGGGCTATTACATTATTATAGGCAAAAACTTTGCACTTTGTGGCTACAAAGTTAATGTAGGTACTAAGTAAGACAGATACGGATGGATAAATAAAGTTAACCTAAGAGCGCATCTAGGATACCTATACCCATGTGTCGGATAATCTAAAAATGCTGTACCTACTTAAAAAAAACAAAGACTTACTACTACTTACACGTACTTAGTGAAAGTGAATTTCATATTCCAACTATTCCAAGTACGTGAAAAAAAGGACTTCATTTTTTGTTTTAATGGCTTGTCGACTTTTTTTACTGCCTACGTTTGTTTCCTGTTTAAAGTTTAATTTTATTTTTTAGGTTCGAGATGAATATTCGTTTGTATTAACACTTACGGATGGCCATTTAGGAGAAGGTAACTTCATCACGCAAAGTTTCTTGTTGTTAGTCGAGGATGTAAACGACAACGAACCCATTTTTAAACCATATCCCTCCGCTATAAGTGTAAAAGAAGATGCTTCTCCCGGAATACTGACAACTGTAGAAGCGACGGACCTCGATGAAGGAGCTTATGGACAGGTAACTTATTGAAAGTATTTACTCCACTTTATTACCTACATTTTAGGCAATGACTGTCGTTTCCACAATCGTTCATTTGGCAATATATAAGATAAGATTGATGGATAGCATTTCGTTTCATCCTATTATCAATTTTTACCTCGATCCCAAACACTTATACATAGCCCTTTGCCAATCCTTATGAAACCTAATGTACCTATGACAAAATTTCAGTCCCCCACACATGCCAAGCGGTATACATGCTATGCTATGTTAGCAAGATCTGCCATTTTCTGAGCCCTTTTGGTTCCAGTGCCGGATTAACCCATAAGCAAATTAAGCAATTGCTTAGGGCGTCACGTCTTGGGGGGCACCAAAAAATATTTGGATAGGAGGGGGGCAGCCACAGGTGTGATTTGCTTAGGGCATCAAGTAGGTACCGACTGGTTCATATTTAACCTGTACCTACTCAAGTAAGTAATAGTACATTCCACGACTAGGGTGGTAATACAAATAAAGTAAATTTTTAAAATAAAAAATAAAAACCGACTTCCAAAAACTTAAACTAAACACCAGAAAATAATATGTCATTGTAGGAGGTATGTAGGAGACATATTATGCATACAGATTTGAACATTCGCGTATCGCGAGTTCAATCCCACATTAAAGCATTCATATTGGCTTATATACACGATGGGCCATCGCTGGCCCAGTGAGATGGCCATGCGATGGTTGATACGCAACTACACGATGAGCCATCGCTGTCCCAGCGAGGTGGCCATGCGATATTTGACGTCCACACCACACTATGGAATGGGCCATCGTGTAGATGCGTACCGCCATCGCTGGCCCACTCCCTTTGATGTGCGGCCGAAAAACCGACACCGTCGCCATTCCACGGCCATCGCACGCGCCATAAGCCATCCGTCACCACTATGCCCTCCACACGCTGGCCCATCATAGTGGGCCATCACGATGGGCCATCGAGTAGAGGCACCATAACAGGAGCAAATAAATAAACGTAGATTCTACTCATCAAACAATAAAACTTTTGATCAACAACTTTTAAAAATTATTTAATCTTTAGATTTTATCTTTTTGAAACAAATTAAATAGTATTTTCAATGTACGTTAACATCAGTCTAATTGACGACGCTTGTATATGCGAAAATATTTACATGGGTGTGGGACCGGGGTTAGAAAAATTTAGATGTGAAGCATGTTTTTTTTTGTGTTTTGCATATTGAGCAAAAACGCTCCTGAACTGTCATTCTTATCAGCAATGTCAATGTCACGCAAGCGTGATCTTTGAGAAACTTTGATGAATTCAAAATAAACTATGTTTTTGTTATCCAATAAACATTTCAACCGTATTCCAGGTGTTATATCACTTACAAGAGCTAGACGGCGATGTTGAGAATTTCGCGATCCAAACAGTGAATGGCAAAGGCGTCATTCGTTTGACGAAACATTTGGATTACGAGCGCAAATCGTTGTACCAACTGCGAGTGTTAGCAGTCGATCGCGCGAACCAGGGCAGGGTCAACACTGGCACGGCTGCCATCCTCGTAAAGGTTCAGGACGTAGAAGACCAGCCGCCGGAATTTATCGTTGTGAGCCCTGTGACTAGGATTAGCGAAGATGCCGAAATCGGGACATCTGTATTGCAAGGTTTGCTAGAATTTAAACTGCTTTGAATGTATCCTACTTAAATGATTCCTAAACGAAAGCAGACAAACGCTGTAAAAGTGTAAACACTGCACTGTTGCAGACTTCGTTTTCTTTTTTAATATGAAACCTAATGTAATCCATAAATTACTCAATCTACAGAGCTTGAACAAAAATAACAAGGTAATATAGGATATGAGAAAAAGCACTAGAGCATGATAAAGGTTTATGACCATTATAAATCTGACCCTGAACTGTCAAGAATATGAAGCCTGTATCAAATGTTAAAACTGATTTTATTCTCTATCGCCTATGAAGCTAGAGTTCCTGGGTTCAAATCCTGGTAAGGGCAAATATTTGTGTGATGAGCTCGAGTATTTGTTCCGGAGTCATGGCTGTTTTCTATCTATTTAAGCATGTTTATCGTCGTCTAGTATCCATAATACAAGCATTGCTTAATTTGGGACTAGATTGATTTGTGTAAGATGTCCGGTAATATTTATTTATTGTAATGTTTAGTTCGTGCCATTGATGGAGATCGAGGCATCAACAACCGCATCTCATACAGCATCATATCTGGAGGAGAGGAACACTTCGACATTGACAGCAGTTCAGGCATTGTGTACACAGTCAGTCAGCTTGACAGAGAAGATCCCAGAAATAGCAATGGAGCATATATATTGGAGATATTGGTAACAGACTACTGTGACATATAACTTAAAAAATCAATAACAAAATTAAGTTTTTTCTAGTTATAGGTTTTTCTTTAATTCCGTACACTTTAACCAAGCACTCCATATTATTTTATTGGTATAGAACATTATGACTGTCTAGTGAATCACATGTCTACATAGTGGGATATTTTTTGACATATGCAAAAGTTTTATTGACTTGTGATATGAAATATTTATTTGTCTTTTTCTTTGCACAGGCTACAGAAGAGTCCCGCATGGTATCCCCAATGCCAAGTGCCACTACTGAAGTCACAGTCATCATCACAGACGTGAATGATGAGACACCGCGCTTTAGAAGTGAAAAGTATGTGGGTGAGGTATTGGAGAACGCTCAACAGAACACCCCTATTACCTTCCTGCAGGATGCTGTGCCCGAAGTTTTTGATTATGATCAGGTAGCAATAATTTTAAGGCTGAGTTTCATGTTTGTAAATAGAAATAATAAAAAAGATGTAGAATTTTGTTATTATCGCAAAAAAGACAATGGTACCTGTTTTAGTACATTACACCAGGGTATCCTAAAGCAAAGTCCATGGACACCCAAGGGGTCAATGACATGATTTCTCCACCATGATTTGTCCACAGCTTCTCAGTTTATTCTTAACATCTTTTTAGACATTGTTTTACTTTCCTCCAATTTTCTACTTATCAAAAATGTAAGAACCACTGCATTACACCAATAAATAACTTAAACTAATAACTTATACCTGTTCAATATTGTTGTAATTGATCCAAATAAAATCTATTTGTATCTTTCTTTCTAAATAAAACATAATCAAATTAAATTATGAAAGGTTCAAACTTCCAGTGCTCACAACTATACGGGCTCATGTTCATTTTGCATGCTGAATTTGTGACAATGTTATGAATGAAGTCAGATTCACAAAGAAAATATTAAGAGTGTTTAGTCTGACAGATCTGGCAACGTTGCATTTTGTGTAAATTTCTTCATTATTTTGCGAAATTTCCAATTGTTTTATTATGTAGCCGAATTTCGTCGCTGGCTTCAGAGTGGCAAAAAGTCCTAATTTGTAACTGGCTACGAAATATTATATCTCAAAATAATGAAGAAAAATGTTGAAAGATGCGATGGTGCCAAAACTCTTAGCGTTAACACTGTGGGAATCGTATTTTTACAGGGTAAAAACGGCACATTTGAACTGTTCTTACAAGGAGACAATGGTGTGTTTGACGTCACACCATTCAAAGGGATCAACGAGGCTTCTTTTCTGATTCGAGTGAATGATCCATCTTTCCTAGACTATGAGAAAGTCACTGTCATGAATTTCAGTCTTATAGCCAAAGAGATTGTTGCTAAGAATCCCAAAATCAGGTATGTTGCACAAAACTTACGTTAATTTATTTATTACTATCTGTCCCGGCGAACTTCGTTCCGCCTCAGAATGTTTAATGTTTTGTAATAACGTTGTATAATTAAGTAAAAAAACTCTCATGGCGTCTCTATTTGCGATACTCGCCGCCGCGGCGGCTCGTATCGCAACCCACGCCATTTGCATTTTTTGAGCCTACTTATACGACTGTTGCATAAAATACTATTATGTCATTATCGGCATTTCAGCGTGGTCCCAATAACCGTGCATATAAAAGACGAAAACGACAACTTCCCTGAATTCACGGAGTCTCTGTACACCGTGTCCATTCCTGAAAACTGCGGCGTGGGTACCACAGTCGCCTGGGTTCAGGCCCTAGACCAGGATTCTGACAACTATGGGACCAGAGGAATTAGGTACACCAGTCTTGGCGGCAGTATTGCTAATCTGTGAGTACTGTTTGTGTTAATATTGTTTTAAACTTTGACAATAAATTTGCAAGCCTATTAATTTACGAGCATACTAAGTTATTACCTTATGTTATGTACCTACTTATGCTGCTATACCTAAGATAATGTATATTTATTTGTTGTTAAATCTAAACACTTCCCCGTTTAGCTAAGTTTTAAACACATAAATAGGTATTTAATATTTCTGTTTGGCCCAGCGCTTAACTGGTAGAGAATGCCTTATGGCATTAACTTCGCCGTTTGTACTTTCCTGTATTGTGCAGTAAAGTCTAAATAAATAGGTATAAATAAAGGAGGTTTTTTTAAGATAGGGACTTATGTTCATTCGAATGGGATTCAAATTTATTCGCAACTTAACTCCGCAATGTTCTGAAACGTGCTGACATTTCAGACTAAACCTCAACCCCATATCCGGCGTTATTACCGTGAAGCAAGCCGGCGGCGACAGCTTCGACCGCGAGCTGGTCTCGCGCCACTACCTCACGGTGGAAGCGCGCGACGACCTCGGCAAAGGCAACAGGAACACCGCGCAACTCATCATCAGCATTGAAGACGTCAATGACAACGCACCCATGTTCCTAGCCAACAAATATGAGGCCAGGCTACTTGAGAATGAGCTGCAGTTTGAGAACCTGTTGGTCTTGGAAGCTAGAGATATCGATTTGAACGGTAAGACTATTACTTTTTAGTGTTATTTATTAATTTATTAAATGAGGTGAGGAATTACGCGAGGTACTACACGATCGAAGGCCCACTACCTGGGCAGCGGCTACAGCTACACCACGTGATCATCAACATCGAAGACGCCAACAACAACGCACCCAATGTTCTTAGATAACCAATAGCCGAAGACTGACACGACACGTTCGAAACGTCGAGGTAAACATATCATGTCGTTAAATGATTACATCCCGTTTTGTTATAATAATAAGTGACTATGTCATTAACTTAAAGGCAATTAGCCAGATGTTAGCCATTTGATATTTAATCAGCTAAACCGATATAACAGAGTGCGCCACTTTGCAAATCACTGTAAGTAAAATTGTATAACTGGTGTTCATACGGTTAAATTTCATTCGAATTTAAAGAGGGAATGAGAGGGAACTATCTGACGGTGATGCGAGCAGCGTAATTGCAGTGTTTTGTAATGGTTTTCTCTGATTTTATCTCGTAAAATTCAATGCCACTGTGACAAACTGTGGCATACTTTAGAGAAGTGGCATTGAATTCTATAATGACTCCGTATGTGACGCTCTGCCGGAAAATGTACGTTGGTAGTCTCTTAAAATCTGAGCTGTTTAAGTATAATAATAGATCATTGAATGGAAGCAAATGATGCCACTCCGGTTTCATCGTGTCGCTTCAAGATTTTATTTTGTATAGAAGATTGAAAAGTTTGGTACTAAAAGTCATTTTTTTATTTTTTTTAGAAACTGACAATCTCGCAACCCATACACGGGCGTAGCGATTGTCGAACCGGGTGGTCGGCCGTGGCGTTCCCTGGGGTCGAACCAGGTCGCTAGCCGGACCACCCTGAGTTTGTAGACTAAAAGCCAACTTTGCGGCTTATATTCAAATAATGTAGTATACCTTAATTGGTTTTATAATATGGGTATCGAATTACATGTTATAACTTTAGACTACATTGTGTAAACTTTAATTGAAAATCATTTGATTGGAAACTTTCAAACTGCAGGTACTAAGAACAGTCACATAGAGTATTCCATAGTGGGCGGCGACTACAAGAGCAATTTCACCATCGACCCCAATCTGGGCATCATCACGCCGATCGATGGACTCGACTTCGAGCAGATTCCCGGCGACAACACTAACATACGTCCAATACATTTGACCGTGAGTTCTCCAATATAATTTAAAGGTAACATCAGGTGTGAAAGACTTTAGTGGTTGATTTCTTCTCATTTCGCACATGGTAATAAGGCGAAGAACACACTGAAATCGCCAGTCGCCGCGTCGGGCGAGTCGCCGGCGTGACGTCGCGAGTCGCCGGCGTGACGCCGCGATTTTTTCCGTGTAGCTGCGCATAGTAGCTGCGATTCGCGGCGACACGCCCGCGAGTCGCCGCGATTTACGCGCCTACGCGCGATTCGCGACTTCAGTGTGCGCCACCCCGCGATTTTTCTATACAAATCGATGATTCTACATACAAAGTTGAAAATCGCTGAGTCGCGTGTCGCCGCGATTCGCGCTGTAGTGTGAGATCCGCCTAATGATACCTTACGTGTTTAGATTTAAAAAGTGAAATTGGAGTCAAATGAATTACGGCTTGTTTTAAAAAAATGTGCTCAGTTCAGGGCTGAATTTATCAAAGGTTAATATTATTTCTTTGTGTAACGATAGTTAATCATACAATTTATATGGTTAACTTTCGTCACACAGAGGAACAATAATGTATATATTTTTTTTAACTAAGCCCTTAATTTTTTTAAACATAGGTACCGTTATTTAATTTATTTTTGAAATCTTCTATATATTAGCTCAAAAAACAAAGAAAAAAATAATTAAATACTTTAAATTGAATGTTGCGGTTTCTTTGAAGACTTTATTGAGGGTTAACCCTTTTCCCATAACTGAGTCCAATAAGGAACTCAAATGCCATCATTCTCGTATATAGATCCACCAATATAGCGGGTACGATGTCTGTCCTGTCCGGCTTCACTGAACTGACCATAGGAAAATTTCCAAAGACATCGGATGCTCCTAGTATCCAATGGTGGTACTGGGACACTACCGACCAAAATGTTCTAGTATCCAACGTTGGAAACTGGGACACGTCACGGGTTAAAATGTCAAATTATAAATATGTATATTTCAGGTGCGAGCGCGTGATTTCGGCGTACCGCCTCTCTCCTCGACGGTCCCTGTCACCATCTACGTGCAAGACGTGAACGACCACGCGCCTCTGTTCCAGCAGATGATGTACAAGCGTTCGATACCCGAGGACATGCCCGGAGGAACCAGTGTGCTAGAGGTAGGCTTAAACGGCAGAACTTGAACTATCGGTGGGCACTTTACCATATAATATGCATGACAGTTTGAATTGGAAAAAGTGAGAAGCGAAAATTATTCCAAACTAAATTTAAAGGTGGCCTCATAACAAATTTTGAAACCCGTCTGCGTCTAAATTGAATGAGCGCATATGTATCTTCCAGTGGCGTGGCGTAAAAGTTATCCTTGGGCACGCCGATGCAGATTTAGTGTACATTTTCCTTAAGAACTGTAGAAGAAGGTGCTCATTTGCCTCATATTAGGCAAGCCGGTAGGAATCGAGTTCTTTGGACGCCACGCTACTGTATCTTCAGCAATTGTGATGAGTATTGCACTCTTACTCTTTTTAATGCTCCATTTTACCAGCAAGATTATGTCGAAACAAGTCTAGCAAGTAAATTATAATGTTTTTCTACTCCTGTACTTTTATCTGTCTTTTACTTGGTCGCGAACGCTAATATAAGAACATACATAATATGAGTTCAGAAAAGTCTATACTCTATTCCCCATAACAGCACTAGTGTCGTTATAGTCACATTACGATACTGCTAGCAGCCACAGACTTCTAAATCTAAGTTAAACTTAGGTCAAGGATTAAGCGCTCAATTCTAACTTTGCGATAAAAATGCACAACTACCAACTTAACAAACAATTAAATTCCTACGATTTTTAAGAAAAACAAAACTTTCCGAATTAAATGAATTGATGCCAACATAAAAAAAAGTATTTAAATTATCGTCACTTCGTCTCATTAACCAGTATACTTCATATTAAAAAAAAAGTTTACCATAGACACAACTGCCAGTCAATATGTCATATTTGCCTTGTTTGGGAGCTGTTTAATTAGGTTTGTATTTCATATTTTAAAGCCTAGTCGTAGAAAAAATATTGTATGCGACGTTGTATAATTAAGTCAAAAAACGCTCATTGCCTCCTTATACAATTGTTGCATAAAATACTATAATTTGTCAGGTTAAAGCTCGAGACAGCGACGGTTCGTCTCCGAACAACCGAATAGTATACCGTATACAGCGAGGTGCGAGCGACAAGTTCGTCATCGACTCGCGGTCGGGCGTCGTCTCCGTCGCCAACGGGTCGTCGCTGGACCCCGACAAGACCAACCCGAAGAGCAACCGATACACGCTCACTGTCGTGAGTATTTCTCTCCGGCAGGGCTCGGAACCGGTATTTTGCAAAAACCCCGAAATAGCCCAATATTTTCAAAATAAAATAATAAACTAAAGAACGAAAAGAACGGAATAAATACCGGTATTTTTGTATGGAGGAAATACCGGTTTCCGAGCCCTGCTCTCCGGCCAATACGGGCGGTTTCCAATTAACGCCACCCACCGAGTTCTCCGCTCGAGTCACCGAAGTTTCCATTGTCACTTCATCTTTTTCTTTTTTTTTATTTGTCCATTCGGACAGGCTAAGACCATGGGCTTCATCTTTTTAATACGCCTTTTCATGAGGCTTGTAACGCCATCTACCGCAAGGTTATATAACCTCTGTAATATGTAATTTCATTGCGTTTGGCATTGAATGTAAGGCATGGAAAAAGTAAAAAAAAGGGCGCTAAGAGATTTCTTGAGAAAGGGATAAGAATTTGAAGATCCCTTCTCTTTGGATATGAATACTGGATTCCTTGATAATAGAGATCAGTTTTAATAAATGAATATAAATAGGTGGCGTTGGACGGCGGTATTGGTGACCAACAACTGAGCGCGGCTGTCCTTGTGAACATCACTATAGTAGATGTCAACAACAAACCACCGGTTTTCGTCGAGCCGGGGACAGTCAGCATAAAGGAAAACACGCAGGTAATATTATCATATGATTTCACATGACAATGCCGCAATGAAGGTCATATAATATCCTTTTATAAAAATTTTTACATGTTAAAATTACTTGCGTCGTCTTAAGTATGAGAGTTTTCAGAATCTTAATGTCACCACCTGGCAGCGGTTCTCTAGCGGTTGTCTGAATTTCATAAGAAATAATTTTACTTTCCCGAATTTCATCTGCCATAATTTCATTTTCCATAATGATTTCTTATCCGTAACATTCAAACGCCATACTTTCATATTTCAGGAGCCATGATGATACAAATGCCATACATTTCCTTTTCCATATTTTCAGGAGCCCTAAAATCATTTTCCAGAAAATTCAAGTGCCATAATAATTATTCAATCTAAAACCTAACCTATCCCAGTCGTACCTGTCATGTCGTTTTTTTTTTAATGTAGAGGATTGTGAGCATGTCGACGAAGCCCCGCTTCCCTTCGCGGGGCTTCTATTTCCGCTCTGAGGTACGCAAGCTGACTAACGACCCTACGTGCGCTCAATTAGGGGTACTTGACTTGTTTTATGATGCGGAAGGCTTCGCCCCCCGAGCCCGCTTTTGACTTCGCAGCCATTTAGCGTAGCATACGTAAATTATTATTTTCTACTCCTGTACTGTTATCTGTCTTTTACTTGGTCACGAACACTAATATAAGAACATACATAATTTGAGTTCAGAGAAGTCTATACTCTATTCCCCATAACAGCACTAGTGTCGTTATAGTCACTTTACGTTATTGCTAGCATCCACAGACTTCTAAATCTAGGTTAAACTTAGGTCAAGGATTAAGCGCTCAATTCTAACTTCACGATAAAAATTCACAACTACCAACTTAACAAACAATTAAATTCCTACGATTCATAAGAAAAACAAAACTTTCCGAATTAAATTAATTGATGCCAACATAAAAAAAAAAGTATTTTAATTATCGTCACATCGTGTCACCAGCCATATCAAAAAAAAGTTTACCATAGACACAACTGTCATGCCGGCTGTACACACTCGGAGAGACCGGACGAGACACGCGTGACGTCCATGTATTTTATATTTTAACCTAGTCGTAGAAAAAGTATTGTATGCAACGTTGTATAATTAAGTCAAAAAACGCTCATTGCGTCTCTATTTGCGATACTCGCCGCATTCGCGGCTCGTATCGCAACTCACGCAATTCGCATTTTTTAAACCTTCTTATACAACTGTTGCATAAAATACTATTATGTCATAAAAATTTATGAATAATGAATCTTATGGAAAATAATTATTATGAAAATTGATATTGTAGCTAATATTATGATAATGATCATTATGGCCCTTGACTATTATAACGCACAAAAATTATGGTACCTTATACTATGGCAAATTATGATTATGGTTAGAGACCATTATTATGGCAAATTAAATTAGTTTTTATGAAATTATGGCAATCGAAGGTATACCCCTGGCAGCACGCTGGCAGTTTTTTTAACAGCTAACGTCCAAATCTTGTGATGTGATTGATATTCATACCTAATGCTGAAAACCCCTGCGTTATATCAGTGGGGCCGCTGGTAACATCAAGATTTTTGGAAACCATTATTCAATAAACTTGAGTACTTAAAGTATGTAAAGGGTTTTAATGTAACAGGTGGGAACCCTAATATATCGCGCACAAGCCCACGATCCGGACGATCAACCCGTGCTGCGCTACGCGCTAGACAAGGACGCTAGTACCGCGCGAGACGAGGACGGCGTGTTAGTTCCGGTCACGGAATACGATTACATAGCACTTTGGGACTTGAACGCCGTCGACGGAACACTCAGGGTTGTCAGGTAAGTCGGCTGGAAATTAAGTCATTTACATTTCAAACTTTTATAGTATCATATTCCTTATTCGACACTTTCCTAGCTGGTCATATTCCTAACTCGTCATATTCCTAACTCGTCATATTCCGGATTCGGCATATTCCTAACTCGTTATATCACGTACATTTCCGTGCACAAATTTACTACAGAAATCCGTTGTACAAAGTATATTTACTTAGTACAATCTATCCCCATACTTATTAATAAGCATCGCGATTTCATTTGACTGTACAATGATGAGTTAGGAATATGACGAGGAATATGACGAGTTAGGAATATGACTAGTTAGGAAAGTGTCGAATAAGGAATATGACCAATTAGGAATATGTCGAGTCAGGAATATGACCAGTTAGGAAAGTGTCGAATAAGGAATATGACGAGTCAGGAACAAATCGTTTTCAAGAACGAAATATTGTTTGCTGTTTTTCTATCCCTATTGAGATTAAGACTAATCTTGGCGGGATCAAGGATTGTCGAACCAGTCCGACTCATGCAGCAAGATACACTGAAACTGTCAAGACTTCCCATTCTTTGTATTTGTAATAATGCCAACTATCTTTACCAGGTTACTCGACAGAGAAAAGGTAGAAACCATCAAGCTAGTCCTAACCGTAGAAGACATGGCCGCCGTAGACGGTAACCCGCGCCAGACCGCCTCGGCCACGCTAACAGTCGTCGTCGAAGACGAAAACGACAACAACCCTAAATTCCGGAAGCCCTTCTACCGAACCTCCATCCCGGAAAACTCCAAAAACGGCGCGAATATCGCCACGGTGATCGCCGATGATGCCGATAAGAATCGCACTATGACTTACTACGTCGAAGGTAGGTCTAATCAAAAGTTATCAGATAGTTGCTAAACAATGCCACTTCTAACATAAATAGAACTTAAGCAGACCAAGCTTGTCAACATCATAATTCTCATGATGAAGCAATGCATACATTGTCCCCATGAAGGAAGCCATTCTACCGGACCTCCATCGCATAAAACTCTAAAACGCCGCTAATATCGCTGATGATGCTGATATAGTATTTTATGCCACACCTGGCTATAAAGTGGCCTTTACCGTACGCTACGCGTACGGAAAAAGCCGCTTTCTGGCCAAGTGTCGACATAAAATGATCTACACAACACGGGAGGTAATAAAGAAAGCCCTCGATCGCATATTTACGTCCCTCGCTTTCGGCTCGGGCCGCAAACTTCTGCGATCTCGGCCTTTCTTTGTATTACCACCCTAGTTGTGTAATATACTATTTTCTACTCCTGTACTGTTATCTGTCTTTTACTTGGTCACGAACACTAATATAAGAACATACATAATATGAGTTCATAGACGTCTATACTCTATTCCCCATAACAGCACTAGTGTCGTTATAGTCGCTTTACGTTATTGCTAGCAGCCACAGACTTCTAAATCTAGGTTAAACTTAGGTCAAGGATTAAGCGCTCAATTTTAACTTTGCGGTAAAAATGCACAACTCGCAAATAGAGACGCAATGAGCTTTTTTTGACTTAATTATACAACGTTGCATACAATACTTTTTCTACGACCAAGTTTTTTATTATAAAATACAAAATTAAAAGCATAACCTGCAAATCAGGCAAATATGACGTATGACTGACAGTATGTGTCTATGGTAAACTTTTTTTTTTATTACTGACTGACGTGACGTGACTATATTAAAAATACTTTTTTTTTATGTTGGCATCAATGAATTTAGTTCGGAAAGTTTTGTTTTTCTTAAAAACTGTAGGAATTTAATTGTTTGATAAGTTGGTAGTTGTGCATTTTTACCGTAAAGTTAAAATTGAGCGCTTAATCCTTGACCTAAGTTTAACCTAGATTTAGAAGTCTGTGGCTGCTAGCAATAACGTAAAGTGACTATAACGACACTAGTGCTGTTATGGGGAATAGAGTATAGACTTCTCTGAACTCATATTATGTATGTTCTTATATTAGTGTTCGTAACCAAGTAAAAGACAGATAACAGTACAGGAGTAGAAAAAGATTCTTACTTTCTGGCTGAATAAAGGTAGTAAGTAGTTGCAATAAAGCCGTCTCTATCATCTATAGAACTTAGCCTGACTATATAGTGTTACATACACTTCGTCCTATGTCTAAACAAGTCGGCTGAGGCAGTACATTATCGCCATCATATATACATATATGTATATGAACCGGACTAAAATCACCGAACTACTGAAACTAGGCCTCGGTGTGTACCTACCATGCTAGGTATATGTTTTGGGCATATTTTAAATGCTAAATACACCTGCGGATTTTCGTCGCGTCTTGGTTATCAGAGAATCGTTGAGCATCCACAGCACCAAAATGTGCCAAAAACAGTTCCTACCACCTGTTGCGGTTTATAGATATCAGTAACAATGATTCGTTTCCAGGTCCTGAGAAGCTGTTAAACCTGATTCACATGGAAAGCTCGACGGGGGAGATCGTTGTTGCGAACAAGATCGACCACGAGCAGCAGACGTGGATCAACCTCACCGTCAAGGCGGTCGATAGTGGGGTTCCGCCGCGGCATGCCGTCGTGGACTTATTCATACAGGTTAGTTCATTGACGTATACAAAGGACAGGGCTAAGTGAGCGCGCAGATGGTTCCAACGCTTTGGCGGTAAAAATACCGCCAAACAAGCCGGCAGTGCGACACGCGGCGCGTGCACTGCGCAGCTGGTCTTTATAGGTAGCTGCATTTTTTGTTACGGTGAAAATAGTTCCGAACTGTTTGGATGGGCCTATCCTTACTTTTGAAATCATTGCGTTGGTTGAATTGGAAGCAATGATGCCCATAAAACTTAATTCCCACAAGCTACAAGCCAGTATCGGGTTTACACTTATCTTAACACCTAGGCCAGTGGCCCATATATGGGGCACGATTAACTAACTCCACAAGTCCGTGTCTCACCTTATGGGTCACTAGCAATTACCCGCGACATCGCACGCGTTATTCCTGTAAATATTCTAAGGGAACTCTTTACCGGGACATAAAACAGTTTCAGTCCAGGACTTTCTCTACTTGCATGCCAAATTTCATCGCAATCCATCCAGTTGTTACCCGGTTATTTAGTAACAAACATCTTCACAAACTTTCACATTTGTAATACTAGTGTGATAGTAGGATTTATTTTTATGTATGTACATAAAAATAAATCCTGTTTGATTGAAGTAATTTCCTGGACTTGTAAGGAATTTTAAACATTTTGTATGGGGACTGTTAACGTGTTAAGAATAGAGCTACAGCAGTTGTCAGCAAGTCCTAACTCCTGCTTGTCGCTATGACATAACTCTGGTCTCTTTCTGACAGATATATGAATAAATAGGTCGGAGAGTAGTGCGTGCTATCGGGGTGAAATTTAAGACATAATACATAATCAGTGCGTTAGGTATGGTTGATGACGAGCAATATAACGCAATAATTTATTTTTTATAAAAACGTAACAATTAAAGTTTCAAATTGCTTTATTAGGTGCTAGACGAAAACGACAACAATCCGTACTTCGAGAGCAGCTCGTTCGAATACCGCGTACGCGAGGACGTCGAGCCTGGTACCACAATCGCCAACATCGTGGCTAGAGACGCGGACTCTGGCGAGTACGGCAAGATCACATACTTGCTGGACCGAATGTCTACGCAGGCAAGTCACTAACATTATGTTTATTAGATTAAATGCGACGAGACGCGAGTATGGCAAAGTCACATACTTGTTGGACCGCATGTCTACGCAGGCAAGTTACTCACTTTAAATTTAGCGGGTTAGATGCTACAACAGTAACTGGAGTTTTGATAGCAACTACCGGCACACAGGGACAAAAACAAAACCCTATAAATGAGAGCACACTTATGATTACGATTCTTCTTTAGTGTTAAATATACGTTATCTCCTTATTGACATGAATACACTGTCGCGCTGTACGATCAACATGGTCGAGGTAATGACACTTACAGAAATATTTGACTGTTACAGGGCAAATTCCTAATAAACGCGGAGACAGGAGCGGTAACGGTATCTGACTGGCTGGACCGCGAGACGCAGGCTTCCTACACTCTCGTAGTGGAGGCGTGGGACAACTATCAGTTTGGCTACCTCAGCGGCGAGAGCAGGAACGCTTTCAAGCAGATTGTGTAAGTATTATGTATTACATATTTGGGGGTCATCCATATAGTACGTCACACCCATGGGGGGGGTCTAGCCAAATGTGACAGCCTATACTAACAAGGTCAAATATGTTAGGAAAAAGTGTGACATGTGGGTCTAAGTCTGAAAAATCGTGTGAGGTACTTTATGGATGACCCCTTTGTTATGGGTTGCGCTTAACACTTTCAACATCGGGAACCCTCTCCGCGGGCACTAGGTTCGTATCGTCTACGGCAGTGGTTCTTAACCGGTGGTCCCTGAAAGCACCCGAAGTTGTCTGCGAAGCCATCCGAAAAAAATATTATATTACCTCTAAACCTATTCCGTGGCAAGACACAGATTTTGTCAAATGGTCCGTCATCACTAAAAGGTTAAGGAAGACTGGTCTACTGGTTACATACGGAGTTTTCCTTGTTATCGGCTTTGAGTGTAGTGCGTTGCGCTACGTAGTTGCGAAAGTGTTAACCTTTCACCTGACGGAAAGTGAAGACAATGTCTACGAAGGATCACGCCAGATAATATCTATTAACCCTTAAAATCATCCAGGTCAACAGAAATTTACTTCAGTAAGGCTCAATGATTAATTACACTGTTTCGAAGATTTTTTTGTGATGAAACTAGCCCACAAGCTAACTGCAAAGCTAAGCTGCTTTGCCCTAAGGTTAACTAAAGAAAATGCCCTATGGCATTAAGTTCGCCTTTTGTACGATAAGTTTTGTGCAATAAAGTTTAAATAAATAAATAAATAAACTAGATATCTCGAGTTTGATTTCAACGTAAAAGATACTCATATCACACGTAGTTTACTTAGGGTGTAACAGATAAAAATATTCTTATTCTCAAACAACTTCAGTCCATAGTTTGGTTGTAGCGATTATGGTTATATGTCTATGTATATTGATTACGAACCAGACACACAAGAAGACCTTATTTGAGCAGTATGATGTTATGCATAGTATAAAAAAACAAGCCGTGTTTTAATGTCTTACACATAACTTTACCATTACCATTTTAGAAATCCACCAGTCTTTGTAACACCACTGAGCATTGTCTACTTGTCAAATACTCAATTTCCATTGTTATTCTTTTCAGTGTCCACATAGAAGACGTGAACGACAACCCCCCTATACTGCAGCTCCCGAGCGATTGCGTCACGATCAGCGAGTTCCACAAGCACCGCGAGCCCATAGTCGCGGTGTCGGCCACCGACGCCGACGACAACTCCTCGCCCAACGGCAGAGTCCAGTTCAAACTGGTCGCGGGGAAGGGATATGGTACATCCTTTATACATTATATCCACCTGTGGTAGACCTGCCGGCTGAATGCATCACGATCAGCGGGCTTCACAAGCACCGAGAGCCTATAGTCCAAACACCGAATCCAATTCAAATTGGTCACGGGGAAAGGACACGGTACTAGGGTTTGCTCCCGGGAAATACCCGATCAAAGAAAAATAAAAGTCCCGGTACTTTTGGGACTTTCCGGAAACATATTTTAGCAGTATTTTTCATTTAATTCATGTTTTCTGGTTTTCTGTCTATCGTAATTCAAACAGTTACAGAAATGGCGACAAAAGACGTTTTCACACCTCCTATTCAGAAAAAAGTATTTTGATCCCTCATAAGAGGGATCAAAGTGATACTTTTCTGTTCAAGGACTACCTACAGGGTATTTTTAGTTTGAACCTGCTTAGAATATGCCATTGCCATACCATACATTATAGACTCTACATATTGACTCTACATATCAACTCTACATATCGACTCTACATTATTGACTCTACATATCGATTCTACATATCGACTCTACATATCAACTCTACATATCGACTCTACATATCGACTCTCCATATCGACTCTACATTATCGACTCTACATTATTGACTCTACATATCGACTCTAAATATCAACTCTACATATCGACTCTACATATCGACTCTCCATATCGACTCTACATTATCGACTCTACATTATTGACTCTACATATCGATTCTACATATCGACTCTACATATCCACTCTACATATCGACTCTCCATATCGACTCTACATTATCGACTCTACATTATTGCTCTACATATCGACTCTACATGTCAACTCTACATATCGACTCTCCATATCGACTCTACATTGACTCTACATAAAGTCGATAATAAGGAATGGCCCAGACCACAGGTGTTTGGGGTCCGAGCCGCAGGCGAGGGCCATAAATATAATATGGAAGTGGTAAATTCGTCCCGTCCGTAAAAAGTAATAAACGTTTTATAAATAATAAGGAACTGTAAATTTAACAATTTCACATTTCATTTTATTAAAAATGTGTGATGCTCTTTGACTAACTATATATTTCGTTTTCGTTATTTTGGTAGGTAGCGTTTGTATTTAAATTTTCCTCATAGTCGGTGTGAAAAGCAGTATGTGTCACAAGGTAGCAAAATTATTTACACCACGGGCGTTAACACTTGAATCCCTCACTACGCTCCGGATTCTACTTTAGAATCCCTCGCTACGCTCGGGATTCAATTGTAGAATCCTTCGCTTCGTTCAGGATTCAATGTACGCCCTCGCCGTAAATACATCATTTTGCTCCCTTGTGACACAATCTACTATTAATTTGGAACGAACAAGCGCGTAGTTAAATTTTAACCAAACACGGGTGGCGACAGTGGTAATGGCGATCGGTGGTGACTCATCCCCGCCTGCCCCACTGGTTCGTAAAATAGTGATTATTAATTATAGTCGTCTTTATTATAATATTAACTGAATGTCATCGGTCTGAAGTATCGACAGTCTTTAAAATCCCGTCCTGAAAGTACCGGGACGTCCCGGTTCTATTATCGGCTCGTACTGAAAATCCCGGTTCTCCAGAACGGTACAGGTACTGCGCACCCTACTCGGTACGTATTCGGTTTTCAAAGGAAATCAAGTCGAGTCAAGGAACATGGCAAAAAAATAGAAAGAGCGACAAATCTCTTAATAACATCGATAACTACTATTGACGATAATGAGTTTTGACGGTAATGATCAAAAAACAATGATTCATATGATCTTTGTTGTCCCTCAGACCTATTCCGCTTCGAGCAAGTCGGCGGGGACGCCAACACGGGCCGCCTGTTCGCGAAGCAGCCGCTGAAAGACCGCTTCGGCAACTACTCGCTGACGGTCGAGGCTCGAGATCTGGGCACCCCGCCCAACGTGGCTCGCGGAGAGTTGAGGCTGTGCGTCACTGACTTTAACGACCACGCGCCGGTGTTCGTGCATCCGCCGCAGAACGTCACTATCAAAGTTCCTGAGGTGTGTAAAAATATGGAACTATTTCACACACTGCTCGGAAATAGGGTTGGAAGTGTGAAACCGCGAGTTTTTGTACAGCTAATTAAACCAGTCATGTAAATACTCTAACAGGCCAAAATAAATATTGTTCGCTTGCAACAGCAATTTGGCTAAGAGAAGACGATTATGTAGACTAATTAGAGGATGCGCCTTGCGGGATGCGTAGTCCGCGTTGGGAGGCATCCACGCTGCACCACATTAACTCTCTTAGATGACTGAAAATTTAAATTATGTTTCGGCCGTATGAGCAATAGACAGACTTGTATTCTTCAAGAGCCTATCGGATCGGCCCTAGAATTCACTAATTATAATTTTTTTTTAATTTCCACCTCAATAAAGTACCGTTGAAAGTCATGTACTTCTTATATTAAAATACAGTGGTATTATAGAACGCGACAATCGGCACTACCGTGGTGGAGGTCCGCGCGATCGACGCGGACATCGGCGCGAACGGCGCGGTGCGGTACCGCGTGCGGCGCGACGCCGGCGGCGCCTGGCGCGCCTTCAGCGTGCACGCCACCAGCGGCGCGCTGCGCACCACCGCGCCGCTGCACCGCGACACCGCCGCGAGATACCAGGTCAGGCTGGGGTCACGACCAAACTATAAGACATCGGCGCGGTGCGGTACCGCGTGCGGCGCGACGCCGGCGGCGCCTGGCGCGCCTTCAGCGTGCACGCCACCAGCGGCGCGCTGCGCACCACCGCGCCGCTGCACCGCGACACCGCCGCGAGATACCAGGTCAGGCTGGGGTCACGACCAAACTATAAGACATCGGCGCGGTGCGGTACCGCGTGCGGCGCGACGCCGGCGGCGCCTGGCGCGCCTTCAGCGTGCACGCCACCAGCGGCGCGCTGCGCACCACCGCGCCGCTGCACCGCGACACCGCCGCGAGATACCAGGTCAGGCTGGGGTCACGACCAAACTATAAGACATCGGCGCGGTGCGGTACCGCGTGCGGCGCGACGCCGGCGGCGCCTGGCGCGCCTTCAGCGTGCACGCCACCAGCGGCGCGCTGCGCACCACCGCGCCGCTGCACCGCGACACCGCCGCGAGATACCAGGTCAGGCTGGGGTCACGACCAAACTATAAGACATCGGCGCGGTGCGGTACCGCGTGCGGCGCGACGCCGGCGGCGCCTGGCGCGCCTTCAGCGTGCACGCCACCAGCGGCGCGCTGCGCACCACCGCGCCGCTGCACCGCGACACCGCCGCGAGATACCAGGTCAGGCTGGGGTCACGACCAAACTATAAGACATCGGCGCGGTGCGGTACCGCGTGCGGCGCGACGCCGGCGGCGCCTGGCGCGCCTTCAGCGTGCACGCCACCAGCGGCGCGCTGCGCACCACCGCGCCGCTGCACCGCGACACCGCCGCGAGATACCAGGTCAGGCTGGGGTCACGACCAAACTATAAGACATCGGCGCGGTGCGGTACCGCGTGCGGCGCGACGCCGGCGGCGCCTGGCGCGCCTTCAGCGTGCACGCCACCAGCGGCGCGCTGCGCACCACCGCGCCGCTGCACCGCGACACCGCCGCGAGATACCAGGTCAGGCTGGGGTCACGACCAAACTATAAGACATCGGCGCGGTGCGGTACCGCGTGCGGCGCGACGCCGGCGGCGCCTGGCGCGCCTTCAGCGTGCACGCCACCAGCGGCGCGCTGCGCACCACCGCGCCGCTGCACCGCGACACCGCCGCGAGATACCAGGTCAGGCTGGGGTCACGACCAAACTATAAGACATCGGCGCGGTGCGGTACCGCGTGCGGCGCGACGCCGGCGGCGCCTGGCGCGCCTTCAGCGTGCACGCCACCAGCGGCGCGCTGCGCACCACCGCGCCGCTGCACCGCGACACCGCCGCGAGATACCAGGTCAGGCTGGGGTCACGACCAAACTATAAGACATCGGCGCGGTGCGGTACCGCGTGCGGCGCGACGCCGGCGGCGCCTGGCGCGCCTTCAGCGTGCACGCCACCAGCGGCGCGCTGCGCACCACCGCGCCGCTGCACCGCGACACCGCCGCGAGATACCAGGTCAGGCTGGGGTCACGACCAAACTATAAGACATCGGCGCGGTGCGGTACCGCGTGCGGCGCGACGCCGGCGGCGCCTGGCGCGCCTTCAGCGTGCACGCCACCAGCGGCGCGCTGCGCACCACCGCGCCGCTGCACCGCGACACCGCCGCGAGATACCAGGTCAGGCTGGGGTCACGACCAAACTATAAGACATCGGCGCGGTGCGGTACTGCGTGCGGCGCGACGCCGGCGGCGCCTGGCGCGCCTTCAGCGTGCACGCTACCAGCGGCGCGCTGCGCACCACCGCGCCGCTGCACCGCGACACCGCCGCGAGATACCAGGTCAGGCTGGGGTCACGACCAAACTATAAGACATCGGCGCGGTGCGGTACCGCGTGCGGCGCGACGCCGGCGGCGCCTGGCGCGCCTTCAGCGTGCACGCCACCAGCGGCGCGCTGCGCACCACCGCGCCGCTGCACCGCGACACCGCCGCGAGATACCAGGTCAGGCTGGGGTCACGACCAAACTATAAGACATCGGCGCGGTGCGGTACCGCGTGCGGCGCGACGCCGGCGGCGCCTGGCGCGCCTTCAGCGTGCACGCCACCAGCGGCGCGCTGCGCACCACCGCGCCGCTGCACCGCGACACCGCCGCGAGATACCAGGTCAGGCTGGGGTCACGACCAAACTATAAGACATCGGCGCGGTGCGGTACCGCGTGCGGCGCGACGCCGGCGGCGCCTGGCGCGCCTTCAGCGTGCACGCCACCAGCGGCGCGCTGCGCACCACCGCGCCGCTGCACCGCGACACCGCCGCGAGATACCAGGTCAGGCTGGGGTCACGACCAAACTATAAGACATCGGCGCGGTGCGGTACCGCGTGCGGCGCGACGCCGGCGGCGCCTGGCGCGCCTTCAGCGTGCACGCCACCAGCGGCGCGCTGCGCACCACCGCGCCGCTGCACCGCGACACCGCCGCGAGATACCAGGTCAGGCTGGGGTCACGACCAAACTATAAGACATCGGCGCGGTGCGGTACCGCGTGCGGCGCGACGCCGGCGGCGCCTGGCGCGCCTTCAGCGTGCACGCCACCAGCGGCGCGCTGCGCACCACCGCGCCGCTGCACCGCGACACCGCCGCGAGATACCAGGTCAGGCTGGGGTCACGACCAAACTATAAGACATCGGCGCGGTGCGGTACCGCGTGCGGCGCGACGCCGGCGGCGCCTGGCGCGCCTTCAGCGTGCACGCCACCAGCGGCGCGCTGCGCACCACCGCGCCGCTGCACCGCGACACCGCCGCGAGATACCAGGTCAGGCTGGGGTCACGACCAAACTATAAGACATCGGCGCGGTGCGGTACCGCGTGCGGCGCGACGCCGGCGGCGCCTGGCGCGCCTTCAGCGTGCACGCCACCAGCGGCGCGCTGCGCACCACCGCGCCGCTGCACCGCGACACCGCCGCGAGATACCAGGTCAGGCTGGGGTCACGACCAAACTATAAGACATCGGCGCGGTGCGGTACCGCGTGCGGCGCGACGCCGGCGGCGCCTGGCGCGCCTTCAGCGTGCACGCCACCAGCGGCGCGCTGCGCACCACCGCGCCGCTGCACCGCGACACCGCCGCGAGATACCAGGTCAGGCTGGGGTCACGACCAAACTATAAGACATCGGCGCGGTGCGGTACCGCGTGCGGCGCGACGCCGGCGGCGCCTGGCGCGCCTTCAGCGTGCACGCCACCAGCGGCGCGCTGCGCACCACCGCGCCGCTGCACCGCGACACCGCCGCGAGATACCAGGTCAGGCTGGGGTCACGACCAAACTATAAGACATCGGCGCGGTGCGGTACCGCGTGCGGCGCGACGCCGGCGGCGCCTGGCGCGCCTTCAGCGTGCACGCCACCAGCGGCGCGCTGCGCACCACCGCGCCGCTGCACCGCGACACCGCCGCGAGATACCAGGTCAGGCTGGGGTCACGACCAAACTATAAGACATCGGCGCGGTGCGGTACCGCGTGCGGCGCGACGCCGGCGGCGCCTGGCGCGCCTTCAGCGTGCACGCCACCAGCGGCGCGCTGCGCACCACCGCGCCGCTGCACCGCGACACCGCCGCGAGATACCAGGTCAGGCTGGGGTCACGACCAAACTATAAGACATCGGCGCGGTGCGGTACCGCGTGCGGCGCGACGCCGGCGGCGCCTGGCGCGCCTTCAGCGTGCACGCCACCAGCGGCGCGCTGCGCACCACCGCGCCGCTGCACCGCGACACCGCCGCGAGATACCAGGTCAGGCTGGGGTCACGACCAAACTATAAGACATCGGCGCGGTGCGGTACCGCGTGCGGCGCGACGCCGGCGGCGCCTGGCGCGCCTTCAGCGTGCACGCCACCAGCGGCGCGCTGCGCACCACCGCGCCGCTGCACCGCGACACCGCCGCGAGATACCAGGTCAGGCTGGGGTCACGACCAAACTATAAGACATCGGCGCGGTGCGGTACCGCGTGCGGCGCGACGCCGGCGGCGCCTGGCGCGCCTTCAGCGTGCACGCCACCAGCGGCGCGCTGCGCACCACCGCGCCGCTGCACCGCGACACCGCCGCGAGATACCAGGTCAGGCTGGGGTCACGACCAAACTATAAGACATCGGCGCGGTGCGGTACCGCGTGCGGCGCGACGCCGGCGGCGCCTGGCGCGCCTTCAGCGTGCACGCCACCAGCGGCGCGCTGCGCACCACCGCGCCGCTGCACCGCGACACCGCCGCGAGATACCAGGTCAGGCTGGGGTCACGACCAAACTATAAGACATCGGCGCGGTGCGGTACCGCGTGCGGCGCGACGCCGGCGGCGCCTGGCGCGCCTTCAGCGTGCACGCCACCAGCGGCGCGCTGCGCACCACCGCGCCGCTGCACCGCGACACCGCCGCGAGATACCAGGTCAGGCTGGGGTCACGACCAAACTATAAGACATCGGCGCGGTGCGGTACCGCGTGCGGCGCGACGCCGGCGGCGCCTGGCGCGCCTTCAGCGTGCACGCCACCAGCGGCGCGCTGCGCACCACCGCGCCGCTGCACCGCGACACCGCCGCGAGATACCAGGTCAGGCTGGGGTCACGACCAAACTATAAGACATCGGCGCGGTGCGGTACCGCGTGCGGCGCGACGCCGGCGGCGCCTGGCGCGCCTTCAGCGTGCACGCCACCAGCGGCGCGCTGCGCACCACCGCGCCGCTGCACCGCGACACCGCCGCGAGATACCAGGTCAGGCTGGGGTCACGACCAAACTATAAGACATCGGCGCGGTGCGGTACCGCGTGCGGCGCGACGCCGGCGGCGCCTGGCGCGCCTTCAGCGTGCACGCCACCAGCGGCGCGCTGCGCACCACCGCGCCGCTGCACCGCGACACCGCCGCGAGATACCAGGTCAGGCTGGGGTCACGACCAAACTATAAGACATCGGCGCGGTGCGGTACTGCGTGCGGCGCGTGCTGACGCGCGGACATGGGCGCCAACAGCGCGGGACTCGTCTTCTGAGTCACGGTATACGGTAGTTTTTCTTCCAACAAAAGGTACCTACATCGGGAGCGCGCATATGTGCGCGCCGTGTACGGACGCACCACAGGCAAGCATTTGCCCCTGCGCGCCCCTGCCACAGTATGGAGTGCACTCATACAGACGTGTGATCGTGCGTCTGTGTAATTACGTGTCGCGCGCTCCTAAACGGCCGAAGTCGTACTACTTGGTTGTGTTTATACTTTGTCTGAGTGGCCCCTGGCTGCACAGTGCGCAAGCCAGGAGGAACATGAAGGAGCTGTGGCAACATCTCGAAGATAATGGAGTCCATTATCAACTGCCAGCTCCTTCGGTACCTAGAAGATCACCAGCTGCTTAGTGACCACCAATACGGTTTCCGTAAAGGCCGCTCAGCTGGTGATCTTCTGGTCTACCTAACACATCGTTGGGCACAGGCAATCGAGACTAAGGGTGAAGCATTGGCCGTTAGTTTGGACATGGCGAAGGCCTTTGATCGGGTTTGGCACAAAGCACTTCTTTCGAAGCTTCCATCTTATGGGCTTCCCGAGAAATTATGCGAATGGGTCAGTAGCTTTCTAGCAGGCAGATGCATAAAGGTCGTAGTTGACGGTGAGTGCTCTGAATCCATGACTGTGAATGCTGGTGTCCCGCAAGGCTGTGTGCTATCGCCTACGCTGTTCCTTCTGCATATCAACGACATGCTGCAAATCTGTGGCATTCACTGTTATGCAGATGATAGCACGGGTGGTGCCTCCTACACCGGCCGCGCCAATATTTCTCGGGATAGCGTCATCGAGAGCCGTAACAGACTTGTGTCTGAAATTGAAACTTCCCTAAAAGAAGTTTCAGAATGGGGTCGACTTAATCTAGTCCGTTTCAACCCTACGAAGACACAGGTTTGCGCCTTCACCGCCAAAAAGCTCGCGTTTGTCGCATCACCTCGTTTTGAGAGTATCCCCCTTACTGCCACAGCCACTATCGGAATCCTTGGCGTCGACATATCGAGTGAAGTCCAGTTCCGCGGCCATTTAGAGGGTAAGGCTAAATTAGCCTCTAAGAAGCTTGGTGTGCTCAATAGATCGAGACAGTATTTCACTCCGGCCCACCGCCTTCAGCTGTATAAGGCGCAGGTCCGTCCACATATGGAATACTGTGCTCATCTGTGGGCTGGGGCCCCCCAGTACCAGCTTCTCCCTCTAGACCGCATTCAACGGAGAGCGACTCGTATCGTCGGCTGCCAAGTTATTTCAGATCGGCTCGACTCCTTGGCACTGCGTAGAGATGTAGCCTCGCTCTGCATCTTCTATCGTCTATATAACGGGGAATGCTCCGAGGAATTGTTCGGATTAATCCCTGCCGCATCTTTCCGCCATCGTTCTACGCGACAATATTACCATCCTCACCACTTAGATGGTTGGCAGTCCACAACTGTGCGTTTTGCTAGAAACTTCCTGCCTCGCACGACTGAACTGTGGAATAAATTTGCTCGTTTGCCCCCTATTTCATTAAAAAAAAAAAACGTATCTAATTATCCAGCGCATATTAATTATCCTGTCAGATACTGAATATTTAACTGATAGTCAGGAAAACATCTGTTATTGGACGACTTCGCTTTCCGCGCGACAGATCTTAACCTATCATCAGTTTTTGTTCACGTGGCACAGTATTACTAGAGGACATGCAGTTTAAAATTAAATACTGACTTCTGACGTCATGCTCAACATGGTGCCCTATTAGTTTTGGTCATTTTAAAATCATTGGTGGCACGAAAATTAGTGTAATTGATATTATCCGAGCACGAGGACGTAATTTTACGGTTTAATTTATATAGATTGTTGTCAAATACCCTATTATAAAAAGGTAAAAAAACTCTTTTATTTTTTACAGCTCAGAATTGAAGCATACGATCTCGGTCTCCCCACGCCGCTCAGTTCGGACCTCGACCTAACCATCTACGTGCAAGACGTCGACAGCTACCGACCACGTTTCCCCGACAAACATCTCCACATAAACCTCACCGAGAACTTGTATGAAGAGGGACTATACCTACCCAGTGTTATAGAGAGGGATGAGATAGACCGGGGCGATGAACCTGTGCTACCGGTTTGCTATTATATTGTGGACGGGAATGAGGATGGCGAATTTGAGCTACACAGGAATACACATAGGTATGTTTTTTTGCAATGAGATTGAGAGCATTCTGGATTTGTTCCACACCAGAGCGAAGTCAGGTTTTAATGGGCGACCTAGAAATTTAAAAATCGCATGAGCATGAAATTTTAATTTCTATGATATACATGATTATTTGGAACTGTAGGGCAGCCCTTACTTTAAACAGTAGCACGTTGGAAGAGAAGTGACAGATGACGTTTTACGTTTGGCGTTTGGTTTGACGTTTTAGCCTAGTCCAGTAAGCTGATTAATTTTACCTACATTACAATCTCAGGCATTAATAACATTTCCGAAGCTTACAATAGTATACATTGTGCATTAAGGGTAAGGGATTACAAAATCGAGTCATTAAAAGCTTTTTTCTAATAGACTCTTGTTAGTAATCCCCTTACCACAGTGTACTACACTTAGAGTTGTGCCATTCTCGGGAATTCTCGGAAACGTTCTCAGTTTTGTATGGGAAATGTTCTCGAGAACGTTCTCGCTCCATACAAAACGGAGAACGTTTCCGAGAATGGCACATCTCTAACTACACAAATTTTTCTTCCGACAAAAGGTACTTACATCGCGCGCTTGAATGTGTGCGCATCGTGTACGAACGCACTACAAGCAAATAACAAGAATGCGTAAGAATGCTCCAGTATGGATCGCACTCACACAGACATGCTATCGCGCGTCTGTTAGAATACGTGTCGCGTGGCGCTTTCGCTTTCCACCGTCGCGTATACCTTCTGAATCGAAATATCAATTCCACAACAGGTTAGCGACACAACGGCCTCTGGATCGAGAGAAGAGATCCAACTACACGCTCACAGTTCTAGCTACAGAGGACTGCGTAGCCGTCCCCAAGTACCGCGAGAGTACCGACGCTGTCAGCAGTCTGAAGGTTCACGTGAAGGTCAACGACCTCAACGACAACCCGCCCAAATTTGTGAGCAGGATATTCACTGGCGGCATCACCACGGAAGCTGACTTTGGGATAGAATTCATGCATGTCAAGGTATTCTGTTTTGAGCTATCTAAACACATACCTAATGTAACGTCCGCGGCTAAAGGTACCTTATAGATACTGTCACTTGCGTTCTATCCGCCTCCGTTATTATGGGATATCAAGATAGAAGGACGCAAGTGACAATATCCATAAGGTACCTTTAGGCGCGGAACGTCACGTATTGTGTCGATACATACTAAAATCACTCGCAAAAGTCCTGGAAATTCGGTATGTCGATTTGAAGTTGGCTCCTCTTTATCACTCGACGCAAAAAGAGGAGTGTTAGAAGTTTTAAGTGTGTATATGTGTATTTGTATGTCTGTCTATGACATCGTAGCTCCCAGACAGGTTAACCGATTATGATTTAATATTTCATGTTTAAAATGTGACTCGAGTGTTCTTAGCTATTTTTCATCAAAATCGGTTTAGCCGTTTATGAAGATATTTTAATTTGAAATTAAACATCGAAGTTTTTATACATGTAATAATATTGTACATACATCATTTAGTACACAAGTTTTAGTAAAAAGTAATAAATAACATTTAATTAATTTTACTTTTTAAGGTTTTTTTTTCGAGTTAGGGTTTTTTTTTAAGATTAAAATTTAATTTTCAATTAACTTAGACGATTTTATATGTATCGACACATATAATGTCTATTTATTCTCACAAAGTGGCCAGTATATCTTTAACTATCGCAATGACATTTTTCTTATCATTATTTCTATGCGATTAGATTACAATAGGCACACATGGTTTTTGAAAACAACACACTTAGGTACGTGTACAATGTCGGTAACCCCTATCAGTATGTTTTTAAGACAAGGTAACGATTAGTAAATAATAATTATGAATGAATAATCACGAACCTGAAAATATCTGATAGAATGAAAGAAAATATTGATCCGTCGAAAGGAAGCGTTGTGCTCAGTTTTAATAAATTATTTGTTCACGTTGCCGAGGTATCGATATGACGTCAACAACTTTTCTGACGTCAATTTTTGAATAGTCGTTGTGTAATGATAATGATTGTTTTACGATGAAGTACGTGGATAACGTACACTAATCATTTACATTTAATATGTTAAGTGACATAGATAACATCCCACGTACGCCCACACTAGGATCATATATGTACCTCGTATTGTACAGAAACAATAGTGTTTCAGTAAGCAAAGCATAAATACAGACTCAAAAACACTTCCATTGCACGGCATCAATTAAGTTTGAATTGTATTTTATTTTAAGTATAGCTTGATACATTTAGTCTGCCCCGACTCGAATCAACTTAACCCATATATGCCCAGGGCATGTTTTTCTTGCCCATATCTTTTTTTGAGCAATTCGGATATACTATCAACTAACAATAGCATAGGAGGTTTTTTTGGGCTGGTTTGTTTTCGACCCAATGGGCATAGGGTTGACATGCTCACAACCCGGCCACGTTGCAGCGTAGCAAGCGATTTCATAATACATTGCGTGTAATACCAATTAATCGCAGTGCCTTACGCGTCTCGACCGCGCCATGAAGAGATAAATCGCTCGCCTTTCCGCTGGTCGAGCAAATTTGTGACCGAATCGTTAGATTTTTATTAACGCTTCTTTGCTTAGTTACTGCTGATGCTGAATGAATGCGTAGGACAAAGACATTCAAAAGACGAGACTCCAAGACTAATACAAATATTTATTTTACAAGTATTTACTACTACATAGTTTAATACATATGTATACCTACCTATCTTTTTCAAGAAGGGTCATACACCTCACCTCTGACATGTCTTTGTTTTAAGAACTGATCTTGTCATTTCGTTTTAATGTATGTGTATTTAATAACAGGTTTAAAATACAGCCATAAGCAACGACACAAGTACGGCGGACATACCCCTTAAAGAATTAGAAACTTTATTTATACTTAATTATAAGCTTCGGGAATCATAATGTGTAACCGCTTTACCTTACAATTAGCCAATTGAGAGGTCTTCTCACTCACTTTTAAAACCATAGTAGTTGCTAGGTGTTAACTATACAAGGCATGATGTTTGCTTCAGGAGCGAATGACTTTTACGCAGCTGTTTATATGTGACGTCAAGGCGCTTCATTTGATAATGCGATACACAGATAACCTAGGTTACAGTAATGATAAAGGCTGCTATACAAATATTATGATTTGTTCCACTTCAGTTCCTGTTAGGTTTATTGGAAAATAGCTCTTAACCCTGACTGTACACAAACATCTAAAGTATGAATTTTGAGTCTTATTCTCCAGATATACTTACAGTTCCATTCGGAACTCTCATCTCGCCTGGTCGCTTCGGTACTTTAGTTTCTCTATCATGTTACCTCCCTCCCCCTACAATTCAAAACTAACTCATATTTCAGTATTGTGGTATTGTTTATCTTAAAACATATATTTCAGGCCATAGATCTCGACGAAGGCGAGAATGCCAAAATGGGCTACTACCTACTGGGCGATGTGAAAAAGACGCTCACGGAAGGCTTGGAGAACTTAGCAGTATCACCTTTTCTCGTGAACGAGGAGACTGGAGCAATATCACTTAATTTCGACCCGCAGAAAGGGATGAAGGGATATTTTGACTTCAAAGTAGGTTGCAAATTGCATATCGAAATTGTGTTGTATGTTGCATAATAAAAAAACAACATATTTTTAGTTAAATAAATTATACATGAGTTGCAAATTAATTTCAGTCAAAAAAAGAAGTGTGGTCACTGTTGAACAGACTAAAGGAGATTTTAACCCAACTTTGGTCGGAAAGCTTTGCTAATTCACATGATGTATAATTAAAAATTACCTTTTAGGTACTCGTCAACGATACTGGAGGCCTACAGGACGAATCCCACGTATTCATATACCTCTTACGTGAAGATCAAAGAGTGCGTTTCGTTCTCCGCGCTCACCCTTCCGAAATTAGAGAAAAGATAAACGTTTTCAGGGAGAAACTGGCGCATGTCGCGGAGTCAGTAGTGAATATAGATGACTTGAGGGTGCATGAAAATAAGGATGGCTCTGTAGATAATACTAAGACTGATTTATACCTCCATCTGGTGAATGGTCAAGATCATTCGGTACTGGAAGTCAATCAGGTGCTGCAGTTGGTGGACAAGAATATAGAACAGCTGGATGAATTGTTTAAGGTAAGCTAACACGATTTATATTGCGAGATAAATTGACCTTTGGGAGCTAGGCAGAATGCTAGCATTAGTACAATCCGGATAATAATTATCTGCGAAGTGCAGCTATCGGCAAAAAAATCTCGTCAAAGTAAGCTATGAAAATGACTTGCGTTAATTCCACCGTGCTCAGGAATCGTAGATGCCTACATTTTCACGAATTGCAATGTTCGTTAAAAAACTTAGTATTGCAATCAATTCTTTGTTTTGGTTTTTCACTAAACAATTTACGTCCTTTTGTGTTATCATTACTTTTTTCCCTCAGGAATTCAACGTTCTCGACACACAGCCAGCCGAATACCAGCCGCTAACGGCGGACACCATCACTTCCAACCAGACGGTGTTCTGGCTAGTCTGGACTACTTTATTCCTCACTGTTTTGCTCGTATTATCAGTCATGATGTGCCTCAGCCAACGGGCCGACTACGTAAGGAGGTTGAAGGCAGCCACTGCTACAGCTTACTGTAAGTGTAATAATAAGCTTACAAGCTTTAATTGAGTTTCACCTGTCCAGATGTCTGTCTGTCTGTAATCAAATCTTGCAAGTTAAATTAGACCCACTTCCCGATTTCGATTTCCCGTTTGCGATCGAGCTGAAATTTTGCAAGGATATGTAAATCAGATGACAATGCAATATTATTATGATATGAATCTGATCTGATGATGGAGCCCGATGGGGTAACCATAGGATTATTTAAATAACACAAGATAAATTCACCGTGTTTGGGCTCATTTGATTAGTTTTGAAATGAAGTTTGCGATTATATAAAGAAGTACAGTCAGAAATAAAAGTTTCTCTCAATTTTTATTTTTTTGACAGAATCTTATTCATAACGTAAAAAACAATACTTATTGGTACATTTAACAATTTAGAACACGGCTAACCAGTAACCGTCTACGAGGCCCTTAGCGTGTAGCACCGTAAGCTTAAATTCACACTCAAATTTATGTCATAGGGATAGTATATATATATGATGAAAGGCATCTGGGCGGATGTTATTATCACCGACACACGCTGACAAAATGGTGAATTTGCGTGGGTAGAGCCTGAGGGTGTTAGTATAGTTATCAGTAGGTATGTTGTAGTTTTTGGTATTACATTTTAAACGTAATCCTATAATAATCACAATACACAGGATCGTACGTATCAATCATGACTAATGGTTTTTTTTGTTCAGCATCACCGACACCCGGCGAATCGGACATGACTATCAGAAGCTCTGGTGGCCGCGTACCTAACACTAACAAGCATAGTACAAAAGGATCAAACCCAATATGGCTCCATGCATATGAAAACGAGTGGTACAAATCCGATGACCAAGTTAGCCATTCAGAACGGGATTCCCTCGACGAAAATGCCGTGGACCAAGACCTTTCAAACGAAAAACCATATTTCATCACCACAGGAGCGTTTCCTTCAATAGATTCTAATGCAACTGAACCTCAAACCAATCAAGTCAAGTATGATTTCTATCAGCAACTAGAACAAATGAAGAATGCCAAAAATATGGAAACGACGGAATTGTAAGAATATAGGTAAATAAACTTACTCACACTTCCGATATATCAAGAACCTCGTCAGTATCTTTTAGACAATAGGGTATTTGACAACAATCAAAATAAATTCATTAACTCTAACCAGCAAATTACGCTTCCAAAACAGCCCGGATAAAATCATTCAAATTTATTTTCGTGCCATCAACGATTTTACAATGACGAAAACTAAAAATAAGGCACCATGTCGAGCATGACGTTACAAGATAGTATTTCATACTAAACTGCATACTTTCGGAGCGTTTTGACACTTCATAAAAAGAAGCTGATTTGAACTGTCATCAAGTAGCCTATCGAACACACTGTTAACTGTACATTTGTAAACGAATGTCAACTTTATTGCAAAGTGTTAGTGTATGGGTGGACAGTTAAAACAGTGTCTTCGTTTGTATCACATAAATAATTAAAAACAGAATCGACTTTAACTAGAGATACCACCACATACATAACTCGCGTGCTTTACGCACAACTTTATGTTGAAAAGCAAAGCCCTAATACGATCTTAGCGTGTTAAATTATTTTGCGAGGAATCCTTGTTGAAATTTCTGCTAGATTCTTGGTTATTAATACGTAAAAAAAAGGAATTCAATTACTACCTACCTTTACTATCATGTAGGTATACCACTTATTGATGGCCAATCTACACTTGTCGCTTCGGTATTTTTCGTGCCTTTTGTAAATTATTTTCTCATGTACCTAACTTAAGATTAGACGTAAGTATATTTTGTACAATAAATTTAGTACTTTAGTGATATCTTTTCTAAATGAAAGTTTTTGAAACTTATCGAACTAAAACTAGCTCATGGTAACTTTTAGTAAGAATGATTGTAAAATATATACATAGGTATGGTATGGATATAGTTTCTGAATTATACGAATGTATTTGGATGATCGTTTTATTTACCTTTTAGCATAATTCTATTAATTCTTATGATTCGGTAGATTTACCCGTTCTTCTGACACATTACCAGTAAGTAAGTTTGGTTTGAAAGATTTATATTAATAGTAAATAGGATTTTTTGTATGGCCGATACCGAGATCTCGGTATTAGCAATAACAGAGTTAATTGGCTACTTGACAACTTCTGTGATATTATAGAAACACCTCTCAATAATAAAAATATTAGTGAAAAAACCACTTCAATATCATAAAAACTCACCGAGATACTACAATGTTAAAATCACATTTTTAGACTCCCAAATACGTGCCGAAACACTCCCTACTGAAGCCCGTTATACAGTGACGTCGCTTCTCATACGTTGTTTGGGGAAATCAATAACTTTGTTCTGCAACTCTGTTAAAACTTGCGTTTATCGTAACGGTTTCATAACAAAAGTTACCTACTATAAATTTTATGGGTTATTTAATGATATTAATAGTTTTTAATAATTTTATACTTTTAAAATGGACTTTCCCACACAACTTTGGAGATTCATAAAAATAGTTACACGTTAGGTATCAAACTCAGAACTTAAACATATTTCCTTATTATGCTTATTTCAGTTACAGTCAAGTACCCAATTAATGATGATTTAATGTCTGGACTGCTGTGCCATGTTTTAGCACTTTCGCAACCAAACATTTCGTAGCGCTACGCTGGTAGCCGATAACATGGGAAAATCGGTATGTAGCCCGGAGAACGGATAACTGTTAGGGCAGTGAACTCCTGGAGTGGCATAGGCAACCGCATCGTGGGACGGCCCCAGACTCAGTGGACAGATGACCTTGTGAAGGTAACGGGGAGCCGGTGGATACGGTCTACTCAGAACCGCACTTTGTCGCGATCTATGGGGGAGGCCTATGTCCAGCAGTGGACATCCGTGGCTGATAGATAACTCGTAGTTGCTACGAGCCTAGCGCCCGCGGAGCGCCCCCTGTACCGCTGTATGTATGCTCCACTGACTTACACCATTAATGGTGTAGAATGCAACCGATTAGTTTCATTTCCACCAGCAATGGTGCAGATGCAACCAATTAGTTTCGTGTCCACCATCAATTGTGCAGATGCAACTAATTACATGTTTTGTACTTTCGAACCTAATACACGAAAAATTGTATCATGAAGGTGACTTTGCGCCATGAAGGTGGTAAGCTTTATTTCCACAAACCAAGCAGTATAATAATATTAATTTTTTTATAAGTTATTGTCTTACTTTTCATCACACTTGCTCGAAAATGGTGTCATTACACGTAGGTTTTGCGGGCCGTAAATGACCTATTACGCCCTAGGGCGTAATGGTTTTCTTTTTAAATTTGAAACGCTGGTTTGTTTTACTCTTATTTGTCATGCTCAAAGGAAACACCAACTTATTTTTTTTACTTTATCACTGAAATATTTATTTAAAGAGAACTGTTATTGCAAATACATGTAAACACATATTTCGGTAACATTAATTAAATGTTTAAACAGTGTATTTCAGTATTTTGCAAATATAAAATCAACTAAAATAGCCGTTTTAGGTCTTTACCGCTATGGTTTCTGAACGTGAAACCGATATATTATTATTTTATATGTCACTAATAAAAATAATAATAATTGAATATATGTCACTAATGTCACTTTGTTAAATTTTCTCATACTGGGTGGATTAGTAAGGTTTAGGGATGTAACGATACCGATATATCGGTATCGCCGATCATATACAACCGATATTAAAGAGCGCGAAAAGAATTTGCTGTATGAAAAAAAATCTGCAAAAAGTAATTTCAATTTCTGACTTAATTTATGTATTGGTCTATTACCTTGTGCAATGATAATTACTATGTTAATTAAATCTTTGGTTCTTAATAAAAAAAATTAATTTTGAGTTGACAATTTATTTATTATTACATTACACTTTCAAGGTTGACTCTCTGTTAAATATAGCCAAGTTTTAGTTATAATAAGGACATACAAATATCTGAAGTTCATACTTCATTATTTAGCTAAGATATCGGTATCGGTATCGCCGATTATTAACTAGAATATATCGGTATCGTATCGGCAAAACTATGTATCGTTACATCCATAGTAAGGTTATTTATTTAATTAGATTTCCTCACAAGTGTGATGAAAAACATTGTGTGTCATGGGCGGTAAAGGAATTACAAACTCGTGTTATTAAAGCCCTTGGCTTCGCCTCGGGCTTGTAACAAACACTCGTTTGTAAATCCTTCGTTACCGCCCTAGATACACAATGTACTATTTTCATTACTGGAGGATGCGAATAATTGGTAAATCTGGTTCATTTACGTAAATTTATGAATATTATTATATTCTAGCGATTTTGTTAATTTTACAATCATTCAATTTTGAAAAGAAAAAGCGATCTGTTTTCCCTTTAAGTCCTATATTATACAATGTAGAAAGCACTGGGTTGTTATACCTACAGGTAAATAATAATAAAACATCGTTGCTATGCACCACGGAAAACAATAGGGTGTATTTTCGCTGGCGTAATTTCTCTGGCCACCAATATTTAAAAGATTCCTCCTCACTGGACTGGCATTCGTTGGTTACTTGTTAGAACTTGACTGATTCTACATTGTAACCAAAAGTCCAATTCTAATAAGACAGAATCTTCTCAGTATTCGCCAATATGTCATGACAGCGAAATTACGTTTTTGAAAATACACCCAAATACACCCAATACCTAACCTACTCGGAACTTGAAATACTAATAATAATATTATTTCGACTATGTATACAGTGTGTAAGTCTAATACGGGCGAATCTCTTAACGGTGGTTAGTATAGGACAAAGTGAAGGTAATTAGATAACATTTACTTAAAGTTGCAACAATAATTTTGTCCATAGAAAATAATTCAGCCCGCAATGTAATGCAAACACACTCACGTTAAACGCTCGTTGACAGTTACGTTGACATTTCGGTACCGCCGTACCGCAACCATGTTTACAGTACATTGCTGCTGAGAAATTTAAAAAAAATTAATTATGGGGTCGTAATGAACTGCAATTTAAAAAAACCTTTTACTTCATGATTACACTAATGAATACTATGTCCGATTTAATTTATCGCCCGTATTAGACTTACACGCTGTATAATCAAATGCCATTATTAACGCCTTAACTACCTGTAAATTTAACATGGAACATAATCTAAGAAGTTTATTTTTGTCGACAACCCTAGCGGTGGGCGTGGCGACCGAGCGTTACGAGTTAGAGCGATATAGGATTCGGCGCATTTTTGTGACTCGAACGTGGGTTTTGTTATACAGTGCGAGTTGTGCACAATACTTGGGTGTATTTTCAAAAACGTAATTTCGCTGTCATGACATATTGGCGAATACTGAGAAGATTGTCTTATTAGAATTGGACTTTTGGTTACAATGTAGAATCAGTCAAGTTCTAACAAGTAACCAACGAATGCCAGTCCAGTGAGGAGGAGTCTTTTAAATATTGGTGGCCAGAGAAATTACGCCAGCGAAAATACACCCACTTATTCAGTGACAATGGGCAATGGATAATGATATTGACCAACCGAGTATTCTTATATTAAGCACACCTGGTGCGGCTACTACTGGGCATTTCTCCAGAAATATGTCTGCGGTCACCTCATTCATCTGGCCCTTTTTCATACTAAATATATGGAGACAGATGAATGAGTCGCAGACATATTTCTGGAGAAATGCCCTACTGACAATAAACAATTATTTTGTTAACAATGATTTCATCTGCGCGGCGGCAGTACGGCTTTAAAAAACATTGCAACAAACCCGCTGTGTGACGGACGTCACGTAAAAAGCGTATGTTATTCTAAGGTAAGAGTCTGACCTAAATACATGTTCACGAATTGAATGGCCATTCCATTTCAAAACTGCAAATTTGTTAAATTTAGAATTCATAAGAGAAACTTTGCATTTCCAATTTACAGCAGTGCATCGTAAAAATTAATGTTATGTATTACAAAAATAGCATTAATCTTTAAAATACTTTGGTATCTAGATGCTTTGCTTTTTCATTTTCAACGAAACGCTTCAGAGGACGGTCATTACAGCACAACAAAAGTAGGTCTGCGACGTTTGACCTCGTTACCATTCTGCGACACTGAACAGCGATAAATACTAATGAATTTGCTAACAGTTTGAAATTAATCCAATCCAACACAAAACTAATTTAAACGATCTAAACATTCACGGATACTTCAGCGAGAGTTGTAAATAAGGGAAGTGTGTCTGAGTAGACTCGGTAAGCCAATTCTAAAAACAGTTAGATAAGCCACCCGCCAATACCCTACATATTTAAAGTGGTCATCCATAATCGAAACAAGCGAATTTGACATAATGATCGGATAAGCTCACTCGATAAAATCTTAATTGAACAGGCGTTTGAAGCACGGAGTTATTTTCAACGCCAACTGTCCACCTGCCGCACAAGGACACCACTATTTACAGCCGCCGAGGGCGCGCCGCAACGGGAAGACGTGCCTAAATAAAGGTCGCCGTTATTTACATACACAATAATTTATTGTTTCTTACAATTTAGTGAAGCTAAAATACAACTTGTTGATTGATTACAATGTGAAAAGCTTTATTTTAATCTCCCTGTGTTGAACCAGCGAACAAAAGGTCCCTCTTGTAGCTGTTGGCAACACACGCTTGCCACGCGAGCCAGCCGGCGGCCGCGCCGATTTGTTCGATCTGTCCCAAGGAACGTGGGATGGTATGTGGATAGGATCATTCGTGGAAATTACAACGCAAGTATCCTTACAACCACAATATATATTAGATAAAATTATAAAGAACGCCATATTGAAAAAATCTAGATTAATCGTAACTTATGATCTTATGAGATACACTGTAATTTATACTGAATTATGTAGCTATTGGAGCGTTTTCTTTCCTTTGAAAATATTGTGGATGAAAGAAAACTGACCACTTTAACCGATGTCAGTCTGGTCTGTAGCACGCTACATTAACTAACTTAAAAAAAAGTTGTTTCTCTAGTAAAAAAATTAACACCCACTCGACTCCTTCAACGAGCTCATTTCGTAATACCACTTACTTATATTATTCAAATGTTCTGAACACTTACGAGCCTTTCATACATTTGACAAATTCCTAAGTTAATCGGACAGTGGTAAGCAATGAACGCTCCGTTTCCTAATCATATGGCTATTGTACAGTTTCACAATGCAATTTAGATCTAGTTAAAGTACAAATTCTTTAGGAATACAATTATTCAAATCATGTAAATTTAACTAATGTTTAACTTCAACTAAATGAGAGTAATGCAATAAGACATCTACTGACACATCAATGTTTAACGGAATAGAATTTAGCTCTTATGTAGAAAATGCTTCTTATTAGATAAACAGAAACTATATTTGCACATGTGTAACGAGTTTACTTAGGATGCAATTATTGGCATTAAAAATATTGGATAAAACAGAAATCAGGCAGACCCTAGTGAATGTAGACAATTTATACAAGTCCAGTTAATTTAAGTCATGATAAAGAATTTAAACGAATAAAAGGTTTGGAGTTGGGAACTGGAACGGGAATGGGAGGGGTGGGGGAGCCCGGGCTGTGGCGATGTGTGTGTGTATGTGTTGCTGACGTCACGCCTGACTCATCACATGGCATACTTCCTCGTCCACTCACGGGCTAGTTCATTGTACTTTTCTCTGTCCGTTTTGTAGATCCTAGCAATTTCTGGCACCAACGGATCATCTGGGTTTGGATCACATAACAGTGAACAGATTGAGAGCAACACTGAAAACAAATAATTCGATCCATTAAAATCAAATCAATTAATGCTAAAGGATGAAAGAAAAGCTTAAAACAGAGTAGTCAATTGTTATGAAACCTTAATTCAGTTTACAGTTATAAATATGTACATACATAATGTGTATGAAGATGAACTGGTGGCACATGAAATAGACACTTGATGAATTAATAAGAATAAATGGTTTTGTGCAGAAGTATTTCAAGTGCATCATTTCATTTGATTTATAACCAAGCATTGATAGATTGATTTATAGATAGGCAATAATTCTTAAAGGCGACATAAAGTACACTTTTCAATAAATACATCATGTTATTATATAATAACCGTGGAGGATTCTTTATTTGAGAACTATAAAATGTGTTCCTCCCCGGATAAATAATAGGCAAGTCGGTGGAAATCGAGCTCTGAGGACACCCCCCCAGTACTGACTTGGTTTAACATTACACCTGAAAACTTTTTTGTTGTAGAACTGCATTGCGAGACTTTCATCTTTTTACAGGTAATGTTTTTGATGGGATCTCATTTCTTTTTGTAAGTCCTTTATTTATTTCATTCCAATCCATTTTATTTACAATGTGAACTACAAAACTAACTTTGTAATCGCATGTATTTGTATAGGGTTACAAACTTAGGTGTGCAGTTGTGACTGAAATTGCAATATTTTAGGTTTTGTAGGACTTGATAGGCTAAAAACTAACTATGTTTAACCCTTAAATGCATGATTTTTTTATCATTACTAAAAAAAATATGTGGATACCTAATGGCGTTATAAACATTAGAAAAATATTAAAAAAATCTATTAAACCGTTAAAAACACACTCAACGAAAACCTTAAATATTTAACTTTTTCTAAATTGCCGCCATTTTGCTTATAAACACTTATAACTTTTTTTTAATACAGTTATGCCAACAAATCAGTAATAAATGTGAAAATGCGTTAGTTTTCCTTGTAAAATCAGTCTTAAGAACATAATACATATGTCTAGTTTTCAAACACTATGTTTTGGTTATGTGCGATGCATCTTACACCATGCATTTAAGGGCTAAAATTTGGAGCTCGTGGGTCTGCTAGAAGTATCTTAGATGATGATCAGTCAGTGACAAAACGAAGGAACTTTGACGTGCAATAGTTTAAACTTAAAGTTCAAATTGAATGTTATTGAGAATATACTTAAGTCTTATTGTGCCCTATTATATCCCTGAAAATTCAGGGTTCTAGCTTAAGCCAGCACAAAATTACAGGAGGTTGAAATTGGGCTGAATGGCTACGAGAAAGGTAACCATCTGGGGGCACTGCCGTGTCCCCCGATTGTTACCTAGGTAAGGTGTAAATTATGTGACCAACATATATATACACAAACAGTTGTTGTTAACACCCTCTGAGAAATGACCAGGCATCGGAAATTCGGATGCTTTTATACCTAAAGTTGGCAAAGTTCCGGAAAAGGTTAAGCAAATAAGGAATCAGCTTTATAAAAATTTGTTTTTTATAATGTAAGTTCCCGGATTCTGCGATTATACAAAACGTCATAGTAATGTAGTATCTCGCGAATATGTTTAGCTGGCTATTTTTAACCGACTTCAAAAAACGAGTCCATGAAAAATGTATTATGTGTTTATGTTAGCATAATAATAAGTTAATTTAGAAATCCAGGAAAATTTTATAATAAAATTAAATTGTGTCCGCCTCCATACAACTCAACATCGACACTGACGGCAAAGTTTAGGTATGTATGCATCCGAATTTCCGATGCCTGGGCTATTTCTGAAGAAATGCCTGCCTGGAAATTACTGCTAGCTTGCCTGAGAATTCTAATATGAATTATTATAGCTAACATAAAAAGCGATTTTTAGGCAGTAATGTGACATGAACCTTGTTATTCAGTTAAAAGGAATATAATTGACCAACAAATGTTCTAAACTAAACTGTTCCCGATTATGTACTTTTATAACAGCATAATTATTAAAGTAAAAACAGTTTAGTGCTTCAAAAGCTTTATAAATAAATAATTTAATCCACAAAGGAAAGCACTTATCAGATAAAGATGGAGGAAGAGAGATAGGGTCATTGCCTAACCAGTAACAAGCGTAGTCACCGGCAATAATATATATATATATATATATATACTCTGTCACACTCTACTGATGTATAGAATCGAAGACACTGCTAACTGACCACTTGTCACCCTTATTACAATGTAATAAGGTCTACTGATGGTCACTTAACTGTGTCTTCGTTTATACCTTATAGGTAATTGTCTTTACTAGTCTTTTGATGTCAACAACATTCTAACCTCAAAGTTCACTGTTTTTGCCTAAAACCATCTATCTTCTAGGTAAATAAAGCAAGGGAGACAACTTTTTAAACAAAATTTTATTATTTTCTATCTGGAATTTTATTTTTATTCGGGATAAAAAAAAATTGTTCAAAAAAGCTGCATTTTGATGTTATGTTGTTGACATGATAAGACATGTACGAATGAATAGACTAAATAACAATAGCTGTTTAGCAAGTCACTTTACATTGTATGCATTACCAAGGTTCTCTGAAGCCATATTATTTCATCTCCATTACTGCATGACTACGCATGAACCTATCAGCCAAACAACTAAATGAAGCTGTAGATTGTATTCCAATAACACTTAAAGCCAATTATAATATTACTGTACAAATGTGTCAACCTGAATATTTAAGTTTTAACAGCCACAAACCATGTAGGTATATGCTGCTTCAATTCAATGTGAAATGACTTGAAAACTATGTCATTAAATACAAGAATAGGTTGATTCATAAGAACTGGTGTTTGTATGCAACAAGTGCTTAATTCATAAAAAATCTGCACCAGCTCTTATGAATCGACCCATACATATATGATTATATTGTGTAAATATATGAAAATGCACATATGTGAAATATGATTACCTTTAGATATGGTGAGCGCTGGAGACCACTGTGAGCGCAGAATGTCAAGGCAGATTGAGCCATTACTGTTTATGTTGGGATGGTAGATACGTGTTGTAAATGCAACTTTGGGTGGCTTGAATGGATAATCTGTTGGGAAATGTATAGTCAGGAAAAATACACCTCCTTGATAAGGACTGTCGACCTGGAATAATAAAAAAAAACCTTACTGATATATTGTAACTTTGAATGATCATGGACTTATAAGATGAATTAGTTCAAATGCTACTTACTGGACCCATAATTGTGGCTTGCCAATGAAAAACTGGAAAAGAAACATGTTATTAACAGAATGTATCTTAATTATCCCTGAAACTGAATCTATATGTGCATTAATTGGTTTCCAAGGCTAATAATAAGTTATTAATATAGGACTGTTAGAAATAAACATTGATATTCAAAACAAGATGTTATTTAGTAATTTCTCATATCTCAAGTCAATTGTAAAGCATTTATAAAGACTTTCACAGTTACTTGAGCCAGGTATAAAACTGTAAGCACTGACAATATTTCTCACTATTATTGTAATGCGACAATGAGTCACAAAAACGATAGGTACATAGATCAATAAGGCAAGTACTCACGATCTTCGCCGTGTGGTCCTGCAGAACATTGTGCTGGGGGATCTCTGCCAAGGTCTTGTAATTCCTGAAAGCATAACCACAAGACGTGTACACAGTGTCACAACATGACCAGAAACAATACCAAAATCAGTCGGACATGTCATCATTTGCAAAATAAACTCGAGGTTCAATCACAACTTGAAACAAAGTGTTGTAGACATAATTCCGTCACAAAGAATGAGTGTAAGATGAAAGTAATATATTTTCACGTTTCACACATCATGTAACGACAAGAAAACCTCAAAATTGGCACATAATTCCGACATTTTATGTACGCCGTGTGCACAGAATTGTCACCTACGTAGAACATTGATTCACCGTTATTTCATAGGAAACTTATTGTTACTTGTAAAATATGAAGGTCCACACTTTTACAGCTGAATAATCACGCACAAGGAATTATCCAGAAGGAATTTCGATAATAGGTATTCACAATGACGAAACGTTCACTTCAAAGTCTGGATACATATTTTACGACACACTGTTTAAGAACTAATTGATTGTAGTAAATAAATAGCCCAATAAACAATACGTACCCTATTAATTCGTTTTAACGCCATTTGATTATTTTATGATGGAATAAACTGACTTTCAATTAGACAACGAAACTGTGAGCCAAGGACCTTTGATTAGAGATTGCAAGATGGCTCCCGTCTCAACGCAAAAGTACCACCTAGTCGTTTTATGCAGTAATATTCATTTATGCACTGTAACACCAATTTTTGTAGTCTTAAATAAAAAAATAAAATAACTAATATTAAGAAATAATAATATTTAGAACAGAGCACGGTTTATAACAAAATTAACGCACTCTCGACGAGTGGAGAACAGCAAACAGGAAAATCGACCATTTCTAGAGGCTGACCAGAGTTGCTAACAACAAAATATAATATTTCATAGAAAAAGTTATTGAATCATGACTTTTAGAATTTAATAGTTAATGCAGGTAGCTGCTACACAGTGTAATGCCATAAATTATATCCAAATAATTACACCATTTCATGATCTATTGACTAAAATATACAATAAACGTGTTTAAGTAATCTTTGTATTTATGTTTGTCTGTATTTATAATATGGCAACGTCTTTCTCCCGGATGTGAGGATTTGGCCTCAAAGAGGAATCACGGCGCTATTTTTGGATTGCGAGTAGCTATTTTCAAACACATTTTTGCAATATGAAACTTTCCCTCTTCCTAGGTAGTAATGTCGGATTTTCCACGATACTGAAAGACTGGCATAATATCTTATTTTCCCTTTTATTTTTCAAGATTTCGCCTCATATAAAGAATATAGATGTGTTAGCCATTTGCCAGAGGAATTTCTGAGATGAAATTCAAGATAATTTTATTTATAAATACATGGTTTTAAAATTGTTCATAACAAGATGCCCTCTTTCTTTGCTACAATAGCTTTGTAAACTCATTCTGGGGCAACGTACTAGATACACATTTATATTGTTGCCCAATTTATTGTCTATACACCTACAACCGCATTTACGATTTGATTCCACAATTGAGTACCCTTTCGTTCAAACATAATAATCTCTTTATTCAATTCAATTCAATCACTTTATTTCAGATGAAGGTCCATAGTGTTAGTTACAACTTTAAAACTCATCCCATGTTACTATACAAAATGGTCTTCACGCTCAAAGTAAATTCAATCCAATAGTAAGAATCAGCCACACACGTCCATTGCTGGACATAGGCCTTCCTCATAGACCGCCAAAAAGTGCGGTTCTGAGCTGAGCAGAACGCATCCACCGGCAAGCGTACGTTAATCCGCGATTTTGTTTCGCGGTAATAATAATTATTATTGCTTCTTTAAAGTACCTAGGAGAGCCGGTGGCACATGGGTGGCACGTGTCTCTAAGAAACAAAGGGGCGCAGTTTGGATGCGAGCCCTGGGCGCTGGCCGCCGATATTGTAGTCTTTGACTAAGAACACCTCTACTTGCGAATCTCCGCACCTATCTTTGTCTTTTCTGTAATTTGCAGTCTAACTGGATCCAATCAAAAAGTAACGTTTAAGCTAATCCTAATCATCGATCACATCTTCTTTATCTTCTAAACCGTGTGTCCGAAAAAAATTAAAAAATTACAAAGATACCGCTTAATTAATACTTTCAACGAAAATTATTTTCAACAAGATCGGCTTAACCGTTTTTGAGTTATGGCCGATAAACTGCGCTTCTCAACAAAAGGACGTAATTGCTATGAAGATACGCTCTTTTGTTGTTATACTTTTTTAACATCGTATTTTTTACCTTAAGGTGGGTTTAAACCAAACGAATTCTAACACATTCTAACCCCACTCTACCAAATTCTTTGTGTACACAAACACCTTTATAGTTACGGCTATGGAACCCTACACTGAGCATGGTCCGACATGCTCTTGGCCAGTTTTTTTTATTTTAATACCGTTATATATTTTTTCTACTCCTGTACTTTTATTTGTCTTTTACTTGGTCGTGGAGTTCAGAAAAGTCTATACTCTATTCCCCATAACAGCACTAGTGTCGTTATAGTCACATTACGATACTGCTAGCAGCCACAGACTTCTAAATCTAGGTTAAACTTAGGTCAAGGATTAAGCGCTCAATTCTAACTTTACGATAAAAATGCACAACTACCAACTTAACAAACAATTAAATTCCTACGGTTTTTACCCGACTGCGGCGAAGCCCAAAGGAGGGTTATGTGTTTGACCTGTATGTATGTATGTCCGTTCCTATGTCCGCTCGTAACTACTCAACGGCACAACTGATTTTGATAAATAGGTAATACAATACATCATTAAGGTGGGTTTAGACCAAACGAATTCTAACACATTCTAACCCCACTCTACCAAATTCTTTGTGTACACACAAAGATTTAGATTCGGCTTGATCGCGCTAGTGTCAGGGTACGTAAAATTGGTAAATAAAACAAAATGATTTATGTACTTTAATGCGCGGTATGTTTTGCACAGCAGTCGGTTTTTTTTTTATTAAAAATGTGGTTGATTAGATTCGTCTTGATGGCGCGAGTGTCACTGGGTATGAAGTTTGTTAAAATAAACATATATAAATAAAACAAAACTACTGCACAAAATTTAAACCAATGTTTTTAAATCGCCATATTTGTTATTTTCTATAATGTTGCTGATTTTCAACAGAAAAACAATACAATTTTACTTTTCAATGCGAACCAAACTTGAATAATCCATGGTTTCTTTATATTTTCAAATTAAATTAAAGTCTAATTGAGTGCTAATAATTGGAAGAGTGCCGACGATTGGGTAGTTTACCATATTTTGGCACTTTTTAATTTCAGATTTGGCAACTCTGGACGAGACGTCACGCGTCAACAGTAGTACTAGCAATCAGTGTTGCCAATTTAGCACTTTTAATTCTAAACTTAGCACACATTCGACTGGCTTAGCTTTAAATTTTTACATTTAGCACTAGCACAATTTTTAGGATTTTTTTAGAAATTTAAAATTGATAAATTCTTATTATATGGATTTGTAATTTTATCAAAAAACTTATAATAATCAAACTCAAAGACACACAAATAGACAGTTAATAAAGCTATTGACACATTTCCTTATTAGTAGAATGAAAGCATGCCACTAATGAGCAAGTGTTTCTTAGTGGCACGTGTGTCTAGTCATTGCTACTAATGAGCATGCTTAATTCGAGCACGGTCAAAATCAACCGCCGTTTGATTTGTAAGCATCTTACGAAAGGCGCGGGTGGAAGGGCGCGTGCTTCAAGCTCGTCTGAACAGGCTGGTTTAGACCAAACGAACAAAGAGTACCAGAGTAGAGCATTCATTCTTGATCTTTTAGTGTAAACAAAAGTTCGTTCTCAGCGTTTACACCACACGAATATCAGCGAGCAAGAATACAACCCAAGAACTAGCTTCGAGAGCACATGCTCTAAAGATGTTAAGATCAGGCGAACGAGTGCTCGTTGCTCATTCGTCGGGTGTCTGTGGACTCTGTGCAATTGTGCACTATGTCTGACTCTGAGACTGATATTGTAATTCCAAGTTTTTCATTTATCATCCTGACTCAATTGTGTTTTTATAATTTACGAAAGTCGGATCCCACAGACACCTGGCATTTTGGTAAGCTTCTATCATTAGAAGACATTTTTCTTGAGACCAATCTATAATTACAACGATAGGTCAAGTCTCTCGAGCACTAGAACGCTTTGAAGAGACCGCTCCCCGAAGCGAACAGGTCCGAACACGAGCGAACGCGCTCGGCGACTGTTCGTACGCTCGTCCGTCGTTTACATCAAGCGAGCGAGCATTCCACGAGCATTCCTAGAATCTTCGCAAAATAAGGAAGAACAACGAAAGAATGCTCTTTCTCTGTTTACACACAACGAATTTGGTAGAGTGGGGGTAGAATGAGCATTCGCTCGTTTGGTCTAAACCCACCTTTACATGACATAAAATGTGTCCTACTTAATAATTTATACGTGCCACGTGCATTTAATTTGTGTGGGTCATAAAAAGGCTTATTGTAAAACTGTACTAATAAGAAATATATCCAATTTGAATGAATAACGTGTCTTTTAGTTCGCATGATTTTCAATGTTTAGTACCAGAGCGTTTTCCAAAAAAAATACCGGGGTAGCTACTTTCTCAAAATATGGACTTTTGAGGTTTTTCTGGCTCAGAATCGTTAGTACATTCGAACCTTATACGTAAAAAAAAGTGTCCCAAAATTTGTATGGGATTTTTGTCTTTCCACTACGTCACGTTCATACAAACACTATGCAAAATGGTGACGTAATGGAAAAAAAAATTGGGACACTTTTTTTTACGTATAAGGTTCGAAAGTACTATCGATTCTGAGCCAGAAAAATCTCACAAGTCCATATTTTGAGAAAGTAGCTACCCCGGTATTTTTTTTGGAAAACGCTCAGAAGGCTTTAGCACTTTTTCCAGTGTAATTTTAGCACTGAATTAAATTCAAACTTGGCAACACTGCTAGCAATACCAATTACCAACCAATAATACCATACCATACCTACCATACCAGTTTAAAATTTGATTTGCAGGTGATAGACGTCAGTAGTTTTTCATTTGGATTTATAAAAAATTGTTTTGCTTTGCGTTAAAACTATAAATTGTTACTGACATGGACATAAATATAGCCAAAGGACAACAACGTTAAATTGCCCAGTGAATACTTGTGTGTTTGGTTTGAATTAACTGTGCAGTGCTACTAACACACTAATAATGTACATGTTGTAACAACGAATTTTAATTTTATTACAAATTTTCTATCAAATATTAATTATGACGCTAACTATGACAAGAAAGGTTAGCGAATGTCAAGCCGAAACTGTGCAATTTATGTCCTTACAAAAAGTAAGTATATAACAGCACAATAAATTGACACACACACAGTTGTTTTATGTTTTTTTTTCTCTTCACGTTTTCTCCGTTCTTATACCCTGTTCCGTCGTTAAGTATTGCTTTCTTTTTCACCCCATTTCTCATGTATGGCAGTATTTCTGCTTAAATAAACACAGAATTTTGGCTTCAACTTAATATATTTGTGCCTTATGTATCCACCATTCAAAACTTTATTGTGCAGAAAGGCATTACATCCAAAATGTATTATCAAATATTAATAACTTAGACATGCATTTGTTAAAGTAGTGGGTTAAAATAAATGACTCTCTATAACTCTTATGGAGCAACATTGTCACCAACTGGTAGTAACAAGATTAGATAGTTAGAGGTAGACAATTTAGGAGATCGAGGATGAACTGGAACTTCCCACTGGGATAAACTGGTAAATGGTTTATGCTGCAAGAGGCCTTAGCCAAGAGGAATACTCTACTACTCAAGTCTGAGAGATATAGGTTCTCTAACTCAAAACAATAGAATGTCACATTCTTAAGCAAGATAAGAAGGTTATGATCAGCCATCGGAAATTCAGATGCTTTTATACCTAAAGTTGGCAAAATCTCGGAAGCAAATATAAGCAAATAAAGCAAATATGGAATCGCCTTCTTAAAATTTTGATTTTTATAATGTCGATTCCACGATTGTACAAAACGTCACGATAATGTAGTACCTCGTAAGTATGTTCAGGTTTTGGCCATTTTAAACTGACTTCAAAAACGAGTACATGGAAAATAACTTCAAATAAGTAGTTCATTTAAATACTCAAATAGGTAGTATGCGTTTATAACAGTTTAATAATAAGTCAATTTAGAAATTCTGGAAAATTTAATAATAAAATTAAATTCAGTCCGCCTCCACACTAATCAACACTGACACCGACACCAAAGTTAAGGTATATAAGCATCCAAATTTCCAATGCCTGGTCATGATAGTGATGATGTACTCTTAACTTTTATATTATATTCATTAATAATGTGTGGTCACCATGATTATGATGATAAAATGCATAAGATCTCGTGAAGTCATAGCATTTTATTAGGTTCTCTGAGTGATGAAAAAAAAATGTTTGACCTAAAATTGTACATTGTTTTATACAGGTGCTGTAATATTTTTATTTTGCACAAAAATATTTTTCACTAACAGTTTTAAAATAGTGGAAGTACCTACCAATTTTGTAATGAGTACAAGTTATTCTATTTTCTAATTCAAATGATTTTTTTACAAGTTCGAAAGGTGTAAGAAGGGCCATTACTAAGGAAAATAATAATAAGCTTTGGGGCAATAGTTTTTAAAGATCCATTTGAGAGAGAGAAACTGAGATATTCCATGACTTAACGGTGTACTAAATTTCACACTGTCAAGTTGGTGTGTCTAATATTGATGTAGATGGATATCAGTGCCAGATTCTAACCTTTCTTATGTATCCTAACCTATATCATAATTACCCATGGAAAACTCTGAAATTTGCCTCAACATTAGCTTGCTGCTTCCTTATCCTTATCCTGGTACAGGTTGATACATTATGCATATATAAAATACCTTTCTATAATTATTAATTAGTGAACCTATCATTTTTATTATTTTGGTACAGGTAGAAGATGAACATAGGCAAGAAGGAGATTACTGTTCGGGCTCCACTCTTCTCAGACGAGGCAAGAAGTTGGAAGACAACAATAATTTAACTAAAGAAGACTTAGAATATGTGAATTACCGCCAGTTACTCAAGTACGAGCAGGCTCCAGAATACCTCCAACACAATCCATACATCAGAGATGGATATAGGAAACTATTGCCCACCAAACTATGTTGGGAGAGGTAAGATTCCAGAATTCTTAATTAATTGAACCCGGCGGTACTCGCTATTGGGTAAAAAAATAGCCCATGATAGTATAATTTGCATATATTTCTTCACTGCTTAGTGAGTAGTTTTTCTCTTCAGATTTCTAGGTACCTTCAAATAGATGGTTAATTAGACGTGTATCCCAATTACTTGTCTTTTTAATTGGGGCACTCAGTGAGACAGGATGTGAAAAGTATTTTAACACATAAATGGCTAGCAAGTGCCACTGGGTTAAATGTCTTAACTAGCATCCATTTTCAATTCGGAATATCAGACGCCAAGTAGGTAAATTGTAATGGCTCCATTTCTCTTTTGAAAAGAAGAACGCTGAAAACACAAAAAGCTCTAATATCAATTTGGTCTGATGTGATGGGGTATTCCCACCTGTTACCACCAAATTGATTTAATGGTAACAGCTGGGAATTTTTTCCCTACTTGTTACCACTAAATGTAATGTTAAAACAACTTTCGTGTATCGGAATCCCATTTTATTAATTTGATTTTGTTTTTAGTTATTACTTGTTGTTATAGCGACGATAGAAATGCACATTTTGTGAATGAGAATATATCAAGCGTTTACCTGTTGCCTTTATTGTAATCGAGCAAAAATCGGCAAGAAAAATCCTATACTTATCTACACTTATATATTTTTTCCCTACTTGTTACCACTAAATGTAATGTTTTAGTGGTAACAAATGGGAAAAAAATTCCCAGCTGTTACGGGTTATTCCCACCTGTTACCACCAAATTGATTTAGTGATAACAGCTGGGAATTTTTTTCTCACCTGTTACCACTAAAACCATACATTTTGTGGTAACAATTGGGAAAAAAAATCCCATCTGTTACCACTAAATCAATGTGGTGGTAACAGGTGGGAATAACCCGCTGTTACCACTAAATCAATTCATGGTGGTAACGGTAACAGAACAGGTGGGAATAACCCAATTTGATTATCACTTGCTTAGCCAGTACCGCTTAGTCGCTTAGTTGCTTAGTCTTGACTGAAAAAGCTTAAATGAAGTGTTTTTTTTGTGTGAACCATACTTTTAATTTCGATCTTTAGTTAGAGCCTCGAAAATTTTTCACCTAAAGAATGAAGTACACTTAATCAGTTTTATCGTAGTTTAACATAGAAATAACACAAAACAGGGTTAATATTAATATTGAGATCGTTGTTGGATGGATGGATAGTCTGGCTAGTAATAGTGGCAGTCTAACCAAAGACCCTGTAGACGCATACAAGTTGTACAGTCACCGGTAGCGCGTGCAGAACCGGGAAATTTTAGTATGGCAGTACCGGGAATTCCGGGTTCTCATACTGAAATTTCCTGGTTCAGCACGCCCTCTAGTCAGCGGCAATAATATATGATGAAACTGCGTATGCATAAATATCTAACACTGCTATAGGAATAGAGTGGTGCCAGATTTTTTTGCAAGTTCCATTTCAGCATATATTTTGCCGGTGACTACAACCTATTTAAATCACTTGAATTAGTGATTATGATTGCATTACAGTCTTCCACGAAAACTCATGTTTTTTTTCTCATAGCTGCCACAACTTCAATTAAAATATGAAACATGAGGCTGTTAAAAAGAATAATAAGTTTCTGGAAATTATTAAGATCTTATCTCTGTTAAGCTTAGATAGGTATACTGGCAGTGTTTATCAGACTGGAATAATACGTTTACAATTGCATGTTAGTTATATTTCTTTACGGGCACACTTATTTACTGGTGTGTAGGAAATATACTCAAATTTCCCCACGTGAGTTACATGTCGTTTTACAGATTTTTAAAAGAATTATCTTCTGTTAGATACAATAGAAGTTGTGCCGTTTTCGCATGGTAAACTTGAGTAGGTATCTACCTAGAATTAATAATAATAAAAAATCGGCCAAATACGTGTTAGATTCGCACATGAAGGGTTCCGTACCACCGTCGAGCAAAACACCAAAAAAAAAACTTTCGTGTATCGGAATCCCATTTTATTAATTTAATTTTGTTTTTAGTTATTACTTGTTGTCATAGCGACGACAGAAATGCACATTTTGTGAATGAGAATATATCAAGCGTTTACCTGTGGCCTTTATTGTAATCGAGCAAAAATCGGCAAGAAAAACCCTATACTTTTAATTTTATTTTACTCTTATTATTTGTGGTTATAGTAGCAAATAACCACATTTTTAATAAAAAAAACCCGACTGCGGTGCAAAACATACCGCGCATTAAAGTGCATAAATCGGCCATTTTGTTTTATTTACCAATTTTACGTACCCTGACACTAGCGCGATCAAGCCGAATCTAATGATGTATTGTATTACCTATTTATCGAAATCGGGTCTGTCGTTGAGTAGTTACGAGCGGACATAGGAACGGACATACTTACAAACATACAGGTCAAACACATGACCCTCCTTTTGGGCTTCGTCGCAGTCGGGTAAAAACTACACATTTCATGAAATTATCAAGTCTACCTATTACGGTTCAAAAGATACAGCCCTGTGGCAGGCTGACAGAAACACGTTTCTTGTATGGAGACCCCTTTTATTTTGTTCTTATTATTTGTTGTTATAATATAACGGCAGTAAACATTCTGTGAAAATTTCAAGTCTATCTGTTGAGGTTCCAAAGATACAGCCCTGGTGACAGACGGACAGCGGAGGTTTAGTAATAGGGTTCCGTTAGCACCCATTGGGTACGGAACCCTAAAAACCCAAACTGAAGTATGACATATAGTCACGGGACGGGATTAACGGAGTCCAGACGTTTTGCTTCTTTTGTTCAATTGTCAACAAAGATAGATAGGTTTCCGTGATAGGTATGTTTCTCTATGACAGAGTGGCTCCTTTTTTTCTGGAGCTCATTGTACGTATTATTTAATGGAAGTATTTGTTGCAGTATATTCTGGTGGACGAACGAAACGATGAATATATGGACGCATCTGTTCGGTCTGTTCCTCGTAATCGGGCTGACGATCAACGACCTGGTCATCATCAACATCCACGCCACCTTCACCGACAAAGTGGTGGCCGCAATACTTCTCTCCTGCTTCATGGTGAGTGTTTAAATCCCTCTTTTTAGGATTTCGTAGTCTAAGCGGAAGCGATTGGGACTTTGCGACGATGTAAGTTGTTCTTAAAACCACATGTCTACTGTTCGTATTATGTGAAATATTTTGAATATAATTGCCAAACGCGCTGCATATAATCCCATGCTTTAGGAAGAATCACTGAATCAGAAAAATACAGTACCAGTAGTTTATGGGTTTATGTAATTAAATAGGTCCCTAGAACTATAATTGTATGTGTTTATCTTGGCCACCATCTTTATGGACACTGTGTTATTATGATAGTGAAAGTACAATTTTGCACACATTACATGGTTATTATTTAGAAACCATACAACACTTGCCACAAACCATGTCTCTAGAACAACTTCTTGAATCGTCTTTATGCCTTTACGATAGAGTAGACAAAAGCTTGATACACCCTGTCATAATAAAGTTATTAGTAAGATATCAGGAGACATTGATGAGGCATTAAATTGGCTGTGACGGAGAGATAAAATGGTAAAAGGAATATGGAGGACTTGTAATCACCCCTAATTATTTAACGATTAATCTGTGATTAATTAACAGTCACAGAACTCTGAGTAGCATGATTGTGGGATTGTCCATTTTCTCGAAAATTTTACGTCGTATCATATCGGTGATAGATCTCATTAATTTCATCGTGGAAAACTAAAAATCGTCTAATTGTGAGTCGTTCTCAAATATATTGAGGGTTCCATACCATCATAACATAACATAATGTAAATGTCGCCGCCAACTAGCTTAATTGAAAATGAAAAAAGTCTATTTGGTTACTTATAAGGTATACAAGTAGGTCATGGTTGGAATCTCCTAGTATACTTGTGGCAGGAGATCAGGTGTGTGTGTGTGTGTGTGTATGTGTGTTTTTGTTATATATTAAGGTATATGGTATAAAAGTTCTTCTGTTTCTTCATAGTTCAGATTGATAATCCATTCTAACATCGTTTTTTTACAATTAAATATTTGTAACGGGTATATAGGAATTATATTATTTATTTTATTATATAGGTATGCAGATTGATTACAGTATTAATTAGCTATTTGGTTAGCTGCCTAGCCTTTTCATTAAACACACTCCTTATTTTAGGTTAGGTTTGTTAGTTAGCTTGTGTCCCTCAGAGCAGAAATAGAAGCCCCGCGCACCGGGGCTTCGTCGACTTGCTGGCGGGGGTTTAGTGAAAATGCTAGGCAGTTAACCAAATGGCTAATTAAACCAGTTGTCTGCGACACCGTCTATTCTGTCACTTGGTGAGTTAACAGTCTGACCGAGTTAACAGGTAATTATAAAATTCAGTGTTTTCTGTTTTTTTCTTTTATATACACATACGCAGCTTGTCACCAAACATCAACTTTTTAGGTAATTTGGAAGTGGGTTAGATTTTGGTACTATTTGTCAAAGAATCAGTTAGTGATTAAAATGTCGATTTTTGCCGTTGATATCTCAATAATCATTTGAGCTGTATTTATGAAATTTGGAGTTCTAGTTAATCTATAGAGTTTTAACAAGTACCTAAACCAAATTTCATGAGTAGTTAAATAGATTTTAAGTTATTAAGGGGTCAAAAGTGGCTCCAAATGGTTCGTGTAATATAACACACTGCTGATACATCGCCAGTTCCTTTTTCTTGAACTCTGTTCTTGTCTTTGTCTAGATCAGCGCTGCGGTCGGCAACCTTTTCGTATCAGCCAAGGGCCGCATAGCAATGCGGCCCTTGGCGGTTAGAAGGTTGCGGCCCGCCTTTACCCGCACTTGTTCATGATTTTGGCGTGCTAACCAAGTATTTACTTAAGTGTTTGGTTAGCACGCTGATTGCTGAATGTCAGATAATTAGGCATATTGTGAGGTCAATGAATGCTATATAACCCGCTACAATCCGATGTGATCCAATGCGATTGCGAGACAAACTTACTCTTTTATTTAAGCTTCCAGAGGATTACTTTTCAAAATAATTTCACATATAAATAGAGTAATTAAATAGACATGTTGGTTTAGCTAGGTTATGGCTTGTCTGTGAATAATATAATAAATACCGAATGGTCAGTGCCTTCTGCACTTAGGCACAGAACACATAGGACCTTAAGTTCCTCGATTTCTTCACTGTTTCCGAGTTACGGGTTCACGTTCCATAGGCAATAATTTCTTTGCTCGCAGATATTTATTACGAAATATGAGCTATCTGCGGATTGGTCCGGCGCTCGAAAGCCGAGATGCGACCTGCTTTTCTCTAGTGAAAGTATCCGACCTGTGTCTTGATGTTTTAAAAAAAGCCAGCTCCATGTTGAGCGTTTCTAATTTTGTATTATTTTATGATTGTATAAATTTACTATACTTACCTACGAATAATAATATAGTAATTTTGCCATTTAAATATTGAAGATTGTGTAGTTTTAATGCGTGTTATGTTTATGCGTAGTTTTATTAACACTTTGATCGGATTATCATTATAAAATTATCTTTTGATGGTTAAAAAGTTCTTGGCTAATTAGGTAAAATGTGATGTAGATTTTGCCTCCGTTATATATCCTAAGGAATATTTAGAATATTTTGCGATAAGATCACTATCTTTTTATAATTATAATTATTTTTTGTTTTCACCAAATTTATTCTATGGCGCTAGATTATTATACTATAAATATGTTTGTAATAAATAACGAAGCTTACGAAGTCACAAAAGTAATATAGGTTTGAGTCGGACGTCAAAACTGGTTGGTGCTTTGTATTCACAAGAAGTACTTTCACTAGCACATCACTCCGACCTTACCTCTTCCAAATGCGTAGGCAACATAAGTATTTGTACCTATATGATAAGTACATGCGTGAATTTATCTTGAACATTCATTATACACATGCATAAGGTAAGAATCAAATAAAAACATGCGGTATTGTCTATGTGCAAGAAATATGCATTCAAAAATATGGTATCAATATCGGAGGCAAAATACTAATCTATGATAAAAAAATATCTAACGCGCGGATATGGGTCAGTCAACGACGTCAACGTACTAATTACGATGCGAGGATTCTATCACTTAAATAATAGTACATTACTACAGAGGCCGGGAAGTAAGGGGTTGCCGGCCGAGTACATATAGGGAGTTACGAGGCTGGCAACCCCTTTTCACACCGAGGTATGTTTCTCAAATATGCAATGAAATAAATTAAAAACACTCCTAAAAATCAAAACATTCTTCTTCTCTCATGCAATTTTCTTTCCTAAAAACTGTTTCAGTACACATTTTTACCGTGAATATTTAATGTGTATTCGTGTAATTTAAAATTATTGGGAATTTGTTATGTTCGTGTCGATTTTATATAAATAAAACTGCAAAATATAGCAAACATCGTTTATTGTTTTTTAATGGCTAAACATGTTGCAGGCCTGGGCCTGCAATGATGTTGTCGCTGATGTTGTATGAAATTCCATTAACCATTAAAGGCATCTCGTCTAACAAGGAACTTTGCGGCGTATTACATTATAAGTAGAGACCGGATTTGAAGTAGCGATCTCAATATTAATATGGATATGACTGGTACAATTTATTATTTTTTCTACACACAAAAATAATGTAACTTATCGGAACAAAAAAGTAAAAAGTTTTTTAATTTTTGAAATAGTTTATTTTTTTAAGTTCTTCTTTAATATTTGTTCTGCATAATGCACAGTAAAAATTAAGACCTTATATAACCAACATGACATGTATTTAACAAATTGCACTAGTCATATCCATATTAATATTGAGATCGCTACTTCAGATCCGGTCCCTAATTATAAGTAAGGCAAGTAATGTCAATATTTCATTGCATGTTTGAGAAAACGCATATTATCAATCATACACACCTGTAAGGAAACGAGACCATAAGCAGACATCGTAGATTTTCTGGCAAAACCGGTGCAATGACGTACGACAGTTACCTAGTTTTGTCGAGGTCAATAATATGATTGACGATTAAAATATTATGTGTAAAATAATATAATGTTGAGAATTAAACACTACACTGTTTTATTTACGAGTAAACAATCTTAATAATTTTGTATACGTAATATTTACATCTGCAACCCAAAATTCTTCAAATGGTTCTGATTGCTCTGTTAGACGTAGACCTAGACAGCAACAACCACTGTTTTTTTACAAGCTTTTATTTTACTTGCAATGTATGTATGTACCAATCTATGTTTGTTCGGGTGGAATCTTGCAACTCAATGGGCTAGACGACTAAAAAAAACCGGCCAAGTGCGAGTCGGACTCGCGCACCGAGGGTTCCGTACAAACTCATAAGTAGATACAAGAATAGTTCAAGAAAAACTATATGGCGATTAGCTTAGTAGGAGCAAATAAGTATGTGTTAAGATTTTTGCAAATTTCTCAAAAACAGTGCAAGTTAGGAAAACCGTTATATTTTTCGTGTAATATATAGGATGACATTAATAATTGGTAATTATTACAGATTTTTCTGTTCAGTAACTTCGAAGATAATAGGGGGGGAACGGTATTTTTTTTAACGCTTTTCGCCATAAATCAAAAACTACTTATTTAAAAAAAAATACAAAAATACTGTTTTAATCTACAAATTGAGCCCTTTCATTTGATACCTCACTCGATATAATAGCCCTACTTTCAATTTGCAAAGTCTCATTACGGACCCCTTTAAAAAAAAAGTAAAAAAGTTACAAGATTTTTTTTACATCCTATAAGCTCGGGTTAGCGGTTTTTAACACTATTCCAAATTTCAAGTCGATAGCATCAGTAGATCCTGAGATATCTTGCTGTGACAGACGGACAGACAGACAGACAGACAGACAGACAGACAGACAGACAGACAGAGTCGCACCATAAGGGTTCCTTTTTTACCATTTTGGTACGGAACCCTAAAAAACTGTTTAGTCCGTCAGTTAGATTATTGAAAAATATTGAAAACGTATTTTTTCTTTTGTTTGACAATCAAAAATGACGACGATGGAGTGCTTAGCAGTTTCGAGTGACGTTACTTCTTGGTACAATTTTCACCTAGGAGTGACGTCACAAGCCCCCACTTTCCAAAAGTTTGATGATCTATAACTTTGTCGATTTTTAATATTTTGATAAACCGAAACATACGTGTCCCACATTTTTCCATAATCTAACTGACGGACTAAATAGAATTATACATATAGTTTTAACCCAGTCGTCATCCCTATTATGAAGCTGATCTTCAACCGATAGAGCTGAAATTTTGCAAGAATAGGTACCTAAATCAGAAGACGAATGCAGTATTATTATGACATGGAGCTGATCTGATGATAGAGCAGGATGGTAGCCATAGGATCATCTAAATTACAACAGATAAATTCACCGTGTTTGGGTTCATTTGATTAGTTGTGATGTTTTGCGATTATACAAAAAAAGTGCAGTATGCAATAAAACGACATAATTTTATTTGCCTGTTTAATTTCTGAAAATAAAAATAATATTTTGAATCGGTGTTAGTCAATATGTATGGGGTGTTTGGAATTGAATAAACTGAGAGATCATAAATTCATAAATACACATTTCTTGAAAGTTTTAAGCCTCTACCTATTACTGTTCAAAAGCTAGAGCCCTGTGACGCACGGACAGACGGACAGCGGAGGCTTAGTAATAGGGTTCCGTTGGCAATCTTTGGGTACGGAACCCTAAAAACAAAATAAAAATAAAAGGGGGTCCCCATACAAGAAACGTGTTTGTGCATCGGTTAGTCTAGGGTATGCAATAACTGACCAAATTTCCTAACCGATATATTCGTTCGGTTATAGCAAAAAAATAACCGATTAACCGTTTTTGAAAGCACCTTGAAATCGAACTTCTATCCCCTTTCCCCTCCTACTCGCGCGAGGGCTACTGATGGTACTCTGTTTTAACCTACTCACTACTATCTAAAAGTAATAGAAATAGATGCTTTTGATTTTTGTAGCTCGGCGTCGTTTTTGTCATAAATAATGGAATGTAGCTATTTAAGTATCGAACTTATAAAACATTAACGAGAAATTATCGAGTCCTTTAACGGTTTTTTAATTAAAGTTAATTGGGCATTTCTATTTTTCCCTGTGCCGAATTTAGAAATTGTTAGCGTTGAGTTAGATATACTCCTTTTGGTTATGTATGTATAAAATAAAAACATAACAAACAGTACAAGTCCAACAATATTAACAAAAATTAAAGATTTGTACTTTGCTCAAAAGGTCTTGTGCCCAGCTATGTCAGTTAACCTCAACCTCAGACATATGTTTCTAAATTTAGGTATACATATTTGCAGATACTGGTGCACGATAAGAGTAATTAACGTTAACAGCATAAAAGTGTGCTGTGTAATCCGTTTTTATGTCCGCGTGTGGTTTCGGGCCGGACAACGGTCACCGTTATGATTGAGATAGACCGCTACTTCGTCTAACGCTGTGTTAAAGCGTTTTCATACTATCCGATACCGGTGTCGGATATTGACATCCGGTCTTCTTGCGTTATTTCCACAATATTCTCGATAAGGTCCAATTTCACTTTGCAATCTCAATGTTTATGGAAAAGCTCAATCAAAGAAAATGTGTAGTACACAATATAAACAGTATCGTTTGGCAGAATCGTTAACATGTTGGTGTCGGATCAGATGTCCGATATCAGCTGGATCGAACAATGTGAAAGGGAGGGACATTGTTAATAACAAATTATGGGCCCAGTGTCAGATAAAGTGATATTAATTTTTTCCTAAGTAGTTTTCATATTCCAGATATTCCACAGATAACCTTTATAGTACTGATAAAGTTGTTTAGTTCTAAAGGTGTTCTGGACTTATTTATATTTAGGTACATAACGGGAAAGCTGTGTCATCTGAAAATTGGTTAAGGCATAACAAACAGCTCTTTCTTTATACGGAGAATAAGCGCTTGGTAGCTTGGTTGATAAGTCAGTTTAAACATAACTATTAAGAGTTTATGCGGTAGTGGTACTTAATTTGTACACAAATGTAAAAGTCAAGAAAATCTTATAAAAACAATGTTATTACAAGTACGTAAGAAGATACTACATTTTCAGACAATAAACGTTTAATAACATAACATAATGTCATTGTACGAGACTTCCATTGTTTTTAGTTTTTGGGAGGATGAACAAATTTTAACTGACATCTTAATATTCTTAATGTCTCTTATCAATGCCCTGTATAAAAACAATGGTAATCGCTCAGTCTACAACTTTTATAATGGCATTTCGCTGGTCTTTTATTGGGGAATTCTTCCTAAGCTGCCTTAAGACGTTGTATACGTAGAGTCGTAGATTATATAGTGAAATACATTTTCTGCTCTAAGATTGAAAAGTATTTTGGCCTTCCTCTGAGTCTCTACTCTGTGTAGCTATAGTCTTAAGTAGTTCGGCAATTTCACGAGCTAGTCGGCTCAAGTTGAATGGTGGGCTTCGCTTCCAATTGGTACCAAGAAGGTCATTTTTGAGATGTCTTCAGGTTCATAGAACCGAGCAATACCTAAATGCCATAAAGGATGGCACAAACAGAGCGATAAATTCAACATGCCTGCAAGTTACATAGTTAAAAGTGTATAAGATTTGACACCGAGAACGTTAGTCTTGACTTCTTCGGTCGGATCCGTTACATCCAAGAAGGACATTGACTCTGAGATCTGCAACCCATTAAACGCTGTCGCCGCAACACTCTGACATCCATCTCGGGTATGTCGGTAGTTGAGAACCGGTTTTCTGTTTCTATCACATAAAACAACACAAAAATACGTATATTGTTTTTATAAAGCTCACTCTTATCATTTTTTGAACGTCTTAGCTGTTATCATTTTCAATGATTATAGCCCAACAACTGTAGACGTTCATTTTATACCCGATTGAAATTAGTTGGTAAGGAGTACGCATAGTTTTAGAAGACAGGTGATAAAACCCTTTTACTTCAATATTTAGTCTAGCTAGACGATGCCGACAACTTCGATCGAGGAGGTGAAATAAGTCAAATACCTTTTTTTTGCTTTGTCGTAGTCGAGTAAAAAGTATTATGACCGTATTTACCGTTTGAGTATTTTAACCGGGGTGATAGATACCTGTACACCAAATTTTATTGAAATCGGTCCCGTAGTTTTTGTGCGATGCGCGCACCAACGAACATACAGAAAAATATTTCAAAAATTGTATTTGCGCGTAATTACTTGTTTTTGACACTCTCCAGTTACTTTTCTGGAAAAATAATTAATATACGAACGATGTGGTCTATTGGCTTCAGATTTGGACACGGGAACCTAGGAAAAAGAAAAGGCGCTAGGACGATGATAATATTTCGATTTTGCGTAAAAACTGTAACATTTTCCATTCCAGGTGTGCATGGGCCTTTCGGCATTGTACCACACGTTCTCCTGCCGGTCGGAGTGCGACTACAACACCTTTCTGATGTACGATCTCTTTGGCATCGCACTGTCTCTGCTGGCCATTTACACCTCCGGAGTATACTACGCGTTTTGGTGCCACTATGTAAGTATGCGCTGTTAGGTAAGCCTACTTGTACTCGTAAACACACAAATGCACAGGTAGGTACATACAGCAAGTCAAGAAAGCCAACTACCGCTTTTCGTCTTTATTGGATGGTATTAGTGTTCAAAAATGGTGGACCATTTTCATGGTTTATTGTACGAAGAACGTGTGTCAACATGTGCTATGTTTTCTGTAGCGATGTTGCAAATACAACACGGGAATAACAGTGATCGTTTCCTTTTCTTACACATGTTGTTTTGAATATGTAAATAAAAGGAAACACCAAGATCTGGGGGTACGGCAGTGCCCCGGCCAAGTCGAGTAAAACAAAGGCACGGCTTTCTTTTACAGTAAAGAAACTCCCATACGTTCATAAGCCCTTAAAAAATAACACTCCTTTTTTGGGTAGTCGTGTAAAAAGTCACACATCGTCCAGCGACATGTTGCGTTTGTCCTAGGGTTTTGTTTGCGTTTTGATTTCAGCGTAAAATCGGGCGTACAAAACACGTCGTACTCATCGACTTGAGACCACTGTCGCTTCGACAATACTAGTGTATAGAAAGCAAATGTTTACTTTTGTGCTATAGATATAATGTGCTGGATCACGGAGAATAGAGAAGGAGAATCATGAGAGGTGTTGCGACATTAATTATTATTTTCTTTAAATTTTAGAAAGTCTAATTCAAAAGTCATCACGTAATGGTGTGCGTTATGTATTTATAAAATGTTAAGTCACATCCTTAACAAAGTATAGTTTAGCTAAGTCACTTAAGAGGGCGCTATGCCTGTGTCTCTGATTCGAAACGTAGTCTAGCTCATTCTCAATGAAATTTTGCATGTACATTACGATTAAGTGTATCTATCTCTGTAATTAGGTCGGTTTTTTTTAATCATGATTACTTAGATAATAACCTAACCTAAATTAAAAATTTTAAAAACCCCCGACCAAACATAACAAACGACCTGATGACCTTGAAGACCTGAACCGATTTCCACCAAACATAGCTAAGAACACTCTCGACTGATATACCTTTCAAACAAAAAAAACCGCATTAAAATCGGATCATCCGTTTGGGAGCTACGATGCCACAAGGACATTTACACATTTACACACACAGACACGTCAAACTTATAACACCCCGTCGTTTTTGCGTCGGGGGTTAAAAATACAGCAATTAAACGTGTTTGATATGAAACAAATCAGATCTAACTCTAATTTATTTACAAATATAGATATGCCTTGTGCATTACGAGTATACCTACCATCGCATATGCAAAATTGCATGATAATCTGATGCTGTTTTAAAATAAGATCCAAACTATTATTTTATAATTGTAACCCGCGGCGTCACAGTCACGGGCACTGGATGCCTAATTTTGGTTGATGTGTTGGTGCTAGATTTAAGTTTCATGTGCCAATACCTACTAGTGTTCATACTATAGTAGAATAGACAGAAGTTGTGTTCGTCAAGTGTATCTATTCTCCGATACCGATTTTTATGACCATGACCGACTGAAAATTTTATCTGGCATATTTTCCGTCGGGAGCTAATTAAAGCCTAACTTAACGAAAATTCAGGCAATGACCTCTACGATGACCACACTTGCCGTAATAGCTATTGTCAAACAACTGTCCGTGCGTAGACGGGTGTCGCAACGATGCGCTCGCCGAGCATACGGAACAGTGGTCTAATGGGGCCATCATTAGCAGCAGCACTAGTTACTATGAATACTTACACTGCGTCTTTAAGCTACCGAAAAACCACACTATTAGCCTACCTAACTACTCTGAGATGTGGATTGCGGACAAGTTCCTATGCATTCTGTCGTGTAGGTAGGTATAGTAATAGTACTTCACTTTTAGAGTTAAATAAGCATTTGTAGAAAAAATACCCATTGGATAGATTTTTGCGGAATTACCAAATTATATTGATTACTAGAGACCGGATTTGAAGTAGCGATCTCAATAGTAATATTGCAAGACCTTATATAAGTCTTAATTTTTACTGTGCATTGTGCAGAAGAAATATTAAAAAAGAACTTAAAAAATAAACTATTTCAAAAATTAACAAACGATTTTTTTATTTATTATCACCATATAAGGTCTTAATTTTTACTGTGCACTGTGCAGAAGAAATATTAAAGAACTTAAAAAAATAACCTATTTCAAAAATTAACAAACGATGTTTTTATTTATTATCACCATAATTTTTGCCCAATATTTACAAAAAGCTTCCAAAAAGGTTTTTACTTTTTTGTTCCAATAAGTTACATTATTTTTGTGTGTAGAAAAAATAATAAATTATACCCGTCATATCCATATTAATATTGAGATCGCTACTGCGGTCTCTATTTATTACAGTTATTTTAAATTAATTCGCGAATTAGCAAAGTATGTTACAGGCGTGGGTGGAATTCGAATCGAACTGTTAAGCGCCTCGTGTGTCTAATGAGCCTGTCCCTGTGGCTAAAGTAGATAGTAGCTACGGCTAGAGATGTGCCATTCTCGGAAACGTTCTCCGTTTTGTATGGAGCGAGAACGTTCTCGAGAACTTTTCCCATACAAAACTGAGAACGTTTCCGAGAATTTCTTAAAACGGCACAACTCTTGCTACGGCGCCTTAACGCTCCCATGCAGCATCTATACTATCTCTCATATCTTTCCGTGGTGTCAAATATATAAAGCAAACAAGCCGGTGCGAAGTTTTTTTTTCAAAATCAGTGCAATAGGGTGCTCAAACAGACAAGCGGTGGGAATCGGCTTCTACGAACGCCACGCCACTGATGTTTTCTGACATCTGTTTCCTGCTTCCCCAGGAGCTGAAGACGTTCTACATGGTGTCGGTAACGTTGATCTTCGTGGTGGCGATGGTGCTGCAGATCCCGCGGCTGGGCGTGCCGTATCCGGTGAAGATGTGCGTGTTTATTGGCTGGGCCGCCTACGGGGTGCTGCCTACGCTGCACTGGACCTACGCCCTGGGCGGCTTCGATAACCCTATGGTCCAGGTGTGTTAAACCAAATAAGTCGATCCGAATACAATAGGCTACTAGACTCGTATCAAATTTGGTGCAATCAATGATTATTTTCTGTAGTATTTATTTAAGAAATCAATATTTTTCGATTACGGTTTACTAAGTGTTTGATGGCTACATATTTTTAATTGAAAAATTGTCTTATTTTATTTTATTTTGAACTCTGAAAACGGTGTCGGCCATGATGTGATGTCATAGGATCTTAATCTAACTTCATATCGAATCTTATACGAGTGAAACTCGCCATGTAGCTTTGCCGTGGCTTCGAAGTGCTATTTTCGTCCAGTATGTAAAAAATAATAATTTTCTTATAAAATAATTATATACTATACATTTAACAATTTAACATTTCATTTTAATAATAATATGTGATGCTCTTTGATCAACTATATATTTCGTTATTTTGGTAGGTAGCGTTTGTATTTGAATTTTCCTCATAGTCGGTGTGAAAAGCAGTACAAGGTAGCAAAATTATTTTCACCACGGGCGTTAACACTTGAATCCCCCACTACGCTCCGGATTATACTTTATAATCCCTCGCTACGCTCGGGATTCTATTGTACAATCCTTCGCTTCGTTCAGGATTCAATATACGCCCTCGCCGTAAAAACATCATTTAGCTCCATTGTGACCAAGGACCATTAAAACAAGAGAACTGTCATTGTCCATACTTTGGATTGTAACCCGACCGCTAGGGGATTTCCGGACAAAAACTAGATGGTGCTAAAAACTAAACATTTAACGATGTTATAATTGAACAAAGAAACATAGTGTAGTAACAATTAGTTCGTAAACAGCTAATAATAAATAAATTCTAACATTTAAATACTGTGTCACGTTTGCGAAGTTGAATAATTGTAAATAATATAATTCTTTTACCAAGCTTATACATAGATGGCGTTGTAAATTCGGGGAACAGCTTTTTGTATGGAGAATGACAGTCCTCTTGTTTCAATGGTCCTTGCTTGTGACACAATCGACTATTTTGCGCCCCCCTTCCTTGTTGGCGCCCAGGGCACGTGCCCTGCCTGCATCACCCTCGCCTCGCTACGGCACTGTATGTAGTCAGCGATGACGGCGCTGCGATGGTGGCGCTGCAATGGCGGTCGTTCTTATGGTTCCCTAACACTTTGAGGATTTATAATATGTGTGTAGATAATAGTATTTTATGCAACAGTTGTATAAGTGGGTTCAAAAAATGCGAATTGCGTGAGTTGCGATACGAGCCGCGAATGCGGCGAGTATCGCAAATAGAGACGCAATGAGCGTTTTTTGACTTAATTATACAACGTTGCATACAATACTTTTTCTACGACCAAGTTTTTTATTATAAAATACAAAATTAAAAGCATAACCTGCAAATAAGGCGAATATGACGTATGACTGTCAGTATGTGTCTATGGTAAACTTTTTTTTTTACTACTGACTGACGTGACATGACTATATTAAAAATACTTTTTTTTATGTTGGCATCAATGAATTTAGTTCGGAAAGTTTTGTTTTTCTTAAAAACCGTAGGAATTTAATTGTTTGTTAAGTTGGTAGTTGTGCATTTTTACCGCAAAGTTAAAATTGAGCGCTTAATCCTTGACCTAAGTTTAACCTAGATTTAGAAGTCTGTGGCTGCTAGCAATAACGTAAAGTGACTATAACGACACTAGTGCTGTTATGGGGAATAGAGTATAGACTTCTATGAACTCTTATTATGTATGTTCTTATATTAGTGTTCGTGACCAAGTAAACGACAGATAACAGTACAGGAGTAGAAAAAGCAGTCTATGTAACTGTACATAATTACGCAGTAACACTGAAGACTCTGTTAAATTCTAGTCTACAATATCACTTAACTGTGTTTTCGTTAGTACCTAGCTCGTGATTAAAAGGTTTTATTTTTCTTTCCAGATGTTCATCCCAAGAGTTTTGGGGATGTACGCTATAAGTGGGACGGCATTCGTCGTTTACGCCTTCAAGGTATGTTGATAATGCTGGAAGAACATTTGGGAAGCAAGTCTCTGGTTCTGATGGTGGTGTTCTTTAACTGAAATATGATGAACTCGACGTAGGTAATTTACACGTAATTTTATAATAGGAGTGCTACTTATCAAAAAGGCCAAATGTTCTTTACTATCGCTCGGCCTTCTATCAAGTCCTCGTACTGAAGTTACCTGCAGTCTAGGGGCTTAAAACATATTACAAGGCTTTGTATGTGTACAGTGGCCCTGCAAGGTAGGTAACCACAAGCTTAATCCTACAATGACGTAGAATACATATGCATAAGGTTCTCAGTTTTACAATCATATTTTAAACATCTATGAATCACCACACATTTGTTTTTTTTATGCTATTTCAGCTACCTAAATTTTTAGATGCAAGTCCAATCTCTACAATTGGATTTTTAAAACTATGCTTAAGCCGTACCGGGTACTGTATGTAAGACACGGTATCCTAATTCAGGACTCAAGCAAGATTACCTCTTAATGAGTTTTGTTCAATAAATAATTATTAGTACATTACACAACTAGGGTGGTAAAACAAAGATACACAGACAGGTGTTTGCGGCTACAGGCGAGGGACGTAAATATGCGATCGAGGGCTTTCTTTATTACCTCCCGTGTTGTGTACATCATTTTATGTCTACACTTGGCTAGAAAGCGGCTTTTTCTGTACGCGCAACGTGCGAGAAAAGCCACTTTATGGCCAGGTGTGGCATAAAGTACTATTTACGTACGCGTAGTGTGCGGTAAAAGCAACTTTTTGGCCATTTGTGGCATAAAATTTAATTTATGCCACATTGGCCATAAAGCGGCTTTTTCTGCACGCTACGCGTACGCAAAAATCGCAAAAAATCAGATCATTTTATAATGATGTACACAACACGGGAGGTAATAAAGAAAGCCCTCGATCGCATATTTACGTTCCTCGCTTGCAGCACGGGCCGCAAACTTCTGCGATCTCGGCCTTTCTTTGTATTACCACCCTAGTTGTGTAATGTATTATGGTTAGGGATGTAACGATACATAGTTTTGCCGATACGATACCGATACCGATGTATTGTAGTAAATATCGGCGATACCGATACCGATATCTTAGCTAAATAATGAAGTATGAACTTCAGATATTTCTATGTCCTTATTATACCTAAAACTTGGCTATATTTAACAGAGAGTCAACCTTGAAAGTGTAAAGTAAAAATAAATAGATTGTCAACTCAAAATTCAAATTTATTTTTTAAAAAGAACCAAAGATTCAATTAACATAGTAATTGTCATTGCACAAGGTAATAGACCAATACATAAAATAAGTCAGTAATTGAAATTACTTTTTGCAGTTTTTTTTCATACAGCAAATTCTTTTCGCGTTCTTCAAATATCGGTTGTATATTATCGGCGATACCGATATATCGGTATCGTTACATCCCTAATAGGCTAGTTTCCTGTAGTAAAAAATATATATTTTACACTTATTATCTTATTCAGCTTCCAAAACTGATCCCAAATAAATCCAGATTCTAGCTTTTAACGATTTTTAAAAGATAAGATATTAAAATAAGGAGACAATTTGATCATAGCACCCTGTGACGTCATTTATTCAAATCATCTATGAAGCTCCACACTATCGTAGCGTTTTGACACTTCATAAAAAGAAGCTGAGTTGACCTGTTAGGAAACTAGCCTATTATGGTGTTAAATTCCCCCAGGTGCCGGAGCGCTGGTTCCCGGGCAAGGTTGACTACATCGGGCACTCGCACCAGTGGTGGCACGTGCTCGTGCTGGGCGCGCTCTACTACTGGCACAACTCCGGCATGCTCTACGTGCAGTACCGCATGAACCACGGCTGCGCCAACACCATGCGGATATTCTAAATCAGCGGTCGGCAACCTTTTAGCAGCTAAGTGCCACATAGTAGCTAAAGAAATTGACGCGGGCCGCACTTTGTTAATAATTTGTTACTTTATACGATTCTGAATATAACGACCTTTAGATCCTTAGGGGTCATCCATATAGTACGTCACACCCATGGGGCGGGGGGGGGGGGGGGGGGGGGTCTTGCCATATGTGACAGCCTATACTAACAAGGTCAAAAAGAGAAATGCATTATTCATTTTATTGTTTCACTAAATAAACCAATATATTTAATACAATTTCAGGTCAGTAAGACTGTTCTTGGCACTCTTGCATATTTTACTGACATTGGCATTAGCTTTTGTGTAAAAATCTGCTTGAAATGAAACTAATGTATGCGCATTCAAATATACCCTTAAATAGCTTTTAAGGTAATAATAGAGTGTGAAAACTGCTGATGTTGTAGCCAGATGGGAGCTTCAGTGGTACTATAGTAAAATTAGTATTGACAACTACAACGTCTAGTCCACTGAAGTTCGTTAATTAATCAAATGCCTTAGCTAATATTCTAATTTTGAAATGTACTCCTACAGTAGCATATTTAAATTTACTAGAATTATCGTAATTATGAGGACAATATTCTCGGTAGAATAGAAGTTACCTATGAAATGCTCAAATATTGCAGCCAATTATATTCTAAACATTCCAAGGGACATTCCAGTGAGGAATGCTCGAGGATTGGGTGATTGTAAGTGTACTTAAGAGGTTTAAGGCAGCAGTGAATTGGTGCTTAGCATGATGGCCTGATTGGTTTAAAGTCATAATGAAAACTTTACATCAATCATATAAAAAAGTAGTTTTCGTAAAAAAAATTGGAAAAAAAACCAGCGGGTATTATTTTATTTTTCTTAATGGTGTACTTATACTGTCGACTAGCGTTTTTTTCTATGGTTTTATTCTATGGTTTTAATATTTCTTTGTCTGTGATTGTTGATCAGTTTCCGTATTATTTATATTTCTTAGTGATGTATTTATCTGTCTAGTTTTTATATTTATTCGTTTGTGATTGTTCATCAGTTTCTGTATTATTTATTTTTCTCAATCATGTACTTTTACTGTCGACTCGCCGTCTTTTTTAAATAGTTTTAATATTTCTTTGTCTGTGATTGTTGATCTGTTTCTGTATTATTTATTTCTCTTGTTAATTGTTATTGGGGTTGGGATTATTTTTAAATTAATTTATACCTAATAAAATATGCAAAGAATTTGTATCTTTCTTTTGTCATAATTATATCCTATCCTACTAAAATTATATCTGAAAATTTGTGAAGGTGTTTGGAGGTTTGGTTGTTTATTACTTAATGAATAATGATGCGGTATGTATTGAACGGATTGAAATGAAATTTGACATACCTACAGGTAGACTAAGTTCTGGATTGAAATATAGGATAGGTCGATAGGTTTACACTCGCGACTGGCAGCACTAGCCATGTAAACATCGACCCCGGCTAATTTAATTGAAAACTAGTTGCAATTTCATAAGTACAAAAATGTAATATTTTTTTTTTACTTATGAAATAACAAATGAATTATAAGAATTATAAAAGCTTTTTTGTACATGTACACGTAAAATTGATAAAACACGATCGATACGAAACCTGACTTTTGACTCCCCAAGCATTAGACGAGACTATGATTTGACGAAACAAGGATCCGACTAAATAAAGATTGGACATAACTAGAATTAGACAAAACAAGTGTGTGACAGAACAAATTTATTACGATTCAAGGACTGTATAATACAAGGGATTGAAGAATAGAGGATTAGACAAAACTAGCATTTAACGAAATAAGCATTTGACGAAACAAGCATTTGTCGAAACAAGGATTAGACAAGCGTTCGTGCTACCTTAATTTCTGATACAGTACCAGGAGTGGCTCACGCCGCGATTTCGCATTGCGGTTACTAGTACCGAATTTTGCCCATGCGGAGTTGCTTAGTCAGCGACTAGAAAGAGCACGCGTTATGCGATAGAGAGAGACGGTGGGATCCAGTGCGTTCCGTCCGGTCGTGGGACTCGAACAACAGTCTTGTTAGAAAGAGACACCTGTATGTAGTACTATTACTTATTCTATGAGTACAATTTTTCTCCGTAATAACAGCCTCGTCCGGCATCGGTGTCGGCCGTGCTGCCGTCCTAGTCTAAAAGACGACTTTTTGCTGTGGAAGTTCATAGTAAAAAGTCGCCTTTTAGACTAGGATGGCAGCATGGTAGTAGTACACGCCAGTTACAACCGCATTTGAAAAATGAGACGTTTCTAGACAAAATGTACTATTACCACTTGTCATAAAGACAATATGAAATAGCATGCTCATTCTGTGGGTTAATTTTTTAGGTCTTGTTGATAACTAAGTATGTGGTTCGTTTTGTTTGAAAACGATACAAATTATTGCATGTGCAAATCTTAGTCAACTTCAAAAAAATAATTTATGCCACACCTGGCCATAAAGTGGATTTTTCCGCACGCTGCGCGTACGGAACAAGCCGCTTTCTGGCCAAGTGTAGGCATAAAATGATGTACACAACACGGGAGGTAATAAAGAAAGCCCTCGATCGCATATTTACGTCCCTCGCTTGCAGCTCGGGCCGCAAACTTCTGCGATCTCGGCCTTTCTTTGTATTACCACCCTAGTTGTGTAATATACTATTTCATTATGACCATTATTATGTTTAGCGCCATCTACCGTACAGTAGCAGCATTTCATCACTCCCTACCTTTGTATAAACGTCATGCAATGTATAATAGAAAAATGGTTACACTACTCGACTACAGATGACTCTATCTAAGATGCCGATAACGTTCACTAGATGGCACTAGTAAGAACTTCGTGTAAAACGAGTAAAAATGTAGAAAGGGGAAAAGGGCTTCTTTAGATTTTCATTTTCATAAATTCCAAAGTAACGTATTGTGTGACTTGTATTTACTTAATATCTATATATTACAGCATGTATATCTATGTCTAAATTTCCGCGTGTTAGAAAAAGTAAAATTTTCCTAGTCTGTCCAAGCTAAGTCTGCAAGGTTAAACAGAGGTTTTATTTTAAAAAATACATATGGCAACATCACAGCAAGAGGATAGGGAACGTGCACGACCAAGGTGCTGCCAATTGGTGCCGCCAATCTAATTCATATAGGTACCCTGTTACGCTGGGGCCACATTGACGAAAACGCCGTTAATAACGTTAATTTATCGCGATGAAGGACGATTAACGTCAGTGTAGCTGCGATTTACTATATTTGACATTGACACTTACATATTGACATTGACAGCTTGATTTGACAGGGGCGATAGTTTCCTTTATTGTCCGCCCGTGTCTCTTTTGTAGTTTAGTGCTGCCACCAATAGTTAGTGCACGTTCCCTATTAAGTAGTCTTGATACTTGGCAATTACCCTTACGTTTGATTTTGATAGAGTCTGGCTAATGAAAGATGAGACTGAGATTTATTCAAAACTTTTTAAATGGTGACATTAGGTATACAAACGTCAAATGTGTCAAACGTCATTAGATTTCTGAGGATAGTTTATAGTATGCCGTGGTGATTTTGATACTCAGTATGCAACATAATACTGAATTGTTTTTGCTTTTCTTTCCACGGCTAATGTGGGGAGTGAATATATCATAAATAAATACTAACACTTTAATAAACACTATGTACTTACACTAAAATCTTTCACTAAAATCGGAAGAATTAAAAAAGTGACAACAAAACAAAAATCGGCCCATGTATCATTACCGTTTTTGTCACCCTATAAACAGTGTTCCAACCCGTTGTTTTTTTTTTAAATTTGCCGCTATTTACTTGTCTCATCTTTCATTACATTAGCCAGACTCTAAGTATAATATGTGGTGATGGCACTAATCATGGACACGTTTAGTACCCAGTAATGGACAGCAAACATTTAATAGCTTGTAGTCGAATATTCATGGACTTTACCAGTTATGACCATCAATTATTTGAACATAGTTTTGATAGTTTAAAATTGTTGTGTCAGTTACTTAAAATGTGGGTTTTACGGGAAAAAAATGTCCATAATTGGTTCCTGTCCATTACTGGTGCCATGACCCTACACGCCCACTGAAATAAATGTACATATATAAATAAATATTTAAATACGTAGAAATTATTTCAGACCCTGGAACAATTTTCTGATTTTGGTAGAGACTAGATAGATTTGTGTAATACTGTCCAGGATATTTGTTTCAGTAGGTATGTAGACACATAGCTATGTATTATAATAAACGGAAGGATGATTGCCAAGTATCAAGACTAATTAATCCCCTTGCTGTGGTTTCACCATGTTGCCACGTTTTTTTAATAAAACCCTCTTCGACCTCTGCAGACTTAGCTTAGACAGACTTTAGATAATCGGTTATCACGGACGGATTCACACTCATAGAGTCTGTGCGGAAATAGAATAGGATTAATTTTGGGGAGCGCTGTAATGCTTTTCTACCGTATGTGCCGTATGTTCTGTTCTGTGGCCATACTGGTTAGGTTAGTTCCGATTTCGTCACGCTTATTCTCTTTCCGCACAGACTCTACGCACGGGGTCTTACAGGTTTAGCAATATTTTTTGTTTTCCAGTAATGGTTTCATTTAGGTAAATCCGGAACATGGAAGATGTTCAATTCAGTATTTTTAAAAGTCATCTTACGTACCTATCTATATCTCGATATCCTAAAAATGACATACTTTGGAAATTTGTCGAAGGAGAAATAAACTAATGGAAAAGATTTACAGTACGAAGGAATTCAAATTATGTGTATCTACTTCATGACAGCAAGTGCCAGCACAGGGGATACTTAATCAATTTAACGCCTGGACTTTTTGTACATCACTCATTCGGGCAGGATTACCTGCCACGAACAATAAACCGAACAGGTGAGAATGTACTGAGAGCCGGGGGTTCCGTATGCATTGACGCACTTATTTTCGACATCGATTGGTTTCTTTTGTGGATTGCGATTTAGCTGAACTTTAGCAGGCATTTCTATCTTTATGCAATACTAGCATTTACCCTAGACTTCTCCTGCGTAGTTCTTTGGAAACACTTTACCGATATATGTTTCAATCCAGAACTTAGTCTACTTGTATGCCGAATTTCATCTCAATCAAGTTGTTACCGCTTTATTTAGTAACAAACATCCATACCTCCAAACATCTTCACAAACTTGCACTTAGTACTAATGCTATACTCCTACTAATTTATAGCTTGGCAACTTCGTTGGTGACACTCACCTGTGTGCTTTTTGTTCTTTGCAGCCGTAACTACTTACACAAGTTACCGCCAACACGAACGGCGACCGACGGAGGCAGCCCCTGGAGGCCCCCGTTCGTGTCGGTGGTAACTTGTGTAAGTAGTTACGGCTGCAAAGAACAAATAGCACACAGGTGAGTGTCACCAACGAAGTTGCCAAGCTATAGTAGAAGCACGTTTAAGTATATGATAGGTATTTAGTGAGTTATCAAGTTACGCATGCACTTGTTTTAAAAAAGTTCTCACATCAGAGAAGGAAGTCAATAATGTCAGTCTCGGGAAGAACATAGGTACCTGCTTTTCTTGTACCATGAGCAGAATAAATCAATTTCCATATACAGCGATACAATATTAATGTATTTCTATACCTTCCAATGGTCTGGTGAGCGGTGACGGAACTCCGAACATATTTTCCACTACGTTGAGTATACACCCGGCCCATTCATCGACGCAATGAAAATATTACCCTTTATCTTTTTGTTCCCAAACGGTTTAACTGCCGCTCGCCGAATGTGTGTGCACTGACAGAATTCATTTCTGCAACAACTAAAATGGATTCGCACCCGGTGATATGTGAAATCACTTTTTTTCATATCGCCAGTCGATTTTTTTTTGTAAATTGTAATGGGTTTTCTGAGTGAAATGTATTTTTATTCGTAATTCTGTTGTAATTGGCATGTTGATGTTTTATCTACACTTCTGATTATCCATGCTTATGCAAATGCATTACGTTTATGCTTTGACAATATTAAAGAAAATTGCATATACGAGTACATTACATAGGTACATAAGTACCTACTTACGTTTAATCGGTTAGTAGTAAGGAGTAAGCACGTACCTACTTACTGTTGAACTGTGTATCGTAAATGGCATGATGGATGGCTCACTATAGATTCTATTCATGAAATGTACCTACATGCTTCTGTATCGAATGTATCAGACATTCTATGCTTTTAGTTGCTAAGTGTTCATATTTTTCATACGATCACGACCATTCTCAAGAACATTACACTCTCGCGGCTGACCCAGGACGTCAAATTAGCCAGGTCACCAAGCTTCCATCGAACGCGTCTCCAGGGAGGACGCTGACGCCCGTCGCTTTGACATTGACGCTGACGACTGACAGATTGCCGCCCGATTGCCGCCGACGCGGCACGCGTCTGCCGCTTGCAGTTATGTGATAAACTTGATGCTGCTGTGACAAGATTCACTTTTGTTTCTTAGGGGCTTCAAAGAGTACCGGCAGGTATAAAGGTTTAAATTTTCAGTCTGCCCCCTTAGAGCTAAAGTCATTATGATTTATTTAGTAATAAAGAGCTCCTAACATTATCTGACTAAGACACTACGTAGGGTGACTAAACAGTAAATATTTAAGCATTTAAATCGTCTTTTGTCGTCTGTCGGTTGTCTGACTAAAAAAAAGTGCACCACCTGTTTTGATAATTTAAATACCACGTACCTATATAAATAAAAATGTTTTTTTTTTGGGTTTTTTGCGAGAGGTGCAAACGTAATAAGTTATTAGCATAAAGCCCATACGCGCTGCTCGCGCCCGCCCACCGACAGATGTAGGTATTATGCACTTTTAATATGCGTTCTGTATGCTAATACTTTTTTGCTGTCACCGAAGAATTTAACGGTGACATTAAACTATTTTTTTATATACAAGTAATAAAAACTCGTGGGCACGCGGCTCGTTCATAAATCACTTTTTAATTTTGCATTTTTTTTATACACCTATTTTATTGTCTTTCGGTATTGGAACATGTTAAAATGTTGTTAAGTGGCTTGTCTGTGGGGACGTTTTTAAAACATAGTAGCTCCCCATAATTCTCATTATTAACATATACTAAGGCAGGAACAATAGATACAACACAACTTGCAAGTGAACTTTTTATTGCATAATCCCGCCACTTTTTCACATAGACTTAATAAGTCTCTTAAGACGGGTTCCGAAACCCTTCCACACACCCACATAATACCACAAGTATAACTAATTTTACCTTGGTAAATTTTCCCAATCTTAATTTCGGGATCGCTCCTCAGGAGCGCAGCAACTTGTAGGTAGCTGGTTGATTAATCACCACATGAATATGCATGGGCGTTTGGGCTGGCAGGTGCCCGCACCTTTAAATGATATTAAATGTAATATGTAGCCTCCAACTATGTTGTGTATCCTTTTGTTGGCGAAATAGGTATTGTCTTTATGCAGTGTTTTGTTTCTGAGGATTTTGTGGTTGTGTTCGGAACAGATTAATAGGTACCTACTTTGCTATATAGGTAACTAAGGAAGGCTTTATTGCTATAGTTTTACAATAGTATTCCATTACAAAGCACTAAATTAAAAGCATATACAAATTCTTCTTACGTAGTCCATTTGTATTAACTTCTTCGTGACATCAGATTCTCATATCACAATTTCCCTAAAAAGAAAAGGCGCCCTAATAAAAACGATATAAAAATCAGTGCGGTGAGCATAGGCGCAGGGCAAACACGCAGAATTACCGCACGCCCATTATTATTTCTGGTGGCATTACCATCCAAATCGCATCTCCTATAGTGTCTAGGTATTTGCGCACTATTGTACGGCGTTGTGTATAAAATAAACATTTGTTATGGAGGGACACAATATCGCGCTGAATTACCATTAGAATGGAGGCTGATGTATGGCCGGCTCTATACGCTTTTAATGCCTTTGTTATTGTGAAATAAAAATCCATTGTGGGTGTAAGATCGTAACACAAATATTGGAAAGTAAAATTTGGGAAAGATTAAGAAGCATTGTTTCAATTACAAATTAGGTTTACTAATGTAATCTATTTACCAGTGGCGTGGCGTAAAAGATACCCTCGGGCAAGCGGGTGCAGATTTAATGTACATCTTCCTTAAGGGCTGTAAAATAAGATGTTCAAATGCCTGATATTGGCAATCCGGTAGGAATCGAGTTCTTTGGACGCCACACTACTGCTATTTACTTATCTACACGAATAAAAATCGTAGCAAGATTGGGTGTTCCACTGCTAAACCGCATACTGCCAGTCGTCGCGGCTTAGTGCATGTTCCTGCCATCTGGGTTGAAATGAGTCCAGTCCATCCCACTATATCTCTTCTCTGCTTGCCTCTGCTTCGGTAGCCATCTGTCGAGGTTCATTTGGCCCATAGTTTTGAATGCATGCGGCAGACGTGTCCGCTCCAGGCCCACTTAAGCTTGGCGGACTTGACACCCACATTTGAGATGCCTGTTCTGGACCGTAGTTCGGTGCTTCTGATCCGGTTAGTTCTCAACTTTGAGAACGTTGTGCTCCATTGCTCGCTGGCAAATCTGCTGCTGGATGCTATCTGGCCAAAGAAGATGTACTCGTCAACATATTGTAGAATCTACCTTACCCTACGCCACCATATTGTACCTATAGAGAAAATGCTCCAAGACCTGAGCACAGCAAGTCTTATAGTCGGGCTCAAAATGAACAGAACAAAGACGCAGTCGCCAATGGCGCGAAACGTAGGCTATAGGTTCGTACATTATTAAATACACTCACGGACAATGAATTCGTGTCACTTTCTTTATAATTGTTCATAGAAAATGACCCAAATTCATTGTCCGTGAGTGTATGTTTCTCATCTTTTACTAGTATCTATGCATAAAATAAATAAATAAATATTAGGGGGACAATCTTACACAAATCGAACTAGCCCCATAGTAAGCTCAATATGGCTTGTGTTATGGATACTAGACGACGATATATTTAATAGATTACCGGGATTCGAACCCAGGACCTCCTGCTTCGTAGGCAGGGTCACTCACTACCAACTAAGCTAAAGCGGTCGTAAAATAAAATGTAGAAAGTCGTATAACTCGTAGAACGTGTACATAAAAGATTTTTCCCTAAAAAGTAACTGGGGAGTATTAATTGGTTAACTTGTCAGGTCTTGTCTATCCTTTATATTAAGCGTATTTTTAGTATCATGTAAGCAGTGAGTTATCGCTTTTTGTAATATATAATATATATATGTAACATTAGGTTTCTTATTTGGAACTAGGATACTTACTGCTATATTTGAAACGATAACAATAAAATGCCTCTTTGAGCAATTAAAATACAATGCAATCGAGTATTTGCTTTACGATGTGAACTGATGAAATCTAAACTGAATTAGTGAGGGCGTTGGTCCGATGACATGGGTTCTAAAGATCCTCACGTTAAATAAATACCAAGGGTTCCGTGCCTGGGGGTTCGACGCGTGCCGGGCGCGTGTGCGCCGTGTGCCGGATGGTACCCTGTCCCATCTCTAGTTGTGCCGGATAATATTTTGGCGGGAAAAGAGGGCGTCCATAATTGTACCGGGGACATTACACGCTAATTTTGTCACATTTGTGGATAGATTGATTTTCTGTGGCTTGCTGGATTAGCTTAATTTATGGTTCTGTTGCGTTTTTGATTTATTACTTATGTAGGTTATCATTTAGTTTTTTAAATAAACTACATGATTAGATTTTAGTTAATATTTATGATTTATTCTTTCTTGAATGAGACTGGTAAAGTTACTATTCCTGATAATACAACCTGGGAGTATCTAAAATATCTAGATTTGGAATAAACTGAAAAAGGTATCCATATTGACAGACTGGGTTCCAAAGATGATGGATAAAATGTACCTGTTAAGTACCAGTTGTTGTAATGTAGAAGAACACCTGAAGAGGTCAGGGTCAGTCTGGGCCCGCAAGCTCCGATGAGATGACATTATGATTTTAAGAGTTCCGTAAAAGCCTGGGAGAAAGGTAAATAGGATACTAAGGGGTAGGTACGGTTGGAGGCCGGCGCAGCCTAAAGTCCGGTAGGTAAAAGCCACCTCGGTTAGGTAGGATCTGGAAGGTGTTTTGTGTCGTAATGTTGTGACAAATATCACACTCAAGTGTGAAAAAAAATGAAGAAAAGTTATGTATCACTGTCTTCCATGTCCTCCAAGAAGCATTTTCAGTATATTTGCTATGCCAACTAAAACAACGACAGCTTCCAACTGATTGCCAAAACTAAGTTGACATCGCACTGTAACTAATTCCCGACGCAACAATGATACGAGCTATAAATTGAACGCATTATATGTAGCGGAAGTAACGAACTATCGGGGTTTACGGCGCGTGTGATTGCTCCTTAGTTGAACTTTATTGATTGTTCAGTAATTATACTTGTAATTGACTAATAGCAACCAAGTTGCAGAAGGATTCTAGATGCCTTTTTAATACCGCTGTCTTAACGTGAAGATTGTATTCTTGAGAATTAATTTGGCATATTTCACAAGAAGTAATTTTGGCATGTGTAGCCATAAATTTTATTATTATTATCGATTTACTTTCGCTGGTATTTTTTTCTCTGAAAAATTCTTGGTTTGGTTTGATTCCTTTTGGCGAGGGAGGTCATATTCGTAGATACAAAGCGACAATACTCGTACCTATACGAGAAGCCCTTCCTCGTAAAAACCTGGATTTTAAAATATATGGGAATTTGTATTTACACCTCCTAACTCATCTCCATGTGTAGAAGATAGGAGTTTGATTGTTAAGTTTTATGTGCCCAATGAAAAATTCTCTATTACATAACTTGTTGCGCCTGTTTTCCGTTGAATGACTTAATCAAATATCGTAGAGTAATTATGAAACTAACTAATTTGCAAGCCTTACTGGCTGTTGCAAAAATCGGACCCGGTGGGGGCCGTGGCGTTCCCTGGGGTCGAACTAGGTCGCTAATCCCGGTCCACCTTGAGAGGGTAGGACTAGGTGGGGGCCAAAACGCCTGGGGTCGAACCAGGTCGCTGGTCGGACCACCTTGAGTGGATCGGACAAGGTAGAGGCCGGTGGCGCCTGGGGTCGAACCAGGTCGGTAGCCCCGTCAGAGTTTAGGTAATTAAGCCCAACATTAAATTCATACGTTTATATAAGATGATAATGCGTTTGCGTTGGTACTTGTGTTAATTTAGTTTAATTAGTTAAGCACTTTGATCCTGACAATCACGTTAGTCAAGTTTAGTGGCTATAAGATTAGCTTGCAGTGACTACTGTAGAAACTTGTCCCTGTTCTAGAAATAGGTACCTACACACGCGGTCATTAACTAAGAGGTTATATAAATCTAGTGCTCTTTGAGTATTTCTAATATCTGCCCCCTGAAATGGAGAAAATCTTTTCTCGGAAATTTCTAAAAAAAAAACATTTTCGACGACATAAAAAAGACAAATTTTGAGAAAATTCTCACAAATTACCAAGATTTCCCCTCAAAATTTCGTGGTGGTAGTACAGTCAGCGTCAAATAGTCTGTAACATTCAAAGCACCAGATATATCATCATCATCACAGGTCTTTGTACATATAGTAATAAAGATGTGTGACGATATATCTGGCGCTTTGGATGGAACTGAATATTTTGATGTTGTATGGTATTACAGATAGGTACTTATTGTATGTGTCCTTCAATACGTAGTTGATTAATTCTATTGATGATGCCAGCCTGCAAAATGTCAGGTTAGAACTGAGAAGGATGAAAATTAATTGGTTAAATTATATGCATTATTCGCTTATTTCTCTCATAACTTAATTAATATTTTGAATGCCAGTTGCTGGTAAAGTGTATGAAACCTGCAAATAATGTAAAAAAACCTTCTTTATGTACCACATTTTTACGAAAAATAAACATGGATTTGATTTGATTTAAAACTGAAACGGAACATTTAGAAACTGGCAAGTTTAGAAAATATTGTAAGAAAAAATTTAAGTTCATTAATAGTTATGGTGAACACGGCCTTTTATGAAAATGAATCTAATTGTAGAAGAGAAGCAACAAACACTAGAGGAACCGTACCTGTGCGACATTTTGTTAATTAATTTGGGTTCAGATCGCCGTTGAGCCTCAGTTTGTTCGGCCTATTTTTGGGCTTGGACTCATAATTACAGGAACCGTCTTAAAAACATGGACAGAATTTATAAATTTCATCACGATTGCATAATTATAATTTAATATATACATTAAATTATCGTCGCAAGCGTCGGGTTATGCTTCACCATCGAGACGAATACTTATTTTTGGGCTTAAGGACTCATTACAGGAACCGGCTTGAAAATATGGACAGAATTTATAAATTTCATCAATTAAGTTGTTCCTATATTAAATTATAATTATGCAAGCGTCGGGTTAAACTTCACCATTGAGACGAATACCTCGAAGAAAATGATTAGTAAATATTTTGCCCGGCTCCAAATGTGTGAAAAGAGAAATCAAGAAGGCCGGTGAGGAAATAAGGGCGTGGAAGAATCTCTCGTGCGTGAAGGTCCATGGAATAACGCGTTGATGATGAAATAGCTAAAGAAAATCGCTCGTGCTTACTGACGTCCTTCAATCTCGAATTATTTAATTTTAACACTAATAACTCAACCACTCGTCCACCGTAGCACCCACTAAGCGCCCTCAACTTTGCCATCTACTTTGACTTCCGTATCATTCTGTTTTTAATAGGGCTTAACCTAAACGCCATCTATGAGAACCTGTAACCTATAATAGCTGTGTAATACGGGTTCTCATAGATGGCGTTTAGTTAGGTTAAGTCCTATTAAAAACAGAATGATTCAGAAGTCAAAGTAGATGGCAAAGTTGAGGGCGCTTTGCGGGTGCTACGGTGGACGAGTGGTTGAGTCGCTGGGCCGGAAATCCAGAGGTACCGGGTTCGATTCCCGGTCTGTACACAGGTGAGTGCCATTTAATTTTTCTGTGTACTTTGATTTCTTGTATCTATATATGTAACATAAAATGTGATGTAATTTACCCGCATTAAAAAAACCGATGAAGAGACAAAATGTTTCTTTCATATAAAGTACTAATAACTCGTCCTGACATCTTGCTGTTAACTTACCATAAGTAACAATAAAACGCGTCGCTAAGAGCGGCATTAGTGCGAAGGCGCAAAGCCTTTATCTTAGCGCCGAGCCCTGCAAAGATGCCCATTGTGCGAACAATAACTGGAATCTGCATAATTTGGGCTCGTTAAAGCAATGAAATGATTAATAATAGGGATCATATAGCCGAGGCTATTGTGGCCACGGTTTTTGTCGATACGTATAATAAAATTTATCGGAAATTCGCATAAAATTAGGGTCAGTTCCTAGAGCGTAACTTGTGCATAAATTCACAGCTGATTCTGATCTTATGCTCTATACTATATGATTAGTAGCTAGACCACTTCATCAAATCAAAAGGAACTGAAGTTAAAGACAATCGTACGCGAACAAGCTTTAATCAAGATTAATTATAGCGTCAATTCTTTGAAATCTCTACACATTTTGAATAAGAATGATATAGGGAACGTGCACGACGAAGGTGCTGCCAACTGGTGCCGCCAATTTAAATCATATACCCTCTCATGCTGGGGCCACATTGACGAAAACGCCGTTAATAACGTTAATTTATCGCATTGAAGGACGATTACAACTTACTATATTTGACTTTGACACATTATCATTGACATTGACAGCTTGATTTGACAGGGGCGATAGTTTCCTTTATTGTCCGCCCGTGTCTCTTTTGTCGTTTAGTGCTGCCACCTATAGTTCGTGCACGTTCCCTATACCCACAGCTATATGTACCTTTATAATGCAGTGTATGAACCTTCTATATTAGTGTGAAATCTGAACTCCACTTGCATAAAATACAATGTAATTAATTTAATTTCATAAAATATTAGGTACAGTACTTTATTATTTATAATATTTGTTTCTTTTATTTCTTCTGTTGTATTATTTATAGAAAAAGATACATGTCTTCAGAAAAGAATTTAAATCGTTTTGTTATTTTAGTTTTATCATCATTTTTTACACAGATCCACGTTAATGCAAAAACGTATCCGATATGGCAATTTTTCTACAGCAGCACTACATTACGACCGTTTTGTGTAGGTAAGTCTCTACAATGGAGACCGTCCCAAATAAACCCTCTAAATTTCGCCACCCCATTCTGAGACGCTACAATAGCAGCGATTTTAACAAAATATTAGCGAGCGACTTCCTATATTAGAAAATTAAATGAGTATTGAAGGAGCCAAGCATTGAATATTCAAAAGGAATAAATTAAGTAACGAACGCTTAACAGAATTTCAAAGACAAATTATAGTAGGCGCACGTACCCTATTAGATTAAATAAATAATAACACTCTGTTTCCATTTTAGTTTTGCGCGCTAATTTATAATTAAACGATACTAACATGCGTACTCGTATATATAATATAAACTGTTACACAGGGAAAATTAGTCTCGGAAAATAATCTTATGCTTAAATGGAAACGTTAGGTATTGAACAACATACCTCTCCGGAGTAATACAAAAAGAGGAGTGAAACATAACGAGAACCCGCCTTTATGTAGGTACAGTACATACATACCTACATATGCTTTATTATTGGTAGAGGAAAGTTAGTAAAACTTTTCTGGAAGTAAACTTTAACTAAGAATATATACTTATGTGCTTTCAATTCTTATTACGATGGCATGACCTGATGATGTCATGGTTTGAAACGTTAATTTGACGTGATACCTTGTTTTGAAAGTGAAGTAGCCAGACCAAATAATATGTATTGTGTAGTTTTGAAATGGCTTCTGTAAGCCGTCATGCTAAAGGCTATAAAAATCCCCGGGTCTGGCAGGTGAGCTAACGTCAGGATTGCCCTTTAAATGTCACTTTTTGCAAACTTTTGCATTTATCTCCTAAATCCGTGGAAACATTTATATACCTACATGTTATGGTACCTACAAACTACCTACAAATGTAGTTAACATTACATTTGCTATAAATAAATGCTTATTTATTTTTACTGTAGGTACGAGAGTTATAGACTTTAAGGTTTTGAATTTGATGAAATTCAACAAAGTAGGGATGCGCTTTCAACCCTATTATTCTACTAATATTATAAAATGTTAGTGAAGTAGTAAGTAAAGTTTGTGAAGATGTTTGGATGTTTGTTACTAAATAACGCGGTAACATACAAACTGTTAACGCGGTTGTGTTTTATTGATGACGTTTGCTATCAAAAACGGTGGCAGCCCAACGTATCAGTTTAGATTTAATTATTTATGACTCTACTGATAACGGTTAATATAACTAACTATATGAAGTCTACGTGCATAGGTACTTTATTCTAATATACGTAAAAGTATTTTGTATGATTTGATAAACACGAGTGAGCAAATAGGATTTGGAAGCGTAAGTAAAAACAATTGGTGTGTGAGTTTAGGTTAAGTATAGGTTTACGTGGACTAGTTTTCCGCAACTTGACATCTGATATGCGCCTGTTTTGCGTGTGTGAGTTTAACACCGTATGAAGAACGAGGTAGGACTTTAGGTGATGTCCACAATTTCCTCTCGGCCATAATTACGTATTTGCGGCGTTTGCCGTGGAGACCCTGGGTCCGTGGGGATAGGAAGCAACAACTCTATTCAAATTTAAAAAGAAATTTGGTACTTGCTTATCCGCTTCTCCGGTGATTATAGGGCTGGCTCGTTTCTAGCTCAGCCAGTCTTATGCCCAGGCGACATACATTTGTACATACAGCGTGGAAATCTAATACGGACCAATATTGAAACTGTGGTCACCATAGGATTATATTTAGATAAGTTTTGCTTAAAACTACAATGAAAATATTTACCATACAAAATAATTCAGCCCGCAATGTAACGCAACACTTTCAAATTGACAAACGCGCTAGTTGACAGTTACTTTAAAAAGCTAATATACGTTTTATTTAAAAAATCATATTAATTAATGATAACACTACTAAAGGCTATATCTGGTTTAATTGTTTGCTTATATTGGACTTCCACGCTGTATAGTTTAGGTTCCAATAGGTTAAGCTAGTAAGTTATAAACAATATTTTATTTGATTATTATTTTATGTTTATGTGGCTTATACAAAGAGGTAAAAAAAAATAGTGGACCCAGCCTCAACTTCGTTCGCGGAGGTGAAATAAGTTAAGGTGATTCAAGTCGGTCGGTTTTCCATACGAACCTAAATAGGGTCATTGTTTGCTTCTACGGCATTAGTTACGTTTGAAATGTGTTTATTTTATAGCTTGACAAATTTTATCTTTTAACTTTATTTGCGCGGAATAACATGAGCAGTCTGAAAAAACCAGAATTAACGTGGAATTGGGCCATTGAGGTTATCGCGATCTAATTAATTTGAAACTAAACGTTTGTTATTATTTAAATTATATATAAACGTTTGTTATTATTTAAATTATGGATAAAAGTATCCTATGTGCTAACCGGGACCATAATCTACCCGTACACCAAAACGTCATGCCCTGTCATGAAAATCGTTCCGATAGTTTTTAAGTGATTCGTGCACAAAGAAACAAATAGACAAAAATTAAAAAAACTGTTTTTTTTTCGAAAGATCTGTAAAGTACAGTCTTTCTACGATTGTTTTTACATAGAATAGATGTTCAAACAAGTACATGATTTCGTGACGGCCTGGGTGCTGCATGGCACCATGCAAGAAATATTAGTTTTATATCAATTTTGGACAGTGGCCTAGATAAAATGAGTGAGTACGCGACCGAAACCCTTTTTTTGTGATACTATCAGGAAATAATTTGAACAATCTTATCTTATCTCTCTAATCTCTAATTTGAATCATCATTAAATCATGTTATCCCTTGAATGTTACGTTGATGAATAGGTATGCGTCATTTAAGTTACCTGTTACCTATACCTACGTTGAACGCCGTAGCTGAACAGTTGAAACGTCTGGTCGGTCAAGTTCACCCGAAGGCCTGGCTTATGTTCTTAGCAGTAATCTTGTTAATCTTTATGGCTTGTTACAGCATGCGCTGTTTATACATGTCACATCGTCGCCGTACCTACAGTATTGCAGTTTATGTATTTTCATATTGAAAATTGTATTTTTTATTTTTATGATGAAACATGATGTTATTTATTTGTTTTTAATGTCGGTAAATTACATTGCATTTTTTATGTTACAGATACAAGAAATCAAAGTACAAAGAAAAACTAAATTGCGCTGACTCATGGTCAGGAATCGAAACCGGTATATCGTCAGTTTAAAAAAAAACGTATCTGTTACTGACTCAAGGTAAAAACGCAGTAAGTGTATATCAAGTTCGTATGTAACTTTTGACGTTTTTCTTTACGACGTGTTTCGATTAGAGTTTTTTTCAAAGTACTCTCGATATCTAGATTTCCAACCCAGCGTCTTAACCATTCGCATTCGACCAGCGGAGCAGTTGCTCGCACAACGGACGCCGGACTGTCAAGTTGTCAACATCTCCAGCTTCTCCTGAGGATGCCTCGGAGAACGGGCGGAACACCTGTCGAGTTTTGCATTTTTGGTGGTGAGTTGTTGTTATAATTATTTGCATGTTAATTTATTTTTTTATTTTGTATGTGAATTCTTGAAAAAATACGCAATTAATTGTAGCGGGCTATCGCTAATTACTACGTTATCATATCGCGGATTAGCAAAGCAATATTTTTGTTTTAATTTACATTATGTGTTTAAACGTGAACGCCGGCTTGTAACCAATAAGAAGGGAGATAGTCATCAGTCAGTTTTAATACCTTTAACTGGTGCTTACAACATGTCGAACGAGATTTGTTTATATCCAGCAACGACATAAAAAAAATAGCCGGACGTAGCCTCGTTAAAAAAAGATAAAAAAGATAAAAGATCATTTATTTGCAGAAATGTAGTGGTTTATACAGTTGGTATTGTTTTTTTGAGTGCGTACATTTTGCTTAAAGAAGCATGCAAAGTTACTTATAAAACTACAGTTACTTAGGATCTAAATTTAATATTGTCAATTACTATATGTCATATTTATTTAATCATTACATAATCGGTTCTAAATAATCCTTAATACTATAGTAACATTTATCAGAGCAAAATTTATGTAGTTTGTGTTTAAATTCAGGCATGACAGAGTTCCTTATTTCTATGGGTAGATTATTAAAGATTTTTATCATCATGTACAATATATTTTTCTTATAATAAGCTGTAACTGGGTGCACAGGGTAGCAAAGGTCGTTAACCGATAACTGAAGCACTTTTAGTAAGCCGGTCGCTTAACGCTTGTTGGTCAGGTCAAAGTAGTGATGTGGCTCTGTACTGCTACCCGAGGATAGAGGGTAGGAACTTTTAACATAATAATATAACAGGAGGTTCATGGGTAGGTAATTAAGACGTTAAAAAGTCTTAGTTCTGTAAAACAAATGGGAATTTCAGCTTCATACAAATTTAAGTAGCTAGTACTGTAATACGCAAAGTTGTTCCCTTGTACCTTTCTCTTGGGCATTTGGTTTAGTTTGTCGCTACTAATCTTTTTATGCCCCATAGCTTTACCCGCGACCCATGGGTAAGCGGTTAATATTTCTGCAATTGCGCTTTTCATTACGGTTACGTCAGCGGTGTAACATACTTTTGTGAATATCCAAAAATATGTAGGTAAATTTAATAATAACTGCAAACTAAATCGTTGTTCGCTTTACAGTTAAGAGACACTAGTTTTCCGCAGTGTCGTGACGGTTGCCGGATATGGCCATGCGAGGAACGATGGCTATGTTAAATGTGTAGTCATCGTTATTTCGGCAACCCCATCTCATTATTTTTATTTAGGCGTCGTATTAGTGTATGTCCCAGTTTGGATTAAACCAACAATAGCAAGTCGGTGGAACTTATTTACCTACTTCTAATAGCATGATTCAGTTGTATTTTGGGGCGAAAACGTAGATAGATCTCTCACAATAGTACATTACATGACTAGGGTGGTAATACAAAGAAAGGCCGAGATCGCAGAAGTTTGCGGCCCGAGCTGCAAGCGAGGGACGTAAATAGGCGATCGAGGGCTTTCTTTATTACCTCCCGTGTTGTGTACATCATTTTATGTCTACACTTGGCCAGAAAGCGGCTTTTTCCGTACGCGCAGCGTGCGGAAAAGGTCACTTTATGGCCAGGTGTGGCATAAAGTAATAAAATACCGTCAGAAAAAAATAATGTGGCTTTTCGTTTATTAAATAATACAATCACTTTTACATAAGTATGAATGTTTAGTACAAAATATGCAGTGATATCAATTTACATTTTATTAACTTAATGTTCGTAAATTACACGTTTATAATTGTATCTAGTTTATGCAACTGATACATAATGAGAGAGGTAAAACAACGATTGAGGTTTTATGAAACGAGCTGGAGGTGAGTACATACATGAATGTTTTTTTTTCAAACTTTTAACAAAAAGCTTTTTTTTAGGTTTAATTAAATACAGTTGCGTACATTAGGTACATATCTACTTAGACACATATTAATATTTTTAAATCCGCAATGATGTGTTCGGGCACTGTAAGAATGGCCGTCATCGCACCGCCATGGCCGACTAGATTTCGAATCATAATCAACTAGATGTTCATAATAGTATCGTTTTCGATGTTATTATGATTTTTCAAACATTATTATAATACTGGCACAGATAAGACACTGATGTTAATGTTACATTACAGGTTGCAATAATTGTGGTCATTAATATATACGGTTCCCGAACGCATAAGGGTCATTATTTGAGCGTTACACCCGCCTCACTTTCATAGACACATTATTGTTGAGATTCCGGTAGATTTAATGTAATTTTAAGGTATTTGTTAGTAGTCCCGGATATATACCAAATAGCTCGATATGAGAGTAAAATCTCAGGGAACTTTGACAATAATGTGTCCCCGAAAGTAAGGCGGGTGAAACTCTCAAATAATGACCCATAATGTAGAACACAATTAGAGGAACGTTGAAACGTTATTAAACTAAACTTAAGCGGTATTATACGTTTATAAGGAACGACCCCAATAACTATAAGAATTATCGAAGTCGTAGCATCAGCATCACACACATTTATATTAACTTTAAATAAGGCGTATAAGCTTTAAAAAATAGTAATCATTAACCATTTTACTGACAAAATTTAATATTTAGATGTTATGCAAATCGTTCGCTAAAATGCATAAACAGTATACATTACGATATCGTACTCGTATTACGAAGGGGGCCACCCCAATCTTACTTTTACCCATACATTCGCTAGAATATCAGATATCGAATAGGATCGCTTTAGGTTGCCTCCTCCTATCGTTACGCTACAATAGGCTACCTTGCAAAAGCTTCGATGTATTTTGTTAGTGATGTGCTATCGTTGTATGAAATATGTGTTGGTACCAAGGTGAATGGTCTTTTTTGAGAGGCATCTGCTACGCTCGATTAGTTTGACAAATTGTTGTGGGACGTGTCGATTAAAATATCGCATTAGTTGACGGGTTAATACGACAATTCCAGTCTCATTTAGAGATAAAACAGCCCAGGCTTGAGGTAGATGATTTGTTTAGTTTTGTTTACTTAAATATGATTTTGGTAAGACAGCCAGCATGAACTAATTTGTACCTTAAGCATTGTATATTTTAAGATTTCGGAGCCTAGCTAGGAAAAATATGTAAATCAGATGACAATTCAATATTATCATGAAATTATATAAGATGTTTCAAAATTAGATGCCAATATTTTTAGAGCTGATAGTACTAGTCCTAGGAAATAGACTTAAGTATAAAACTAATTTGATGTTTATGATCGTTTTCGGAGAAAATTAGGAAAGCAACTGCCACGTTATAACACCCTATTAAGGAGATAAGCACAACTCAGCGATTAAGACTTCTTTGATTATCGTACGAAACCTTTTAATGCACGCTCACTTGAGTGAAAGCGATAACGACCATGTCAGTTAAATGCACAGGATGATTATGTCTGAGCAGAATTTTAATTTCATTATTTTTTTCGGAATATGAAAACAATAATTTAATATAAAAGGTTTTCTTTATGCCTATTTAAAGTTAATTATTTTGATGTAAGATAACGGCGCCTATTACCGTGGTATTTAGGTAGTTTTCAAATGATTCCAATAAATGATGGGTATGAGAGCTCCTTAACGCCCGAGATTATTTTTTTTATTTTAGAGTGTCTATTAAACTTTCAGAATCGCTACTTTTTGAACTTATTTTAGTTTATTATGTTTGACAAAATAATTATTGAAACTAGAAAAGGAGAATCTTCTATTACCGTGGTAATGGATAGGATGTAATTGTATTACCGCGAATTTAGCTTCTCATGCCGAGGGTACAAAAAGCAGCATTTTTTACCATCGGTAATAGTAACCTGATACACAATTCGGCACGCAATACCGAGGGTTAAATAATATTTATGATTTTGGTTCCGTAGGTACATTATTATTATACTTATCTACTTGTAAGTAAGTACATCAAGGTTTTTGGAAATCAAAACAAAATGTTATGCTATGATTATTTTAAGAAAAGATTTAAATGTCACTCGGTAATAGGTCCTTATGTTATATCTATCACCGACCCAAATAAATATTGATTGGGTCGCTAAAAGATTCCCATACATTCTATTACCGAGTGTCATGTGATCGTACCATCGGTAATAGACTTCATTTGGATTTTCGTAAAATCTAATTTCAACCCATAAGAACTTTTGGGTACAGTTGCAATTTCATTACAATCAAACATAGTTTTTATAAGCTTGCTATAAAACCAAAATCAAAAAGCTGGTATGTAAATACAGTTAATTATTTCAATATTGAAACGACATGACAAAATCAGGGTTTCCATAGAAACTGCAGATTCAGTACTGAAGTTTTGGTTAAAAATTAAGGGTTTCTTCAATATATTCCATACCACGGAAATAGTTCTCTAATAGCGTCAATAGATCAAAATTTAAATAACTGTAAGAAAGCATGTAACCGTTAACATATAGAAAACTATTACCGTGGTATACCACGGTACCTATTAGTTTCCCCAACCAAAAATGGCGTCTATCACCGCTGTATTTTATTTTCCAATTTTAACGCATTTCCAGGCCAAATAGAATATAAAGTTTACGTACAAGTTGTGCACAAAACTATAAACAACCATTAAAAAGTCATAGCATTCGTTCAATAGGATTACGTAAAATAATAAATAAGGTTCGGGTACACTTATTTGTGGCGTGACGCGTTAGTACGACAAAACCTCTTTCTACGCCGCCGTCGCGGGAGCTAATGAATTGCGAGCTTGTTGTTACAATCACACACACTTGCATAAACAGATCCGTTAGTCAACTAACCAAGCTTCATTTTTGTAAAAATATGTTTTAATGTAAAACAAACGGCTTGCTTATAAAACGCATATTTTTAAATGCCGCGGTAATGGTCGCCGATTTTGATACCCCCGGTAATAGGCGCCGTTACCTTAAGTTAAAGTCGCTTTAAGTATTAACATCTAATTTGGAAATACCTTATATAAGAAATCCATGGACTCATTTGATTAGTATTGACGTGGAGTTTGCGACTATACAAAAAAGTACATTCGGAAATAAAAGCTTGTCACAAAAAAAAATACAAAACATTTTAGCCTTGTACTTTGACGTTTTTGGTATAACAATTAATTTGTCTAAATGTTTATTGTTAATGGTTTTCGGTTTTAATAAAGCATTTCATAAAACGCCAAATGTCTTAATGTTATTTTCCATGGTAATAGTCTGCTGAGTGAAAATTTTACTAAATGAAAATGTGGGTACTAAAATTATTTCTAAGATTGCATTGGCAAAAAAACGTGGCTATAATTTGTTTGGGTAATGAAATTTTACCCAAATAATTGGGCAAAACGGCAGGATCCCGATTATACGTTCTTTAAGCTCATACGAGTCGCTTGGTCCTCCACGCAAACGAATTGGCTGTAAACAATCCACTTTGACGACATGAGTATAAGTTGAAATTTGTTATATTTTATAGCTTGACACAAAATTAATGAACACTCCTCTTTTTGGTGGTAATAAACATATGGAATGTGAAATTGTGAGTAACACAGAACTAATATTATGTGGGCCTTAGGTAACCATGTTCAACTTGGACTTGGTCGATTGTCGTAGGTATGGAGTTTTTTTTCTATGTTATCATTATTTATGGATTTACTATTCTCATCTTGTACATCTTGTACAAAATGATCGCTGTGGCAGAGAGATGGGACAGTGCCCTAATCAGGCACTGGACTTCTCAACATCTTAGTTTAGGTAATAGCATAGTTATTTAAGTTATTTTGTATTACTAACAACTTATGGATTAATTTTGTCCGAAATAAATGCTTTTTATTTTTATTTTATTTTATTTTTTATTTAAATTCAGGCAGTAGAAAACTATTTTCAGCATACCTACCTACAGAATTATCGATGAACTTATAAAATTAACATAAATTAAGACCTTAAATTATTTAACGAAAAACCGGAAGGTAACTGGATTTTATAGGTACCTACCGGTTGTTGCTCTAGTTCTAGATAACAAACAGACTGCACCAAGTGGATTAATGACATATTTTTAAAACAGCATAGGTAACTTCATTGTTGGTAAGCAGTTCAAATATTTTGTTAGGTATACATGATATTAATCTCCAATTATTATTTAATACAATGATTACAATTGTACTAAAATATTTTAGTACAACATTTAAAAATCCAATGACATTAATTTTGTCTACATTTTATTTCTATCTCTTAGTACCTCAACATCCGAATACAATAAACACAAACGATCACATTCCGATTCCGTCGGCGGCGGCGGCTACCCGCCGTCGGCCGCCGGCTCGGCGGCGTAGCGGGCCCGTAGCAGTTCGTAGCTGCGCGTAGCGCGCCGTAGTACCACCGACAAGCGATTTCTTTACCCACTCATTAATAATTACCAATATATGAATTATTGAAACTGAACTTCTAACATGATACACGTGGAACAAACCGATCGGCGCACGGCGAGTAACGGACGCGCTGAAGGCAGCGACGACGCGTGCCGCCATATTGTTTCGTGCCCCGCCCCTCACACCGCTCTGTTACACCATTGGGCAAAAACACACCGTAGGCGGGGCGTATCTCGCCAAAATGTTGCCAGCTTTTTGAATAAATAATTTCAGTAATTTAAGTAATGAAGGCAATTATGGCGTTGTTTAGCTAAGTTCGCGCGGTAGCGGGAACTTTATATTTATATCGGTCTCTTTATGTACGCCGACGCGGTTAATGCCGCGATCTGTTTGCGTTGTGCTTATTTATTGCGGACGCTGCACGCCGGCCCGCGATTTAAACTGCAATTATTTTGTACGCTTAAGGAAAACATATTGCACCATTTAAATGAGCGGAGTAAAAATGCTAAGTTGACGTTAGTGTATACTATCTACAAGTAGTTAAATACGATTTTGAAAATATAAAACAGGGGTAAAATGTAGAACTTAACATAAATACAATAAAAGCATCAATGGTCTGAGAACACTGTAAGCGTCCTCACAAGCAGGCAACACTGTTATACTATTATATTGAATTATTTTATACTGTATAAATATTTTTCATGAAAACATCTATGAACGAAAAGTCATAAATCGCCAACATGAATCGCAATGACGTTGCGTGCCGGCTCTGGCTCGAGTAAACAGTGACGTCACGAAGCGTCACGACAAAAAGTCGATTTTCGCAAGTTCGGCCAGCTGACTGCGCCCGCGCCCCGCTCACCCCGCCACGCACTGAAAATTCAGTGTGGCGAGATTTCAGCGCGAGCGAGAGAGACAGCGGGGAAAAGCGTTCGTTAGTAAGGGATGGTTACACGTGTGTGGGGTTTTAGTGAGACGCGCGGTGGGCGGGCGGTCGGATGATGTATAGAGTGGTGGAGTTAGGTTCAAATTGTGCCGGGAAGTGGCCGAGATTAGAGCCCGCGGGCCGCACCGCGAACGTAAGCCCACTTAAGACTGTTTTTAATACTAGTATTTTTTACGCGATCCCGACAGGATTTAGCGGATAAGCGACGTCGCGATCGTGCTTTGATTTATCGGTTTCGAATTCGGTTACGGTTGGTGTTTACGCTAGTGGTGACGCTAGTAATCCCGCGGCTTGTCCCAGATTATGACGGATACCGGATTGCGTGTACACACACTGTGAAAATCGCGGAATTACCGGACGCGCTAAGCTTGCCTTTCGCTCGTTAATAGTGAGTATCTTAATTCAGTGAGTGTTCTGAACACGCATGTGACAGCAACGGATGAGATGTTACAGAAAGATGTTACAGAAAATTAGATTTTCTTACTTGAATTTAAACACTTGTACCTGTACAGTTTTACAATATGCAGTTGTTGCTGCGATAGTATGGTGACATTGTGGGAAACCTGAAAGAGTAATAGAGCTATGTACTCGTATGTACAGTACTGGCGATAGTGAACTCAAAAAAGTTTAGTTTAGATTTAACAGATATTTCATAAATGTTATTTTACCCATTAGCAGATATCAGGACATTAGCGCTTTGTTTTTATGGAAGGTAAAAAGACTTGAAATAGACAGCACGCATAAATAATACCTACTCCATGCAAGACTTTCTATTTTTCATTGCTCGTTTTGAACAAATTCAACAATTTTGTATTTTAATATATAGGCTGACGTTTTTTGACCATAATGGCCGTTTTCTACAAGTTTAATCTGTCTGAAGATAAAGACATGATCATAAAAACGAATGCTATTCAACGTAGACTACGTATTTAATAATGCAACTTGTAGGCCTTTCAAGCTGTCTAAAGAGTCGTATAAGAAGACTATGTATCTGACTATGGACTCTGTATATGGAAGTAGAAAATTTCTGTTTTGAATTTTAGTCCACTGCAGTCCATACGGACAAATGAAACTTTAATGCATTAAAATATTCTATTGGGGAAACGTATTACATTGGTAACAATTGCCTAATACAATGTTTTATAATGTAGTCTAATTCCAATATTAATACCTTATGCTATGATCGTTAATTATACAGTAGGAAATAAAGCAAGTTAAACACAAATCTAAATGACAAAAAGCGCAAAATGTGTGTGATTTCGTTTTATTTGACAATACTTTGTATATGCACAGTTGTTATTGAATTTAAAAACTTGGTACGACTTTTATCGAAGCCAATATTAAGCGAGGAGAGCGGATGTAGCGATACATATTAGTTAAATAGATCCTCATGAAACTCTTATAATTTTATCATTGTACCTAACTTTGATTAGTAAAAGATTATTTATTATTTAATAGAGTAAATAAAGTAGGAGTAATGTTTCACTGAACCTATGGCCATTGAGTGTGAACAAATGACTTATCTTTAAGTATTTTCTAGTATGCTACAGTATTTTTCTGCCGGTCAAAATAAGCTGTATAACTTGGGCAAAAGAATTATTTGGCTATAGAAACCCGCTTGTTTGTCTGCCGAATGTCTCAGGTAGTTCATCACTCCCACTGGGTTTACGCCTGTTATTGAAAAGCAACTAGACAAACCTTTTGAGAACAGTATGTTCTTAAAGACCTAGAAATGTTCATCGATAAACTTACCTGATCAGGCATTATAAGATTTACACCGTGTGAAAGAGGATAGAAAGTTATGTAAAAGGTAATTGAGCGCCCTAGTCGCAAATGGCGTCTAAAAAATATAATGTACTATCAAATAATTATGTTGAATTCGTATGTTGTTTTAATACTTTTAATTGTTTATTGTTTCTGTTATGCTTATTACTCCTAAGTAATTGGTGGATCGTTATTTGTAACTTTCATTATGAGTGATTCTGACAAAACAAATTGTGTTAAAATTTTACATTAACTAAATATTCAGTATTATAACTTTACAGAAAATGTTTAGAATCCCTGCTTCTGTGGCCCTCTAAAGCAGTGGTGGGCAAAGTACGGCTCGCGGGCCAACTCCGGCCCGCGCGAGGGTTTCATCCGGCCCGCCGGCGGTCCTTCGAAATAAGTAGTACATATGGCCCCTGATAAAACAAAATTAATTTTTGCTATAGTTCTGGCCCTCGTCTGAAATTTCTTATATTTTCTGGCCCGCCATGAAAAAGCTTTGCCCACCACTGCTCTAAAGTCTATTCTTATCCGGTATGAACTATAGACTATTCGTACCTTTACGTTGCAACAATACAATAATACGCTGGTTACAAATTACAGACTAGGGGCCCGTTTCACGAAGCTACAAGTTACAAATTACAATCGGAAGTCTCTTTTCAATACCTTTTGATAGAAAGAGACTTCCGCTTGTAATTTGTAACTTGTAGCTTCGTGAAACGGGCCCTAGGTAGATAAAAAAACCGGACAAGTGCGAGTCGGACTCGCCCACAGGCGCGAGGCTTGTTTTGGTGCACAATAAAGAATATTGTATTTTATAAAAAGGCCTTTTACAAGGTGTCAGATATTTCAAAAATATATATTACTATGCTCCTTACGCAAACTTTCAACCGTTAAAAGCTTTAACCGCTTTCGGAGGTGTACGTCAGATTCCGTTTTCGTCAGATGCACTTGTAGGTCAGATTCCGTTTTCGCCAGATGCCTTGTTGGTCAGATTCCGTTTTCGCCAGATGCCTTGTAGGTCAGATTCCGTTTTCGCCAGATGCCTTGTAGGTCAGATTCCGTTTTCGTCAGATTCCTTGTAGGTCAGATTCCGTTTTCGTTAGATTCCTTGTAGGTCAGATTCCGTTTTCGTCGGATGCCTTGTAGGTCCGATTCCGTTTTCGACGGATGCCTTGTAGGTCAGATTCCGTTTTCGTCAGATTCCTTGTAGGTCAGATTCCGTTTTCGTCGGATGCCTTGCAGGTCCGATTCCGTTTTCGTCGGATGCCTTGTAGGTCCGATTCCGTTTTCGTCGGATGCCTTGTAGGTCCGATTCCGTTTTCGTCAGATTCTGACTTAGTCAGTTTCCTAGTGCGTCAGACTCTTATTTGCTGGATTTCCAATAGGTCAGGTTTCGTTTTTGCCAGACAGACTCCTAGTAGGTCAGATTCACATTTTGTTATTTGGGTCGGATTCCAACTTTTAAGATTCCTAGTAGAGTGAGACTGGCAGTGATCTGTCACGCGACAACAGAAGCCAGAACGTAAACTTACATTCTGAACCATTTTCTTAAAGCACATAGATGACTTAATATTCTAATAAAAAAAATATATATATAATACCATAAAACAGGGTCAATAGGGTTCGTTGGTCGAATAGAGTTTTTACTGGGTTTTTAGGGTTCCGTAGCCAAAATGGCTAAAAAGGAACCCTTATAGTTTCGTCATGTCCGTCCGTCCGTCCGTCCGTCCGTCCGTATGTCACAGGCATTTTACTCAAAAACTACAAAACCTATACTGATGAAATTTGGAATATAGATGTCTTGTAGATGCCGCAACTAAGTTTGGTAGTTAAATAATAAAAATAAAAAAAATCTAGGGGGGGCACTCCATACATGTAACAGAAGCTAAAAATTTTCAATTGTGAAAATTGTGTACCCCCCCCCCTCTATCTTCTAAACCGTGTATCCGAAAAATATAAAAAAAATTACAAAGATAACGCTCAATTAATACTTTCAACGAAAATTATTTTCAACAAGATCGGATTAACCGTTTTTGAGTTATTGCCGATAAACTGAGCTTCTCAACAAAAGGACGTAATTGCTATGAAGATACGCTCTTTTGTTGTTGTACTTTTTTACATCGTATTTTTTACCTTATAGTTACGGCTATGGAACCCTACACTGAGTATGGTCCGACATGCTCTTGGCCAGTTTTTTATATTTATTGTAATGACACCATTTTCGAGCAAGTGTGATGAAAAACATTGTGTGTGCCACGGGCGGTAAAGGAATTACAAACTCGTGTTATTAAAGCCGTCGGTTTCACCTCCGGCTTATAACAAACACTCATTTGTAATTCCTTACTTACCGCCCTAGATACACAATGTACTATTTTATATTTATTGAATCAAAGCCAACCACAAGTTGGATTCGAACATTTCGAACTATTCTTTCGCATTTTAGTGTGCGAAAAGGTTAAATGCAAATATAACGCCTATGAAGTTCTGATATCCTAGTACCTCGTTTGGGATCATTATTTATTTATAATGATGTGACTCGAACTTTACAATAGTACATTACAAAGACTACTAAACTAATTAAACTAGGGTGGTAATACAAAGAAAAGCAGCCGAGATCGCAGAAGTTTGCGGCCCGAGCTGCAAGCGAGGGACGTAAATATGCGATCGAGGGCTTTCTTTATTACCTCCCGTGTTGTGTAAATCATTTTATGCCTACACTTGGCCAGAAAGCGGATTTTTCCGTACGCGCAGCGTGCGCAAAAAGCACTTTATGGCCAGGTGTGGCATAAAAATATAACTGCAATAGCGTGCCAAGTCGAGTACCACAGCAGACTCAACAATTGACGTTCCATGAAATAAATAAAAAGATATATGAATCTGACTTAGTAGGAATCAGACAGAATCGGACTAAGTCGGGACCTACTAGGAAACTAAGTCGGAATCTGACCTACAAGGAATCTGACAAAAACAGAATCGGACCTACAAGGCATCCGACGAAAACGGAATCTGACCTACAAGTCATCTGACGAAAACGGAATCTGACCTACAAGGCATCTGACGAAAACGGAATCTGACCAACAAGGCATCTGACAAAATCGGAATCTGACCTACAAGGCATCTGACGAAAACGGAATCTGACCTACAAGGCTTCTGACGAAAAAGGAATCTGACCTACAAGGCATCTGGCGAAAACGGAATTTGACCAACAAGGCATCTGGCGAAAACGGAATCTGACCAACAAGGCATCTGGCGAAAACAGAATCTGACCAACAAGGCATCTGACGAAAACGGAATCTGACCTACAAGTGCATTTGACGAAAACGGAATCTGACGTACACCTCCGAAAGCATTTAACCCCAAATACGGGATGAATTTCGATAAACGGCGACATTGTTTTCCTTAAAGTTTAATGAAGAGTCTGAAGTTTTAAATCTCTTTTGGAAATGGTATCTTACTGATGCAAAGGTCATTGGGCATTTTGTTCGGACATATGACCCACGGCGTACACAAACGAAATAGGGCTAGGTATGTAGGTATAAATGTGCTAAAATCTGCTACTCAGTGGTATGAGTCGTATTCTTGTAAACCATGGGAAAATTGAGAAAAAAAAAAATCATTTCTTATTTTTGCAATGAATTAAGTCAGAACTCGCCTAATGATTGCAATTTTTTTTGAGATATGGCAGTCTCAAAAAAAAATTTGTTGAGATTATTGTTGATTACTGTCACGTGCTTAATTCGTGACAGTAATCAACAGTAATCTCAAAAAAAAAAATTTTTGAGGTGTGGCCGTATTGCAGTCCCTAGGCGAACTATCACTACATCGTACACATACTGTTGAATAACTTTTTTCTGCCGGTTGATACATAAAAAAAAATTACATACCTATTCAGAAAAGTGACATTAAATTCTCTATTAACTAATTTGGTCTCTGTACGCAAAATTTCGGAAAGCGGGTCAAAAACGCCCAATGACCTTTTTGAAATTTTCAAAAAACGGTAAAATACACTTTTGTATAATTTCTATTGAAGTGTCTATGTATGAAGTCACAGATTTCCTGCTTGAATATAGTTTTGGTTCTCATGAAAAGTTTCCCGTTTAACTTCTTTAGAGGATGAATTGCGAAAAGTCTGGTCTCGTCCAATACTCACGTAAAACCAAATTCTAAATTCCTAGCTTCAATATTTCGACTGTGCTTTGATGACCCAATTAGTCGGTCAGCACTTCTTACATGTAGAAGAAGGGATACCAGTCATGTTTTGCTACCAGGTCGGTGCCATTGAGAATTTGAGTTCACTGTAGTTTTTTTTATTAAAATAAATCTCAATGTATGTTTATTTTAACGGTAGGTAAATATTATTAAAATTTCATTAACAATATAAATGTTCAGTATCATCAGTCATCACCTAAAGCGACATCTAATGCTAATGAACTTAATATTTTTAATCCTTATTTTGAAAAAGGCAAAGAAAGGGTTGTTTAAGAATATGATTATGATTGATTCAGTTCATGCATATCATACATACATACTATGATCACACTAAAAGTCATGTTTACTACTTACTATTTAGATGAAAACATTTCTTTCATTGCTCTATATTTATCCGTACAAAAAGAATGCTCTCGAGATTGCCTCTAAACGGTTCCTTACACATGTAACGCTATCAGATTATTGACAACACGATACCGTATCAGCTGATAAACTGGATAATGTCAATATTTGAGTGCTTGGGGACTATTCTTGAATCGGTCTGAATGTAAATTCCCCCACTACCCCTGATAAACTTATAACCTAAACATAAAAAGAAATAAGAATACAGTGAGACAGAGAGAGAGAGAGAAAGAGTTATTACGTGTGATTATTATAGGTTGGCAACTTCGTTGGTGACACTCACCTGTGTGCTTTTTGTTCTGTGCAGCCGTAACTACTTACACAAGTTACCGCCAACACGAACAGCGATCGACGGAGGCTGCCTCCGGAGCCCCCCGTTCGTGTTGGCGGTAACTTGTGTAAGTAGTTACGGCTGCACAGAACAAAAAGCACACAGATGAGTGTCACCAACGAAGTTGCCAACCTATAAGCGCAAAATTTTTGGTTTTAAACGTGTAGCTGTTAAACACTACAATATTGATTCCATTAAATTTCAAATTATAAAACCAAGCAGAGTCGTTATGATCTTATTTTCAACTTTATTAGATTAAATCTTGGTTATCGAACGCATTTAGTTATCTATTATCTAGCGTTTCAGAATAGTCACTATGCTATTAGTCAAGAATTGACGTGTAATCTGAATTACCTCGATGTAACGTTATATATTTTTGGTTGTAAGTGAAATAACTATGATGTGTCGTGCAGTTGAAATAAAATCTGATCAATGAATAAGCATGTTTAGTAATTGTACCTATTTGTTTAGTAATTATAGCCAGTGACAATTATAGTTGATAATGAAGTAATGAAAACGTGCATCTAAAATTGATAAAGACATACGACTGCCCTATGTTTTGGTAAACGTATTATTATTATTATTTTCAACATATTATGTGCAACTTACTAACGAAATAATAGTTATTTTTGCAACAGTTGTATAAGTAGGCCTCAAAAAATACGAATGGCGCGAGTTGCGATACAAGCCGCCGTGGCGGCGAGTATCGCAAATAGAGCCGCCATGAGTGTTTTTTGACTTAATTATACAACATTGCATACAATACTTTTTTTACGACTAGGTTTTAAAATATAAAATACGTAATTAAACATAGCTCGCAAACAAGGCAAATATGACATATGACTGACAGTATGTGTCTATGGTAAACTTTTTTTTTCAATTTGAAGTATACTCGCTAGTGAAACGCAGTGACGATTATAAAAATACTTTTTTAGGGTTCCGTAGCCAAATTGGCTAAAAAGGAACCCTTATAGTTTCGTCATGTCCGTCCGTCCGTCCGTCCGTCCGTCCGTCCGTCCGTCCGTCCGTCCGTATGTCACAGGCATTTTACTCAAAAACTACAAGACCTATACTGATGAAATTTGGAATATAGATGTCTTGTAGATGCCGCAACTAAGTTTGGTAGTTAAATAATAAAAATAAAAAAATCTAGGGGGGGCACTCCATACATGTAACAGAATCTAAAAAAATTTTTTTTCACAAAATGTCAATGTGTGGTACATAGTTCGACAGCTCTTTTAAAAACATTTTAAGGTTCCTAAGTAATGTTTTTGATTAAGTGAATACCTTTGGAAATAATCGCTCCGAAAGTTGTGAAAATTGTGTCCCCCCCCCTCTATCTTCTAAACCCTGAGTCCGAAAAATATAAAAAAAATTACAGAGATAACGCTTAATTAATACTTTCAACGAAAATTATTTTCATCAAGATCGGATTAACCGTTTTTGAGTTATTGCCAATAAACTGCGCTTCGCAACAAAAGGACGTAATTGCTATGAAGATACGCTCTTTTGTTGTTGTACTTTTTTACGTCGTATTTTTTACCTTATGGCTATGGAACCCTACACTGAGCATGGTCCGACATGCTCTTGGCCAGTTATTTTATGTTGGCATCAATGAATTAAGTTCGGAAAGTTTAGTTTTTCTTAAAAACCGTAGGAATTTAATTGTTTGTTAAGTTGGTAGATGTGTATTTTTACCGTAAAGTTAGAATTGAGCGCTTAATCCTTGACCTAAGTTTAACCTAGATTTAGAAGTCTGTGGCTGCTAGCAGTATCGTAATGTGACTATAACGACACTAGTGCTGTTATGGGGAATATAGTATAGACTTCTCTGAACTCATATTATGTATGTTCTTATATTAGTGTTCGTGACCAAGTAAAACACAGATAAAAGTACAAGAGTAGAAAAACCTAGTTTAACCTATTCGAATCTGAATTCATTTGCATTGCGGTTATAAAGAAATATTAATAGTATTTTATGCAACAGTTGTATAAGAAGGTTCAAAAAATGCGAATTGCGTGAGTTGCGATACGAGCCGCGAATGCGGCGAGTATCGCAAATAGAGACGCAATGAGCGTTTTTTGACTTAATTATACAACGTTGCATACAATACTTTTTCTACGACTATGTTAAAATATAAAATACATGGACGTCACGCGCTCGTCCGGTCTCTCCGAGTGTGTACAGCCGGCATGACAGTTGTGTCTATGGTAAACTTTTTTTTGATATGGCTGGTGACACGATGTGACGATAATTAAAATACTTTTTTTTTATGTTGGCATCAATTAATTTAATTCGGAAAGTTTTGTTTTTGTTATGAATCGTAGGAATTTAATTGTTTGTTAAGTTGGTAGTTGTGAATTTTTATCGTGAAGTTAGAATTGAGCGCTTAATCCTTGACCTAAGTTTAACCTAGATTTAGAAGTCTGTGGATGCTAGCAATAACGTAAAGTGACTATAACGACACTAGTGCTGTTATGGGGAATAGAGTATAGACTTCTCTGAACTCAAATTATGTATGTTCTTATATTAGTGTTCGTGACCAAGTAAAAGACAGATAACAGTACAGGAGTAGAAAAAAGCATTAATTAGACTTTGCTACACTATTGCAGCAGAATGTACTTACACTTTTCAATTAATGTAGTGTTTCTAAATATGTATTTGTTTAAAATAGCATTATTTTTAATTATTGGGTGCACTTATTGTTTAGGCACTATTGAATTAGATACAAATACACTTCGATAAAATACGGTATGGTTAGGTACCTAATGTTCTCAGAATAGGTAACATAATATTTTTGAGTAAAGTGTCCTTACATCAGATACTGAGTTCGATTGAATAAGAAGAGTGCTATTCAGATTCTTTATCAGCAGCAGCGAGAACGAGTTCCGAGTAAAATTCGAATGAAATCGCGTTTTAATAGAGCAGCCACTTTCGCCAACTTAAATCTTTTGGCTTAAAAAAGGCTTTGCCTTGGTTTAAAGGGATAAGAGAGGCTCAGCCGGCTCGATTGCTGCCTTTGGCTTTGCTCAATTACTCACCGCCGAGTCAAGATTAGTACTGCTGGCTTCAGACCGTTTTCAATTCAACTCGCTGAAAATACGAGCCGTATTTGCGTAGTTCGAGTTTCGACTTTTGTGACACTTCCTTATTTAACGCAGGTCTCTGACCTTTTGTAGGAGTTTTGGGTTATCGATTCTTTTTAATGGTAGTTAGAGGACATTAAGAAAGAAGTTTGTTTTTAGTCTTTGTAATATCTGTTTGTAAGTTATCTATAGTCTTTTAGTGCTGATGCATTCAGGTTACGGTACGATATCTTTTTATTGCTTAGTCGTATACGTATATCGGTTTCGAGACAATAAAATTGTGCGTTTTCAATCTTCTGTTGAAATAATTTTAAATTTTTTTTTAGCATTATATGGAATGAACACTGATTTTTGATAAAAAAAATAATAAGTACGTTTATTGGAGATTCTCGAATCGAAAAATTAATATTATCTTTATCCATGGTCGTCTGTTGTACCTACGTTTTTAATCACATTATGTCAAAACGGTCGGACGTATTTTTAATAGGTACAAGGATAGCTGGAAGTCCAAGGATGATTATACGATACTTTTTAGCTGACTCTGGTACACCAAAAGGGGGTATGATTTTTTTTCATCTTTGTTGACGAAGTTGTAAAAATCTTCTAGTACAATACTAGAGCTTGATTCAAGATATAAGCTGTGCTATAACAATTTAATAGTCATGGAATAGTACAAGTTAGTTTATGGAGGTACGATGCTAAACCTAGGCAGGCGCGGTGAACTTAATTACTTGCTTTAATTAAATCTTGCTTAGTACGTAAACCATCAACTAGATTGGCTCAGACGCTCGGCATCTTACGCGCATTACCTAGTGGCTGGTTTTAGCAACGCTACTAATTTGATTAATCTAATCAACACATGTAGTGTATTTGTATTATAGGTAAGCATTTGTTGGAAATCTGGGGGCAAGGCAGTACCCCCGCCAAGTCGAGCAAAACAAAGGCACGGCCGTACCATCCTTTTCTCGAAGCCATTCAGGCCATTTTCAACCTCCTGTAATTTTGTGCTGGCAAAAGCTAGAATTCTGATTTTCAGGAATATATAGGGCATTATATGACTTAGTTATACTCTCAATAACATTCAATTTTAACTTGTAGCTTAAGAACTATTGCACGTCAAAGTTCCTTAGTTTTGTCATTGACTCACTGACTGATGATCATCATTATTCTAAGGTACTTCTAGCAGACCCACAAGCTCAAATTTTGAACATAAATAGTTTTTAGCCTATCAAGTCATGCAAAACTTAAAGGTATTGCAATTTGTAATCCTATACAAATACATGCGATTACCTACAAAGTTACTTTTTTAGTTCAAATTGGAAATAGAATGGATTGAAATGTAATAAATAAAGGAAGACCACTTACAAAAAAAAATGAGATCCCATCAAAAACATTACATGTAAAAAGATACAAGTATCGCAACGCAGTTCTTCTACAACGAAAAAGTTTTGAGATGTAGGTAATGTTAAATCAAGTCCGTACCGGGAGGGTGTCCACTGACCTCGATTCCCACCGAATTGCCTATTATTTACCCGTAGGATTCTTTATTTGGGAACTATTAAATGTTCCTCCACGGTTAAATAATAGACAAGTCGGTGGGAATCGAAGTCTGTGGACACCTTCTCGATACGGACTTGGTTTAACATTACATCTCAAAATTTTTTTGGTGTAGAAGAACTGCGTTGCGAGACTTGCATCTTTTTACATATAATGTTTTTGATGGGATAAAAATTACATTATGATACATATAAGAATTACACATACGCACTTGCACGATTATTAAGTACCTGCTGGAATATCTTCATAAGTTTTTAACCGGTGTCACAAAAAGGAGGAGGTTCTTTAGTCGGTTGTATGTACATATTTTTTTTTAGCTTAGATCTCCGTTTTTTATGAACCGATTTGAACAATTTTTTTTTTAATGAGTTGGTCCCATTTTTTTCAATCCAGTTCTGATGATGAGATCACATCCATGAAGAATTGAGGGAACTTCTCAAATACTATAGGCATATGTATAGCTATTGTAATATTTTTATATGTAGTCCTCGTGGGGTGGAGTTTTCTAGTGTCGTAGATAATGTAGAGTTGTACCTAGATTCAATGTTTGAAGTCGATTATTTTTTTGGAAAAGCTATTATTGTACATTTAGCCGATGTTCCGGTTGTTTATCGACATGTAAATTTATTTTACGCAAAAAAAATGTTATTCAGCTTTACCTATACTTACGCATTGATATTAAAATGCGAACAAAGATAGATAGTTAAATAACCACTCAGGTATATTTCTTAAGAGAGGTATTAGCAATATGGGAGGGAAGAGGCATTGTGCACTATAGGCAACTGAAAACACCAATAATTTGTAAGGTTCGATCACTATTTCATTTTATGTTATATTTCCTTTTCCGCTTCCTGGTTATATGTACCTCTTGACTCTTTTATGCCAGAACACATCCGCGCACCGTACCCAGTAAATCAAACTCAGTAATGTTAAAACCCATTTTAAACTCCATTCAATAGGTCATTTACCGCCTACAGACTGCAGAACCGTTCTCTTTTTGCTGAATATTGAATTTTCGCCGCAGAAATGTAAAAACGGCCGTTAAGGGCATAAATCAGTTAGCTTTGCCTGTTCTATAGGTTCTATGCGAGTGAATTTTATGTGCCTAAAACTTACTGACACGTTTGAAATATGAAAGTTGTATATCTCGCTGTTTATGAGGCTGTATCTTATGTGTGTACAACCTTAAATCAACGCGATAGTTTACTTTATTAGACTAACTGTGTCATACTTCGGACTTTCTCTTTAAAGAAAAGTTTTAAACGTAAACGATTACCTAGTGCTATTATTTATTCCTGCTTACTTGAATCTGTGAGCTACTTGCTTTTTTGTGAATTCAAATTCTAGTACAGTCAAGTGCAAAAATGTGTATTGACTAAATCGTTTGACATATAGGGTTAGAAGTTCTTATTACCATTGCAGAAGGTGTGCGGTGTGCGACGTTTTGATCATTCGTATTCACCCATATTTTGACACTTAAACAATAACATCAGAGCAAGGCTGAGCCATTTATCTTTATCTGATAAAGACAATCAAAAGAAAAAAAAATGCCCATGACTCTATTAAAGTAGATGGACTGTAAAAATCCAACAATATGTATTTATAAAACTTTATCTATAGCGATAGTGTATTGTTCTAGCACCTGATGCGCTGCGCGTAAGCGTTTTCCCCCTGCGTCCCCTTCCGGCCTCACCATTCACCTCCGCGTGTACAAAGAGGCGCTGGCGGCCGGCATGGAGCCGCTGGGCGAGGGACTGTGCCTGTCGGAGCTGGAGCTGCACGGCGGGCACCTGCACGAGTCGGTGGCGGCGTCGGTGGGCTCGGCCATCTCGAGCCTCATGGCGCCGCTGCACCACGAGCCGCAGCACACGCCGCTGCACGCGCACGCGCCGCCGTTGCACCACGAACCGCTCGAGAAGCTTAAATGTAAGTTAATATCTCTCTCTTTCTCTCTCTCTGTATTTCTGTCCCTCCCCAGCCATGATCCATCTTGGTGGTGGGGTCAGCTTTTCGTTCTTGTCTTCTCAACTTCACTCTGTCCTCGACATTGTGTTCAGATACCTGACACTATGTCATGTCCTTTAGCACTACAACTTTCTTGTTTTGGGTCTGCCTTTGGATCTTTGACCGGAGATGGAAAGTTGTAGTGCAAAATTTTCTGTGTAGCCACGTGGCCATACCATCGCAGCCTACTCTCTTGCAGCTAATGCAGCTTAGCGGCATAAGCTTATAGATTATAGTCAAAATAATTTTTTCTTCTATTTATGAATAAAACAAAGCACACCTGAATGTTAGGTGCTACGTGGGTGCACCTATCGCTTCAGAAAAATATTTATCGTGTAACGAATTTTGCATAATCATAACATAACCGTTTATAAAAATGTTGTAAGAGTGTCTACGTACCTAAATAATAATATATGACGATTCGGGAATTTCATTACTTGGGTTAATGGACCACCATATAGGTTGAGTCCTATTATATGTTGAGAAATTTAGTCCATACACTAACGTGTCGAATGCCGAAAGCTCTATCTGTAGGTGATATTCGAATATGGGTATCTACGTTATCGTATAAATGCAAACTGCTGCAGATAATACGAAATGGAAATCACCAGTAAGCCCCGATAGATGAATTTTAGTGAAATACATCGCAAACGATCTATTCTGGAACGTTCTATATTGGCAAATAAATCCCGTTTTAAACTCCACCGGGCTTGTAAATAAAATAAAGGGGACTTTTCGTTCGTGATCCGCGGCGAGAATCCGATGAAGTCGTTCGTTCGTTTGTTTTATTTTTATGAAGATATGTAGCTCCTCCGAGATGGGATGTGGGATACGGCGAGGGTAAATAAATAGGGTGCTTTCGATTTTACGTAAAAAACGTAATTGGGTTGTTGGTGCTGATGAAATTAGTTTCAGTCGCGCGTGAGAGAGGATTGGATATATAGGTTGCATTAGTACTCGGGTTACGTAAAGGTTTCGTGACTATATTTTAGTAGGTATATTATTATTGACCGAGCGAACAAAGTAAATAAGGTTTGGGTCGATTTCCGAGCGTTTCGACCGCAAGAGGTGGTGATCACAGTCAAAGTATAAAGACGAACAAGTAGTCCAACTTCGGCCGTTTAAGAGCGCGCGACACGTATTCACAAAGACGCGCCATAGCACGTTTATGTGAGTGCGATCCATACTGGAGCATTCTTACGCATTCTTTTGCTTATATTTGCTTGTAGTGCGTTCGTACACGGCGCAAATTGGGTACTGCTGTTATACTGTGTCACATTTAACTTTTATTGTATGATTCATCAAAAGTTGTCGTCACTCGATAGTCCTTCGCGGTAAAAATCTAGTGACACTAATGAAATAAAAGAACGCTGGAAAAACGCCCGAAGTCGACCCCTTTATAGATGGGACAAATCGGTATTTTGATTGTTCAATGATGATCGAGTATCGTTTATCGGATTACTCCTCCCGAGGAAGAGGTCTCTATAACACCTGAACTTAAAAGTTTTGTTGACTTCAAATGCTCTATTACCAAATTTAAGAAGGCGGAAAGGAGAAAGTCGCGAGGTCTTTGTTCGGAGCGAACTGCTAGTAAGACTATAGCTTGGCAACTTCGTCACCAACGAAGTTGCCAAGCTATAACAATAATTTTTGCTTTAAAGTTAACCACTTTCTCTTTACAACCATTAGATGACGTTGGTTTTGCTGTATAATTTTGGATAATTTTCGAATGGTTACGGTGTAAGCCATACATATACAATACACATAGTATATATAGTACTATGTGTACTATAACGGCAATATTTTTAACAATAACATTGAATGAACGCAGACGGTACCTAAGTGTAATTTCACTCCACAACAGTAAAGTATCTATTATTTCGTATCAATATTTTTTTTTACAACAATTTCATGGCAATAATCATCGATTGTTGCCACACGTGTTGTGTCGTTTTATTCGCGACACAATCGTGACGAAATTGTGAGCGTCACACATCATCAGCGTGACGACCGTGACGATTCACGGCGGGACAGTGCACTTGCCAAGTTTGTATACAAAATTAGGGATTATTCTGTCTCGGTGACACGCAATTTTGTTTTCTATTTCTGACACTTTTAACATATCAGTTCAAAATTTATTTAATATAATTCAGTAACAAAGATGAATGTGTAATGTGTATGTACTGTACTGATGTTTCATGAGGATTCTCGTTAAAAGCTACTATAGTACTATAATGTGGATATTTTCAAGGCGGTGCGGGCATATATATTCGATGTGCTAGCTCTATTCTATAGTGTACTTACTTTACCACCAATCCAAGATCCCATCACCAGATCAGGATCAGATGGGATCATGGAGAAATTGAGGCAACTTTACAAATATTACAGGCACACCTATAGTGACTTGAGTATTTTTTTTAAAGTAACATGTGAATTTGTTATAGAATACATTTGAAGGTTAATTTTGTATTTATTATTCGTACAGTTGATCTAAAATAAATGGAGCTATGTATGTATGATAAACAGAGCTCGGAATAGATCGTGCCTATTTACCTAAACTTCGCGGGAGGACGTAACTAAGAGTGGCTACAACCACCAAAAATAATCAATTATTTTTATTGAACCCGGGATTTCCCTGGTTTAATAATAATACATTATCCATATAAATTCACGCTCAGGGTTAGATTATTAATGAAATACAATTGTCTAATGCAGAAATTTTGAATGAAGTCGATTTTTGAGTTCTCAATATATCTTGTATTTCATTAATAATTTAACCCCGAGTGTGAATTTATGTACAGTACGTATTATTATTAATCCCAGGAAATCCCGCGTTGAATAAATTGTTTTTGGTGGTTGTAGCCACTCTTAGTTACGTCCTCCCGCGAAGTTTAGGTAAATAGGCACGGTCTAGTCCGAGCTCTGATGATAAAACTATATAAATAAATAAGTGCTTTGAAAACAAAAATGATAGTGGGAGAATAATACATGCTCTACGGCGACTACAGGGAGGAAAAGTACCAATTACTTATTACAAAATAGAAGACAAAAAACTACAACCTGTCGCGAGAGTCAGATATATTAATCAATTGGTTCTAAATTGCCTTCCAAGAAATAAATGAAAAAATAAAACAAAGTATCAAATTTTAATTTGATATCAACGTTAGTTTTTAATCTGCAATCTTGAAAATCTTACTTGCCCTCCGGGCGGCGTAGCCGAGTATAACTATCAGTGTTTTCAAGAATAAATAGGTAGGTAATCGTACCTTTCATGAAAAAGGGTCCTAAGTATCCGACTACACTACTTCAATTAGTATCAGTTTAATATCTCATACACTTTAATTACAACACCCACGGCACCTGTATATCCTCACACAAATAGCTAGGGCTGCTAATCGGATAGTTTTTACAGACGCATCAATATCGGATTACGTGCCCCTGGATGTTTAGCTGCGCAATTAGTCATGCTGAGGGGCAACCCTAAATCACCGTCTGTTAGTGTACTCTGCTTAATAAATATTTGTTTTAAAATAATACAAATGTTTTGTGCCGGGTTTTTATATAATTGCAATGTATATATTGGCCAATTTAGATTTTGTCGTTATTTATTAGTTGGGCTAGCATAACTAGCCACGAGTTGCCTTGTCGTGCGAAAGAGCATGACCTGTCCCTTTCACAATACCTATATTAAATGAAAAGGGATAACTAGTACTTGTCACGCGACAAAGAGTCGCGCGGTACAGTTACTCGTATGCTAGAAGTGCAGAAATCTAATTGTGGGTACCATGCCACAGGCAGAAATGCTTGAGCGGATACCTATTCTTTTTATAAGTAAGTACTGTTTGTTTTTAGGTAGTTTAATTTAGTTTTTAGGTCTGTTTGTGTTTAGTATTAGGTATTTTCAGTTTTATCATCATTTTATTCCCTTTTATTGTGCCCTAATAAACATTTTACACATTGTGGGAGATATACAAGAGTTATAGTAAATCTCGTAAAGTAATAGTGTGTGTCAGTGTCAATGATGAATTAATTTTGGTGATACAAATGTGAAACATGCGTGTCTGTTGCAATGTCATAATTAATAAATTTAAGCTAGTTTATAGATATTATACCTATCTATATGAAGTATTTACAGTAATGTAGGTAACTTTGAACTGAAAATAACGTAGAGTACTTTACCACACAGTATTACAGGCGTAAAACTGGCGTAAACGCAATGATTTGCAATCCATCACTGACGAACAAAAAAGGGCAGCGAGGGCAATCATTTAAAGTCAATTCCAATGAATTGAGTAATCCATCCTTCTCCTACTCATTCGTTTCATATATTCTTTATATCTCCGTCCCGCTTGCACGTTAAAAAACAACCCCCCGAAATTGGCGAAGCATTATATAGCGATGATTAGCTTGCACTTGCCGCTTTTGTCATTGAATTTAAATAGGGGATTAAAATGCACAACGCGTTTTATTAATGCCATTGTGTTTTGTTTAGGGATTTAGAATTTTGATATTAGAGATTGCCGTAGATTGGTTCGCGAAGGTAAAATAAGTTAAATATCTCTTTTTTGCTTCAGCGTAATCAGGTTAAAAGTATCGTATATTTTAAGTTATAAATTATAATCAACCTGTATAATTAAGTCTTAATTTGTACAATGCAGGTTTTCCCTAAAACAGTGTTTATTACCATTTGACTGCTTTGACAACAATAGCAAAATGCAAACGAATCTTTTTACCATCGAAAATCCACGTAATCATATTGGCTCTGCCTGATCGCTGTTCGGTTTATCCTCCGAAGATTGTCTCATATCCCGCGATTTTTATAAAATAGGCGAAAAACACGTTTCGTGGCTTTAATTTTAAATTGCAGGTTTTGCGGAATCTTGCCTTAAGCCTTCCGTTCGTTGATTTTGCCGTCGCCCGTGATTTTTTCACCTTTGCTGTTAAATCGAGGGCGAATTTCATTTTCATTATTATACTGAAAAAAATACGGAAAACTAATTACGTGGGATTTGAGTTCGATTATGAGGATTTTTGATCGTGTCATTATTATGCTGGTGTTCGTGTAATAAAGGGAGGGGGTTAACGGCCTTAGCCCCTGAGTAATTTTTTAAATTGCTCTCTTATGTAGGTACGTTATATAAATAATCTATTCTGCAAGTTTCAAGTTCTTACTTAGGTTTGTTAGTTTTTCTACTCCTGTACTGTTATCTGTCTTTTACTTGGTCACGAACACTAATATGAGAACATACATAATATGAGTTCAGAGAAGTCTATACTCTATTCCCCATAACAGCAATAGTGTCGTTATAGTCACTTTACGTTATTGCTAGCAGCCACAGACTTCTAAATCTAGGTTAAACTTAGGTCAAGGATTAAGCGCTCAATTTTAACTTTACGGTAAAAATGCACAACTACCCGGCTCGTATCGCAACTCGCGCAATTCGCATTTTTTGAACCCACTTATACAACTGTTGCATAAAATACTATTTGACTCTGCGTTGATGAGTCAGCCAGGACTTATTTTATTATTTAACTAGCGGCCCGCCCCGGCTTCGCACGGTGTTTCTCTATTATATTATGCATGTATTATACATATAAACCTTCCTCTTCAATCACTCTATCTTTTAAAAAAAACCGCATCAAAATCCGTTGCGTAGTTTTAAAGATTGAAGCATACACGGGGACACAGGGAGATAGGGATAGAGAAAGCGACTTTGTTTTATACTATGTAGTGATGATGTAAATATATAGCAAATAACTAAAAGTTCTGTTGTGCTGTTAAGAAGAAAATCAAGAAATGAATTAGTTAGATGTAATTAATGCATTATTTTGATATATTTTATGCTTATGTGGTTTAAATAAAAAGGAAATGAATAGCGTGTCCGTACTGGTTCAAACGCACTGTTTCCATATTACATATCTTAATCCTCATTTGGAGCTTGTCCTTAGGGCTTGCAAATATTCGACTTTTTAAGATATTCGAATATTCGAATATGATTTTGTAGATATTCGAGTAATTCAAATATTATTCGAATACTACCAAAAACTATTAAAAAATTGTTTATCTTAGTATTTTTTGTGAAAAACATGTTAGAAGAGATATTTTTTACGTTGCGATTGGCCGATACCCATAACCTCTCTGTTCTCGAAGATAATGGGAGTCCATTATCAACTGCCAGCTCCTTCGGTACCTAGAGGACCACCAGTTGCTTAGTGACCCCCAATACGGTTTCCGTAAAGGCCCCTCAGCTGGTGATCTTCTGGTCTACCTAACACATCGTTGGGCCTGTGCCCATCGAGACCAAGGGTGAATCATTGGCCGTTAGTTTGGACATGGCGAAGGCTTTTGATTGGGTTTGGCACAAAGCACTTCTTTCGAAGTTTCCATCTTATGGGCTTTCCGAGAAATTATGCGAATGGGTCAGTAGCTTTCTAGCAGCCAGATGCATAAAGGTCGTAGTTGACGGTGAGTGCTCTGAATCCATGTCTGTGAATGCTGGTGTCCCGCAAGGCTGTGTGCTATCGCCGGCGTTGTTCCTTCTGCATATCAACGACATGCTGCAAATCTGTGGCATTCACTGTTATGCAGATGACAGCACGGGTGATGCCTCCTACACCGGCCGCGCCAATATTTCTCGGGATAACGTCATTGAGAGCCGTAACAGACTTGTGTCTGAAATTGAAACTTCCCTAAAAGAAGTTTCAGAATGGGGTCTACTTAATCTAGTCCGTTTTAACCCTACGAAGACACAGGTTTGCGCTTTCACCGCTAAAAAGCTTACGTTTGTTGCATCACCTCGTTTTGAGAGCACCCCCACCTAACTGCCACAGCCACTATTGCAATCCTTGGTGTCGACATATCGAGTGAAGTCTAGTTCCGCGGCCATTTAGAGGGTAAGGCTAAATTAGCCTCTAAGAAGAAGAGAAGTGCTCAACAGATCGAGACAGTATTTCACTCCGGCCCACCGCCTACAGCTTTATAAGGCGCAGGTCCGTCCACATATGGAATACTGTTCTCATCTGTGGGCTGGGGCTCCCCAGTACCAGCTTCTCCCTCTAGACCGCATTCAGCGGAGAGCGACTCGTATCGTCGGCTGCCAAGATATTTCAGATCGGCTCGACTCCTTGGCACTGTGTAGAGATGTAGCCTCGCTCTGCATCTTCTATCGTCTGTATAACGGGGTGTGCTCCGAGGAATAGTTCGGATTGATCCCTGCCGCATCTTTCCGCCATCGTCCTACGCGACAATATTTCCATCCTCACCACTTAGATGGTTGGCAGTCCACAACTGTGCGTTTTGCTAGAAACTTCCTGTCTTGCACGACTGAACTGTGGAATAAATTGTCGCCTGCAGTGTTTCCGGACCGTTTTCTCGTTTGCCGCCTATTTCATAAAAAAAATCCTTTGGGGGAGTTATGTCGGACTCACCCCCTCAGAAGGAGAAGAGATACCCACTAAAACCACCTGGACCCGAGTTACCCACACATGCTCTGAAGGTCATGCTCTGGTGGCATGGACGTTAATCAGGTGGGGCGACACGGCCTTTCATGCAACAGAAGCGCCGGCCACATGGAAGCTCCGTAGAGCCCTGGTGCACATGCTGGTGCAACGTGTCCACAAGCCCTGGTGGGTAGTTAGTTGGCTGCATTCCGCATTCAGGCAACCTTTAACAGGCCGGTTTAGAGTATAACCAGTCTCAAATCATAAAGCTAAAGCTGTCCCGTACGTCACCGTTTTTTTATACTTTAACTAAATTGGTAGGTTTATCCTCGTAAAACCCGTTTCCTAAATTTGGGATATTTTGCTGAAGTAATTTTCGAGTTTATTAAAATGAGAATAGAATTCTAATTTCATAAATGCTTCTCTGCTCATCACCCCCTCATGGGCCTCACGAGGATATTAGTTTTAGAAATGTTAACTAACTGGTCCATGCTTCGAGAGATCCCAGAGCTGGCGAATACTTCTTCCAAAAAATTGTCCTTGCTATTAAGAAAGTTAATGACGCATGCAAAAAGAACACCATACCACAGGCTGCAGCTCAGCCTAGAGAGGATATTATTTTTTTTTATTTAAACATGGTTTTTTATAACGTAAAAAGTTACGCTGCGCTATTTTAGGTATATTTAGTTTGAAAAAATTTAATTGATTACTGTATCCTTCTTTATTATGTCCTTTGTTAGCATTTTAATTTAAATTCCATTTAATTTAAATAGGTAGTAATATTATTCGAATATTCGAATACCTTACCAGGTATTATTCGAATAGCAAAATTAGCCGAATATTCGAAGAATTCGAATATTCGAATATTCGAATTGCAAGCCCTACTACTTGTCCTAAGTCTCTGTGCAACAATAATTAATAACAGAAACACGGAAGTTGCAAGGGAAGTTTGCCAAGCGCCAAGTTAGTGGTCACTGAGCTCACGTAATCGACCATTTGCGACGCGACGGAAGGATTACAAGTCGCGAGGCTCGCGACCGCGGCGCTGCGTTGCGCTCAGCGCCGTTTCATTAAACCAATCACGATAGGAATTTACTGTTCGTTTTGTGAATGTATGAATAGATGATGCTTTGAGGTAAATCTGAATTTGGTGTAAGTAATAAGGAATTCCTATAATATAGGTCTTACGCATTTTAAATTGTTAATTTGTTACCTATGTTTCTTATTTTCCGAAGGTGCATGTGTCCAAACTGCGATAGATAATCGAATCACCATTGGCGTGTCTAATATATTAGCGCGTTACAGTAAATATGTGACGTTCCGCGGCTAAAGGTACCTTGTGGACGTTGTCGCTTGTGCCCTTCTATCTTGATACCTTATATAGTAACGGAGTCGGATACGACGCAAGCGACAACGTCCATAAGGTACCTTTACCCGCGGAATGACATATATAAGTTTCGCAGATAACTGCAGATTTGTAATTTTTAGAATCATTTTCCCCAATGTCCTTTAAGAAATTTTAGGTTTTTAAACTTCGCGATGACATTTCGTATTTTCTGTTTGTTTTATAAAGTTCTAAAGCTAAGATATTCTTACAAACACATGTACCTATAATAGTTTAACTCGCGGACGCATAGCTACGTACCAGATGCATTTAAGATAACTCCTGTTGCCGGGGTGGTAAGCTCGGGCAAATATTTGTAATGCTGCCCGTCACTCGAGATTACCACTATCTTGATGTTAATCTGACTGTACGAGCAGTTTCCTTGAACCTCGAAATCATGTTAACATGTAATTCTAGGATGTAATACGACTATATTTAAAATGCACTGATAGTCTGGCCATTTTGCATTAGCAGGGCTTAAATAAATTAATTCTGGTATCCCTAAACCTCTGTTAACGAGCTCCGACGTACATCAAATCAAATTTATATTTATAGGAATTCCAAATTCAAACCTTTTAATCTGTTTCTTTTGGGTTCTCCTATATTTTTTCTATTGTCAAATCAACCGTATTTTCCAGACTCTATTAAGTTGGTCACTTCCAAAGAGGTTTGGATTTTTAAACGGTTTTGCCAGCATAATCAGCATATATGTGTTTTAATCATCGTAATTACCTTTGTAGTTTTTTATAGGGTCTAAACCTGCAAGAACTCTGTTCATGATTACTACATACTTGTAGTTTTCGATAAAATCGAATATTCGCTATTCTACAAACAGACACTTACAACACTATAAACTGACACTTATAAATAGCAATGATGTTTATAAAATTATTTGACAAAAAATCGGTGCCACACTGTCTGTCCCGCCCGGCGTCACTACAAAGTATTATTTTTTTTGTATATTTTTTTTACAAAAAAAAGTGGCGTCCCTGTCATCCGACACTGACACCGGGTCCCGTTCCCGTTGTCGCCGCGTCAGAACTCCGGTGCAATCTATTACTATTTTTTGTTTATTTTTTTCCTTTTCGCAAAATTAGTAGTATTGGTAAATTTGTCTGCTATTTTCAAACTTGATTTATTATTAACGAGAATAGGTGTCTAGTCTATCGTACAATTTATATTAACTTCAGATTTACCTAACGCCCTTAAAATAATCGCCAAGGTTTCGTTTTTCAATTGGTAAATCTTCATATATTAAATGTATTTAGATTACCTATTCCCACGGATATGTCTCATCTTTTCTACAAAATATATGTGTCTATCCTTTGGATTAATTTGTTTTGCCCCTATTTAATTTTTTTATCCTCGAACTTTGAAGGTAGGATCTTCGTTGACCACTTCACGGCAACTCTATTTGTAGCGGTACGATTTTGACCTTTTTTTGCCCTTTTTATCCACAATCCGTATACGTCAACATTTTCAAAATCCACAAACGCTGGGCGTGACAGCATTTCGAGCGACAGATGTCTCGCCATCCGCCCTAAAGAACGCGCCACGAAGGCGTGGTAGCAATAAATTTAGTCAAAATATGCTCGACACAAACACTTCCCATACCTCCCTATTAGAATAACAGAACGAATCGTTTTAATTTGTTAACAGGCCTCCGGAATGGGTGTCACATGTCTACCGGGGCTAAATTATTTAGTTTCGACTTCACTAATTGCCGATGACAAAGTTTAATAGCCTGTGCACATGTTAATCGGTCGTTTTTTGTTTTAGAAGCGATAAAAGTGGTTATGGGATGTTAGTACCGTTATAATAAAATTCGAATGTTATTTTTAACACCACCCTTCCATGTTAAAAAAGATGATCTGTTTCATCATTCTTCATTACTCTCAGCTAATATGATAACAGCTTAAGAACATCTTTGGATATCGACAGCGGAGATAGTGTCCTCACGAATCTTATATCACAGCATAATTAATATTACGACTGTCATGTCCCTATAATATATGGAATTTCCACGGTAGATATTTGAAAAAGATCCATTAACAAAAATCCCTGGAGATAGGTTTTTGGTGCCCTAAGATGGTATAATTTACTTATAATTTTTAATTGATGTATGTTCCTTACTTTGAAGGTACTTACTTACGTTGCTAGAGTGCTTAATTCAGTAAGCGTAAGTATGTATTTTTCTACTTAGCGAAATTAGCCGCTTGCATTAGCTTGAGCATTTGTGTAGGTAATGCAAATTAATTAAGTTAAAACCCAACAAATCTTGGTAGTCATAATTGTTCCCGTAAGCACAGCATCCAATACGTTCTTACTGCTGTCCGGAGTTTAAAAACAAAATGTATAATTATTCTACATTATTAGACAGTTAATCTCTTGACAAATGTGTTACTGACATTAGTTAACATTCTACCTCTAAATAGGTGACAATGCATACAAATAATTGAAATTGATTGTTTTCCTGCTAGTCAGAAGTCAAGTAATGATAGAGCACAGCGTGAAATCAGGAGTATTGGCAACAAACAAACAAACAATGTTGACTGTGTGATTGATAGTGTGACAGATGTAACCCTTGCACTGTCGCATCTGTCGCTCAATGGTCAGCGACTATCGAAAGGGATAGGGTTTAACCAGGAGATATTTAAGGAGTTAAATACTTCCGTATTTAATTTATTTATGACTTTTCGACAACGAAGCTTGACTTTGTTAGGTTAACCTTGGTTATATACATTTTTACAATCTGGCTTTGATTTATTAAGAATATTGAAAATACCAACTTGTCCTACTTACATATTATTACATAATACATATATGTATCTTTTAACAATAAAAAATAAAAGACGATTATAAGAGGAGATGAAGACAACACACAGTATCTCGTAATAAAAGGTTTAGGCTTTAGAAGAGGATTTTAAAATTTTTAAGAAGTTGTGAAAACTTAAGTATCAAAATCATTACAAATGTTTTATTTACATATTTTGATACTAAATTTATTTTTATTTTATTGGCATAGCTATAAAAACAGATAACGGTTGTAAAGAGCATTGTGCTCGCACGTCCATAAATCTCTTTATTTTATGACAAATTGTGGAGTCACCCCAACGCATTCAAGAACAAATAACAACATAATAGCCGGTGATGGGCAAACAGCAAAATAATGGGACAGTTGCACCGTAAGCACAATAGTGGGCCACTAATATCGGTGAACTTTACAAAATATTGTAGATATTGTACACGTAATTTATTATCCAGGGAGCTGAGACATCGGACGAACAAAAACTGAGGCCATATTGCCATGTGTATTGATTGTGTGCTCCATCTTGAAGTTTTACCATACTACTTATCTTTTTGGGGTTGTGATTAGATACTATGGAATTATGCCGGTAGCATGTAACTTAGCCGGTTTACCCCTGTTAACAATCACCGACTAACATTTCATCATATAATTCAATAGAAAACATTTTTATCTCAAACACTTTACGACCAAATTTTATATCGATTCTTAACTCCCTTTTTGTTTGTATGAAAAGCCGAGCGACGATTCACCTTTGGGTTTTAGTCCGTTATTTGCCCGGCTGAGTAACCAAATATTAAGAATATTGGAATCATTAAAAATTTTTAAAACAAAAAATAAAAACCGACTTCCAAAAACTTATAAACTAAAAACCAGAAAATAATAGTTTAATTACCTCAAAGAAATGGATAATCAACGATTCATACTTATATACATATACAGATATTAATAGTTTTGAACCTGTTATTTTTGAAGTTGGTGCCTGCCACGCAAAGCTGGCTATGTTGAGCTCCTTAGCTGGTCGGTTTTTATTTTTAAAAATTTACTTTATTTTAAAATTTTTAGTGGCGTTGGAAAATATTGTTTTAACCAAATAGACTTAAGTCTATTTAGTTAAATGAAAAAAAATCCAAATCGGTCTAGCCGTTTTCAATCAAATAGCCGTAATCGGGGAACAAACCTACATAAAAATTGCTCTTTGTTTTGAAGTCAGTTTAGACTGGAAACTTATTCCTAATAAGAAATGCACGAGAAACTAAGAAAAATGCCAAAATCGCTATATGTGTGCCTATGATATTTGAAGAGTTCCCTCGATTTCTCCAAGAGCCCATCATCAGATCCTGATTTGGTTGCAATGGGACCACCTTGAAGGTAGACCCTTTAAAACAAAAAAAGAATTTTCTAAATAGTTTCAGCCGTCTTCAAGTAATCGGGGAAGAAACCTAGATACAAATTTACTCTTTTTTTGAAGTCGGTTGACAGTAGAAACTTGTTGCTAATAAGAAATGGACGAGAAATTACGAAAAATACTGAAATTGCTATATGTATGCCTATGATATTTGAAGAGTTCCCTCGATTTCTCCAAGATTCCATCATCAGATCCTAATTTGGTTGCAATGGGACCACCTCGGAAGTCTACCCTTTAAAAAAAAAAAGAATTTTCCAAATCGGTCCAGCCGTCTTCAAGTAATCGGAACACAAAAAAAAATAAAAAAAAATTAAAACATACAGACGAATTGAGAACCGTCCTTCTTTTGGAAGTCGGTTAAAAACGCGATTAATTTGATACGTTTATACAAGGTGCCCCGTGAGGAACCCGAAAGATTTTGACCACGCATTTCTGGGGTCATTGAGAGCTATAAAAATTATATAACATAATGTCGAATTCGGCAAAATATTTATTCTTTTACGAAGATATTTTTGATTGATTTTGTTTTTTGCCAATTTTACATTAGGTTATTTAATTTTTTTACTCCTCATGACCTTAGTTCCTCACGAGATACCTTGTATTGACGCTACATACAGACACGAAAAATATGTATTGTCTATGACTACATTAACCGAAGATTACACAGACAACTCTGCGTACAAGGGATGACACATGCCGAATATGACACACGCAACAATGGCGAATGACGCCGCTTTATGAGACCCCCACATCGTAATTATATTATGACTTAACATTATTCTCCAAATAATGCACCTCGAGCCCCAGGAGATTTTAATAATAGCATTAATAAAACGGGAATATTTCAAATATAAACAAAAATGTTCACAATACCCATAGTATTTGCAACCCACATCGTAAAGGCGAAGTAGCTCAGTATTCTTAAAATTACTCAAAAGTCCCATTGTAATTAGTAAGTAGGTAGTATTGTATTGAATGGTTGGCTAAACTTCTATTCAATCTCTTAACTATAACCATAATAAATCAGAGAAATTAAGCATCTTGTCATCAAAGTGTCCAGAATTAAGACAATTTTGTTCGGAATATCGAAACCTATTACCAACTATACATAGAGACAGTGACTTGTTTACTCGGCAAGGCAAGTATACTGACAAAGTACACATTAAACATAACTTCGCTATAAATCATTGCAGGTGATAGTTTCAAAAATAAGTAACATGTTAAAGAAAAGTCCCTGTATTACTTTAACATGACAAACGGGTATACCTTATAAAGCTATTTGCCACCCCAACCAAACCAGATCGGCTATAATTCTGTAATCACCATAAAATCTGTATCACCACAGTAATATATTTATGACATAGCTCCCACTAATATTTATGCAAATTGAAAACGAGCAGAATGGCATCGTTTACGGCTCTAATGCGGGGAGGGAGATCATATGTTCACCATGTTATGTGCACGTACAATCTGTCGATGTAGAGAGATTCGATTTGGAGGGACAGGAAGAGGACATAACCTAATTTACTAAGAAAACATAAACAATAACAGACGAATAGCTACTACGCTACTTCTCTGTCAGGCCAAATCAGGACAGTTACTTTTACTCATCAAGGGTATAAAAACAATAGGCAATAATATCTTGGTGGCGTCATTAAATAGTATTCACAAATATCATATGAATAATTTATTCCACTTAAAAAATCCAATAATTGCAAATTAAAGCGCTCTACCGATTTTAGTTGTCTTTTCCCTTTTTTCGCAATAGACTTATTTAGTGTTCATCATCTGTAATCTAGGAAGTAAAAGTAAACTACATATTTACTACATAACAAAAAAAAATGCAACCATGCAGTTCTTAAATTATTCGTTAGTATTCCCGATGTCAGCATTAATAATGCAGCAATTACCCTCTCATCATCATAGACATTCTAAAAACAACTGAAGTAATACGGTAAGAACGTTACAGGGTCATATAATTCAAAGGGTCCTTCTATTCGCCACACATTTCATCCACATCATTGCAATAAACAAACCGCATCCCCAGCCAGTTGTCATCGAGTCCGCAGAAAGTAATTTGTGCCCATATGTGCGCAGTGATTGCCCTCGGTGGTCTTTTGCCCATTCTGTCCCCCAATTTATTTTCTTATAACAATTACAATATCATAGTAGATATTGTAAGGGTTAGGTACATTAGTTTTGATTATATTTGGTCGTGAGTGTGGCTAACATCAGTATCCCATGCATTTTATGAACAATATGCTACTTATTCATTACTAAGCAATAATATTTATATTTAAAAACAATGCGGCTTACCTGTTATTAGATAAGGTAAACGTTCCAGTGTTCGACACACTACGACCCGCTCGGTACAATTGTTTTCAGAATACGGTTTGTTTTTCTTAAAATGGAAAATTTACCTTGTTTGGGTTTACATAAACAAAATATTTCTTATCAGTCGCTTATCAGAAATTGAACACATATCCGTTAATTATTCAATGAATTTTTTTGAAAAAAAATGGATACAACTGAAACTGAAACCGCCCAAGTCATCGCCCTGCTGAATCAAGGACTAACGTGATGTCGCTCAGCAGCTGAACTTAAGTCAGTCTCCTATCTCCAAGGTTTACCGTCGGTGGCAGGAGACTGGAGCCCTTACTCCACGATCTGGATGCGGGCGCCTGAGGTCCACATCAGAGAGAGAGAGGACCGCTTGATTGTTATCACCAGTCTTCTTGATCGGCACCGTACCGGCATTGAAGTCCACCAACATCTGATGCAAAGCCGATTGAAACCTATCAGCAAGTGGACAGTTAGGCACGTCAACCCTTTGTATTCTACCTGCCTACGCGGGATTTTTTGACGAGGGGTTTCATATCATGCCCAATGTCACACCGCGCGGGTTACACAAGCGTACCTCGCCGAGGTAAGAATCCCCACTCTCTTTTGGCCGCCGCTGCGTCCTAGCCTGCACCCCATCAAACACGTCTGGGACTTCCTGAAAAGAAAACTTAAAGCCTGGAATTCCGCCCCAATACGATTTCAGACCTGAAAGAAGCTTTGGTGGAGGAGTGGGGAGCTTTTCCACAGGAAACCAAACGAACATGATTTGGTCCATGAAGGACCGCATAAATTGTGTGGAAAAACAAAGAAATAATTTTAGTTATTCATTGAGGAAATTGTTTTACATTTCTCGTTTGAATTTGCTTTTCAATGGCGATCTTATCCGTCTTTGTGTAAACAAGCCATTTTTCAGTTACCTGAAATGCAAATTATAAAATTTTCATATTTTCGGAAAGCTTACATTTTCAGCTTTCATTTGCTACCACATTGTTTAGGATTACATGAATGGGAGTATTCAACTTTGAAATGAGCCATGTTGTTGAGTCGATTTTTTTGCTCCCGAGTGTAATGCCTGATAGCCACCCTGCTGTCACCTCTATTGCTAATGGCTTAACGTTCAAGATGGCGACTACTGAGATAGTGTCGAGCACTCGGACGTTTACCTTGGAATTGGATAAATTCAACAGAAAATTCCAATCTCAACATTAAAAATACTTGTACAATTTTAAATCCTATCCCAGCTCACAGTTCCAACACAGTAGAACAGGTTTTTGATTTCCGGAAAATATGCAGTCTGGACCAAGCTGAAAATGATAAAACGTTCGCTTCGCTATGCTCACCCCACTAAGTCTGTTTGCTCATTCGGCACTAGTAATATTTTTTTACAAGTCTCAGGTGGTCGGTAATTTGCTTGCGGGAAGGGTTGCTGATTTATCTGCTGATTTCTCTCCAGGGACAGCTAACGCCGCCGCGGTCTCTAGCGTGCTGTAAACACTAATCTTTTTAGTTATTAGTTGCTGTTTAGTAGTAGTGTTTTTATGATTATCATTTTTGTTATGACTTGCCGATGAAACTTATGACTTACCAATATGTCTTTTTGGATATTAAGTATGTTAAATTATTATTACACTCTCTGCAAAATTATGAATGAGAATTTTACTGATCAGCTTTGTTAGGAAACAATACTTATTGCAGTCGCGAAAAATAAATATTATTCTCACTATACTACTGTCGATGAAGAAAGAATACCGGTGAATCAACAATCTATGTAATTATGTGAAAAAGAGAACGATTGAGCAAGAGCTAAAAAAGAAAAGAACAAAGACTTTTGCTTATTAAGATCAATTCGTACTCATTGTAGAATGTGTAATCGAGAACGAATACGATATGGCAAGAGTGTTTAAAAAAGCTTTCACAGGGTTAAGTTCGCGGCTCGTAAACGTTCCGAGATTCGCAACAGATATGCCGACCTTGAGACCGAACGTGGCCAATAAACAGCCATCCTCGTACGTGTCATGTCGCACCGCTACAATAACGAAACATGAAAAATTTCCAGACGCCCACATCAGACTGATAAATGGCTTCCGAAAATCCAAAAGGAAGTTACAGCTTACTCGGGATTTGGTCTAGAACCTCTCACGTCCCATAACTGCTGCACTTCGCTTTATTACAATTACCATAAGCCTCAAAGTCCCACACTCCACGCCGATGGAGGCGACTTCATCATTTTGAACCTACCTACAAGCGCGGTAAGACTGTTATTGCTTGGGTGAAATAGAAACCGCGTCTGGGGCGAAGTCTCCTCGTGAGCTCGGACGATTTTGGCACTTACCACTGAAGCTATAAGATGCAACTTGGCCCATACTGAGCACTCGTGCAAAAGTTATGCGCCGTTCGTGCCTCCGGAGCGGTCCACTCTTTACATTTATGTACATACGTGTACGATGTCGGGGCTATTTGGAATACTAATTGAGGATGTCTACGGACTACAACTGAATGCTATTTACTTTTGCCGATATAAAGTATCTTGGTAACGTGTTAAAGGTTTAAGTTAGATTGCGGCACAAATCTGTTGAAAATTCCTGTTTTCTCCAATGATTATTCGAAGTAAACCATATCAAGCGACTCGACATTTAATGTTCCTAATAATATATACATAGGTAATCAATCTAGTTTTGATTATTTTACAGAACTATAAATAAAGTTATCTCCGATCAAGATGTTAAGCTCTAATATTATTCATCTCTTCAACGTCAAACTATTTAAGCAGATATATCCATAACTTTCACTGGGTAAGGTATCCCAATCCTCCCGGCAGCAACGTGAATGGGAAAGCAGCAAACCGCGAAACGATGATGAATCGAGCGCGAGAAAAGGGCCCATCGGAGCGAAACACCGCTACCCGCGATCCAAACGCTAAACAGAGACAGATGATGAGAAAATTAGTGGATGCTCCCGTGAATTTGTGTAGGTTTTCAATGAACCTTCATGGTAGGTAAAATAGGAATAAAGCGGATCGGGCCTAATCCGCAGCCATTTATAACTTACAGGCCATTAATTTGAGTGATAATTCATGAATAGGGAAGCGATTGGTCGAAGATATTGGGTACCGGGACGATGCCAGCGACCTGTGTGTTTAATTGACAACATTTCATTTTAAGAACACTTTAAAATGTATATACGATTCGAAAGCATTTTGTCTCCTGAACACTACACTATTTTTATAATTTTTTTTATATCGCTTAATATAAAAAATACAAATTAATAAAAAATATGTTCTCATTTTACCAGTTCTACGGCACAATAGATGAAATGCCAGTGCCTTTTGCCACAGAAAAAATAAGCTGTCATAATTTTGAATTTGACATTGTCAATGCATACTGTCAGATGGCTTACTTTTTTTCGATCGCGATAAGACTAAAGTAATAGTTTATAAGTAATATTTACTGTAGAACTGTAGTTACGCCCTTTTAGAATAAGTACATATTAATATATTAATTATAAATTAATTATAAATCCTGGTGAAACAAATAAACTATCATCGTATTCGTCTTTTCAAACCAAATACAGAGAACCAATAAAATTAAAGGCTCAAAAAAATGAAAGGTTGTCAATTAGATTAGATAACAGATTATTACTTATCATCAATACTCTTTATGGTATGTGTGAAACAATTATTCTACAGTCAATTTGCATCAGAATATCTTAACATACTCTTTTTGGTGCTCGCGATAGTGACCTATTAAGACAAAATGTTAAAACTATTGAACTATGAACAGTCTAAAAGTTTGTTGTCAACTTAAAATCCGTATGGTGACTATATAGTCACAAATCTTTATCTATACTTATGTCGTTTCACATTTTAGACCGCCGCGTCCCGATTTGCCCTAGGACCCGAATGTCCTGGGTTAACTTCACCCTGATCTTGCTCGGGCTCAGCTAAATTTCTTGCCGGAGTCTTGGTTTAGCGTTTAGGCTAGGCTAGGTTTAGCGAAACTGCAACTAAAACTCCCATTCGTTCGATACACACGCTCACATAAGGGCAGGTTGATCCGCTTCATCCTTCCCGCTGGTCCGCTGCTCACTTTGAGCAATCAGCGAAAAGTCAAGGGGGCCCTGGCCAAACGTCCTGGTTCGGTTCGGCGTTCAGGCCCCCACCTAGTGCGACCCTATCGAGGTGGTTCGACTCCAGGCGCCCCCGGCCCCCTTCCAGTCCGATCCACTCAGGGTGGGCCGGCTAGCCACCTGGTTCGACGCCAGGGAACGCCACGGCCGACCACCCGGTCAAACAATTGCTATGCCCAATAAGGGTTGCGAGTTAGTCAGTCAAAAAATAACATTTTAGACCTAAACCTAAACCTAAATATCAGTCTTCTTATCCAATAGGTAGATTTCTATTGGGAATTATTTAATTGAGCTTTTAAAATCATAAATGAGCATTTTTAAAAATAAATGCCTTTTTTATTTGTATAAAATCTTTTAATTAATTATTGTGTCTATATTAGTTGAGCTACAGGTAAATTATAAGTGAACTGCAAATAAGGTCACATGATGATTATGTTTGGTATACAAAAATAATATTTGATACTCTTTTTTTGAATGATGAGCTCTTTTTTAATAGTTGGTAGTTTTTATATGAAGTATGCCTTTTAATATTGATCTCCTAATAAATACCCTTTGATCTTTATTATAACTATACTTAAAAAAACTATTTGATCAACAAAATTAATATTATTGCTATATATTTTTAATGAAAAAAATCTTTTTAATGAAATTTATAGAACGACATTTTTAATGAAATTTACAGGATAATAGATTGCCGTGTTAGTCAGCTAGGGGCGTTGCCGATGTAAAAAGTCGATTCAACACCAGAACCTGACCTCTCGCAAAACAGAAGGAGCCCCCCGCATTGAAAAGCAAAGAAACCAATCCCCTTTTTCTTTTAGGTTAGGTTGGTTAGGTAGCTTGCGTCCCTCAGACTAGAAATAGAAACACCGCTTTGCGGGGCTCCGTCGAATTGCTAGCGGATTATAGCTGCTTCGAAAAAAAATACGAAACTTCATCAGGTCCCTCAAAGTGTAATTTTTAGATTTCAAACATTTGCATTTGCGTGGCTCTAAACAGAATAAAACATCGATTGATTTGATTTATTCTATATCTCACAGAAAAAAGCTAAATCATAAAAAACGATGGGCGTTTAGATTTTTTTGTCTCCTGCTTTTGCAAAATTAAAACGATCATTAAATACATGCCAAACATTTTTTTGCGTAGTTCTAAACAGATTAAAATATCGCTTGATTTGATTTATTCTCTATCTCACAGAAAAAAGCTCAATCATTAAAAAATATGCCCATTTATATTTTTTTGCTTACCGTTTCTGCAAAATTAAAAAGCTCATTTAAATAATAAATTAAAATAATTTATTAAAAAAACTGTAATTTTACATTTCTTTTTTCAAAGTCATCGTGATAAAAATCAATAATAACTTATTTACTAATGATACGTAGGTAATGAAACGAAAGGAATGAGAAAATTTGGTGCATTTGGTGGGTAGGTATACCAAACATGAGATTGCTACCCAAATGTTCTGATTGGTGTGCCTGGTGGTCCTTAAATAGATGCAAATTAGTGTTCATTTTATTCATTCGGAAACACGATCTTACGTCGTCACGCATATATCACGCATGTATGTACATTTCATTTAATTTCTTTCCGAGATAAGGTAAAGATAACACCGAAACAGATATGATTACTAGTATGGGCGCTACACATGTAGTTCAATAATATCACACATACCTTTGGTAGAGTTAACTCGATAGAATCACAGGATACTGTGTCTACGTAAAAATTGTGAAGATCATATTATATTGCTAGCTTTATCAACTCCATTTAGGAGCTCCGTTCGTTTATGTGCTCCAGTAGATACCAGTCTTTTAGACCCCGGTAGGACACGGCATTAAGTTTTTCTTTGAGTTGTTCTGTACAGTTTCTTCTTGGTCTTAAGTGACTTACCATTTTGCTTCGTCTATATTCAATGGCAAATATGTAGGTAGGGGAGACCGGGTATGGTTGTCTCGCGGGTTGGTTGTCACAGCGGCCATAAAATAATACTAAACGAAACATTAAGTACATCGATCGGTGCTAAAAGATAGCAAGAGCTGTACATCCTTCCGTACTTCACCAATCGATGCACTTATTCCTTTATGGCCGCTGTGACAACCAACCCGCGAGACAACCATACCCGGTCTCCCCTACCTATATTGCGTTGTGGTAGTACATACTCTCGTTATCGTTACTGATAATTATTAAGGTAAATTAATCTGGTAGCAAAGACAAAGCACCCTATGACGTCATTTCCTGACCACCTCGGCCACCAGGTACCGGAAGTGGGCACTCGACATGACTTGCCCGTCTTCCTCTTATCACAGATACCACATTAACCAGACGCGCGGCGGTAGGTCCGCTTAGTGAAGCTTAACACTTGCCTGCTTTTTTCATTCATCAGCTGTTTAATTGGGCTTATAACGTGATATTTACGAGATGCCAGGTAGCAACCACACTACGTTTTGCAAGGAGAGTCAAACGATCATAATTCATAAGTGTTCTGGTAACTCTTAGCTTACTGCGTTAGATATTATGACTCAATTTATAGTTAGTGATAAAAATGCAATCATTAAACTGTCTGGATCGTCATCTGTCACAAGATGCCTGTCATATATAACGATGATTTGTTATGTCTCTTTTGGTTAAGAATTTGAACATCTGAAAAGTACCTTGTTGCTAAGCTAGCGACAACCCCAACGATCAGTAAACCTAATAAAAATATATAAAGTCTGTTACCTGACACAGACAATATTTAGAAGTAGTTTAATGTTGCTGCTATTCTGGCTGTGTATCTAGGATTCTCTAATAAATTAACGAAGTATTTCAATTGACTCCCTAAATAAACAACATTGTAGATATAATTTAATACCCTGAGACAATGCAGAAGCACAATATTTCTTCGACAACTAATGGACAACGATTACTTATGTTTATTCGCTTGTAGAATAAAATGAGTGTCGAGGCCGCGGGACAAAAGATATGAATTAGTCAATATTTCATGGTGGATTTAGTACGATGCTCTTGGAAGACAACACAAGGATTACCGAGGCACTACTCAAATCATCCAAGAGTGTGATGGATTTTGTTAACCCATTTTAATCGACTTTTGCTTATCAAGATTTATGTCAAGCGGGCAGTAAATAAAACAACTTTTATTAGGAAAACCAAATACGTAATACATACTGATATACAATAGTACATAACACAACTACGGTGGTAAAACAAAGAAATCCGAGATCGCAGATGTTTGCAACCCGAGCTGCAAGCGAGGGACGTAAATATTCGATCGATGTCTTTATTTATTACCTCCCGTGTTGTGTGAGCGTTTTCCAAAAAAAATACCGGCGTAGCTACTTTCTCGAAATATGGACTTTTGAGGTTTTTTTGGCTCAGAATCGTTAGTACATTCGAACCTTATACGTAAAAAAAAGTGTCCCAAAATTTGTATGGGATTTTTTTCTTTCCACTACGTCACGTTCATACAAACACAATGCAAAATGGTGACGTAATGGAAAAAAAAAATTGGGACACTTTTATTTACGTATAAGGTTCGAAAGTACTAACGATTCTGAGCCAAAAAAACCTCACAAGTCCATATTTTGAGAAAGTAGCTACCCCGGTATTTTTTTTGGAAAACGCTCGTGTACATCATTTTACTTATGTCTACACTTGGCCAGAAAGCGGCTTTTTCCGTACGCGTAGCGTGCGGTTAAAGCCATTTTATGGCCAAGTGTGGCATAATATACATAGTACTAACTACATTGTTATGTTCATGATCAATATTAAGTTAAAGGTAATGTTTGGAATTTATTTTGGTAATTTAAATCAATATTTCTGGTAAAATAGTAGTTTATGTAACTGTTACATAACGCCTAACTATGTATAGTTACATACATTCCTTCATCTACACACATATTATAAGCTCTCTATGATGTTTTTAAAAACCGCAAATTAAAAATGTCAAATGGCGGTAAATAAAAACTTTTTTCACGCATATCATACAACCGCAGTTTTTATTATTTTTAAATTCAAAGACAAACTAGAGTGGGCCTCTACTAACATATCGTTCGATATCAAGTAACGTGCGAGATTTGTCAAAATTATTTGCAATTGACATTCGTCATTTCGACTAATATTAGAATTGATGTCAAACCAAGTTACTTTGTTTTTCAGAGATGTTCGAAATTTTTATGTCAATAATAACATGTTCACAGATAAGAAATTTGTTGTTACAAAACAGTTTATCTTTATGCTGGTTGTAATTTGCGGCACGCAAACGTAGGTGAACGCATTATAGAGGGTTTATAATATGTATGTAGATAATAGTACATTACACAACTAGGGTGGTAATACAAAGAAAGGCCGAGATCGCAGAAGTTTACGGCCCGAGCTGCAAGCGAGGGACGCAAATATGCGATCGAGGGCTTTCTTTATTACCTCCCGTGTTGTGTACATTATTTTATGTCTACAGCTACACTTGTCCAGAAAGTGGCTTATTTCGTACGCGCAGCGTGCGAAAAAAGCTACTTTCTGGTCATAAAATGATGTACACAACACGGGAGGTAATAAAGAAAGCCCTCGATCGCCTATTTAAGTCCCTCGCTTACAGCTCGGGCTGCAAACATCTGCGATCTCGGCCTTTCTTTATTTTACCACCCTAGTTGTGTAATGTACTATAAAAGACTTTATTATTGACTTTTTATCATTACTAAAGCTTTCATTTCCATGATTTTACACGCCCTCAGATAATTCGGGTAGGTCCTTCAACTGTCTTTGTAGCTTGCCTGTAGTTTTACTGTTTAAAATGGAAAGTAAATTTTTGGTCAGCCGTTATTAAAATTGATCCGCAAAAAAAAATAAGCAGTTAAATCATTTGGGCAGCATACAAAGATTTGGCTGGCAATAAATAAAATCGGGCGGCAACTCTTGTTCAGCAAACAGTTTAAAAACGGTTAACATTTTAACCAATATTAATCTGCTTTTTTAATCATTTGGCTGCCTAATAAACAGTCGAGCTGCAAAATAATTACTTGGGTAGCAAGATTTTACAATTGGTCAGCAGAGAGTTTAATTGAGATATACAGGGTGTCACTGTGATATATACTGGGTGTCACTGTGATATATACAGGGTGTCACTGTGTTATATACAGGATGTCACTGTGATAGATACAGGATGTCACTGTGATATATACAGGGTGTCACTGTGTTATATACAGGGTGTCACAGTAATGTATACAGGGTGTCAGTGTGATAGATACAGGATGTCACTGTGATATATACAGGGTGTCACTGTGTTATATGTATACAGGGTGTCACTGTAATGTATACAGGATGTTACTGTGATATAAACAGAATGTCATTGTGATATATACAGGGTGCCATTGTGTTATATACAGGGTGTCACTGTGATAGATACAGGATGTCACTGTCAGCAGAGAAAACATGTCTGTAAGCAGTTTAATTGAAATATACAGGGTGTCACTGTGATATATACTGGGTGTCACTGTGATATATACAGGGTGTCACTGTAATGTATACAGGGTGTCACTCTAAAAACGAAACAGCTCCCAAAAATAGGTAGGTTAGGGTTATTTTTTTTTTGATGACCCTAAAACGAAACGGCTCCCAAAAATAGGTAGGTTAGGGTTATTTTTTTTGATGACCCTAAAAACGAAACGGCTCCCAAAAATAGGTAGGTTAGGGTTATTTTTTTTGCTGACCCTAAAAACGAAACGATACACGTTGTGAATAAATAATATAACTTCTAAACATTATGAGATGTATAAAAAATCGAAATACCAATTTTATATGAGCCCATCACAGTGACACCCTGTATCTATCACAGTGACACCCTGTATATAACATAGTGACACCCTGTATATATCACAGTGACACCCTGTATATATCACAGTGACATGCTGTCCTGTATCTATCACAGTGACACCCTGTATATATCACAGTATCACTCTGTATCTATCACAGTTACATCCTGTATCTATCACAGTTACACCCTGTATATAACACAGTGACACCCTGTATATATCACAGTGACACCTGCTACTTGACAGCTGACAATTACCGAATGACAAAATGCGCACACGATTGGCGGCAGAATAGTTGCGCCCAGTTAGGTTTTATTGCCCCCTTTTTTTTGATGAACAAAATGAAATATTTTGCTTACCTACTGATTGCTTACCAAAATTTGATTTACCGTAGATCGCTTAATGCAGCTCAAATATTTAATTTGCTGACCAAAATAATTTAAAGCAGATCAGTATATCATTAATTGCAGCCTGATTTATAAATGTTTGCTTACCATGAGTTGCTTACCAACTAGCTATTTTGGCTGACCAAATACATATTTCTGCTGACCAAAATATGAATATTTTGCTGATCGATTAAATGATACCCGTTTAAAATTACTCTCAAAGCGCACTAAATTTAAAGAAGGCCGAATGATTAGAAACAGGTTAGAAGAAAAGCGAGTAAATTAATTACACTTAATAGCAAATCTGAAAACACTCTCAACAACCTTTTACAGATGCACGTATATCCAAAACATTCAAAATTTTAAAGGATTTAAACAGGGCATTCTGTATTTACAATAAAGACAGATAGCCAGAGGTAAATACAGATAAGTATTGTAATTTATAACAGCAGCCTGCCCGCCCGTGGACTGGGTGTTTTTATGTCGCTACAGATACTGAATATAAATACTATAATTTACTACACCAGAATTAACTGAGATTTTGTCATGCTAGAGTGGATTTGTGTATACTCAAAAAATATATTTGTCTGAAGTCATTTTAAATACTTAAATAAAATATGTACATCATTTGAAACGTATGTTTAAATATCCATTAGCAATGAAGTTTCCATAAAACTCTATTTTCACTGAAACCTTGTCAAGAGCCTCGCACTAAATATACAATTTTTCTTTCATTTTTTTGACCGCTTACATTCCGTTTCGTAACTTTCTTAGAAGATGGCAATTTCCTACGTTTACAAATCTTTGTCAAAGAGTTTGCTTGGCTCATTGGCTGAACTTGGCATATTGAATAGACAGAACAGACACTTCAATTTTTAAGGGTAAAAATCAGTAATAGTGTTTAATGATGGTAGGTATTTATTATGTAATGTAATAGTTCTAAGGCAAAGCCATACTTTGGTTCGTTAAGATGTTAAGTATACATAGTTTAGTATAGTGTAGTGTCGAGTAATTATGCTGATGCATAAACTGCAACTCTCCCGAGGGAACAGTTCACGAGAAACAAAGTTCAACAAACTTTATATAATTATTATAGATAATAACTAAATAAAGATTACATTAATGCCCACACAGTGGCAGTATTAATACAACAGCATTTACAGGTTCAGATTCGTCACACTATCTTAATATTGGTAATGCTACATAAGCTTTGGGATTTGATGATAGCTCCCATTCATGTGATTTTATCTTTCAGTTGAAACAATACTAAAGTTAGGTGATGGGTGACTAATGGAAAATAGTAATAGTATTTTGATTGAGCGTGTTATACACGGGGCGTGGCGTGGTAAAGCCACCGAAAATACAGATTATAGCAAAATAAAGATTATACTTAATGCTCACTCTTTTTATCCTTTAGTTGAAACAATAGTCAAACTAGTTTAAAGGATTCCTAGTACATACTAGCATTTGATCTCAAGACATATTTATATTGAATCACAGACAAATTAGCCTGCAAAGATGGGTGTTTCAAATAGATATCTAAGGCGTCCTAGGTTATGGATGGTAAATACCCATATTTATCCTCTAGTGCCCATCTCTATACGTAATTATTTTAGATAATTATTTAAAACTCAGCTAGTCATAAAGAAACCTAATTAATATGTGCCGCGCAAGCAATTCGTAAACACAATCAATTTTCCATTGTGTCGTAGGTATTTGTTTTTACAATAAAAGGCATAAGCGCACCATAAAGGTTACGACTCGTCATATAACGGCGGTAATACAAGTGTGACAGGCGCTGGGTACAGTCGCCGACAAAACTCACAGCTATGTCATTAAAATCATGAGAAATAAATACAGTACAGACTCGTTGTTAATTTATTGCAGCAAAAATAGTTAAAGCTAACTATCAAGGTATTTTATTATGACTAGCGGGTAAACAGACAAACAGACCTGTGGGTATATGAATAATAAAGTAGATGTTAAATATAAAAAAAATAAGTCACTAATTGGTAGCGAAGCGACAGCGTTACATAATTTAAAGTATCGTAGGTAGCTAAGTTGAGAAGTTAATGTTACTTTTGACACTGCCCTGTCTGAGAGCATTTTAGACGGGTAAGATTTCAGTTCCTACCTACCATTTGCAGTTTTCTAGCTTTGCACATGGACCTACTTTTAAAGATGTCGAAGATATCTATATCGCTTTTCGGCCTGCCAGTACTCAGAGTTGATCAGTGTAAACCAGCCGAGAGGTTTACAACCGCAATAAAACAATGAACGTACGCTTATCACTCTTATCAAGCCAAACACAATTTATTTGAACGTGCACTCACGTTTGTACCTCCCGACATTTGTGACGATAACACCTAATTACACATATAATAGCACCCCTTATTTACATAGATTTTTGTAATTAATTAAAAAGTTGCCAAAATGTCTTATCGTCCAAGTCTTGATTTTGCTGTAAGTATTTTTTTTTAGTTACATTAGTATTTAGGTACAAATGATTTGTTGTTTTATTGTATTACTATCACAAACAGACGCTATTATTAGCTCGTGACATGGTTCTTTTACGTCAAAGAATGATTTATTCCGACGTCACGAGTTTAGCAAATATTGTTTTCAAATCAGCTGGAATTTTTTGAAGTCTTCCATCAAAATAAATTCAAGCAAGACTGCGAAAGATAAAATGGCGAGACGGTGACATAAGAATATATAGAGGTAGAGGATCTGGTTCTTCGTATTAATACGAGCCCCGATGCATAAAAGTTCGTCTAGCACGAAGCAACTATCACACTTTTTTAAATACTCATTACCTGTTTAGATCTAACAACTGAGTGATAGGACCAATGACAGCTTATCTTTAATGTAATTTATTTTGATTTAATGATAAAGTTTCCATGAGACCGTTAATGTTGATTTTTTTTTTCTTAAAAAATTATTGTCCAAATCATATTGTGCCCTCGTATAGCAGTTCTGTACACTTGGGCTCAAAGCAACATTGTCGGTATATCGCTGTGCTCTGTTGTTTTCCTTAGTACGGCCCTTCTCACACCTTTCGAGCTCGTGACAAAAAATAATTTGAATTAGAAAATTTAATAATTTTTACTCATCATAAAATTTGTATTTCCTGTCTTTTAAAATTGTTAGGGTATTATAAATAAAAATATTAGAGCACCTGTATTAAACAGTATACATTTTTTATCTCAAACATTTTTTCCTAAAACATTGTAGAGCCTAAGAAAATGCTCTTACTAGACGAGAACTTTTGCATCGGGGCTCGTATAATTATTATTTTCTAAAGGCACTTGTCGCTAATACTCTTCTCATTGAATAGGTTTATTTGAACCGAGAAATATGAATTTCAGATAACAAATAAGTACCTTTATTTTTTACCAACCAAATCAAATAAATATACCATAATGTGGGTAAGTACATACAAATCGTTATTTAAAATAAAAAAAGTCTATATTTATCTCACTAACTGATTGATAACATTGAGTTTACAGCAGATGCTTTTTTTTCACCCATGTTGCGAAGAATGTGTCGCAATATATAACTGTTTGTTGCGGTGTAAAAAATGGCCACACGGAAAGACCTATCCATAAATATGAGGCCAGTAAGACCATTTAATTGCGTTGTGACACTTTCGTTCACCTATTAAAAAGCTCGTTACAATTGTTAATTTGTCGATTTTTTCGTGGGTATTTGTTCGAAGTCGTCTTCGCGTTGATCCCATTGTTTTGAGCAGAGTCACGCTCCGTGCGATTGATGGCGCCGTTACAAAACAAATGCAGAAACATTTCTTTTAATTAAAATGATTCCGGGATCTTATTAACAATTATTAAAGTTTTGTCTAGAAACGGGTTAATAGTAGACATACTCATTTACAATATTTACGTACAACATTTTGTTCCATTTCCAAAAAAATATTTAGTGCCAACCTACTTGAACCCTTGTATTGTAGAACTCTTCTTGCACACCATACTAAGATAATTAACTTTATTAAGTCGAAATAAATAGTGAAAAAATCTAGTAGTATTGCATTTCACAAAAGAATAAGTTTAAATGAGTTATATGTCTGCTGAAATATAGAACAACGAAACGAAAGAGAGTTATATATGTCTTCATTCAAAACATTTGTGAGCATTGTAGCTACACATTTATATATTTTTTTCAGAACTATATTTGGAGAAGTAAAAACTGTAACACTTCCGTATCATGTTTAACACCTAATAAATATTATCTCGAATCATTTTAAAAAACTAGCATGGATCAATAATGTAAAGCGGCGTACATTGTCGCTTTATCTCGACTTTGATATAAATTCACTCTTAGATGGGGCGCCGTGTACGTGAGACTTCCGAAAAACCCGTCATATGGGGGCATTTCGTGGTGAATGCGTTGTTGTTCTTTGTCAAACAAGGGATGCACGTGCGTGTCTGAGATAGGGAACAAACAGTACTAAATAACTCGAAAGATGACTACTCAACGCAGTTTATCTTGCTGCGATCCAATAGTGGAACGCGGTAAAAACGTCTTCCTAGTTGTATTTTCAATAGAACCGGCTGAGAAGAAAATGCTTTTTTAAAGTAAAAGCTTTAGTATTTTTAATCTTTATTTTTAACCTTTGCTTATTAGAAAAAGAGCTACAAAATTAAAAATAATCTTACAGAAAAGTTAAACGCCGTTTTATACTTTTGAACGATGATGAAGCTCCTTCGCCTAAGGCAAAACTATATAATAATTCAATATTTTAAGTATTGAAACTTATACTATAATATTCAATATTTATTATGTATTCATCACAGTCTCAAATTTTCAAATAAAAGCGTGCTACACCCTCTTTTTTTCTCTCTAGCTATTATAATGTAATGACTTTTTGATGCATTTTATAGAATGAGTTTAAATTAGAAACTAAAACTTGAACTTTATTATTTTGAACTCTGACGTCTACAAGAAATTAAGCGCGTATACAGGCCTATAAATAAGGGCGCGCGCACACGGGCGTCTCCAATGACTAATTTGTTAACAAGTGTTCGGGGACACTTAATTGCCCGTAAGCGACGGGGCGTCATCGTCGCTCGGCGAATACATTATTTTGTCGAGATCTCCTTGTTAAATAATGTGAACGTTTAATTTACGACTTAAAGTATTTTAGGATACCTGCCAGCCGTATAACAATTTTATTTTTATCTAATTGCTTAATTCAGGAAATTAATACCAGATTTGGGCAAAAATTTAGTTGACTAAGAATAAGAATAAAATTCCAAATTTTATTCTCAATCAAAATATTTGAGTAAGATTGAAAATCATGAGCAAGTTATTCTGATTTGATTTAAAATGATTAAATCATTTCATTTTTATTCTGATTTGATTTAAAATGATTAAATCATTTCCTTTTTATTCTAAATGACAAATCAAATTTTGTTTAATTAATCCGACAGACTATTAGTTAAACTAACGTTTTAGTTGACTTATTAATATTTAGAATAAGATTGATTTTATTCTTCTTATACATTTAGTTCACTGATTGCACTTGTAATTTGAACTATTTCTCATACTTTTAATGTTCAGTTTTTTTAACCATGAATAAATATGACACACAACCTATGGCATAGTAATTAGGTAGCTTCGAGATTATCTGATGATGAATGGAACCAGGAGGTAGGTAGTGGAACTCTTCAATGGCTATTGGTAAGACCTTCAATTCAAGTATGGATTCATTTCGCTTGTGGTAAAGGGTTCTATACATAGTATAGTATACATTACACTATACGGCGATGGTCAGCCAGCCAGGAGGTGGGTAGTGGAACCCTTCGTAGAGTCTTAGTAAACCCCTCGAGTTTGGGCTTATTTGATTTGTTGTAAAGAGTCCTATGCATTCAATCCTGTGGTGATGGTCTAGTGATGGATCCAGGACGTGGGCAGTGGTAATTTTAGTAAATCTGTCAAGTTTGGGCTCATTTTATTTGTTGTAAAGAGTTATACTCGTATGCATTACACTCTATGGTGGTGGTCTGACGATGGAGCCAGGTGCTGGGTAATGGTACTCTTTGAAGGGTTTTAGTAAACCCCGCGAGTTTGGGCTCATTTGATTTGTTATAAACAGGCCTTAACTTTTCGTGATTTTAACAAGCGTGACGTGTATAATTTAAAATGTCTTTATTATTTAGTACAACACTAAAAATTATTGATTGTACAACCAGAGATCGATTCAAAATATCAATCGTCATTTTTTAATGGCGATTAATTTAGTTGCGATTAAATTAGTTGTGAGAATGGTCGACTAACAATTAAATTAGTTTTAGTTTCAATCGACTAAATTTCACAGTTAAATCTATATTAAATAAAACTACGTAGTTGCTCGTTTTTGCATTTTTTATTTAACTTGCAATATAGATAACTTGCAATATGTAACTACGACGAGTAGGTATGTACATTGTAGGTACTCGTATGCGTGCGTTGTAACTATGTTGGTTTGGGTGGAATCTTGCAACTTATAGCGAAGCAGATATCTTCAACCGATTGAGCTAAAATTATGTATACAAGTTTAATTTGAAACACTTGAATGAAAATGCAATATAATGGGCCTTAATATTTCGATAAATAACGAAAAACTGCAATGCACAATGTTTACAAGTCGCAAACAATAGTAGGTAAATAGGTAGGTAGGTGCTCTATTCATAATTATTTTGATACTTTCAGTACTAGTTCTATACGATACTGAGTAAATCTTAGATATAGATATTATCAATATTTTGTTGTCTCTGTCATTAGTAAATCTCTTTTTAGTGTCACGCGGCGACAAAACAATGGGATAATCCTACTTACCTGGAAGTTGTTTGTTGCATTTTGGTGCAAGTCTGCCGCCATAACGCAAAAGGGCACAACTAACATTTTTTTTGACACTGAGTTGTATACATATTCGGAATCAGTGAAATTTACTAATTCCGAATATGTATAGAACTCAGTGTCGAAAAAAATGTTAGATGTGCCCTTTTGCGTTATGGCGGCAGAAGTGCCGACGAATCTTCTAAAAATAACACGTTCTACTTCTATTGAATGAAACATCTGCATGTTGTTTTCCGTTCAATTTGCTTCTAACATTATTTGCGGAAAAATAGTCTAACTAATAAGTCGATTAAAAAGTTTAGTTGACCGAAATCAATCGGCAGCTAATTTAGTTGCAACTAAACTAGTTGCACTCTATACAACTAAGATTGATCAGTCGTCGTTTTCAATCGTCCGTCGGAATTAATTCTGTTAATCTCAATCGTTAATCGTTAGTCGATCACATTTTGCCCATCTCTGTGTACAACTTAGTTTTTAGAGAAGAAATAAAGTAGTTTTTCTTACAATTATGAAGGAGGTAACATTTTTCCAAATCGGTCTAGCTGTTTTAAATTAATCGGGGAACAAACCTACATAAAAATTGCTCTTTGTTTTGAAGTCGGTTAAGACTGGAAACTTATTTCTAATAAGAAATGCACGAGAAACTAAGAAAAATACCAAGATCGCTATATGTGTGCCTCTAATATGTTAAGAGTTCCCTCGGTTTCTCCAAGATCTCATCATCAGATCCTGATTTGGTTGCAATGGAACCACCTCGGAAGTATACCCTTTCAAACAAAAAAAGAATTTTCCACATCGGTCCAGCCGTCTTCGAGTAATCGCGTAACAAATATAAAAAATAAAATAAAAATAAAAACATATAGACGAATAGAGAACCGTCCTTCATTTGAAAGTCGATTAAAAATGCATAGAACTCATTAAAACGAGCCCACTTTCATGTTCCATCATCAGTTCAGTTCAGCTTGCTGATGTGATGCCTGTGTGCAGGAGTGAGTGAATAGTGGAACACGAAATACAAGATATTGCTACTACATTACTTACTAAGCCTATAGACGGGATAACAATTTCAATTTCGATAAATAAATCAATCAGAGGAATTCATTTTAACTAAAAAAATCATGATTGAATTTATTTGATTGGTGATTAAATTAGTTTTACTCAAATTTTTGAGTGAGAATAAATCTTAAGTGATTTAATCATTTCAAATTTATTCTGATTGAAACTGAAATGATTTATTCTCACGATTTTTTATTCTGATTGACGATATTAGTCATGAGTGCCCAACACTGATTAATACTAACGCACATGCTCGGCTGCGCTATGTATACCTACTTTAATTACATTTATGTCGTGGTAATAAGAGATTCCCGATAACTACTAGTGGTAAGAGATCGCTACTGCGGGACTTCAATGATGATGCCAGAATCCAAGACATGTTATTGTGTATAATGATATGCGATGAAGTATTTAATGCTCCATAACACATGTAATTAAGCTAGATTCAGTACCAAAATCACATTACTATAAGCAAAAAAGTGTTGTACGAGTCTACATTTGTTTATTTAAGCTTTATTGCACAATACAAGAAAGTACAAATGGTGGACTGGATGCCATAAGGCATTCCATCCCAGTCAACTATTAGGCTAAACAGAGACGTATAGGTTTACCGGTAACAATCGTACAAATAAATAGATTCTCACAAATGTTAAAATAATAATTATTGCAAACAATTAGTCTTATCTTACTACAACAATGTGATTGCGGTACTTAAAAACATCAAAACTATCAGCAAAACCCAAGTCGTCCAGGACTGAGTGGAGTCGTAGGGTAGTCAGATACTGATATCTGAAGAAACACGAGATTACCAAGTTTTATATTGCGAAGAAATGATTTAGTTTTCAAGAGCAGACGTAATTATCTAAGAGAGATAACAAATAAGGTAGTTTAGTGAAGTGATGTTATTATTTATTGATACCGTCCAGATATTTATTAGAGTTGATTCCCCCAATACGGGCTAGGTACACAATGTGGACCATGCTCATATTTCAATAGATGTCGTTGATAGCGTAGTGAAGTTGGGCGCTTTCAATGTCCGTGAGCTGCTACCCCCCGCCAGGCGATCGATGGGAAGCATTATTTACGTTCGTGTCAGCTATTGAAATTTTAGTTTTTAGGCACAATTAATGTAAAATTTCGGTGAGTTTTGTAAGCTTTTTACTATTTTATAGGTATTTACACTTGTTTATTCTTAAATCTCCATGTGCCAGAAGGCGTATTACCTATGTGTGTAAATTTTCTTGAATAAACGTACGACCGTAAGTACGTTAAACCAGTATTTTTTGATAAATGTTTCACCATTAAATACCACTAGTTTACTATATAGACTAAATACATAAAATGTTGTTTCAAATATGGACTAGTGGTTCATATAAGATTCGTGATCGTAATATGGACTACTAGTGTTTATCACAAAAGTAGAAATGGAACAAAGATTGTATGGCTAACTTAAACCTAGCCTCCTGCCGCCCACCATACATGCAAAAATAACAATTAAATTTGAACTTTAAACTTGACATGGAATAGAGTTGAATTTATTATTTTTTAGTTTGAGAAGAAACAAAACAAATGCAACTTTATTCCTTTTCTTAAAGGTTTAAATTACATTGAACTATGTATGTCCTTTTTATAGGCCCCTGGGTGGCAGGAGGCTAGAAAAAACTCAAAAAGAGACAAAAGGTCTGTACATAAAGAATGCACATCGGCAATCATCGCATTTCCGAATACAAACGAATGCTAATTTCCATGTACATCAATTATTAGATTAATCGTTCATCAGAATTTGAATTTAGAACTAAGTACTTTATTGTTGTTTTGTTTTGATTTCACGTGGAATATATAGAGCTGTAAAACACGATGTAATTATATTTAATTAGCCTCAGATAATTTAGCTTTTAATGATTTTTCTGTCGGCGGCAGTTCTTTGTAACGCAGATGAAAATCGTACACCATTCTTCGAACAACATCAGAATCAAAATCGTCCATACCTAAACGAAATTGTTTTTTTGGTCTCCCATTTTTCGGAGAGCTGAACTTTGTTTCACTAGAATGTGTATCAGTGCCAGTGCCGCCTTCGTTTAATACATTGTTCACAGTTCTTCTTGAAATTTCAGTGACATCTGCAACTCTCTGTTGAACCATCTTAAAATAATTACTTACATTAACATCCTCATGTTTTTTAAATTGGTCGGCTTCAGTTACAAAATATTTATAAACATTGTAGATAATTTCGCGTGACTGGCAAAATAACGGCTTAACTTTTTTTCCTATAGATAGCCATAGTACAAATTTAATTTTGTAAAAGTTTTAGCAACTCTATAATTATATATATTGACTTGGATATGCGACTGCACTCTCTCGCATTTGAACGACGACTGACAAAATAAACGTCATGGTGGTCATGGTGTGTGCAACACGGATATCGCTATACGAGGTCGAAATTAGCTGATTGCCTCTTTCCAAAGATCGATGTGCATTCTATGTAGAAACTTTAAAAGAAACCTTCAACTTCCAAAAACACAGATACTTAATGCATTGGTTGAAATAGTACATCCTGACAAAAACTTACCCATGTAAGACAAAGAAAAAACAAAAGAACTAAGCAGAAAGCTACTTTTAAAAGGAAATCAAAAAGTAAGAACAATAAGAAGATAGCTCAAAATAAAAGGAAAATTCCAAAAAATATCCAGTTGTCTAGTTTTGAAAATTATATTTCTTCTGTGTATGAAGACACCGAGTAGAAGTGGGAACAATAATGCTAAATCTACACATAGTAGTGCCCCGAGTTACGGGAAAAAAGTTCACATTCGGATACCAGCACCAAATTTTAGTATGTTGTTAGGCATGGTCTCTGGACCCCAAAACTGCCGGGAGACAGTCTCTGAAAGGTCAAGGTCACCGAATATGACGTCATTCATCTAGCCCCTTCCGCGTTCTTAAGAATGTTTAATTGTGACAAAACTACACATCTCACATCCACATAAGAGGCATCAAATGAAAGGTAATTAAACGTACTATAAATGACTTTTACATTTGAGTTTAATAAATGTTATACTTTAGGAATTATTCACACAATAATTTCAATGTCAGAAAAAAATATACGGAAATTTAGGTTTTACAGCAAAACTAAAAACACTAAGTTATGCAAATGTACTACAAAAACAGAAGCAATTTATTAGGCTTTATAACACAGTTTAAACCTTGGAAATCTGTCCATAAATATAGAAACTATAGCCCAAAAACCTTGAGCGCGCGAAATACTCCCATAGTGCCCCGAGTTAAGGAAAAAAAAAATTACTTCCGGATACCAGCACCCAATTTTAGTATAATATTAGGCATGCACTCTGTACTCCAAAACTGCCGGGAGACAGTCTCTGAAAGGTCAAGGTCACCGAATATGACGTCATTCATCTAGCCGCTCCCGTATCTTAAGAATGTGTAATTGTGACAAAACTACACATCTCACATCCACATAAGAGGTATCAAATGAAAGATAATTAGATGTACTATAAATGACTTTTACATTTGATTTTAATAAATGTTATACTTTAGGAATTATTCACACAATATTTTCAATATCAAAAGAAAAATACGGAAATTTAGGTTTTACATTAAAACTAAAAACATTAAGTTATGCAAATATTCTACAAAAATAGAAACAATTTATTAAGCTTCATAACATAGTTTAAATCTTGAAAATCTGTCAATAAATATAGAAGCTATAGCTCAAAAACCTTGAGCGCGCGAAAGACTCCCATAGTACCCCGAGTTAAGGAAATTTTTTTTTTCTTCTGGATTCCAGCACCAAATTTTAGTATGATATTAGGCACACTCTGGACTACAAAACTGCCGGGAGACAGTCTCTGACAGGTCAAGGTCACCGAGTATGTCGTCATTCATCTAGCCGCTCCCGTATCTTAAGAATGTTTAAATGTGACAAAACTACACATCTCACATCCACATAAGAGATATCAAATTTACAGCTTTACTAAGAAAATAATATACTTGACGCCACGCCACTGCCGAGTTCACTCACTGCTGGCTGCGAACTACACTTACGACTGACAATGAACTTGAAATTTATGTGAATCGATATGTGTTTCATAGGGTATATTTTAGGGTTAATTGGTCGCTTGAACTTGAAATTAGTGACCACTGTAACTCAGGCTATTATTGAGGGTCATTTAAAATGGTTGTAAGTAAGACATATAGTACAAAAGTCCAGTTTTATTAGACCTAAGCCATCTTTGAACAATGTCTAAGCGCCTGCTCCGACCGGGAGTATTTCGCGCGCTCAAGGTTTTTGAGCTTTAGATTCTATATTTATTGACAGATTTTCAAGATTTAAACTACGTTATGAAGCTTAGTAAATTGTTTATATGTATGTAGTACATTTGCATAACTTAATGTTTTTAGTTTTAATGTAAAACCTAAATTTCCGTAGTGTCTTTTTATATTGAAATTATTGTGTGAATAATTCCTAAAGTATAACATTTATTAAAATCAAATGTAAAAGTCATTTGTAGTACGTTTAATTACTTTTAATTTGATATATCTTATGTGGATGTAAGATGTGTAGTTTTGACACAATTAAACATTTACAATTACACATTTGCATAACTTAACTTTTTTAGTTTTAATGTAAAACCTAAATTTCCGTAATTGTCTTTTGATATTGAAATGATTGTGTGAATAATTCTTAAAGTATAACATTTATTAAAATAAAATGTAAAAGTCATTTATAGTACATCTAATTACCTTTCATTTGATACCTCTTATGTGGATGTGAGATGTGTAGTTTTGTCACAATTACATATTCTTAAGATACGGGAGCGGCTAGATGAATGACGTAATATTCGGTGACCTTGACCTTTCAGAGACTGTCTTCCGGCAGTTTTGGAGTCCAGAGTGCATGCCTAATATTATACTAAAATTTGGTGCTGGTATCCAGAAGAAAAAAAAAAATTCCTTAACTCGGGGTACTATGGGAGTATTTCGCGCGCTCAAGGTTTTTGAGCTATAGCTTCTATATTTATTGACAGATTTTCAAGATTTAAACTATGTTATGAAGCTTAATAATTTTTTTCTGTTTTTGTAGTACATTTGCATAACTTAATGTTTTTAGTTTTAATGTAAAACCTAAATTTCCGTATTTGTCTTTTGATATTGAAAATATTGTGTAAATAATTCCTAAAGTATAACATTTATTAAAATTAAATGTAAGAGTCATTTATAGTACGTTTAAAAACCTTTCATTTGATACCTCTTATGTGGATGTGAGATGTGTAGTTTTGTCACAATTAAACATTCTTAAGAACGCGGGAGGGGCTAGATGAATGACATCATATTCGGTGACCTTGACCTTTCAGAGACTGTCTCCCGGCAGTTTTGGGGTCCAGAGACCATGCCTAACAACATACTAAAATTTGGTGCTGGTATCCGAATGTGAACTTTTCCCATAGAAGCATGTCCGTAACTCGGCGCACTATAGACCTTGTGATGGCTAGAAGATACTCGTGGAGGAAAATTGATTATATCATACCACAATTACTATAGTCAATATTATGCACCCCACATTATTACCGCACCATTTTTGTAAAGCTGAAATTCGGCATATTCTAGTAAAACGAATTTTTTCTTACACAATTTATAGTATGTTTATAGGATTTTAAAAATAATAAGAAACGGCCAGATAGTTATTTGACGGATTACTGTTAATTACACGTCTCTTACATAAAAATGTGCGTTTTATTCACTATAATCGATATGGTAGTCGATATTTAGGGAATTTACTCTACCTTATAACTACTTTTTACAAACGAACCTATACGATACTCAAACACAGTATTTTAGGAAAGCAAAATCCAGCTTGTAAAATATAATAAAAATAAATCATTAGCCTAAAATGCGTTCAGTCAACGTCCGAGAGCATCAGATCTTGTATTTTAATTAAGATAGTATTTTATTTTATACAATTCTGAATATATCCACCTTTACATACAAAATAGCCAGGGAGGCTCGCGGGCCGCAAGTGAGCAGTTCATGGGCCGCATGCGGCCCGCGGGCCGCTGGTTGCCGACCGCTGCTGTAGGGCATCCATGAACTATACGGGGTGGAAAAAATCTATGGGCCCTGGAGGGGAACTAACTACCTTAAATCCTTTAGTTAGCTCATTCTACTGAAAGGAAATTTTCCTTTATTTTTAAAAAGAAATAAAACTGCATTCAAAGTTTTTAGCCAATATATTTTTTCCACCCTGTATAGCGAGCTTGGGTAGCTTGACCAAAATTGTCAGTCATCTGTGTAGTTCTTTATATAAGTACATAGTAGGTAAGTATAATGCATTTCTTGTTGCAGTATGGGCGGAAACGGGCGAGTTCCGAGACAGCGGGCACTCGTCGCTGGCGTCGGGCGGCTCGGGCGTGGAACAATCCCTGTATGCGCCGCCGCGCCCGCGCCGCGACCGAAAGCACAACGATGACAGTGAGTATATACCTTTAAACTAACTTCCATTGTACCTATTCACCTTCACCGCCTACGTGTAATTGCAATCGGTACTCATACTGATCGCAATCGCGATTAGATGTGTGTGGACAGCCGCAACTTGCTTACTCATCTTGCAATCAATGGTCTCACGACCGATTATTATATACGATTGGTGCTAAAATGGCAAGGTAAATAACGCACATATAACTACCGTGTCCCTATACCGTATTTGAAATTATGAGATTGTATTTTTGTTCTGTAATGGTCATAGAACAGTTCTAACACCTTTAGTTTTTAAACAATCAAAATACTTACTACTACGTTAATTGACTGAATAATCAATTCAACCAGTCGTTTAAATATTGAACTCGATTATAATGATCAAAAACGGTACCTATTCATTGTAATTATCTAAGCTAAGAGCTTATCTGGTAAAGAAATAAAGTATTCAAGCAAACAGTTTAATTCTAATTGTAATAGCAAAGTGTCCTATAAGGTCGTTTAGTTATTAAATAATATGTATGCATACCAGAGGCTATGTAATTTTTGAAATCTGAATGATTTCTAAAATTACATCGATTCGGTTAATGTATTTTCATTTTTATTGAGCAGTTAGACATTTAAAACAAAACAAACGCTGACTGCTTCCTGAGACATCAGTTAAAATACAGGTGGTTACATTGAACGTAATACAAATTAAGCAATTCCGGCTCAGTTTACGATAGAGAACAAGATGCACGAATTGATTTATTAAAATACGTCGTAATGAACTATTGTGTTCGTCGTGTGGTCACCCATCATGACTACATGCTTACCTGACCTGTTTGTTGTTTTATGACAAACAACTTCAATAATGTGTTAGAATGTATTTTTTTCAATAATTATCGGCCTAGATAATGTAAGTGTTCACTACAAAATTACATTTAAAACTTTTTTCTCTTAACTCTCTAAGTATTACCACGGGTAGACCAAAAAAGCATGAATAACTAAAACAGTGATATTAATTATTTAAAATGACTTTAACAACACGAGACCTAGAAGAGGGTTTTAGCATCAGGCAGATGAGTTTAAAAAACATGAGTTGTATTACGTTCAATGTAACACCTTGTTATACCGGGTGTTGCCTATAACAGGAGCAAATAATTAAAACGTAGATTCTACTCATCAAACAATAAAACTTTCCTTCAACAACTTTTAAAAAATTTATGTAATCGTTAGATTTTATCTTTTTCATACAAATTAAATAGTATTTTCAATGTACGTTAACATAAGTCTAATTGACGTCGTTTGTCACGCTATAAACATAAAAAACATCGCAATACATTGCGGTTTCGAATAAACTTTAAAGTGTAATAAAAATTAAAACATAAGTTATTTTTAAATGTCGCTGAACAAATGTTGTTCAGTTTGAGGAGTACAATCTACGTTTTAATTATTTGCTCCTAGTACAGGCAACACCTGATATATATTTTTTTAATACATAATATAGCTCTATGAGTCTATTTACCAATATGCTTGATATATGTGCATTAGGTATATCGATAATAAGATCCGTTCAGAATTAAAGGCTCGCAACTTCAGTAAATTTCATCATCACAAGAGAACAGCTTGGCCAATTATAACTTTTTATTAAAGCGGCCACACAAAGTGACAAACTTGAAACTGAAAGCAAACTGAACGAGCGCCGGGAAACCTACAGCAAATACCGGCGCGTTTATTCTAATGCCTCCACAAACACGACAGAGAGCGGTTTGCTCTAATTATGCAATTTTTATGATTTTTACTCTGTGACGTCTATTTATCGATTGATTCGTTTTAATTAATTTCTTAGTTTGCAATAATTAAAGCCAAAGTTTGAAAATGTAATTAAATGTTATGTTATGTTTTTTCGCATCTGTTTAAATTTTTGTTATTCGATCCACTAATCACAATCATTTAGATCCTGAAATAACTCTGTCTACAAAACGCAACTAATTAAGTAACAACAGTTACTCAGTGGAGTTTAAACAATATCAAGATATTGTTTCCGATAAACTGATTCCATACGTACATATACATATCATTAAAGTGACAAGTATTTTCATATTTAAATAAAATGACGATAATTCGACGAAAATATTATATCTGAATTCTAAATGCAAAGAAAATTATTTTTCATCACACTTGCTCGAAAATGGTGACATTACACGTAGGTTCTGCGGGCCGTAAATGACCTATTACGCCCTAGGGCGTAATGGTTTTCTTTTTAAATTTGAAACGATGGTTTTGTTTTACTCTTATTTGTCGTGTTCAAAGGAAATGCCAATTTACTTTTTCACTTTTATCACTGAAATATTTATTTAAAGAGAACTGTTATTGCAAATACATATAAACACATATTTCTGTTACATTAATTTAATGTTTAAATAGTGTATTTCAGTATTTTGCAAATATAAAATCAACCGTTTTAGGTCTTTACCGTTATGGGTTCCGAACGTGTCTTGACTTTCGCATTGTCTATGGATATGTCACTGTCAGTTTTACAATTTTATTTAGGTTAAGTAAGGTTATTTTAATTAGATTTCCTCACAAGTGTGATGAAAAACATTGTGTGTGCCACGGGCGGTAAAGGAATTACAAACTCGTGTTATTAAAGCCCTCGACTTCGTCTCGGCCTTGTAACAAACACTCGTTTGTAATTCCTTACTTACCGCCCTTGATACACAATGTACTATTATGGCATATCTGGGTGCAGGTACTTATTTCTATTTTTAACGCGGCTTTTATCGAACGCTTGTATCTTGCGTGTTCGATTACTTGTACACCTATAAGTGTCACCAGAAACAGGCACTTATTATATAACTATCTAATACAAGGTACATTAAAGACGTTATCAAATGGAGTGATCGTTGAAGTGGCCGTGTACCGATATCGGTAACACATGTTCGCGCGATATTTACACGTCGGTATCGCGTCGGTACAACGCAAAGGTTGCCCGCCGTGATGGATCGGTCGGCGACTCACAAAGCGTATCGGCGATAGCCGCTATCACCGATATCGACCTCTATCGACCCTTATCGCCGTTTCCACCGGTAGCGCTCCGCCTAAACCCTGAGAACGTAATCCCACCTTGTTCATTATACACCAATGAGATTGCCAAACCGTACAGATTGATGGTTTTAATAAAGTTGTCGAAATTGACGCGATACGCGCGCGCTAATCTTCCGCAAACGTTTCGATTGGAAGCGACGGGGTTATTAGAAATTCCTGTTTGATATCTATTTGACGTCTCCATAATCGAATTTACGTAGCTGAAGCTAAAACCGAAATGTAGTAACTCAGGGAAACTATTGCAATATGAATCGCCAGTGGCGTTGAATTAGATCTAAAGTAAATCATTTGTTATTTCATACATGTTTTGAACGAGCGATACCACGATTTTGTTTTAATTTATATAGCAAGCTGTGGTAGTAAGACTTAAAACTGTTATTTGTAGACGCTAAGAGATATCGTAAATCAAAAAATAACAAGCGAATATCACGACACGTAGAGCGTACGGGTAAATGCATTACTAACGGGTGACCTCAATTTCTAAATGAACTGTTATTGAGTCTTCAATCAAGATAAGTAGGCACAATAAATTTGTAATCCTTAAGCCGATAAGTTGTTATAAATAATAGATAGGTATCATATAACGGATAAGATAGAGTTTTTCAGCAGTTGATTTATTTAACAATATAATTAAGTGATGATGATTTAAATGTAATCCGAGTATTCATAACATTGCATTTGGCAATCAGCTAAAAGTTATTCTGGATGCTAAATAAGAGGTTAGAATAAACTACTAAGGGTTCTGTGAGCGTAATTTATCATGGTGTGTAGCAATGATATTAATAACTACTTATACTCCTAAATCGTTTTTGCAATACATACATAGTATAACAAATAAGCACAGGCAACCTATAGACATTACACACAGTTATTCCGTCAGAATCGTATCGGTACCAAAAAATGTATTAATACACTGCTGGGAATTAATGATTCATTTATCATAGGTACTGAAAAAAATCACTCTTCATAATTTTCTAACAAATAGTCATAATTTTCGTAAAATTGTAGTTCCTATTATTTTGTATTGACCTCTACTGCCGGAATGCATATCGCCCCTTCGTAAGGGAGTGATAGGTTATTACATCAATTCGAGATACGAGGCCGATGGCAATCAGTCCTCGCATATGGGTTTAGGCAGGATCCCGTTGTCAATGCGATAAGCCCGCTGTATGCGCGTACGTACTCGTAATTATAGAGGTAACGCGGTGTGTTGATAGGTGAACATTGTAACATCCACTGAACGATTCCCCCCGACTAACAAGTTTTTTCTTGTAATTCTCGGTTTATATTTGTTTATTTTCCATTTAATAATACTTACTTCTTTACATCAAAGTTTCTTATAGGCCAGGTCACTGGTTTTTTTTTACTTGCTTGAAATAAGAATGGTATGCTTAACAACACACGTTAACCATTATTCATTATATGCTATGTTATTAAGCTTTTTTCTTATTATAGATTCTTTATTTTACCTAAGGTTTCCACTACAAATCGCTCTGTCGTTTAAGTTAATTCTATCCGAGGTTATAAGGGCATTTCTCCAGAAATATGTCTGCGGTCACCTCATTCATCTGGCCCTTTTTCATACTAAAGTATGGAAACAGATGAATGAGTCGCAGACATATTTCTGGAGAAATGCCCATAAAAACATGTATGAGAAACAATGTTAAACAAAAAGTAACCCCAGCCACTACATCGGCTTGCCTAAGGACATGTTTGATACCTACCTCACATGGATCACTTAAGTGAATAAATAGATGATTATAATCTAATTCTGCATATAGTCAACCAGAGTAAAAATCACTTTCCTACAAGTCTATTTACGTAGCTTTATAATGTTAATAATAAATAATTCCACCATTTGCGTTTGCTTCTGGGTATTTATACGTAATATAAGTATAGTCAAAAAATATTTTATTACGGATAAATAAAGCACGTGACGGCCGTTGAGCTTGAATTTACGGGTGTCGTAAAAGTATTACTCGTAGTAAGCCGCACATTAGAGGCGCTACTGATGATGACTACAATCACTGATAATACTTAAATTATATTTTTAGTATTTATCTTGTGTATTAGTATATTAGGTATATACCTTCAGTTGTTATAGAAAGGTCATTCTTCGAATTGAAGTTGGTAGGTCAGTGAATGAATGAGCCAAGTTGGTCTGCTCAAAAGGGACCTTAAGGAATTAGGATTTAATATGACACAGTATAGTTACAACATACTGCTGCCAATGTATTTCTCTGTTAGTCAATAAAATATCTTTAATTTTCTACTTGATAATAATACGGCTAAATCCAAAAGCAATCAACTTTTGTATCCAATAATACGTGTCAATCATTTACGTTAGTTTATGTAATTTTTTTTAGGGATTTAACGATACATAGTTTTGCCGATACGATACCGATACCGATATATTGTAGTTAATAATCGGCGATACCGATACCGATATCTTAGCTAAATAATGAAGTATGAACTTCAGATTTGTATGTCATTATAACTAATGTTATTATAACTAAAACTTGGCTATATTTAACAGAGAGTCAACCTTGAAAGTGTAAAGTAAAAATAAATAAATTGTCAACTCAAAATCCATTTTTTTTTTATTAAGAACCAAAGATTTAACTAACATAGTAATTATCATTGCACAAGGTAATAGACCAATACATAAATAAAGTCAGAAATTGAAATTACTTTTTGCAGATTTTTTTTCATACAGCAAATTCTTTTCGCGCTCTCCAAATATCGGTTGTATATAATCGGCGATACCGATACCGATATATCGGCCGATAAATATATAGGCCGATACCGTATCGGTATCGTTGTTACATCCCTAATTTTTTTAATAGACTTTTATTAGCAGAAAATTGTAGGAAGGCGCCTCAAACGAATGTTTATGAATGTGCTTATAGAAGTGACAAATCTCTCCTCAGACTCCCGGCCTCTCACAGAGGCGACCATCAAAACGGAGTCGACGACCCCGGGCGTCGGCCCCGACGAGGGCATGGACGACAAAGGCGACAAGAAGAACAAGCGGCAGCGACGGCAGCGCACGCACTTTACCAGCCAGCAACTGCAGGAACTCGAGGCCACGTTCGCGAGGAACCGGTATCCCGACATGTCTACGAGGGAGGAGATCGCGATGTGGACGAATCTGACTGAAGCGAGAGTTAGGGTAAGTCGATATGTATTATTTTACTATGAGATGTATTATTTAGTTTATTCCTTTGCTTCGATCAACGCCAAGTTGACTTGTGATCCTGCGTTGACGAGATGGAGAAGAGCATTTACAGTAGGTAACTTTCCAGCTTGATTTCGCTGCAAGAGTTACCCATTTTCTTCGCTTCCTTGATAGGTGTGACAAATATTGTGTCTATTTTATGTTCCATACGGTAGTTAAAGAAAATAAAAATAGTGGCTCTGTAAGCTATAGACCTCGCGAGTCTGTCAATCCCAATGACTCTGCCATTTTCAAAAAAATAATCGAAAACTGAATCAACGAAAAATCTATATAATTATCGAACCTGCACAATTTTAAGAGAATCGGTTGAGAAATGCAACCTGTAAAGGAGAAATCGACGACATCCGCCGGCCATACGACAGCATTTTTGCCCAAGCTGAAACGGAGCGCTTGCGTGAGAACGCTCGCTTGGCTCACTCGGTCAAAAGGTTAAACAGCGTGTGTGCTTTTGTTTGTTACTTAATAGTAAATTACAAAAAAAAATGGTTCCCAAAAATATACAGGGCGAAATCGGAGACGTGATCGGTTTTGATATCACTTAATTGAGAATTAAAAAGGGATCATAATAACACAAGATTAAATGCTTTAATTATACTTAATCATACAAAATTCTGAAGTGATGACTTAATTGCAAACAATGTGTAATATTAAAAAAACCGTTTTAAAACTTCAAAAATCTTCGACGTCCGAGTGTTCTACACTGTCCCAGTAGTGGCCATCTGATTGTTAAGTCATTAGCAATAGAGGTGACAGCAGGGTGTCAACTATTGGGCATTAGCGTGTCGAGCACTAGGACGTTTACCTTATATTACTACTGTGGATTAGTAATACGAAAAAAAATAGTAATTAATATACCACTGTACAATAGTACTTCAACTGTCCAACAGTCAAAATTGATGAGTAATTTTAAATATAGAAATCTCACTTTTTGTCACAGTACGAAGGTGCAGTGCGCACGAGTGTTTAGACTAATCGGCGCATCCGTTCTCCGGTATTTTTGTGCCTCTCCGACGGAACATGGAATCCCTTAATCCCTGAGCATTTGAACCGTCTATTTCGGTCTTCTCATAATCCCCGGCTTAAGAGTGATCGCACCCACACTCACTGTCAATAGTTCCGAAGGCCTGTTACAGATTCTGCGGTTAGGACTGTTCTATTTACAATGTTTTCTGGGATTCATGGAATACTTCACGGTTTCTTCGGTATGTCGACATTTAGCGCGAGTTAATCCTAAAACGCTTGCTTTCGGTGAAATGTTACATGGGTGAGGATCGTAAAACAAAAGACGGACGACGAAAACACTATCTGAAGCCGATTTGTTACGAAAAACAGTAATTAATTACTAGCTTAACGTGTTGCTAGGGTTTTAGGGACGCGAGAAGTTCGATCAATTAAAACGTGAAAGAAAAGTATACGAAAAATGCCAAATTATGCTATACACTAATTCAATTTATTGAATTGCACTAGAAAATTAATGTAATTTTGCCTACTGTATTTCTTGAATCTTCCAAGGCGTCTCTTAAAATTATTTTCCTGTTATTTTAACTTGTAACCAGTTAAAATAACGTAACATATTTCAGTCCAAATCCTTCACCGATGGTGTAAATAAATCGATACTGGAGTCGGAATTCAGCCCAGACTTACGCTTCAAGTACATATTAATTCCGAATGCAATCGGCCGCGTGTGTTCTTCAAAACATTGCGATCGGTATGTACTTAGGGCTGTGTCTACATTTTCAATAATATTATGAATGAAATTTCATATTACACCTATCTCATGAAATATTATTATGAATCGCGCGAGCAATAAACGGGCGGAAATAACTATAAGCTTATACATGAAATAGTGTTATTTATATTAAGTTCAAAATAGTAATCCATTCATCACAACAGCATTGCTTATATTGTGGCATTGATCGTTTTAAATATAGAAATCTCGCATGTATATGCAAAGAAATTATTTTGCTAAAATTAGGATTTCTGCTAAGATTAAATTTTTAAGACACATTCTAATAATTAGAAGAATGTGTCTTAAGGCAACCGCAATTAGCACCCAACAACAAAATCAATAAAATATTAAATTTTTATAATGTAATGGTAATAATCCACTCTGATGTTTCTCTTTCGTAATTCAAAATCGAATAGATCTAAGTAACTGAAAAATGTATTCCTACGGCTATATAAAGTTGGATTAAATAAATAAATTGGTAAAAAGACGCTGAATTTAAAATTACAAGTAAATGAATAGTTTCCGACAGCCCTGATCCTCGGGCGGGATTAGCGCTCACCCAATAAATCCTGCGCCCGCGCCGACAAATCGACCGACATTATTTTTGTTCTCATTAGGGTCATTGCCTGCTTATGACTCAATTAGCCGTAAAATATGAGTTAACTAAACGTTTGTTGTAAAACGCTCGGATGCAAATTGGGTGTGAACATGATTTTATGATCGGCTGGAGAATAAACTCACTGGGAGGCGGTGGTAACATTACGTTAGTACATTTTTAAGAGTCAATCAATAAATTTAAATTAACTAAAATATTAAATAGTTTAAATGCATATTATTATTCTACATTACCTACCTACTATTTAACGTTTTAGAACTCGAATGTCATGTCTTCATCACATCAAACACAGCTTTACACACTTTTTTAATTGGCGCATGGCCAATTAAATGCTCTGCGGAGTTTTAAAAATGGTCATAAGGAAAACATAAATTTTGTTAAACATAACATAACATTTCCATGACAGTTTCCGAACGTTTTGAACATCCGAAGTTTTTGTTCCCATCCCTGTTAGTTTCGTGGAATTCGCAAAGGGCGTCGGCGGCAATCGGCCGTGAAACGACGCGCGACGTTTCATCTGAGCGACACATTTCATTTGAGCGTCACAACTCATTGAACCACGGTATTGACGTTTGCGGAGGGAATTAAGCCATCAATCTATCGTGAAAATAGTTTTCTCCAAGGTCGGGGATTGTATGAAAACTCAACCTTAATTTTAATAGGCGGTATAGTACCCGACCTATTTTTAAAAATTAAATTATTTTGGTGGTGAGTGAATTTAGGAAAATTGTATAACCCGATGAAACCAATCTAGATGTGCTTTTCATGGTGTATAAAGCACTCGATTTTCTATTTTTGTAGATTTTTCAAAACCAACAGCACGACTAATTGTATAAACTACCAGTTTGCGATCCTTTCCATTCATCCATTAGGTACTAGTAACCAAAAAGAACAACTGCTAAACTGTTTGCATACAGCGCAGACAGTGCAAAAAAATGGAAACGTGAAACCTGAAATGTTTTCAGGTAAAATAAATAATGCTTCGTGCCACACGGGCCGTCAGCGGCATTGCACACGGGTTTTATCTATAAACGAGTTTACAGGTGTGTAACGATGTAAGGACTGGTGTTTTATACGTACACACGTTTTAACTAACTAAAGCCAACGTGACATGAATAATACGTATTTAACTGTTCTCACCATCCATATACACTCTAAAAAAAATTGGGCTGCTCCTAACAAGATCGTGATGGTTATAATCAAGCATCTTGATACCATACGAGCCTAACAAGGCGTTAGATGCACCAACTAAGATGATATTGATTGTTTATCATAATTCAATTAACGAGTTCTGATTGGATTCAACAAACATATATGTAGGTATAAGGTAACTAATTAAACATGATCGAATCATACAAAGAAGGAAATAATGATAGAAACAAGGAATATATTTGTTAGAATTATCAGGATTCTAGATTACTGTTCACTAATGAACTTGCTGTTTTATTTAACCAGCTTTCGTTGACATGTTCAATATAAATGTTGTTTTATTTAATTTAACGCCAACTAAAGTAACAGAAAATCTCTCTTAGTTGGCTTTAGTTTTTTTAGACTGTAATTTGTACGGTATCAACCCATGACCATTAGGGTACCAGCATGACGATTCAAAATTGCTTCAATGCTCAAATATTGAAACCTTGAGAATATGTTACATTCATTTCATGCAATCGCAAGAAGCTTTTAAACGCATTACTACTAAACGTTTTACTTGCTAGTGGCGTTACTGCTGAAACCCCGCGAGTGAGATTTCCACGGCAATTTCAGATATTAACTAGAAGGTACTTCTCCAAATAACATATGCAAACCTCGTGGCTGACTGACAATAATGTGTGAGCACACACAATCACAAAATGGTTGAAATGCACGTAAAAATGCAGGAAAACGACGAACGGAAATATACTTAACTTAATTATCTTTGACAGTCTTACTTACCTACCAATAGTTCCCCAATACGCCGCGACATAGCATCAACCGATTACGGTTATACGTTTGTTATCAATTGTAACAAAGGCAATCTGAGTAAACCTGCTAAGAACTTCTGTAGTGTTAGGGAATTCACGTCTTTGTGAGAAACTTAACAATCCAGGAAATTAAACTTTAATATTCCGGATTAAAGTCTACTTTTAGATAGCAATCATAGAACCATTTGCAAATTAAGATTCGCTACGCTTTGTAGATGTATCCTTATATGGTTTGTTTATGCTTTGATTCCATTGTGATCAAAATGTTTGGCAAACTTAAGCGATGAGGTAAATACGTCATTAACTTAAAAGGTTGACTTTTAGAGATGCTGCAAAAGTATACCTACAACCATCTAATAAAGATTGACGCTACAATGTCCGTTCGTGTACTAACCATATCGTCGTTTAATTGATGAAGTATTTATATCAACGACGTCCCGCTTTCTTATGTTTGTTTTTTAATTAGTTAACAAGTGCTGTCATCATGTCCTTTAGGTAGGTATTTTTTTGTCTATAGCTGTTATTTCATGTATTAGTTTTTGGCAACGGGGGTTTTCTCTTTCTAATCTCCTTGCACTGGCTTGCCTATTTTATTTCAGATATTCGAGCACTTTATCCTTCCGGTTTTGAAGAAAAGGTGCTCCGACTTAGCCTTGTAAAGATTTGACGCCACGCCATCGGTTAGTAGTTAGCATAATGATGTTCTTCCCAACTGGGCTAGCACAACTGGCAGCCACTTCTGTTACTTTCTTTTGTTGTCTTCAGTTACTTTCGCACTATGTTGAATGGAAAGGGATAGGTAGTATTTGTCGCGCGACAAAGAGTCGCGTGGTACATATGTGCTAAAGGTATAGGACAATCTTTCGTGTAAGGTGTTAGGTAGTAAAAAGTGGTCTTTGGCGCTTCAATCAACACGTGATGTGGGAACTACGACCAAATATAATACCCCCGACTCCAGTATGAGAATAGAAGGCGAAGGTATATTCCGTGGATGACCATGATTTGGAGCTTGATGGTAGTGAGTCGCTGGTGCTAAGAAGTGCGCAGTACCACGTTGTAGGTAAGCCAGTGGCCGTGACAGGGCTGCAGCGCCGCGGGGTGCATTTAATATCTGCACCGTAGGGTTGTCGCTAATCCAGTGCGAACATAAATCACATCATTCTCCGGTTTGGGCTTGGCCGCATGTCAAAGTTCTTTAGCGGTTATTGCTTTTACGCCTTCTGATAATAGGAATAATAATTTAGAACAAACAGTTTACCTAGAATAAATAAAAAAGGTAGGTAAATAACAATCGATCGTTAATTTAAAAATTACAGGTTGATACTTGTTCTATCCCTTAATCTAGTGGTTTAAATTTGGTCATGTTCGTTATTTTTATCATTTCTAAATTACCTATTTATACATCTAACAAAAATAAAAACAAGTTAGGCTACTTAGCTTTGTATTGCTTGGGCTAGATTGTAATTGTAAAATTCCTTAATTAACAAATAATTCAAGTAAATATAAAGGGCGTTAGGTATGTTCAGTTCATAATATTATTATACTACTTAAGCCAGGAGTGACTCACTCCACGATTCTATTGAGCGGTAATTATTATTAAATATTGCCACCCTGGGATGGAAAAAATGGTACGCGTTATGTACGCATTATGCGATAGAAAGAGACGGAATGATGCGGGTCAATTCAGTTCAATCATCCGTCGCGAGGCTTCTGTACGTATTACTAATTATTATTCTGTGACTAAGCATAGTAGTGCTCATTGTAATAAAACAACTTTGATGGATTAAAGTGCTAAAAGTTTTACTACAATGAGTGTTAATCACGGAAATCGAAGGCAATATTATAATAGTACTTGTAAAAGTTTACAATCGATTTAGACACGGAAGCCCAAACTTGACCTAAAATTTACGATCAACTCATTTATTACAGCGGGACAACCCTATATTCAACGAGCATCAATTCCAAGTTTATATCCTCTATCCATTTATATGAGCGCGTGTTTATTTGACTTTGGAATAGTGATTTATCCCGCAACATTATTCTAAAACGGAGTTTATATCCAACTTCACAAGGTCTATTATTGTGCGACCCGGAACAGGGGGTACCCGTTCTGTTAGAGCGTTATTTGATTGATGACACTAATAAAACTGTGATTCCAGTTTAATTTAAAATTTAAGGCAATTTGGCCGCAGTCTGACCGTGTAATTACTCAGGAGCGAATTCATCAGGCCATGCTTAATCTGCGAACGTTGATTTGGCAAGATATTCTATTTAGGTGGACTATCCATCATTTTAGAAAAAAATACAGAGGGGAGGTTTAGTCTACATCACTGCACTACCTACAAAATTTAGTACGCATAATAATTATGTGATGATTATGGATCGCGGATAAGTTTGGGTGAAAAACATGGAAATAAACCTACATCGTATATACGTCTGTGAAGACGCCTGCGAGGTCCCGGATTCAACTTAACCGGGGCAAATATTTCTGTGATGAGTATTTATTTATATATATAAAGATTGGAACTAGGTCGATTTGTTTAAGATGACGAATCGGAAAATTTGGTAGCAGGGAATTCGATTTTTCTCAGGAATCATAAAACATATGAAAGTAACATTTGATAACCTGATTATTGGGATAAACTACTCCATTTTGTGAGATGCAGGAACACGATTTGTTAACTTTTGTAACAGACAAAAGTATGTCAAAGATACCTCTTTAAAAAGCGGAATTTGCATTGTACAGGCAAACCAGACCTATTTAAGCCCCTAAATTCTCTAAGTAACATAGTTTCAACCTATACTTTAATATCTGAGATAAGATTTTTGAAAATGAATTGTAGTTTGTAATTGAAACGAAAAAAACCGTTTCTACGTATACGACCTTTTCATATAAGCTAGCACAAGCGCCTATTTGTATGAAATCAGTCTCCCCTCAGTCCGCCGACGGCCGTTGCCAACGACAGGTCTGTGACAGTTGACTGGCCGCGCCGTAAACAAAACCTGTGAGAAATCTTATTTAAGAATGGGAAAAAAAGCGTGTTGGATTTTCCAAAAGGAAAAGGAAAGCACTATTATTAGAAAAATTTTACTATATGACTAAAAGAAAGTAAGTAATCGTCAAATTTATACCACAAATAAGTCTAGTTTACGCTGCGGGAAAATGACAACAAATGTCGACATTGGAACAGCGGCGTCGTCGAGTCTTTCAATTGTACAATTAAATATTATTTTGGTGTACGTAAATAGAAACATTTGTAATATACCCATTGTATTAAATTAAAATAAGGAAAACTATAATAGTGTAATACAGGATGGCTCATAAGTAAAGGTTTTTCTTTAATGCATTAGTGAGTAGTAGTAAAGTACTTTATAGTAGGTAATGTATAATACGGTATATTAAATTAATGTTTGCTTCATAAAAACCTCAATAGTTTAACCACGTTTGTTTGAGGGATTCGTAAAACAATATGAGAACTATCCGCTTACAAAATGTAAATATGTAAGAAGGCTATACTACTGATACATAACGAGAGTTCTTAAAACACGATAGCAACATAACCATATAAAATCACACGAGTATTTAAGGTTTAATTATGTAGAGTTGCATACATCTAATATCTACACATGTTTTTATAAATAAATACTCAAAGACCAACTAGGTTCTCACTATATCTAGTATCGATAACGATGTTTTAATGACTTTTTAGACATTTTTATAATACTGGCACAGACAACGCACTAATCTTACATATATGGCTAATGGTGGTCATATAAAATGATTTCCAAACGCATGACAGAGGATTTTTCACATGGACGTAGATTTAAATATAAATATGTAAGATTGTAAATATATTGTAAAGTTAATATGTAAATTTTTTTTAAATATATTGCCCGTGAAAACAGCATGTTCGAATTAATTTTTGTTTGTGCTATAATTTGCGATACCTATCTACATTACCAGTCCTAAACCAAAGATTAGCATTATTGGAACAATCTTTTGTCCTAATAACTATTCGAATAATCTTTCGTCCTAATAATTATCCGAATACAAAAGATTATTCGGATACTTATCAGGACTTATAATTATTCGACTAAACAATAACACGATATTTTTATTACCGAATTATTTATTCGCGAATAGCATATCCGCGAATTAATCATTCGACCAATTTTCAAAATTTATTCTTTATTAGCATTTACCCACGGCTTTGCCCGCGTTGTTCCCGTTATAGTCCCAAGGGAACTAATTACGGCATAGATCCTATGTTTTAATCCAGTACTTGGTCTAGTTGCATGCCAAATTTCAGATCAATCCATTCAGTTGTTACCCCGTATATATTTAGTAACACACATCCAAACATCTTCACAAATTTTCACATTTATAATATTAGTAGGATTGTATTCGGAAAATTCACGAAAATTATTTAAGGTTTTTTGGTTATTCCATTCAAATAAATAACACAAATAATATTTAAAATTACTCGTGTTTACGGTATATTTATCAATCACACTTTACTTTTTCCCATCCAAACAGTAGGTACAGAAAACAAGGTAGTATTTTATTGATTTGAGTAGATCTTGTAGATAATACATTATCATTACTAAGTTTTGTGTATCGATTTAACAAATAACAAATTTAAAAATATAGGTAGCGACTCGATTTATTTTCTGTTCACTTTGGACATAAACAATGTAGGCACTTTTCGATAGGTAATATTAATGTAAAGTTTTCAATGTGCGTTTGCAAATTTGACATATAGGGTTATGGAATTGAGTTCTTTTTTGAATGACAGTTTTTATAGACACAAGTTATAAGTGAGCGTCATTAGCATCGATTATAATGTAACTAGAAATGCCATTTCGACTGATTGTGTGTGATATAACGCGTAAAAATATAGGAGGGTGTGCGGGTTGCGGGGCGCAAATGCTCTGTTTTCGATCTATTGTTTAGCGATGCGCGGCCCATTATTTGGCTATTTCTCTACTAATTGGAAAATAGCTGTTCTTGGTTTTCTTTAGAAAAATATATTTAATAAATACCAAAGACATTAAATTAATTATTCATATTAAATATTGGACATATCTTTAAGCTTGTGCATTAGATTACCAAAAATATAAATGCCCATTTCTTGAGAAAAATTTAAACACCAACAGTCCCCTGGCGTGTCCGAAATTCTGAATCTGATAAGTATCAGATGATATTAGCGATGTGTTATATTATAATTTAGCAAGATTTCTCTATTAAACTTAAGAAGGTGCCTACATAACTGATTATCCGTTAGTAAAATATCTAGGCTAACGTTTAAAGTTTAATTATTTACTCTTAATAGTTTAACTTTTTAAATGTCTAACTAATCAAAACTAGTTATTATCCATCCAGGACATTGAATATTATACTAAAAGAAACATTAATATCGATTCCGGAAACATTAAAAACTGTCCCTCCTTGCGGCCGGGTAGGGTGTAAGGGTACGGTCACAACGTGCAATAATATATTTAAAGGATTAGCAGGGACGCAATATCGCGACCCTCTGCTCTGCCTCCGCCTATTCAAATAATGGAAATTATTTCCACATATGTGCACCTAAATAAATATCATTCTGTTGTCATTATTGAGCACCCCAAAGTTCCTGTGGAGTTATTTTCACCCGTTTGTTCGCGGTTTCAATGGGAAACGGCGCGGTTTGTGTGAATTGGTAATTAATGTACTGTTCCAGGTATTGCTTACCTATCTTTACATTTTGTAAATTTAGCTTTTTCATTTATGCAGTTCGGCTCGCATGTTATCTTTACATTATAGATTAAATACATGTAACGCTTACCTACTTTACTTTAGCAAAACAATGGTAATTTTTCAAATTGAAGCAATTGACGCACAATTTTACACTAAATACAACTCCAAAACATTGTTCATGTTTTCATATTTTTCCGTATTTTTTGACGTGTCTCTACCCGTCGTATACCCTTACCTGCTCACGGCCCCCCTAGGGTTCGCATCCCTCAGGTTGAGGAACGAAGGATTAAGGAATAGGTCACTTTATAATTAAAGCGTACGGTACATGCATACCGATTATATATTAAGCACAAATAACAGTCTGGCGGGTTCTGTGGTTCAACCAAACTTTAACACTGGTAGAAAATTAATTGATATTTTCAAACGAAATAGCTTGTTAAAGAATCTGTAGCGTTTCTTGCACTTGTTAATTTTGAGTCCTGATATGTTTTAGTCTGATTACAATATCCGGCCAACTCGTATCGGGCTTCGATTACCTACCAGATATTTTCGTTAGGTCTTTGAGAAAGGTATCTTATAGTATGTACTGGTCAACATTACCGTTTGGGTATGGTGTTTACAATCTTTTAGTACCATATTTTTCTCTCTCGCTCTTAACCCTTAAATGCGTATTGTTTTCATATTTATTACTCATTTGTTGGCAATATTGTATTAAAGAAAAGTTTTTAGTGTTATGAGCAAGATGGCGGCAATAAAGAAAAAGTTAAATATTTAAGGTTTTCATTGAGTGAGTGTGTTTGGCTGTTTTTAACTAAGTAATTATTTTTTATTATAATGTTGTAACATATATCGTAACGATTTTACGTTCACTAAATTTAATAAAGTTCTCAGTCTATAAGTAAACAATATTTGTATATTTGCTCATGTAGGATCTAGCCTTCACTATGCACTCCCAGCAATTTACAATACCTACCATGAACAGTATCGCAATTATTCATGTAAATTAATTTAACTCGTGCAAGATTTTGATGTTATTAGTAGGTTTTTTTATTATACTGCTTTAAGAATTATTAATTATAATGTAAAAATAAATAAATTAACAAAAATGACATGTGTTTCTTTACCAGAGCAATAAAGCCAAGTAGTCAAACTTTGGCCGCTTATGAGCACGCGATACGTATTCTAGTCGAGGCGCAGACGGTGCGATTCGTACTGGAGCATTCTTACGCATTCGTAAAACTTTGCTTGTAGTGCGTTCGTTCACGGCGCGCACACATAAAAGCCACGCGATGTACATTCTGTAGGAAGAAAAAATATTGCTTTTATACTGTGACTAGAGTGTTGGTTTTTCTAGAGTGTCTTCGATAATAATTTATATGTATGCGTGCTGCTCGCAATTGAAAAAACTAGTTGATGTGTGCGTGTGGCTCGTAAGTACAAGCAGCCGGCTTACTAAAAATGGCTTCAGTTCTCTGTTGGCGAGGCTCCGTCCGGCTATTTATTTTAAGGTCCTTGGTAGGTATAGAATAGAAACATTAATAACTGGCCAAGAGCATGTCGGACCATGCTCAGTGTAGGGTTCCATAGCCGAAACTATAAGGTAAAAAATACGACGTAAAAAAAGTACAATAACAAAACAGCGTATCTTCATAGCAATTACGTCCTTTTGTTGAGAAGCGCAGTTTATCGGCAATAACTCAAAAACGGTTAGTCCGATCTTGTTAAAAATAATTTTCGTTGAAAGTATTAATTAAGCGTTATCTTTGTAATTTTTTTTATATTTTTCGGACACACGGTTTAGAAGATAGAGGGGGGGGGACACAATTTTCACCACTTTCGGAGCGATTATTTCCAAAGGTATTCACTTAATCAAAAACATTACTATAGAACCTTAAAATGTTTTTAAAAGAGCTGTCGAACTATGTACCACACATTGACATTTTGTGAAAAAAAATTTTTTTAGCTTCTGTTACATGTATGGAGTGCCCCCCCTAGATTTTTTTAATTTTATTATTTAACTACCAAACTTAGTTGCGGCATCTACAAGACATCTATATTCCAAATTTCATCAGTATAGGTCTTGTAGTTTTTGAGTAAAATGCCTGTGACATACGGACGGACGGACGGACGGACGGACGGACGGACATGACGAAACTATAAGGGTTCCTTTTTAGCCATTTTGGCTACGGAACCCTAAAAATGGGGTGTAGGTGACAATGGCGTGCACTCCAAAGACAATAGTACATTACTGCAGAGGCCGGGAAGTAAGGAATTGCCGGTCGAGTACATATAGCTGGCCGAGTGAAGCGAGGCCAGATAGTTACGAGGCCGGCAACCCCATTTCCCGCCGAGGTATGTATAGTGCTTTACTCAAACATGCAATGAAATAAATAAACTTACCTACTATAATAACCTTACTTCATATTTTATAACACAAACAAACTGGCTGTCAGAAAGTGACATTAGTGACATTATATCCATAGACAATGCAAGTTCGGCCAAGCTGTTTCAGTTCACATTTTTACCGCGAATATTTAGATGAAATATTTTAAATGTGTATTCTTGTGGTTTAGTTTGCAATTTATAATAATTGGAAATTGTTTATAATGTGTTTTATTGTTATGTTCATGTCAATTTTAAATAAATAAAACTGCAAAATATAGCAAAAATCGATTTTTGTTTTTTTAATGGCTGAATGCCGTGATGCTGGGGCCCAAATAAATGTGGAATGGAAATTAAAAAAAAAATACATTGCCGGCCTAGGCCGGCAATGTAAGTATGAAATTCCATTCCGTGCCAAGTGTCAAACCGTATAGGAAACGAGGTACTTTGTGGCCTATTTTTAGCCACGTAATGTCAACATTTCATGCCATGTGAGAAAAAGTAATTTCCTTCCTTCTAGGACGGTAGAAATTCGAAGGGTAGGCGGTATATTAACATACTACCTACCCTACTACCTTAATAGGGTAGAAATTAGAGGGTAAACGATATCTTTTATGCCACACCTGGCCATAAAGTGGCTTTTTCCGTATGCGGAAAAAGCCACTTTCTGGCCAAGTGTAGACATTAGTACATTACTGCAGAGGCCGAGAAGTAAGGGGTTGCCGGCCGAGTACATATAGCTGGCCGAGCGAAGCGAGGGCAGATAGTTACGAGGCTGGCAATCCCATTTCCCGCCGAGGTATGTATAGTGCTTTTCTCAAATATGCAATGAAATAAATAGAAAAAAATCAAACTTCCTTTTCAAGAGAAACTAAATAAATTATACGTAACAGGATGGATTTTTAAATACACACGCACGGTTCTGAACGAAACGTTAGGATTGATATCCATTTTGTCGATTGTGACTATCAAAATCACAATGAAATTTCCTTTCCAAAAGCTAAACTTACTAATAACCTTACTTAACCTAAATAACATTTTATAACACTTATAACAGAGTGACATTAGTGACATATTATATCCTTAGACATTGCGAATGTCAAGTCACGTTCGGAAACCATAGCGGTAAAGAATTGATTTCCCTTTCCAAAAGCTGTTTCAGTTCACATTTTTACCGCGAATATTTAGATGAAATATTTTAAATGTGTATTCGTGTAGTTAAAATTGCAATTTAAAATTGTTTATAAGGTGTTATTTGTTATGTTCATGTCAATTTTAAATAAATAAAACTGCAAAATACAGCAAGCATCGTTTATTGTTTCTTTAATGGCTGAATGCCGTGATGCTGTGGCCCAAATAAATTTGGAATGGAAATTAAAAAAAAATACGTACGTAGTAAGTTAGTTATACGTATGTAAGTATGAAATTTCATTACCTGCCAAGCGTCAAGCTGCACCGGAAACGAGGTATTTTGCGGCCTATTATTAGGCACGTAATGTCAACATTTCATTGCATGTTTGAGAAAAAAATGATGTACACAACACGGGAGGTAATAAAGAAAGCCCTCGATCGCATATTTACGTCCCTCGCTTGCAGCTCGGGCCGCAAATATCTGCGATCTCGGGCTTTCTTTGTATTACCACCCTAGTTGTGTAATGTACTATTGTCTTTATGGAGTGCATGCCATTGATATGTGAATTAAATATCTCTCAGCACATAACTGTAACTATTCACAAAATACTATGATCAAGAACTTAACCACTATAGCTAAAATAGGCCCAGGTTATTTTAATGTATAACAACTATTACAAGCATATATTTCTGAAAATGTTTTAAATTAGACCTACAAACTTTTTGGATTTAAGAGTTTATCATATAGGTGTATAGCGCCATTAGGTATTCACAATTTTATTAAATAATGGTTAAAAAAGACATGCATTTAGGGTATCGAGGTTAACGAGATTCAAAAACATCACCTCAAAATAACTATAATATTTTTCAGGTAGCTAAGATCCAATCGAGTTGTACTACATAAATGCAAATTAAAATTCACATTTGATCTTACGTGGGAAGATCTTACATGAATAACAAACAGCACATAAATTCCACGTTACCTACTACCCATTCGTTCATGCGAATTTGTGAAATTTATGTTTTGAAAAACAAACGATTGTATATGGGGTGGAAACGAGCGTTCATGTTCACTTAACCGAGGAGGAGGGTATTATTTACCGTTTCGGCTGGGTGCGCCCGCCACTGAGTGAGACAAATACCTCTGGCGGGGCGATATTTATTGCTCGAGCTTGGATTGCGCGATTTATCGGCGAGGAACCGATCGATGGCTGGGCGTGAGCGAGTAATCGCCACTTACGGCGACTTATCACCTCGCCCGTCGCTGCACTGTATCGCCGTCGTGACAACCCTGACAGATGTGCAGCCAGAGTTAAGGCCTCGGTTCACATCCATCTCAATCCGTCCCGAATTGCATTTTCCTGTGTCTTTACATTGCTTAACAGGAGGACAGGCGCTTTCCAGTAGCATTCTTAATGCCCATTAAGCCTTTTGGCTAACTACACTGCCGTGATAAAAGTTTACATTGTCACTACCTATGGCGATATTGCAACCAATCAGTTTATCATACACCTATCCAAGTTTGGTTGCTAGATGGAAGCGTGAGAGTAAACAACATTTTTTGCAAATCGTAGCCTCGGCTGTTGTTGCAAAATTACTCGTTATATTCATCTAGTTAAGAGACATATATTTTATAAAAGTTAGGTAAGTCGACGGTAATCATGTGTAAAGCCTCGCATGAATTATGTAGCAATAGTATTTGAACTATCTACCTAATTAATATTATTATTCCTTTAACGACAGCAAATGAGGATTAGATATATTGGTAGCTACGAGAATAAACTTCTTCTGATCTTCTCAGTGTTGATGGGTCCATCTAAATAAGTAGAGTGTAAAGAAACACAGTAAGTTTTACAGGTTTAACTTTTGTGGTGATACGGATGAGAGTGAGTTTTCATCAGTTTTTGTTATTGTGTAGCGATGAATAATAGCAGCCCGTCGGCGCTGATGGAAGGCACATAAATCAGCAGCTATCTGCAAAAGTGGCTCGCGCCATATCGATCCAGCCCGTCTCCTGACGACATTTTAATCTCAGAGTAATCTAATATTGCAAATACAAACTCATAATTATATATTCTCGTTATCTGGCTCGTTATGTTATTAACTCGTTTATGTTATCTGTAAATACGGATGTGAAAAAAGACTACCTAAGATCCCTATCCTTAAAACAAAATGGTTAGGTATATAGAAGTATACATTGCTCATTCCGTTTCGAAACTAATGCATGCACAGCGAACTGACAGAAATAGGGTGTACGTTGATCCTAGATTGGTATGACGCCCTAAAGTCCGCATTACTACCGTAGCGTAGCATTTTTGACTAAACTCTTTGGTAAACTACGTTTTTTTTATGATGTCTGTCTATACTCCTATTCTCCACACATAGACATTCACTAGGTTAATCCATTCACGTGACAACTGTTGTGAATTGATCTATTCTTACGGACGATCGGCATCGCTACCATTCAGTAGATATACAGGGTGAATTTTAAATCGTGAATCGTAATAATTTTTTTGTAGTCTATACATAGTTAACAATAACTTAATAACGTTTTTATTTTGTCCACTTTTAATTTGATTTATCCTAATTTTTAAAATCTCGTGGTCACCCTACATTCATGTTTCGTACTTGTCATGAAAATGTCAACATTAGATATCCAACCTCCTAATATTGAAGTTGGCTGGATAGAATTTTGGCACGTATTGTCAATAATGTCAACATCGTCGACATTGTCAACATAAGTACCTATTTAAATCGTATTTACTCATAAAATAATTCAGTTTTATTACGATTAATGGTATAAGCGCCTCCACCGTTTTGTTCATAATTAATTAAGCGGGTCTTTAATTGTAATTAAAACTAGTGCTCTGTATTAGTCTTAAGTAGCTTTACCGGTAAACGTGCTTACGATTCACGATTTAAAATTCACCCTGTATAATTTGGTTTATATCGATCAGTATTGGCAAACATCTTTTAAAAAGGCACCTTTAATCCTTGTCGTTAAGGAATAATGTTACATTCCCAAAATATTCCGAGAGGTTATGAAATAAAAAATGTACACATTTAGTAGACCAGTATATCGAACAGGGTTATCTTTATGTTTACCCCGTTACTGTGATTCAAACGTTAAAACAAAATAATGAAATTTGTAGAACGACGTGATTTTTTTTTTATGAATAAATGAACTATGAAACTGGTCGTTCTTCTTAAGTAAATGTTGAATGGCTAAAATATTTAAGCCGGCATCATACGTCTATGTGTTATACGTCTAATCAATGTAGGCATGCTTATGCTTAGGTATGTGCACCAGTGAGAAGCCGTAAAATGTGACACATTCAATTACTTATTAGTTAAACGTTCATACGTTGTATAAACAAATATATAAACTACAACTATCTTAAATAAATAAATAATTATGGATACAAGTTATTACACCTACCTACTTAAAATCCCCTTCCAACAATACGAACTTTTAAATCAGAATCAGGATGCGCATGGCGTTGCGTAGCTATTAACTTTACTCATTACAAAGTTGACGTCGCGTTATTCCGCGATTCCGGCCACGTCCTAACCGCCGGTCTAATTGCGGGCGGAATGAAGACGGACGACCGGGGCGATCGGACGCGACGCGGGTGCGATAAATGAGCCCTACGATCGATGTTGTTTAGGCTGTACTTAGCCTTCCGAGGTAACATTAATTATTTTATTGCGGTTGGCGGGTGTGACCGAATTTTAGTCAGTTACGTTGTTATAATCATTTATAAGACACTGATCTACTAACCGTTACTAGACACTGATAGAGTTGATACCTAAATGGGTGTACGAATGTACGATATGCATATAAGTACGGGTCATTATTTGAGCGTTTCACCCGCCTCACTTTCGTGGACACATTATTGTCAAAGTTCCCTGAGATTTTAGTCTCATATCGAGCTATTTGGTACATATCCGGGACTACTAACAAATACTTTAAAATTACATTAAAATCTGCCGGAATCTCAACAATAATGTGTCCACGAAAGTGAGGCGGGTGAAACGCTCAAATAATGACCCGTACATAACATACAAATGAAAACGTGAATGAGTAACTACTCACCAACTGATGTCAGTACCTTCGAGTGAATTCTTATTGAGCCGGTCTTAGGTGTGTTCTGAATAGAAATAAATTTAAATAACATAAAGTAAATGAGGAAGGTCGGAGTTCAAGGATATTTTCTTTTACTAATTTTACGATGGTATAATTTAGCGCGAAATATAAATAATTCAAAGTGGAATGTATTTTTAATTGTTACAGGTATGGTTTAAAAACCGAAGAGCAAAATGGCGGAAAAGAGAGCGCAACGCCATGAACGCGGCCGCGGCCGCCGCTGCCGACTTCAAGAACGGCTTCACGACCCAGTTCAACGGGCTCATGCAGCCCTTCCCCGACACCGATATCTACTCCTCCTACCCCTATAACAACTGGGCCACCAAGGTCCCCAGTCCCCTAGGGACGAAAAGCTTCCCCTGGCCCGTGAATCCTCTCGGATCTGTCGTACCAGCCAGCCATCATCAAGGCTCCGTTAACTGTTTTAATACGGCCACGTCGATGGGTGCCGTCGGCGGTGGCAGCATGGCCGTAGCGAACTCGGCCGGCGTCGGTCCCGGCGTCGCGCCATGCCCGTACACCGCTCCCCCTAACCCATACACGATGTACCGGACGGAGCCGTGTCCGGCGATGTCGTCGTCGATAGCGCAGCTGCGGCTGAAGGCGAAGCAACATTCTACAGGGTTCGGTGGCGGGTACGGGACGGTGTCACCGGTGTCGCGGGCCGGGTCGGCGCCGCTGTCGGCCTGCCAGTACGCGGCGGGAGGAGTGGGTGTGAGCGACCGGGTGCTTTGAGACGAGGCGCGCGGCCGCGACGACGCGCGTTCGCCGCTGCTGACCGCCGCGCGCGCTTCCTAGTCGCCGCCCGCGCCCGACGCCTCCACGCCTCTCGGACTTTACAGGCATCTGTGGGACTGGTTCGATTGATTCTGTGCACGAACTTAAAGCGTAACGTTTATACTGTGTGCGTTCATATGTGCAGCGATTAGGGGTCATCCACAAAGTACGTCACACGATTTTTCAGACCCCCTCCCCCCCCATGTCACACTTTTTCCTAACATATTTGACCTTGTTAGTATAGGCTGTCACATTTGTCTAGCCCCCCACCCCAAAGGTGTGACGTACTATATGGATGACCTCTTACCACTTACAAGTACAACTTTTCAAAACTTGACTACGATTATCTATAATTGATTTTATGACCATATTAAGTAAGCTCCTTAACGATACTTATTATATTTCTTATCCTAATAATAGTGCATTCATTTACACCTCGTACCTACTCTACAGCAAATTATACCTTCTACAAGATTGCTTATAGCGTAACCCTTTGTAGTCAGATGAAAACTTAACTTGGTAATTCCAGCAAATTAAGAGAAAGTATCTTAAGTTTTGGGAGTTGTATTCGAGCTGCTGGTATTAACAGGCAGTGCATAAACTTAAGCATTACGGTTGCAAAGAGCGTGTCATGCGCATTGCAGCTGTAACTGGGCATGTTCTCGAAAAGTTGGACTGTAAAGTTATTACCGGGATTAATTCTGAGATCGTATCAGGATTCTTTATTTAAAATAGTTTTGCTCCATAAAAAACACCAAACAGCACCAATGTGCATATTGACAGGTTAATGACTAAGTATACCTATAAAGAATTTAAAACATACCTATTTAGAAATCGATCATTTTTGTATTATTACGAAATTCATCAAAAAAACAGTATGTTTGCTTGATACCTAAGTAGGTAAATGTGTAATTTCTACCACTTTTGTTTTCCTTAAAACTTTCAGACTTAGAATAACAATCTATCAATTTTTTATGGAGACGCCACCAGATTGTTCTATTTCTAAAATTAATAATATTTTTCGCGAATATGCCCAAAAAATACTCACGCTATTATGAGTGTTGAATTTCTCGTGAGCAACGTTCCGTTTGAAACTTCGGGCAATAAAAACCTAACGATTCTTCTAGGATAGATATTAATATGTACCCTGTAAATATGTAGTTATGTACCTACTTACGTATACCAAAGCGATGTGTGCAATTTTGTAAGCTTAAAATGTACTTAGATTCTAAAGTTTAATTTAAATGTGTACTTTAGATTGTAAATATAATGAATGAGTAAATTATTTTAATTACATATCGAAATTGTAAATAACGGTGGCATTTTTAATCATTTTTTTTAAGTTTTATCATTTCTTGACATCACATGATTTTATTATGATAAAATCTAAAGGTTTATAAGAACATGAATTGATAAATATGTAACATACTCAAACCTCTCGCAAAAATGCCTGTACAAGCATTTAAACTAAAGAGTTATAATTTCATAAAACCGTACATCTACTTAAAATTGTTATGATTGTTTAAAATAATTAAGCGAGTTTTGTTTCTGTAAATAAATTTATTCTTAATGATAAAAATGTTTTCAGTTTTCATAACATTGTTATCAAATTGTCAATTGTTATCATTTTAAGACACAATAATGCAATAATAGTTGATACGGTAATACATATGCATAATATTTTTTGTATCAGCGTATCTGAGTACAGAAACCATATTGATCTACAGTATTTCTAGTATTAAAGTAATGCTAAATTGTAAATTGGAATGAGAATAAACTTGAATAATTCATGTGGAAAAATGGTCATAGATTTCTGTTAAAATAAGGTGGTTGGTATCTGAGAACTAAATATAGCTTATACATGAATAACACTGTCTGATTTTAAACAGGCAGGTAGATTTTATCAATAGTTTGCCTCCCATTATCCCATATATATGAGTTAGAGATGTGCCATTCCCGGGAATATTCCTCGTTTGTATGGGGAATATTCCCGGGAACGGCACCTCTATATGAGTATATATATACGCTCTATATCGACGAGGGAAACAGTGCGTAGGCAGGCTTATATGCTTGCTACATTGTTCAAGTTTCAAGTACGGGAGGTTCAAGAGCTCCTTTTGTCGCTGGTATTTCATAACATCAGATGCAAAGTACAATTAAATAGGTACCTCAGAAGCATGAAATGTAATTATTGCATTTAGTTAACAGATATCTACTTATACGAAGACACTCAGGTTGTATTCTATATATGGTATTTATGCGAAAACCAAAGTCTTTTTTCGACAGGTGACGCATTTAAGTGGGCCAAAATTCATGTTTTTATTCCTAACATTGTCAAACAGTGCACAAAACAAACAAATAATATTGGTCATAACATAATTGTAAATGCGACGAGAATTTCTACTCTGAGAAATAGGTACATTTACATACATGAAATTTGGCTTACATGTAGAGATACTCAAATAGATGAAAAACAAATTTATCCATTTCACGCTACGCGTGAAAAATATCTAGATACTAAATAGTTTTTGAACGAATGAAGCTTTACTATTAAACTTTCCTAAGATATTGGCAACCTAAAATGAGATTAAAGCAACCAGGATCTCATTAATTTAAATAACCTATTTATTAAACACCGAACAGGAATTGTATATAGTTGTAATAAAATAGTATTTTAAATTAGTGCTATTTTTAGTTAACTACACGAACTAGATACCTTCCGTGTGCCTATCCGTAAAAATGATGTAAATAAATTAATCGGATATTTATAAAGTTTTGAATTCGAGGTTATCATTTTAATACATATCAAACAAATATCAGCGAACTAGCCAGTAATTCGAATTATTTTGTAAAATTACTTAAGAGATCCAATTGTTTTGTAAACTTCAAAAACCTCTAGTCATAATAAAAAATATCACGAAGTATTTGCTGATTTCATTTATGCGTTTCTATTTTGTTTAGTTTCAATAAGTGGACTACGGTAGTATGACACGTTTTCTTGCAGAACTATGCATGATATAGGTAGTGCTACTTAATATTGTAATCAAAACTTGTCTAAATACAGGTTAATACACAAACTTCGTAAGTGTACAACAATAGTACTTAATAGTGGCAATTTTCCCAAAAAATGCTAATTGTTGAGTTTTGTTCGTCGTTTCTAGCGACTCTGGTAGAAATAGCCTCGTAAAGGGGCCCTTGCATAAAGTTTATTATTTCATAAAAATATCCTCCTGCAGCTATGGTCATAAAGATAGCTATAACATGCATGGTTATAATAGGAGCACTCCCTAGCTCTTTCTCAATACAAGATTCCAGACGTATACGCATTACATAATCCAAAAAAGCTTTTTATCGGTATGATTCCGTAATTTACACTTGTAATTAGATTTCACACTTTGGTGAATAAATTTCATTAAAATTCTTCGGAAAGTGAAACCAACTACCCTTGAGGCGCCGATCCATAATGAATCTAGTGAGATATATTTTTCTAAAGAGATCTGTTTCCTAAAGTGTAATGTACTAACTGAAAAAGAACTGAGACCCGTGTAAGATTTTAAGTAAATTAATGAATCTGGAATCTGGTGTTTAATGAAACGGCAAGTACACATTTGTTCAAATGGATAAGCATGTGAAGTAAGTAAGAAAATACAATATAGAATTAATTACAACTAGCATTTACCTGTGGCTTCGCCTGCGTTATTTCCGTTATTATCTCGAGAAAACTCTTTACCGGGATATATATAACCTATCCTATGTTTCAATCAATATGCCAAATTTCATCTCAATTCATTCAATTATTTAGTAGCCGAGATACCGCGATATTAAGTAACAAGCATCCAAAAATCTTCACAAGCTTTCAAGTTTATAAGGTAAACGACCGAGTGCTTGAGACCGTTCCCGTAGTTGTCATCTTGAATGTTAAGTCATTAACAACAGAGATAACAAACAGCATGGTGACAACTATTGGGAAACACTAGGAAGTTTATTGTAATAAAACAACTTAAACAGATTAAATCGCGTATATTACTGTATTTTTATATCTCGACGTTTGGTAACCCTTTTCAGCGTTCGTCTACCCGCGACTACGATTGTCTGCCGCTGATATTCTCCGCCGTATTTGTTTATTCTTTTTTTTTTAAATAGATCATGAGACAATTTTGCACGCCGACCCACACTGCATCGTCCAGTTCGTGGTCTCCATTTGAGAACATTTACGCCCCGTCGGCCATCAGTTCTTCAAACTGTATGCCCCAACTGTTGCCACTTCAACTTGTTAACTCTAGAAGCTATGTCAATCACCTCAGTTCTTTTACGGATTTTCTCATTCTGATTCGATCACGTAAAGAGACTCCGAGTCCGAGCATAGCTTTTTCCATTACATGTTGTGCGAGTTTGAGCCGATTCATAAAGCCCATAGCGAAAGACCACTCTTATACCCAGTATAACATTCACTGCTCAAATAATTTGAGCATCCGAAATCCCAGAAGGTCTCAAGACCAGTGTGTGTATTCAAGTCAAATACACACACCTTCCGGGATTTCGGACGACTCCGTGATGATGACACGTCGAGAGTTCGGGAAACTGAAAAAGATCTGTACCTACGTCGTACGAAATCCCGTAAAGATCTTTTACCAGTGTGTATTGCCAGTGATGCCATACGCAGTAGAAGCGTAGTCTCTCACTATGAGCATTACGAACCGACTCAGAGTCACTCAAAGGGCTGTGGAGAGAGCAATACCCGGAGTCCCTTTAAATTATGGAATCAGATAAGAAGGTGTAAATCTGTAGGATGACTGACATAGCTTATAAAATTGAATTAGTAATGGGCTTGGCATATGCATATGGATAAAGGTTCTCGAATGAAGATCGCGAACAGGAAGACGCAGCGTGCTGGCATAACGCAAAGGGCTGCTCCATGGACACCATGTGTGCAACAGCGTACTTTGTTGTTACGGTATAGAAACATCGTTTGTTGATGTAGTAGCTTTTAAATTACAGACTTCCCTGAGGCCTCTTCTGAATCCTACCCCAGGAACTGCTGACTGTTGGCGACCGATCTTAAAATTTAATAAAAATATGTTTTATTGACTAATTGATCAGTTGGACCTAACCTTCACGTAAAGAATTATGAACCCTGGCGATTATTAAAGAAAAAGTAAACGTATTAACCCTACTTTTTCAGTATTCGAAATATTCGCAGTATTCGAATAATGAATACTTTAGTATTCGAATTTTATTTCCGGCGAATATTCAAATATTCGAATTGCAAACCCTACACGCAAGTCTAACTCGCACTTGTCCGGTTTTTTACAATGAGTGATAATCGCGGAAACCGAAGACAATATTACTGGGACCTTTAACTTAATATAACTAGGATGTAAGGAAACAGTGAAGTGCAATGTAAAGCCCTGCGACTATGGATGTGCATGAGATTGGATCGGAAATAAATTCCCTCTGGAATATACTCTTTTATACAAGACGGGTGTCGAGCTAGATCGATTGCGGCGTTCCATAGAAGCCTACATTCAGGCCGGATGTTTAAGAATAACAGTGATAAATAGATAAACGGGCAACCGGTAAGTGAGCTATCCATTTGTTATTACAGTTAATTTGTATCATCCAGTTTGTAGACCTTAATAAAAAAAAAAAAAAAAAAAAAAAAAAAAAAAAAAAAAAAAAAAAAAAAAAAAACCGGAAAAAGTCGCATCCTTTACTTTACGGTTATTATTGTGTCGCTCGGTTCTTCGTACTAGCGAAGAGAGGGTTATGAATCGATATTAAGGTGACTCGAGCCGGTTGGTTTTCCATACAAACACAAAGAGGGTCATCAATTATATCCTTATTAATTAGCCATTAGTAACATCATTTGAATGTGAAAATAGCTTTTTTAGAGTCCTCATCTTAAAACAAAAAGTATCAAGCTATAAAATAAAAATATTTCAACCAAAATTAATGTGGTTATTCTGTTGCACTAAAATATTGTGTGCGAGTGAACAGTTGATTATACTTAATGAGAATGACACGCTTATAATTCTACACATATTTTTTATGTATTCATACATAATGCTTGAACCCGAAGTAAAAGTTGTTTGTTCACAAAGCTTAATACTAAATATAGATACAAGAAATACATAGAAAAATTTAATTGCTCCGCTGGTCGAATGGTTGAGACGATGGGCCGAAAATCAAGAGGAACCAGGTTCGATTCCCGGTGTGGAACTGTGGACCATGGACGGAACTGTGGACCATGGATGGAACTGTGGACCATTAATCTATATTTAACATGGAAATATGGTGTAATTTACACACATTAAAAATAAAATTTTAAAAAAGCTTGTAGTATAAAGCTTAATACTCGTACTATTAAGTTTTGTGAACAATTATTTCTTATTAAGTGAAATACGGAATACTTCAGGAAAAAATCTAATTGCAATTCCATTATAGTCCAAATCCATTGGCTGAATATTTTCCCAACATTTTAAGCTATACTCGTATTTACTAAATTGAAAATAAGTGCCTAAAAATTGCGTTGTAGTAGGACGTAGCAGTAGCATCGTCGTAGATCGTAGCAGATTGCTACGCCGTAGCAAAGGTGACTAGAATTGTGGGTTGTGGCAATGTAATATTTTGAGTTTCTATCTATACCTACAAAATGTATTGTAAACTTAAAGTGTTTCGAATCGGTCTGTTTTCCATACAAAAATAAAGAGGGTCATAGTTTGCTTCCACGGCACCAATTATGTTTGAAATGTGATTTATTTTATATCTTGATGTACTTTTTTTTAGCACGAAATGACATGAGAACTATCATTTGGCCCAATTGTACGTTAATTCTGATTTTTTAGACTTCTCATGTAATTTCGCGGAAATAAAATGTATCAAGCTATAAGATAAAACACATTTTAAATATAATTGATGCCTTGGAAGCAAATAATGACCCTCTTTATGTTTGTATGGAAAATTGACCGACTCGAATCATTTCAAAGTGAAAGATCTTCAAAGATTATACTTTAACGACATTACCATTACATTTCCACTGGCTCACTAAATTAATTTTGGAAACAATAGCCTCAGTGAACACATTTTAAATACAAAACAAAGTGTGACATAACCGAATAAACCGCATTTGAACGTATTTACAAAAGTAACAACAAAATTCAAAGGTCACAAGTCCCGTTATGAAAACCTTTTAATCCTCAAACTCGATCGGAAAACAATCGACAAAGTACCAACTGATACCCAAATCGGCAACATTAAGCAAAGTATAAAGTAATCCAGATGATTATCAGTCGGTCGGTGCAAACACACACTTCCCAGGTGCTCGATCCTGGCGCTTTAAGGCTTTAGCGGAGGATTTGCTTTCAATATTAGCCCGGCGGCCGCTCCGTTCCGCCCGTTTTTTATTATTTTGTCGCGTCGTTTTGGCTCCAAATGGAATCATTCCACCATCTACATTTTTATTTTTCAATTGCACCCGATTAGTGGGATTAGCCGGTATTGCTTTCCGATTCTTTGCTCTCTTTGCTGACCTGCTAACGCCGCGCCGTAATGCGTTTCTGATCGAGGTTCATTATTTTATGCGTGTTTTCAAGTATAAATGGCGACTTTGAGCAAGTAGCTAAGGAGGGCTAAGGGGGGCTGGGGGGAGGGGGTACGTACATTACATATGTATACTTGTCGTATCGCTGTGTTGGAAGTCGCAATATGGGACTACTAATACTGCTATCATGTTCGAGAGACTATTTGTATTATTTTCCTTTCTTGGACTTATTTTTGCCGACTATTTATAGGCCCGAGTGTAATTTTAACAATCGAAAGCGAAACGTTCAAACCTTATAAATATTCTTGGAAAATAAATGCTATACTAGTGGCTCTGTGAGCTGTAGAATGTACACCTTGCAAGTCCGTTAACTCCTATGCCTTCGCAATTTTGAAAAAAAATCCAAAAATGAAATAGACAAAACAATTCTATATTATAGAAACCTGCTCACAGCGCGTAGAGGAGAACGGCCAGACAGACATACGAAAGCATTTTTGCCCAAGCTGAAGCTCGCGCTTCGCCCTCGCTCGGTCAACAAAGGTATACTGCATAATTGACTGTACTGTACTTTAAGTGAGATGAGTACCAGAGTACCTATTTCAATTTAAATTATACAGCCAAATGAAAATACCTCTAAAAACAAGAAATGGATTTGGCGTGTTTGGATTCACTCCACTCATCAATTATGAGAGCAACTAATCCTTGCCACACGAGGCTGGTGGGTCTCGTAATAAGAATGCCGTATACACAAAAGGTTATCATTTTACAACTTATTATTTAACAAGGCTTGTATTTGCCATGACGCCGACAGCGACGTGACTACGCGGTGGCCGCACCGCGCGCCGCTGCGTCACTCGCGTAAGCCTTATCTTTATGGTCGCAAACAGGTCTTAAGCAATGCTACGATTTGGGACTACAAAGAATTCGAACAGCCAAGCTGCCACAACTGGCCACGATTTAGCTTGGGACTTGCGCACTATACTTAATGGAAAATGATGAATATAGAGAGGAGAGAGAGGTATACGACAAAGTGTCACGCGTCGCAATTGTGCTAGAAGTACTGATATGTAATTGAGAATAGATATCCTCGAAGTACTTCAGCTTGTTTCGATAAAAAGTATTTACCGGTATCCATCCAAGTTAACAAGCTGGTTACGTATTTTTTCTAGACTCCTGAAATGGTAAGCAGACAGAGACTTGGTAAGCAGATATTTAAGGCAATAATTTAAATATTAACATTGTCACGTCACGTGTGAATGTTACTTTACTACCGTATCTTGAATTGATGAAATAAGGCTAGAAATGTGTCTTTAGGACAAGAAATGATGCTGCCTGGTCTCTTCTATTCCATTTGAAATAATTTTTCCTCTGTCGACTAATAATGTACGGAACCTTACCTTCTCATTCCTTTATTTTCATCATTGGTTACGCATGCGACGAGCGCCTGTTCTCCGTGATAGTACTATCATACCATTAGCGTATTTGCTCTCCAAATGAAAGGTCAACAACGCATCTTGTAGGAGCTGAGCACATAATCCAAGTGAATTATAATACTTAAAAGATTAAATTAGAAGGAAAATTCTAAAGTGTGGTCAGTTAAAGGTAATAGTCTATTTTAATTGATGTTGTAGAATATGATACCGGATGACTGTAATATTTCAATCGATCAATAAGCATACTAAACATTACTGATGGGCCTTTGTCTGAAGCACCGTAAATTCGAACCCTTAGATTTCTGTAAAACAGAGACATATTGAATTGCAATTGTCACGTAACCGATGACTGGTATTGCCCCGATTAGTTCGTTATCGATAACTATTCTAGTATTATACCTACATTGCAATTGACTATACTGGGCGATGCCTGTAACAGGAGCAAATGATTAAGACGTAGATTCTGCTCATCAAATAATAAAACTTTCGTTCAATAACTTTTAATACATACGTAATCTTTCGATTTTATCTTTTTCATACAAATTAAATAGTATTTTCAATGTACGTTAACATCAGTCTTATTGACGTTGCTTGTCAAAACATAAGTTAACATAAGTTAAAACATACGTTATTTTTAAATGTTGTTCAGTTTGAGGAGTAAAATCTACGTTTTAATTATTTGCTTCTAGTACAGGCAGCACCTGTTATAACAAATAAGAAATATTGTTGCGTAAATACAACTTACAGCATGTTTTAAACCAAATAAACTCTAATTTTCTCACTAATAATATACTTACATTAGAATAACATTAAATTTGTATATTTCATCAACAAAGGTTGTAATTTATTCCCACTGTAACCAAATATCGGGCAAAACGAAACAAAAGGCTACATAAATTAAGAGTGACATCCCAGGTCTTCTCATGTATACGACCACATATAAAAATATACTCGACACAAACAGAGAGACAGGTACGCGCACAACATGTCAATAGTTAACCGAGGAGCGCCAAAAGGGCTAGGTTTTGGGTGGAAAGGATCAAATCGGGATTAGAGGAACGACAACCAATCAAGGGTAAACTGGACTGGTATACCTACGCGAGATAAATGCGCCACATAAAACTTATTCTCAGCTAACGCAATTCACACCCTACAGGGTAATAATGTTAAGGTTTATTTTAGGTTATCAGCCAAGTTTATTGATGTTTTGTTTTGAGGGCGGGCAGATGGAAGGAGGGCGAGGGAAGCGAGTGCAACCTCCGCAGACAATCTTACGAGTTAATTGTGTTCCGTGCCCCGAGAGCGACTACAAAATAATATCGCACTCGATATATGTACACATGTATTTAAATGCCATCAAGCAAACACTCCAGTTGCTTGATGGCATTTAAATGTGGATATCTTATAACAATAACAAAATTGCATGGATCACTGATGTAGATACCTATATAGCTTCAGTTAGTAAAATATGATATCTAGCTACAGTTCCGCATATGAAACCATTGCGTACCTTATCATGTGTGTCATAACTGAAACAATGTATAATATTTTTACATTTATCGTGTAGATGCGTCATAACTCTCTGTAAATATTTGACGCTAAAGTAAAATTATGTACGTTATCGAAACTCAGAGTTTGGAGTCCTACAAACGAAAATCCTTAAAACGCAACTTTGAAAATCAAAATGTCTAACGTACGCAATTCCGGAAGACGCATATTATCCAGTACACTTTTATTCAAAAGATAATATTTTCAAATATTCCAATACTCTCGTAAAAAATACCTAATGACAATAATTCGTAAATCAAAATTTCTAATGTTCAAAATGCCTACTGCATACGTGCGAAACTCCTTATGGAAATACTTTAAAAATCAGTAATTTCTTATGGGTAAAGTACATCTTTTTTCTAATAACCAAATAAATGACCCCCAACCCCTAAATCCGCCCTTGATGCTGTGTCGCGCGACAAAGCGAAGTCGAAGTTGTGCTAGCTCTACAGCGCTTACTTATATTTATAAAATGGTTTAAACTGCTTTGTGTATATAACCGTCAAACTCAGAGTGCATATAAATAAATACAATATTTTAGCGATTTATCTCAAACAAGCTTAACTCAGCAAATATAGATCTAAGTACAACGATTTTAAAAAACTTCATGTTAGAAAAGTCCTTCAATTTAATGTCTTACAGCATTGCGGGCCTTTAAGATGTTTATTTTTAATTTCAATTCCACATTAATTTGTGACACATTTTCGAGTTGCGGAAAATAAATCCGCGTTAACCTATAACCTATATAGAATCGACATGAACATAACAAATTAACAATTTCCAATAATAAATTGCAAATTTAACTACACGAATGCACTTTTAAAATATTTTATCTAAATATTCGCTGTAAAAACGTGTACTAAAACAGTTTTAGAAAAGGAAATTGAACATTTTTCATTCTGTAATTCTATTTATGTCTACTTTGCTTTTAGTGTCTCTAAAAAATAAAGTTCGATTTTTTGGAGTGTTTTTAATTTATTTCATTACATAGAAAAACACTATACATACCTAGATATACTTCCCGGCCTCTGCACTGTAAAGTCGCCGTCAATAGAATTTGCTAACTTTGTAAATAAACCGCCATATTGAAATTGTCTCCGAATGATGAATTTACTAGTGATGGGGAAGACTCTTACTTTACTCTTTTATGTCAAAGCATATGGCTATTAAAGTATCGAACGCAAGAAACAGGTATATTTAATTTGCTCAGAAGACGAATCGTTACTTGAAGATTATCTATCCACCAGTATTTATCACAAAAGGTGCCGTTATTTCATCCGTAGCTCTATCGATGATGCCGTCTAAACATTTCATTTTATTTTCTTAGGTACAGAGCGTAATTTAGGTAGTGTGTAGTAGCTTTACAATATCACCAAATTTAGTCACAACGCTATCATCATAGACAATTGTAGAATTTAAAAGAAACAAAAACGTCATTCCATTATGTCATAATAACCTATGTATAATTAAATTTTAAACTTTTAATGAAATATCCAAGATTCAATTATTTAATGTATGGTTTTGTATTCTACGGCAACGACCGTTTAAATAGTGTATGGTTTCAGTGGTGTTTGCTGAGGTGGTGTGAAAATTCAAGGAGAAACAGTGACAAAACAAAGTTACGCCTTTTGTTTACATAGTTAGCAAATTCTATTGACGGCGACTTTAGGTACTATTATTTTTCTGTCACCCACCGCCTGTTACATTCATTTGTTAATAAGTTATTAATGTCTCGTCTAATTCATATGCTTCCAAGATTGATTTTGTGGTCACAGTATTATACCATGAATTGCTAATGAGAATCGAAGTTGATACCAATATTTACTCCAACAACTTATCAGAACATTAGCAAAATATTATGATCGGTGATATCCGACGGTTCTCGAAGGAAATCAAGAGAGGGGGGAATGAAGATTTACGATCTGCCCTGTAACGACCGCTAGATGAGGCGTAAAGAAGCCCAATTCGGGTTATTATACCTATTCAGTATACGCCCGTGGATACGTATATTTGCGTAATTTTGCCTTTACTGCGTTATAGTGGAGAAAATTACGTGAATTTTTGAGTTTATTGGAGGTTAGCTGCTCCCGTTTTATTTTATAAGGTGGATGATGACTTGGAATGTATACGATAATTAAACTTTGGCCTTACGCAAGAAAAAATATTTTGTAATTGTTTGGTAGGATGATTGGAATTCGTTTAGGTACACTGAATTATAGAACTGTACCAAACAAAATAAATCAAAAAAGCAGATTAGTTTTTTCATAATCAATTCTATTCTTATAAGCAATCTCTACAAAATACATACATATATCTCTATGCAAAATTTCTTCACAGACTTTCGTTATAAAGGACATAGGTCGTAGAGATCACTAAGGTAGTAGCAGTTATGTACAAGTCTAATATCAAATGCTCCAGATTTTTAAATGTAACCATAAAATGACTTTGTTACATGAAATTGTATAGGTGTTCAGAATTATACTTCATAAATCATAAGCAAATTCATCCGTTATTGAAAATGTACTCCTAGGAGTATTGCGTCTCAACAATCTCAACTAGGTACTGGATAACGCACGTCCCATAAAAACATTCCATTTAAAAAAATTGGCCAAGTCTCGAAATTATTTTCAGTGAAAAGTTGTGAGATCATGTAGGTCAGGCATCCCTTATTTGACACAGTTTTTTACTTTTTATTTTTGGTTGGGCTCTTGTGTTTTCTAATCAGAGTCACCAGGTAGGTACTCCAGATCTTCGATTATCCTAGTTTTTATAGTTTTCCCTTTATGTGGCCATTAAACCCTAACTCTGTACCAAATTTCAGCTCTCTGAGTTTATGGGACCAAATCTAATAAAATAAATCAATATGCCCACGTTTCTACAAAAAGAAGTAAAATCCCACCAAAAACATTCTGTAAAAAACTAGCCAAGTCTCGATGGAGCTGCTTGTTTATCTCTAAAAAGTAATGAAATCTAGACAAAGTCGTGCCAAGTCTAAGGTTCCTTACTGCGATTTCTTTATTATTATAGTTAATGTTGTGTGACTTGGCCGTTGAACATTCTTTGTACGTTAGTGGGTACAAGTCAATTTTGTTTACCAGGTGTGCCAGGTGTGTCATAAAAGGACTTTGTTCTAATAAAACAGTTCATCTGTATGCCAGTTGTAATTGGCGGTTTTTGAACGAAGATTTTGAAGAGGATTTATGATAATATGTGTGTAGGTAAAATAATTAATTTGTAGCATGGTATATAAACACTAAATACACTCAATAATACCTACATCATCTTTCACTATCTGTTGTAGGCGGGAGGAGGAGATTTATCGCATACTCCCCGCACGGCGCACGAGTACACGGCGTACACAGGCACGATACCTTTGGGGTGCCACTAATTTATGGATTAACCACATTTGCAAACGTAATTTGTATTCATTAAAACAGCTAACGAACGTGTTTTAAATGGCATGCCGGTGTCGAAACGTCACGGCCGGTTAGGTGTATAATCAATGAAAATGTCGCGCTACGGAAGAAATTACTTGTTTTAACAATTTACAGGCTTAATTATTCAAATATGAAAAATAATATATTTTTGAGGTATTCATGAGCTCTGCTTGATGCACATTACAAAATATTTAAATTCAAATAGTGGTTTAACTTTTGTCAGTTTTGTATTTGCCTTTGAAGCATGAACAATATGATGACGGATACGAATAAGTATCGAACGACTGAGGTATATACACTTAATTCTAAAAAAAAATCGGCCTAGCGCGAGTCGGATTTGCACACGAAGGATTTCGTACCATCGTTAAGAAACAAACGCCAAAAACACGTTTCTTGTATGGGGACCCTTTAATTTTATTTTGTTTTTATTATTTGTTGTTATAGCCACAATATAAATTCACATTCTGTAAAAATGTCAAGCGTTTGCCTATTGCCATTATTGTAATCGAGCAAAAATCTCTCGAAAACATGTTTCTTGTATAGAGACCCCCTTTTATTTCTAATTTTATTTTATTCTTAATATTTGTTGTTATAGCGGTATAAACAACTACATATTTTATGAAAATTTCAAGCCTCTACCTATTACGGTTCCAAAGACAGATCTGTGACAGACAAACAGACGGATGCTTAGCAATAGGGTTCCGTTGGCATCCTTTGGATATGCCACCCTAAAAAACAGCCTTACCAGTAGAAAAAAAAACTAGATAAATCTAGGTCTAAACCAGGACGATAACCAAAGGTAAATATCTACTCTATGCAATAGCCTGTGTTAAATAAATAAACCTAGGCGCTGTATCGCCTACGGCAGTTTCTATTACCAGCAAAACCTCCATTTTAATAAGGCGGATCGACGGCACTGCGAGTTTATTGTGCCGTCGTTCAAACGCGACAGTACGTAATAGAATTAAATTGGGAGCCTGTGCTGTTATGTGGAAAATAATAACAGAGAGTGGCTCCTATCACAGGGCTTTCGCGCTCCGCTGGCAGGGGTCTGCACTAATGGAAATCCTACCAATGATAATCTGTTTTCTACACCATTAATCCTTAAGTAAGTCTGAGCATTCTGTGGCGTCTCCGGAGTGTGGATCGAGTTTTATGCCCTCGTTAAGGTTCGCAATTTGTGGAGTCGGGGCCGTTAAGGAGCGGCGAGGGCCATCCGGCCCGAATCCTAATTCCGAGCGTGGACTTTCTTAATCTTACGATATCTGGCTAAAGGTAATTGTTTCCAAATTGTTGCCCAGATTGCGGAGTCGGATACACACGTGATTCAAGGAATTTAGAAATTTATTTACATATATATTTATTATATGTATTATAATATAAAGCTTCTGCCTCGAGTAGATATTTTACGACATGTTTTAGTACTTTAACTTGAAATTAAATTAATATTTAACTGTGGAAGGTTTGTTTGATGCGATTAATATCCAAGCCTGATCTTGATTTGAAATATGATAGGGACGAAAAGCTTCCCCTGGCCCGTGAATCCTCTCGGATCTGTCGTACCAGCCAGCCATCATCAAGGCTCCGTTAACTGTTTTAATACGGCCACGTCGATGGGTGCCGTCGGCGGTGGCAGCATGGCCGTAGCGAACTCGGCCGGCGTCGGTCCCGGCGTCGCGCCATGCCCGTACACCGCTCCCCCTAACCCATACACGATGTACCGGACGGAGCCGTGTCCGGCGATGTCGTCGTCGATAGCGCAGCTGCGGCTGAAGGCGAAGCAACATTCTACAGGGTTCGGTGGCGGGTACGGGACGGTGTCACCGGTGTCGCGGGCCGGGTCGGCGCCGCTGTCGGCCTGCCAGTACGCGGCGGGAGGAGTGGGTGTGAGCGACCGGGTGCTTTGAGACGAGGCGCGCGGCCGCGACGACGCGCGTTCGCCGCTGCTGACCGCCGCGCGCGCTTCCTAGTCGCCGCCCGCGCCCGACGCCTCCACGCCTCTCGGACTTTACAGGCATCTGTGGGACTGGTTCGATTGATTCTGTGCACGAACTTAAAGCGTAACGTTTATACTGTGTGCGTTCATATGTGCAGCGATTAGGGGTCATCCACAAAGTACGTCACACGATTTTTCAGACCCCCTCCCCCCCCATGTCACACTTTTTCCTAACATATTTGACCTTGTTAGTATAGGCTGTCACATTTGTCTAGCCCCCCACCCCAAAGGTGTGACGTACTATATGGATGACCTCTTACCACTTACAAGTACAACTTTTCAAAACTTGACTACGATTATCTATAATTGATTTTATGACCATATTAAGTAAGCTCCTTAACGATACTTATTATATTTCTTATCCTAATAATAGTGCATTCATTTACACCTCGTACCTACTCTACAGCAAATTATACCTTCTACAAGATTGCTTATAGCGTAACCCTTTGTAGTCAGATGAAAACTTAACTTGGTAATTCCAGCAAATTAAGAGAAAGTATCTTAAGTTTTGGGAGTTGTATTCGAGCTGCTGGTATTAACAGGCAGTGCATAAACTTAAGCATTACGGTTGCAAAGAGCGTGTCATGCGCATTGCAGCTGTAACTGGGCATGTTCTCGAAAAGTTGGACTGTAAAGTTATTACCGGGATTAATTCTGAGATCGTATCAGGATTCTTTATTTAAAATAGTTTTGCTCCATAAAAAACACCAAACAGCACCAATGTGCATATTGACAGGTTAATGACTAAGTATACCTATAAAGAATTTAAAACATACCTATTTAGAAATCGATCATTTTTGTATTATTACGAAATTCATCAAAAAAACAGTATGTTTGCTTGATACCTAAGTAGGTAAATGTGTAATTTCTACCACTTTTGTTTTCCTTAAAACTTTCAGACTTAGAATAACAATCTATCAATTTTTTATGGAGACGCCACCAGATTGTTCTATTTCTAAAATTAATAATATTTTTCGCGAATATGCCCAAAAAATACTCACGCTATTATGAGTGTTGAATTTCTCGTGAGCAACGTTCCGTTTGAAACTTCGGGCAATAAAAACCTAACGATTCTTCTAGGATAGATATTAATATGTACCCTGTAAATATGTAGTTATGTACCTACTTACGTATACCAAAGCGATGTGTGCAATTTTGTAAGCTTAAAATGTACTTAGATTCTAAAGTTTAATTTAAATGTGTACTTTAGATTGTAAATATAATGAATGAGTAAATTATTTTAATTACATATCGAAATTGTAAATAACGGTGGCATTTTTAATCATTTTTTTTAAGTTTTATCATTTCTTGACATCACATGATTTTATTATGATAAAATCTAAAGGTTTATAAGAACATGAATTGATAAATATGTAACATACTCAAACCTCTCGCAAAAATGCCTGTACAAGCATTTAAACTAAAGAGTTATAATTTCATAAAACCGTACATCTACTTAAAATTGTTATGATTGTTTAAAATAATTAAGCGAGTTTTGTTTCTGTAAATAAATTTATTCTTAATGATAAAAATGTTTTCAGTTTTCATAACATTGTTATCAAATTGTCAATTGTTATCATTTTAAGACACAATAATGCAATAATAGTTGATACGGTAATACATATGCATAATATTTTTTGTATCAGCGTATCTGAGTACAGAAACCATATTGATCTACAGTATTTCTAGTATTAAAGTAATGCTAAATTGTAAATTGGAATGAGAATAAACTTGAATAATTCATGTGGAAAAATGGTCATAGATTTCTGTTAAAATAAGGTGGTTGGTATCTGAGAACTAAATATAGCTTATACATGAATAACACTGTCTGATTTTAAACAGGCAGGTAGATTTTATCAATAGTTTGCCTCCCATTATCCCATATATATGAGTTAGAGATGTGCCATTCCCGGGAATATTCCTCGTTTGTATGGGGAATATTCCCGGGAACGGCACCTCTATATGAGTATATATATACGCTCTATATCGACGAGGGAAACAGTGCGTAGGCAGGCTTATATGCTTGCTACATTGTTCAAGTTTCAAGTACGGGAGGTTCAAGAGCTCCTTTTGTCGCTGGTATTTCATAACATCAGATGCAAAGTACAATTAAATAGGTACCTCAGAAGCATGAAATGTAATTATTGCATTTAGTTAACAGATATCTACTTATACGAAGACACTCAGGTTGTATTCTATATATGGTATTTATGCGAAAACCAAAGTCTTTTTTCGACAGGTGACGCATTTAAGTGGGCCAAAATTCATGTTTTTATTCCTAACATTGTCAAACAGTGCACAAAACAAACAAATAATATTGGTCATAACATAATTGTAAATGCGACGAGAATTTCTACTCTGAGAAATAGGTACATTTACATACATGAAATTTGGCTTACATGTAGAGATACTCAAATAGATGAAAAACAAATTTATCCATTTCACGCTACGCGTGAAAAATATCTAGATACTAAATAGTTTTTGAACGAATGAAGCTTTACTATTAAACTTTCCTAAGATATTGGCAACCTAAAATGAGATTAAAGCAACCAGGATCTCATTAATTTAAATAACCTATTTATTAAACACCGAACAGGAATTGTATATAGTTGTAATAAAATAGTATTTTAAATTAGTGCTATTTTTAGTTAACTACACGAACTAGATACCTTCCGTGTGCCTATCCGTAAAAATGATGTAAATAAATTAATCGGATATTTATAAAGTTTTGAATTCGAGGTTATCATTTTAATACATATCAAACAAATATCAGCGAACTAGCCAGTAATTCGAATTATTTTGTAAAATTACTTAAGAGATCCAATTGTTTTGTAAACTTCAAAAACCTCTAGTCATAATAAAAAATATCACGAAGTATTTGCTGATTTCATTTATGCGTTTCTATTTTGTTTAGTTTCAATAAGTGGACTACGGTAGTATGACACGTTTTCTTGCAGAACTATGCATGATATAGGTAGTGCTACTTAATATTGTAATCAAAACTTGTCTAAATACAGGTTAATACACAAACTTCGTAAGTGTACAACAATAGTACTTAATAGTGGCAATTTTCCCAAAAAATGCTAATTGTTGAGTTTTGTTCGTCGTTTCTAGCGACTCTGGTAGAAATAGCCTCGTAAAGGGGCCCTTGCATAAAGTTTATTATTTCATAAAAATATCCTCCTGCAGCTATGGTCATAAAGATAGCTATAACATGCATGGTTATAATAGGAGCACTCCCTAGCTCTTTCTCAATACAAGATTCCAGACGTATACGCATTACATAATCCAAAAAAGCTTTTTATCGGTATGATTCCGTAATTTACACTTGTAATTAGATTTCACACTTTGGTGAATAAATTTCATTAAAATTCTTCGGAAAGTGAAACCAACTACCCTTGAGGCGCCGATCCATAATGAATCTAGTGAGATATATTTTTCTAAAGAGATCTGTTTCCTAAAGTGTAATGTACTAACTGAAAAAGAACTGAGACCCGTGTAAGATTTTAAGTAAATTAATGAATCTGGAATCTGGTGTTTAATGAAACGGCAAGTACACATTTGTTCAAATGGATAAGCATGTGAAGTAAGTAAGAAAATACAATATAGAATTAATTACAACTAGCATTTACCTGTGGCTTCGCCTGCGTTATTTCCGTTATTATCTCGAGAAAACTCTTTACCGGGATATATATAACCTATCCTATGTTTCAATCAATATGCCAAATTTCATCTCAATTCATTCAATTATTTAGTAGCCGAGATACCGCGATATTAAGTAACAAGCATCCAAAAATCTTCACAAGCTTTCAAGTTTATAAGGTAAACGACCGAGTGCTTGAGACCGTTCCCGTAGTTGTCATCTTGAATGTTAAGTCATTAACAACAGAGATAACAAACAGCATGGTGACAACTATTGGGAAACACTAGGAAGTTTATTGTAATAAAACAACTTAAACAGATTAAATCGCGTATATTACTGTATTTTTATATCTCGACGTTTGGTAACCCTTTTCAGCGTTCGTCTACCCGCGACTACGATTGTCTGCCGCTGATATTCTCCGCCGTATTTGTTTATTCTTTTTTTTTTAAATAGATCATGAGACAATTTTGCACGCCGACCCACACTGCATCGTCCAGTTCGTGGTCTCCATTTGAGAACATTTACGCCCCGTCGGCCATCAGTTCTTCAAACTGTATGCCCCAACTGTTGCCACTTCAACTTGTTAACTCTAGAAGCTATGTCAATCACCTCAGTTCTTTTACGGATTTTCTCATTCTGATTCGATCACGTAAAGAGACTCCGAGTCCGAGCATAGCTTTTTCCATTACATGTTGTGCGAGTTTGAGCCGATTCATAAAGCCCATAGCGAAAGACCACTCTTATACCCAGTATAACATTCACTGCTCAAATAATTTGAGCATCCGAAATCCCAGAAGGTCTCAAGACCAGTGTGTGTATTCAAGTCAAATACACACACCTTCCGGGATTTCGGACGACTCCGTGATGATGACACGTCGAGAGTTCGGGAAACTGAAAAAGATCTGTACCTACGTCGTACGAAATCCCGTAAAGATCTTTTACCAGTGTGTATTGCCAGTGATGCCATACGCAGTAGAAGCGTAGTCTCTCACTATGAGCATTACGAACCGACTCAGAGTCACTCAAAGGGCTGTGGAGAGAGCAATACCCGGAGTCCCTTTAAATTATGGAATCAGATAAGAAGGTGTAAATCTGTAGGATGACTGACATAGCTTATAAAATTGAATTAGTAATGGGCTTGGCATATGCATATGGATAAAGGTTCTCGAATGAAGATCGCGAACAGGAAGACGCAGCGTGCTGGCATAACGCAAAGGGCTGCTCCATGGACACCATGTGTGCAACAGCGTACTTTGTTGTTACGGTATAGAAACATCGTTTGTTGATGTAGTAGCTTTTAAATTACAGACTTCCCTGAGGCCTCTTCTGAATCCTACCCCAGGAACTGCTGACTGTTGGCGACCGATCTTAAAATTTAATAAAAATATGTTTTATTGACTAATTGATCAGTTGGACCTAACCTTCACGTAAAGAATTATGAACCCTGGCGATTATTAAAGAAAAAGTAAACGTATTAACCCTACTTTTTCAGTATTCGAAATATTCGCAGTATTCGAATAATGAATACTTTAGTATTCGAATTTTATTTCCGGCGAATATTCAAATATTCGAATTGCAAACCCTACACGCAAGTCTAACTCGCACTTGTCCGGTTTTTTACAATGAGTGATAATCGCGGAAACCGAAGACAATATTACTGGGACCTTTAACTTAATATAACTAGGATGTAAGGAAACAGTGAAGTGCAATGTAAAGCCCTGCGACTATGGATGTGCATGAGATTGGATCGGAAATAAATTCCCTCTGGAATATACTCTTTTATACAAGACGGGTGTCGAGCTAGATCGATTGCGGCGTTCCATAGAAGCCTACATTCAGGCCGGATGTTTAAGAATAACAGTGATAAATAGATAAACGGGCAACCGGTAAGTGAGCTATCCATTTGTTATTACAGTTAATTTGTATCATCCAGTTTGTAGACCTTAATAAAAAAAAAAAAAAAAAAAAAAAAAAAAAAAAAAAAAAAAAAAAAAAAAAAAACCGGAAAAAGTCGCATCCTTTACTTTACGGTTATTATTGTGTCGCTCGGTTCTTCGTACTAGCGAAGAGAGGGTTATGAATCGATATTAAGGTGACTCGAGCCGGTTGGTTTTCCATACAAACACAAAGAGGGTCATCAATTATATCCTTATTAATTAGCCATTAGTAACATCATTTGAATGTGAAAATAGCTTTTTTAGAGTCCTCATCTTAAAACAAAAAGTATCAAGCTATAAAATAAAAATATTTCAACCAAAATTAATGTGGTTATTCTGTTGCACTAAAATATTGTGTGCGAGTGAACAGTTGATTATACTTAATGAGAATGACACGCTTATAATTCTACACATATTTTTTATGTATTCATACATAATGCTTGAACCCGAAGTAAAAGTTGTTTGTTCACAAAGCTTAATACTAAATATAGATACAAGAAATACATAGAAAAATTTAATTGCTCCGCTGGTCGAATGGTTGAGACGATGGGCCGAAAATCAAGAGGAACCAGGTTCGATTCCCGGTGTGGAACTGTGGACCATGGACGGAACTGTGGACCATGGATGGAACTGTGGACCATTAATCTATATTTAACATGGAAATATGGTGTAATTTACACACATTAAAAATAAAATTTTAAAAAAGCTTGTAGTATAAAGCTTAATACTCGTACTATTAAGTTTTGTGAACAATTATTTCTTATTAAGTGAAATACGGAATACTTCAGGAAAAAATCTAATTGCAATTCCATTATAGTCCAAATCCATTGGCTGAATATTTTCCCAACATTTTAAGCTATACTCGTATTTACTAAATTGAAAATAAGTGCCTAAAAATTGCGTTGTAGTAGGACGTAGCAGTAGCATCGTCGTAGATCGTAGCAGATTGCTACGCCGTAGCAAAGGTGACTAGAATTGTGGGTTGTGGCAATGTAATATTTTGAGTTTCTATCTATACCTACAAAATGTATTGTAAACTTAAAGTGTTTCGAATCGGTCTGTTTTCCATACAAAAATAAAGAGGGTCATAGTTTGCTTCCACGGCACCAATTATGTTTGAAATGTGATTTATTTTATATCTTGATGTACTTTTTTTTAGCACGAAATGACATGAGAACTATCATTTGGCCCAATTGTACGTTAATTCTGATTTTTTAGACTTCTCATGTAATTTCGCGGAAATAAAATGTATCAAGCTATAAGATAAAACACATTTTAAATATAATTGATGCCTTGGAAGCAAATAATGACCCTCTTTATGTTTGTATGGAAAATTGACCGACTCGAATCATTTCAAAGTGAAAGATCTTCAAAGATTATACTTTAACGACATTACCATTACATTTCCACTGGCTCACTAAATTAATTTTGGAAACAATAGCCTCAGTGAACACATTTTAAATACAAAACAAAGTGTGACATAACCGAATAAACCGCATTTGAACGTATTTACAAAAGTAACAACAAAATTCAAAGGTCACAAGTCCCGTTATGAAAACCTTTTAATCCTCAAACTCGATCGGAAAACAATCGACAAAGTACCAACTGATACCCAAATCGGCAACATTAAGCAAAGTATAAAGTAATCCAGATGATTATCAGTCGGTCGGTGCAAACACACACTTCCCAGGTGCTCGATCCTGGCGCTTTAAGGCTTTAGCGGAGGATTTGCTTTCAATATTAGCCCGGCGGCCGCTCCGTTCCGCCCGTTTTTTATTATTTTGTCGCGTCGTTTTGGCTCCAAATGGAATCATTCCACCATCTACATTTTTATTTTTCAATTGCACCCGATTAGTGGGATTAGCCGGTATTGCTTTCCGATTCTTTGCTCTCTTTGCTGACCTGCTAACGCCGCGCCGTAATGCGTTTCTGATCGAGGTTCATTATTTTATGCGTGTTTTCAAGTATAAATGGCGACTTTGAGCAAGTAGCTAAGGAGGGCTAAGGGGGGCTGGGGGGAGGGGGTACGTACATTACATATGTATACTTGTCGTATCGCTGTGTTGGAAGTCGCAATATGGGACTACTAATACTGCTATCATGTTCGAGAGACTATTTGTATTATTTTCCTTTCTTGGACTTATTTTTGCCGACTATTTATAGGCCCGAGTGTAATTTTAACAATCGAAAGCGAAACGTTCAAACCTTATAAATATTCTTGGAAAATAAATGCTATACTAGTGGCTCTGTGAGCTGTAGAATGTACACCTTGCAAGTCCGTTAACTCCTATGCCTTCGCAATTTTGAAAAAAAATCCAAAAATGAAATAGACAAAACAATTCTATATTATAGAAACCTGCTCACAGCGCGTAGAGGAGAACGGCCAGACAGACATACGAAAGCATTTTTGCCCAAGCTGAAGCTCGCGCTTCGCCCTCGCTCGGTCAACAAAGGTATACTGCATAATTGACTGTACTGTACTTTAAGTGAGATGAGTACCAGAGTACCTATTTCAATTTAAATTATACAGCCAAATGAAAATACCTCTAAAAACAAGAAATGGATTTGGCGTGTTTGGATTCACTCCACTCATCAATTATGAGAGCAACTAATCCTTGCCACACGAGGCTGGTGGGTCTCGTAATAAGAATGCCGTATACACAAAAGGTTATCATTTTACAACTTATTATTTAACAAGGCTTGTATTTGCCATGACGCCGACAGCGACGTGACTACGCGGTGGCCGCACCGCGCGCCGCTGCGTCACTCGCGTAAGCCTTATCTTTATGGTCGCAAACAGGTCTTAAGCAATGCTACGATTTGGGACTACAAAGAATTCGAACAGCCAAGCTGCCACAACTGGCCACGATTTAGCTTGGGACTTGCGCACTATACTTAATGGAAAATGATGAATATAGAGAGGAGAGAGAGGTATACGACAAAGTGTCACGCGTCGCAATTGTGCTAGAAGTACTGATATGTAATTGAGAATAGATATCCTCGAAGTACTTCAGCTTGTTTCGATAAAAAGTATTTACCGGTATCCATCCAAGTTAACAAGCTGGTTACGTATTTTTTCTAGACTCCTGAAATGGTAAGCAGACAGAGACTTGGTAAGCAGATATTTAAGGCAATAATTTAAATATTAACATTGTCACGTCACGTGTGAATGTTACTTTACTACCGTATCTTGAATTGATGAAATAAGGCTAGAAATGTGTCTTTAGGACAAGAAATGATGCTGCCTGGTCTCTTCTATTCCATTTGAAATAATTTTTCCTCTGTCGACTAATAATGTACGGAACCTTACCTTCTCATTCCTTTATTTTCATCATTGGTTACGCATGCGACGAGCGCCTGTTCTCCGTGATAGTACTATCATACCATTAGCGTATTTGCTCTCCAAATGAAAGGTCAACAACGCATCTTGTAGGAGCTGAGCACATAATCCAAGTGAATTATAATACTTAAAAGATTAAATTAGAAGGAAAATTCTAAAGTGTGGTCAGTTAAAGGTAATAGTCTATTTTAATTGATGTTGTAGAATATGATACCGGATGACTGTAATATTTCAATCGATCAATAAGCATACTAAACATTACTGATGGGCCTTTGTCTGAAGCACCGTAAATTCGAACCCTTAGATTTCTGTAAAACAGAGACATATTGAATTGCAATTGTCACGTAACCGATGACTGGTATTGCCCCGATTAGTTCGTTATCGATAACTATTCTAGTATTATACCTACATTGCAATTGACTATACTGGGCGATGCCTGTAACAGGAGCAAATGATTAAGACGTAGATTCTGCTCATCAAATAATAAAACTTTCGTTCAATAACTTTTAATACATACGTAATCTTTCGATTTTATCTTTTTCATACAAATTAAATAGTATTTTCAATGTACGTTAACATCAGTCTTATTGACGTTGCTTGTCAAAACATAAGTTAACATAAGTTAAAACATACGTTATTTTTAAATGTTGTTCAGTTTGAGGAGTAAAATCTACGTTTTAATTATTTGCTTCTAGTACAGGCAGCACCTGTTATAACAAATAAGAAATATTGTTGCGTAAATACAACTTACAGCATGTTTTAAACCAAATAAACTCTAATTTTCTCACTAATAATATACTTACATTAGAATAACATTAAATTTGTATATTTCATCAACAAAGGTTGTAATTTATTCCCACTGTAACCAAATATCGGGCAAAACGAAACAAAAGGCTACATAAATTAAGAGTGACATCCCAGGTCTTCTCATGTATACGACCACATATAAAAATATACTCGACACAAACAGAGAGACAGGTACGCGCACAACATGTCAATAGTTAACCGAGGAGCGCCAAAAGGGCTAGGTTTTGGGTGGAAAGGATCAAATCGGGATTAGAGGAACGACAACCAATCAAGGGTAAACTGGACTGGTATACCTACGCGAGATAAATGCGCCACATAAAACTTATTCTCAGCTAACGCAATTCACACCCTACAGGGTAATAATGTTAAGGTTTATTTTAGGTTATCAGCCAAGTTTATTGATGTTTTGTTTTGAGGGCGGGCAGATGGAAGGAGGGCGAGGGAAGCGAGTGCAACCTCCGCAGACAATCTTACGAGTTAATTGTGTTCCGTGCCCCGAGAGCGACTACAAAATAATATCGCACTCGATATATGTACACATGTATTTAAATGCCATCAAGCAAACACTCCAGTTGCTTGATGGCATTTAAATGTGGATATCTTATAACAATAACAAAATTGCATGGATCACTGATGTAGATACCTATATAGCTTCAGTTAGTAAAATATGATATCTAGCTACAGTTCCGCATATGAAACCATTGCGTACCTTATCATGTGTGTCATAACTGAAACAATGTATAATATTTTTACATTTATCGTGTAGATGCGTCATAACTCTCTGTAAATATTTGACGCTAAAGTAAAATTATGTACGTTATCGAAACTCAGAGTTTGGAGTCCTACAAACGAAAATCCTTAAAACGCAACTTTGAAAATCAAAATGTCTAACGTACGCAATTCCGGAAGACGCATATTATCCAGTACACTTTTATTCAAAAGATAATATTTTCAAATATTCCAATACTCTCGTAAAAAATACCTAATGACAATAATTCGTAAATCAAAATTTCTAATGTTCAAAATGCCTACTGCATACGTGCGAAACTCCTTATGGAAATACTTTAAAAATCAGTAATTTCTTATGGGTAAAGTACATCTTTTTTCTAATAACCAAATAAATGACCCCCAACCCCTAAATCCGCCCTTGATGCTGTGTCGCGCGACAAAGCGAAGTCGAAGTTGTGCTAGCTCTACAGCGCTTACTTATATTTATAAAATGGTTTAAACTGCTTTGTGTATATAACCGTCAAACTCAGAGTGCATATAAATAAATACAATATTTTAGCGATTTATCTCAAACAAGCTTAACTCAGCAAATATAGATCTAAGTACAACGATTTTAAAAAACTTCATGTTAGAAAAGTCCTTCAATTTAATGTCTTACAGCATTGCGGGCCTTTAAGATGTTTATTTTTAATTTCAATTCCACATTAATTTGTGACACATTTTCGAGTTGCGGAAAATAAATCCGCGTTAACCTATAACCTATATAGAATCGACATGAACATAACAAATTAACAATTTCCAATAATAAATTGCAAATTTAACTACACGAATGCACTTTTAAAATATTTTATCTAAATATTCGCTGTAAAAACGTGTACTAAAACAGTTTTAGAAAAGGAAATTGAACATTTTTCATTCTGTAATTCTATTTATGTCTACTTTGCTTTTAGTGTCTCTAAAAAATAAAGTTCGATTTTTTGGAGTGTTTTTAATTTATTTCATTACATAGAAAAACACTATACATACCTAGATATACTTCCCGGCCTCTGCACTGTAAAGTCGCCGTCAATAGAATTTGCTAACTTTGTAAATAAACCGCCATATTGAAATTGTCTCCGAATGATGAATTTACTAGTGATGGGGAAGACTCTTACTTTACTCTTTTATGTCAAAGCATATGGCTATTAAAGTATCGAACGCAAGAAACAGGTATATTTAATTTGCTCAGAAGACGAATCGTTACTTGAAGATTATCTATCCACCAGTATTTATCACAAAAGGTGCCGTTATTTCATCCGTAGCTCTATCGATGATGCCGTCTAAACATTTCATTTTATTTTCTTAGGTACAGAGCGTAATTTAGGTAGTGTGTAGTAGCTTTACAATATCACCAAATTTAGTCACAACGCTATCATCATAGACAATTGTAGAATTTAAAAGAAACAAAAACGTCATTCCATTATGTCATAATAACCTATGTATAATTAAATTTTAAACTTTTAATGAAATATCCAAGATTCAATTATTTAATGTATGGTTTTGTATTCTACGGCAACGACCGTTTAAATAGTGTATGGTTTCAGTGGTGTTTGCTGAGGTGGTGTGAAAATTCAAGGAGAAACAGTGACAAAACAAAGTTACGCCTTTTGTTTACATAGTTAGCAAATTCTATTGACGGCGACTTTAGGTACTATTATTTTTCTGTCACCCACCGCCTGTTACATTCATTTGTTAATAAGTTATTAATGTCTCGTCTAATTCATATGCTTCCAAGATTGATTTTGTGGTCACAGTATTATACCATGAATTGCTAATGAGAATCGAAGTTGATACCAATATTTACTCCAACAACTTATCAGAACATTAGCAAAATATTATGATCGGTGATATCCGACGGTTCTCGAAGGAAATCAAGAGAGGGGGGAATGAAGATTTACGATCTGCCCTGTAACGACCGCTAGATGAGGCGTAAAGAAGCCCAATTCGGGTTATTATACCTATTCAGTATACGCCCGTGGATACGTATATTTGCGTAATTTTGCCTTTACTGCGTTATAGTGGAGAAAATTACGTGAATTTTTGAGTTTATTGGAGGTTAGCTGCTCCCGTTTTATTTTATAAGGTGGATGATGACTTGGAATGTATACGATAATTAAACTTTGGCCTTACGCAAGAAAAAATATTTTGTAATTGTTTGGTAGGATGATTGGAATTCGTTTAGGTACACTGAATTATAGAACTGTACCAAACAAAATAAATCAAAAAAGCAGATTAGTTTTTTCATAATCAATTCTATTCTTATAAGCAATCTCTACAAAATACATACATATATCTCTATGCAAAATTTCTTCACAGACTTTCGTTATAAAGGACATAGGTCGTAGAGATCACTAAGGTAGTAGCAGTTATGTACAAGTCTAATATCAAATGCTCCAGATTTTTAAATGTAACCATAAAATGACTTTGTTACATGAAATTGTATAGGTGTTCAGAATTATACTTCATAAATCATAAGCAAATTCATCCGTTATTGAAAATGTACTCCTAGGAGTATTGCGTCTCAACAATCTCAACTAGGTACTGGATAACGCACGTCCCATAAAAACATTCCATTTAAAAAAATTGGCCAAGTCTCGAAATTATTTTCAGTGAAAAGTTGTGAGATCATGTAGGTCAGGCATCCCTTATTTGACACAGTTTTTTACTTTTTATTTTTGGTTGGGCTCTTGTGTTTTCTAATCAGAGTCACCAGGTAGGTACTCCAGATCTTCGATTATCCTAGTTTTTATAGTTTTCCCTTTATGTGGCCATTAAACCCTAACTCTGTACCAAATTTCAGCTCTCTGAGTTTATGGGACCAAATCTAATAAAATAAATCAATATGCCCACGTTTCTACAAAAAGAAGTAAAATCCCACCAAAAACATTCTGTAAAAAACTAGCCAAGTCTCGATGGAGCTGCTTGTTTATCTCTAAAAAGTAATGAAATCTAGACAAAGTCGTGCCAAGTCTAAGGTTCCTTACTGCGATTTCTTTATTATTATAGTTAATGTTGTGTGACTTGGCCGTTGAACATTCTTTGTACGTTAGTGGGTACAAGTCAATTTTGTTTACCAGGTGTGCCAGGTGTGTCATAAAAGGACTTTGTTCTAATAAAACAGTTCATCTGTATGCCAGTTGTAATTGGCGGTTTTTGAACGAAGATTTTGAAGAGGATTTATGATAATATGTGTGTAGGTAAAATAATTAATTTGTAGCATGGTATATAAACACTAAATACACTCAATAATACCTACATCATCTTTCACTATCTGTTGTAGGCGGGAGGAGGAGATTTATCGCATACTCCCCGCACGGCGCACGAGTACACGGCGTACACAGGCACGATACCTTTGGGGTGCCACTAATTTATGGATTAACCACATTTGCAAACGTAATTTGTATTCATTAAAACAGCTAACGAACGTGTTTTAAATGGCATGCCGGTGTCGAAACGTCACGGCCGGTTAGGTGTATAATCAATGAAAATGTCGCGCTACGGAAGAAATTACTTGTTTTAACAATTTACAGGCTTAATTATTCAAATATGAAAAATAATATATTTTTGAGGTATTCATGAGCTCTGCTTGATGCACATTACAAAATATTTAAATTCAAATAGTGGTTTAACTTTTGTCAGTTTTGTATTTGCCTTTGAAGCATGAACAATATGATGACGGATACGAATAAGTATCGAACGACTGAGGTATATACACTTAATTCTAAAAAAAAATCGGCCTAGCGCGAGTCGGATTTGCACACGAAGGATTTCGTACCATCGTTAAGAAACAAACGCCAAAAACACGTTTCTTGTATGGGGACCCTTTAATTTTATTTTGTTTTTATTATTTGTTGTTATAGCCACAATATAAATTCACATTCTGTAAAAATGTCAAGCGTTTGCCTATTGCCATTATTGTAATCGAGCAAAAATCTCTCGAAAACATGTTTCTTGTATAGAGACCCCCTTTTATTTCTAATTTTATTTTATTCTTAATATTTGTTGTTATAGCGGTATAAACAACTACATATTTTATGAAAATTTCAAGCCTCTACCTATTACGGTTCCAAAGACAGATCTGTGACAGACAAACAGACGGATGCTTAGCAATAGGGTTCCGTTGGCATCCTTTGGATATGCCACCCTAAAAAACAGCCTTACCAGTAGAAAAAAAAACTAGATAAATCTAGGTCTAAACCAGGACGATAACCAAAGGTAAATATCTACTCTATGCAATAGCCTGTGTTAAATAAATAAACCTAGGCGCTGTATCGCCTACGGCAGTTTCTATTACCAGCAAAACCTCCATTTTAATAAGGCGGATCGACGGCACTGCGAGTTTATTGTGCCGTCGTTCAAACGCGACAGTACGTAATAGAATTAAATTGGGAGCCTGTGCTGTTATGTGGAAAATAATAACAGAGAGTGGCTCCTATCACAGGGCTTTCGCGCTCCGCTGGCAGGGGTCTGCACTAATGGAAATCCTACCAATGATAATCTGTTTTCTACACCATTAATCCTTAAGTAAGTCTGAGCATTCTGTGGCGTCTCCGGAGTGTGGATCGAGTTTTATGCCCTCGTTAAGGTTCGCAATTTGTGGAGTCGGGGCCGTTAAGGAGCGGCGAGGGCCATCCGGCCCGAATCCTAATTCCGAGCGTGGACTTTCTTAATCTTACGATATCTGGCTAAAGGTAATTGTTTCCAAATTGTTGCCCAGATTGCGGAGTCGGATACACACGTGATTCAAGGAATTTAGAAATTTATTTACATATATATTTATTATATGTATTATAATATAAAGCTTCTGCCTCGAGTAGATATTTTACGACATGTTTTAGTACTTTAACTTGAAATTAAATTAATATTTAACTGTGGAAGGTTTGTTTGATGCGATTAATATCCAAGCCTGATCTTGATTTGAAATCTTGTTTCTGTATAGTTGAGATATTTTTCCTTCGATTTTCACTATTATCACTCAGTTATATGAAACAAAATAATCAGACTATACCTACCTTGTGCCTAAATATTATTTAATTTACTTTGTACCCTTAAATCCGCTGAGTAATAGCTTTAAAATAGCTATTTCCCAAGGCTTAAGACTTTAAGTTACGATTAGTCATAAATTGCTAATACACAAGAGGTGATACATTCCACTCCTCTTGTTTAAAACTGCCGTTTCTTCCCAATATAGTTAAAACAAGTCACCGTCGGGGCATAATAAAAAGGAAAGTAATCATGCAAATTGGAGGAGGAAAGTTGAATTAAAAAGCGGGTCTGCGGAGTGAGGCGGGGCGAGGGGGCGGGTAATGTGTCTTAATGACCGCAATGGATGAGCGCCCTAATCCGCCCTCCAAACGCGCCCGAACCTCTGCTACAACCTCTTAGGTTAACATCCAGTAGACGCTATGAAAAATAGCTACTATTAAGAAATATTTTATTAGAAGAGAAAAATATTTAGAATTCGTTGGCAGTCGTTAATGCTTTAATAAAAAATCAAGCTACTATTAAGACCACTACTTGCCCTTTTCTTTGTGTAAATGAATTAATTTGTTAGTGTGTCTATTTTCTTTGAACTTCATTGAAATTGGAATATTTACATACTTACAAGACTATACATTAGGTCTACGTACTTACGTAGTTCAATATACATTTTGTTGTTAGCGGGGTGAAAATAGAAATCGTTTAGGTATTGCACTATAGTAAGTGACAATATGTTACAAATATCAGTAACATTAACACTATACTTAGCGTATATATTCCAAAACAGTCTAAAGTAAGATACGGCCAAACATTGACTTTCCCACACCCTTTTTCCTAACGAAACCAATTTTGTATACAATAAGAAATAAAAATAAACACAACCCCATCCTATATCCTGGCATGGCTTTAGGCTATATTTATTTCACAAGTTTATTTGACAGCTAAGGTAATCGTTTTTGAGACAATAATAAACAGACAAGGTATAGTCGACTACTTTTTTCCTGAACGGACTTTAAATCAAACTTTAAATCAGGTTTAAAACTTTAATACAAAATTCACGGCAACCCTAAATTTGCCAAGTTTGGCGGACGCAACCCTATGCTGCCATCTCGTTTGCTATAAACTTGCCTATCTCTCCCTATGTGTTGAATGTGTTGAGTAGAGAAAGAGTAAAAATAAATTTGGAAGAATTACTTTTCGTGTGGTTTTATTTTCGGCATGGTGAAGTGCCAGTTCACTTTCCCTTGTCAGGTTAAAGGGAGGCAACCCTTTAGCGTTGCGTTTGTTTAGCTCATGTAAGTTTGTTTAATATATGTTGCATTAAGAAAAAACTGGACAAATGCGAGTTAAACTCGCGTGGAGAGGGTTCCGTACGTTCAAAACAAAATAACACAATTATACTTTACTACACAGACTTCTTATAGGTTTTCCTGTAATCTATAGGTGCAGGACTATTTTCCATATTTTTTTCGAAATTCTAGGTCCAATAGTTTTGGAGATAAGGGGAGGAATCGTCAATTTTTGCCTATTTTCTTAAATAACTTCAAAACTATAAATATAAAAATGATAAAAAAAATATGTTTGAGATTTTCACAGTGAGCCCTTGCATTTAATATGTCACACGATATATGTAGTTTGCTAATTTTTTTTTTAATTTTCTATTATACTGAATTTTATATATTTCCGTGACACGTCCGTGTTTGGGTTATGAACCTTAATATATGTACCAAATTTCAACTCAATCGGTTTAGTACTTTCGGAGCAAATTGGCTGTGACAGACAGATAGACAGACACACGAGTGATCATATAAGGGTTCCGTTTTGCCTTTTGAGGCACGGAACCCTAAAAATATATCTACTAAACTAAACCTCGTCAATAAAAATTTACCTTACTCTAAACAAAATACACACCCGCAACACGCTTCGTCAGTACTCAGGCTGCGTTTCCACCAGGAATGTGCGAGGATGCGTAACGAGGGATGTGTTTGTCATGTACCAATAGAAACACTTCATTTCCCTATCCTCGCTCGGCTGAGCTATTTCTATTGGTTCATGACAAACACATCCCTCGCTACGCATCCTCGCACATCCCTAGTGGAAACGCAGCCTTAAACAAAGGTTTCATTAAAGATGCTTTAGGAAGTATAGATTAGGGATGTAACAAATATTCGTATTCGCATTCGTATTCGCGAATATTCGCAAAATTTTCAACATTCGCATTCGTATTCCCAAAAATTCATGCGAATATATTGCGAATATTTTTGGTGCATTTTAGATCCTAAAATTCATGGAAAAGAAAAAAATACGGCCAAGTCCGAGTCGGATTTCAAAACTATCAATGAGTAATTAAAAACTCTGTTAGATAAGTACCGAAATAAAATGAAAATAAGATATTTTTAACTTCCACCGGTTCCAATTCATCTACCACATGCATAATCATTATCTTTAGCTGACGAATTATTCCAACTTAAACTTCAATTACTTATTTTATTGCAAAACTGAATTAAATTTAAGTTAATCGTAATTGAAAACGAAGTATTGAATTTTCATAGTTATTAATTTTGTTTATTTTCTAGTATTATGACATTTTATAACCAATATTCGTATTCGCATTCGCGAATATCAACGTTGATTATTCGTATTCGCATTCGCGAATGTTCAAAAACCGATATTCGTTACATCCCTAGCATAGATATATAGTCACATAGCTACTCAACTTTCAGGTACGGCAAGGTTGAACCTTATACCCGCAATGTAGTACGAGACAAACTTTATATTTTTCAATCGCCGCCTCATTAAAGCTCGCAGTGGTTACAAACCTTGCGCTATGTGCTTTAGTCTCGGAAAATAATGTACTCGCTACTCGAATATGTTATGTGAAACGACTCAATTGCCCCGCATGTAACTAAGTGATGAGATAATAATGCCTACACGTTATGCCTGGAGATTTTCTCGGTACATTGGTACATACTTGACTTTTTCAGGTCAGATAGAATGGCCTGATATGAAACGTGGAAAGAAATAGGTACCTAACTAAAACTAGTGTTTTAATTTTGCTTTTTTACTATTATTCACTTTTTCTCTTTATGGAATTATACATAAGTTGTAACATCCACACATGAATAAATATTTAAATGAAGAAAGTTTAAGGATAAAAATGCCATAGTCCTACGACGATCTATTTGACTTCGTTAACTGTCTAATATTATACCTACCATGCAGCCTGGAAGTCCATCTATGAAATCTTCCTCGAACTTACGTCTAAGAAATCTTTTGATACTAATCGTGCCATTAGTAGGTACATATTAATAACTATTTTATATGTAGTGTGTAAGCGCAGGTATATTCAAATATATAAACAAAATAGTATTCACAACGAAATGTTTAAATAAATTCCTAGTCCAATTCCACCGATAGTCATTCCGTATGGAAACGTAATCATTCCGTATTGCACGTTTATAAGAAACCTTGGAAGACATTCAGATGCGCAATATCTAGTCATAGAGCTTTCACAGGAGCATGATTCGTTTGTCGCCGTACGGTCGGCAATAAAACGGAGTAATCAAACCGGCGCGGGTCACGCGACGCGACGCGAACACGACTCCGACGCGATACGCCGCGACATCATCAAATCAACATTTGCAGATTCGCGAAGCTTTCCCTGGGAGATTTAGAGGTGGAAGGAAAATAAAAAAGTTCGTAGAGGAATCCTCCTTGATCCCTGTTGCCTTTATGGTAATGCTGGGATGCGTGTATTCGCCTATTCAATTTATATTTTTTTCCCTTTCGCCTTATTTCTTTCTCCGAAATTATCTATCCTTCGAATTTCGTTTCGCACTGTATTGTATACGGGATTCGATGTTTGCGAATAAGGTACGAGTTTGGTTGAAAATATCGGGGATAACCGCGGTGGATTGGCTTTGTTCCCGACTTCAAAGAAGTTTTCCTTTCCGAAATATGTGTATGAAATCGTCGAGCACTGAGTGTTGAGGCGACACAGTGCCTACTCAGAAACTTCTCTCGACATTCTACTTATAATTTACTTCAATATATTTGCAGTTATCATTACGCATGGCTTGTAAAAGTTACTTTGCTTACTTGGTTTTAATAAGTTAGTGGTTTAAATTCTTCATCACTCTTTGTAATTTTATTCTACGTTCGATTAATCCAATAATGAACTTTTTAATCGATGGGTAAGAGAATAGTTTTATTCGGGATTCGATTCCTATTTTCAGTTTCACTTTTATGTTTCTAGATTTTTGAGCAAAAGACCTAAACGGGCTTCTTAAGTTATTCATTTGGCACGAGTATTACAAACACAGAAGGCTATGTGATAATATTCATCCATCACAAAGCCTTAATTTCCAAACTTCAAGCTCAAATTAACCAATGGAACCACTTGCCGTTTAATATCTGAGCAGTAGGCATGTTCAAATTTAACGTAGCTACTTCATGAATAAATCATAAGAAGTAAGCGGGGTTCCGCGCCTTTATAATTCTACATAATACATTAAAACAACGTACAGATTGCTCCCTACTTGCACTGCAAACTTAATGGGTATTAGCGTATAAGGGAATCTTACTTTGACGCCTTATTATGTTTATTTATGCCTTTGTAACGCACGTCAACTTTCCAATAGACTTCATACGTCTCGAGTCAAAGGAATGATGACATGTGATCGAACCGGAATAAAAGTCAATTTTCAGTGGGTAAATATTGCGTTTAGTGTTGTTATTCTCCTATTCATATATATCCGTGAACGTAGAAAGAGTAAAAATTTGTAATTTTGAGCTAATAATACATAAGCAACTATAATATTTACTGAATTGTCCGCATGTAAACAGATGTATCAAATCAAAAAGTAAATAACAATTTCGCTTTCTCTGGGGTCAGTCCCTCGTGTCTGAGGATCGTGGTCAGCATCAGGGTTGTATCTGAAGCGGATGATTTGCCTCCACCGGTTTCTCTCCAGCGCGTCTCTTACAACCGTGTAGAATTTGGAGGACGACGGATCTTTCACTTGATCGGTCCATGTTGGAAATAACTATTTAAACTACCTAAAATATTGAATATAGAATCATTTTGTTTGTTTATTCTTTGTAGAAATAATCGATAATACCATAAATAATATAGGTACCGGGGCTTATATCAACGCTACGCAATATTAGTTGTGCACAACATTTGACAATTACCTACAAAGGGTGTTTGTTTTGTGTTGTGGTATGGTAATGGTTAATTCATCACGGCCAAGGTGCGTAATCCTGAGTAATGGCAGCATCCGTCTTGCGGCACGTGTACTCGTGTAGTCACCGACCCACCGCTCGTCGCCCGTCGTTCACTCAAACTCTAGTTTTCTACTTTCACTTGCATCATTGTTTAACCACCTATATGGGTTATATTTACACGTCTAGGTGACAACTTGGTTGAACGTTGGCACACCTTACTTACTTGTTATATTTTTTTCTCACAAAAAGGTTCATATAATACTAGCATTTACGCGGCTTCACCTGCGTTGTTCCCGTTACTATCCCAAAGGAACTCTTTACCGGGATATAAAGTAGTAAGTAAGTTCAATCCAGGACTTGGTCTACTTGCTCACCGAATTTCAGCTGAATCCATTCAGTTGTTACCGCGTTATTTAGTAACAAACATCCAAATCTCTAAACATCCAAACCTCCGAACATCTTCACAAACTTTCACATTTATAATATTAGTGTGATGTGATATAAACGATATCGAGCGTTTTAAAGCGAAATTTTTATATTTATTTTTGTAACTTACATTACAAATCTTTAGTTGAATAATTAATTATTACCTACATATCATTTACCTAATACATTTGTATAAGTAACTATGAATACTTGTCGTCATCGAATGTTAATTATTTAATGTTATCTATTCTATACCAATCCAATAGACCACTTAGTATAACGATCTTAATGAGTTTCAGCTAGCGCAAGGCAATGCAATCAGAAGAGTAATAAACCCGAGACAAGTTAACTGAAGTCTCCAGGTCCATTAATAGATAATGCAGCTAGACTAGCTTCTTATTTTACTTCTTTGTGCAGACTCGTACAAGAAAGATTTGTATGGGAATCTGAGATTGTATTTTGTAATAATTATATTTACTATCTAGTCTATATTTGTCAGTTAGTTTTGCATGGGATCTTTTCAACATTTCCAGAAAACATATGATCAGGGAATAAGTTAATTTAAGCCAACTAAATTTAACTTCGATGCCCAATGTTGCTGGGCATATTTATGATGACCATATTTGATCTGAAGCCAATATGTTCAGAAAAACTAATATCTCCTTCTTCATACACATGCGTGTGTTTACTATTCGATAGTCGTATATATGCATATGTACGACTATCGAATAGTGGATAAACAAGAAATTATTCTGAACCACACATTTTGAAATCTTAAATCTGAACTCAATAGCAATAAATCGTCAATTCCATCTGAGACGGGCCTTTTAAATAAGTATATCGAGTGTTTCAGTGCAACGATACAGTGGGTTGTTTACAGTGGGGGGCCGGGGGCCAGGAGGGGGCCCTCAGGGGGGAGAAGGGGTCAAGATGGCGGCGTAGCCAAGGCAACGCTGCACTCGCTTCCTTAATCGACCGGGGAGGCTGCGTTGGACCGAAAAGCTTATGTACTGTATTGCACTTGTGAAACGACTTTTGTGTTTTATTATGCTCATGTTTAATACATAGATATTGGTGTTGGTTTCCTTTGGGTAACTTTGTGTGCACTGACAATGTTGATGCATTTGGTGGAGTGGGTCTTGGCGATAAAGTAAGTTTGGGTTTAGATTTAATTGTTTGATAAAAAGGATTTTTGTTAGTAGGTTTCAAGCTTTTCTACAGTCTATTTTTTACATTGTAAGAAGAGAAGACATTACAGTTATCACACATCTCGATGCATATAATAGTTGTGAACATTAGTAACACTATATATAGTTATACCTAGAGTCTAATTCCGTTCACGACGTGCATCAACAATAGACTACGGGATACTCAGTGGCCACTTGTTATGGCGTCTTTTTTTTTCGAAATATTTAATTACCAAAGCAACTCATTAAAAAACCACGGTACTGTCACATTTTTTAAGAAAAGCCTCAGAAAATGCCATATTACAGGAATTTAACAATATGTTGTGCTCAAACAATTCAGTCAGTGGTCTGTGTCTGTATTCGTTTGTAACAAGGCGTACTTATAGTGACAGACAAACCACAATACAAACTGGTCTGTAGGCGGCGATAATGCTTGCAATGTTCTAGTTACCACTAGATAACACAATACTGCAAACGCTATAGCGAGTGTTAAATACAGATCATGGATGCATAGGTAGGCATCGAAAAAGCTTTATGCATAGAGTTCACAAAAACCTAAACCACGTTAAACCATCCGTATTTTATGAGAGTGGAATGGTGTCGAGTGTGAGTAATTATAATAAGTATCGTGCTAAATAAGAACTTTAAAAAGTTATTATCAGTAAATACCTATGAGTAGATACTTCTAAATGATTTTAAACCCAGCCAATTCCGCAGTAGTAAGCAAAGCCAACACAATTAAGTGCAATCCGTACGTTTAAAATTTCCGACCATAATATCCTTGCTTACAATATTAACCAAAACGCCATACGTGCCTCACAATTTCATATACACATGTATCTTTTACCTCGTTTAGTGTCCGGGGAAAGCTGTCCGCAAAATATACGGCACCATCGGTTGGAGTCGCAAAGTTGGTCGCAGTTAGCGAAGATTTGTCGCGAGAGCGGTCGGCTAATGCCGCACTCCGCTTGTAAGTAAAAATTATGATTATCGCCCACCAAGCACTGAGCCCTTGATCCTTAACTAACGGCAAGACTTTCCTTTTCTTCTCAACTATAACTCTTTTTTATTGCCGCGCTGCAGGCCAGTGGATTATTGACCTAACCGATCGAGGGACTAAGGCACTTGAACGTGGTCGGTTGCCGCGATTGTGCTTACGATACTGTGCGGTTTGATATTGCGAATCGCAGATTGGTTTGTTTGGTATTTTCGATGTAAAACCAATTCCTAATATAAGATAATTTATAAACATTTATAAATTCAAGAATATAATTTACAGAAAGTAGGTATTCTTAAAACTAGAACTCTGTTTTCTAAATAGGTAAATCCTGTGTTTTAGGGTAAACAGTGCCCTTAATAAAATTATACAAAATGATATGTTTCCAGAACATTTAAACGTTGAAAACTTGACAAAAAATAAAGAACCAATAAACCAATGAAGGAACAACATGTTTCTTTCATATAAAGTAAAAAATAAAGAGTGTAAAGTAAAAACGAAAATAAGCTTTCAAATTATTATTTGTCTGTGATTTTCACTATCTTATCTTATCTTGGTAATAGGGGTCCTTATGGATACACTTCGACCCAATGGGATCTTTTGTGTAATTACCCCTTACCGCATCTACGCCATGGCCTGTTCCACCATCTCCATAAATCGGATGATGGACCCCATTGGTAGTGCCTGGAATTCCTCTTGCTCTGGGTAACCAGTGCCAAATTATTTCATTCTGGTTCTGGCGAGGGCATGACATTCGCATACAATATGTGTTTCATTGTCTCTGTTTCCTCGCCGCACATTCTGTATTCAGCATTGTCTGATAGTCCCAGCTTGGTCAGGAGTCCTTTGACCCCGAAGTGACCTGTTTTCGCTGAGTTATACTTGAATAATATCAAGATCGACTTAAAAATTAGCTACTATGTCACTCTCCGGTCCATATTCACTCTATGGAAAAGAATAAGTCAACAAAGAATGACTAACCGGGCTCCGGGCTGACATATATATTCATATTCGTAATATATGTAAAGGTAGGGAATAAATACTTATTAGATAATATGTAAAATAACGGAAATTAAAAACTATTAGGTAGGTACCAATTTGTCTTTTCATCTGCAACTGCATATATATAATAAGAATTATCTAAGGTGTCCAAATGTTTGTTCATTCTCTTTACGAACACTCGGACACCTTAGATAATTCTTTCTATACCTACGTAAGTTCCAAATCTTTGAATTTTACTTGTACTCGCTTTCTCTATCTAGTAAGTACCTTTATTTGTATGTTGCTAAACATACAAATAAAGGTAATTCCAGACCGTCTGCAGTCACGGCACGCGTGTAAAGAAGAATCCGCACGAGAGGTAGTGCGTTAGGGGCGATGGAGACGATTCTCACGTATCACGAATTGACCCGTATTTTAGGCAGAGGACCTTTTTGTGTTATGGTTGCTCCTGTCATACTGACAGGACTTAAATATTGTTACCTAATTGAATTCGATTTAGTACCTACTTCGAAAAAAAATTGCAAATGAACTAAATTGTGTTTGTATCCAATTTCGTATTGTGCTTAATCTATGGATAGGGCACAAGTGTATGTTTCTTATTACTACTAGCTATTACAAGCTCTTATAACAATTACACGACTCGTTCGCATTAAGTTTCCATTATATTTCCCTTTATTTATATATATACAGGGCGTCCCACGGCTATGCCACATGGAGGAAAAGTACCTCAAATATTGTAGATAGGATGTTTTACTGAAAGGAAACTTTAATTTATTTTTCAAAGTAAAACATACTGCATTCAAAGATTTTCTAAAAATTGCTTGCTTCGTCGGGGAATCGAACCAACTCAAATGTAAAAAAATAACACCCCGTATTTTTATGATGACAATCGAAAGAGTGGACAAAAACAAATAATTCCTCTTAAGTAACATAGTATCTCAAAAGAGAGGAATAGCGTAAAATATTTGATTTAAATGTTAGGAAAATTATTTCCCATACAAAACAAAATTTTTTTCAAAAAATCTTTGAATGCCGTATTATTTACTTTTAAAAATAAAATAAAGTCTCCTTTCAGCAAAATATCCTATCTCCAATATTTGAGGTACTTTCCCTCCATGTGGCATAGTTAGTGGGACACCCTGTATAGGTATAGATCACGTTTATATGATATTCGTATCTACATTACAGCTGCACACCTTAACCTGAGGAAACCCGCACCCAATCGCTAGCTCAAATAAAATAGATTTAGAGAGTGGAGGGCAGGCAGACGGCCGGGTCTGAGGCGAGAGTTGAGAGGGAGAGATGGGCCAAGTCGTAGCAAAACACAAATAAACTTCGATGTTTTTCAGGTGATGTTAACGATTCTGGCATGGTAGAATAATGCAATGATATGAATGTAAGTAAGTAGAAATAAATAAAAAGGATAAATAAAAATAACTTAAATGAGCACTAGGTATTCCAATTCAGCACAGATTATTGAATGAAAGAAGCAACTACCTACACCTACATACACTACATATACCTCTAGTAAGAAGGTACCGAATTTTCGGATTACCAATGAAGACATTAGAAAAATATCTATTAAACAATCACAAAGAGTTTATATACGTGCCTTAGTGCCAACAGATTAAATAGAGTCGTATGATAAGAAACTGACTATTTTTAACCGACTTCCAAAAGAAGGACGGTTCTCAATTCGTCTGTATGTTTTTTATTTTTTTTTTTATTTTTTTTTTGTGTGTTTGTTCACCGATTACTTGAAGACGGCTGGGCCGATTTGGAAAATTCTTTTTTTGTTTGAAAGGGTAGACTTCCGAGGTGGTCCCATTGTAACCAAATCAGGATCTGATGATGGAATCTTGGAGAAATCGAGGGAACTCTTCAAATATTATAGGCACACATATAGCGATTTCAGTATTTTTCGTAATTTCTCGTCCATCTCTTATTAGCAACAAGTTTCTAGTGTTAACCGACTTCAAAACAAAGGGTAAATTTGTATCTCGGTTTCTTCCCCGATTACTTGAAGACAGCTGAACCTATTTGGAAAATTCTTTTTTTGTTTTAAAGGGTATAGCTCCGAGGTGGTCCCATTGCAACCAAATCAGGATCTGATGATGGGATCTTGGAGAAATCAAGGGAACTCTTCAAATATCATAGGCACACATGTAGCGATTTTGGTAGTTTTCTTAGTTTCTCGTCCATTTCTTATTAGAAATAAGTTTCCAGTCTTAACCGACTTCGAAACAAAGAGCAATTTTTATGTAGATTTGTTCCCCGATTACTTAAAAACGGCAAGAGCGATTTGGACAATTTTTCTTTTAACTAAATAGACTTAACAATATTTTTCCCGCGCCACTAAAAATTAAAAAATAAGGTAAATTTTTAAAACAAAAAATAAAAACCGACTTCCAAAAACTTAAACTAAAAACCAGAAAATAATATGTTAATTACCCCAAAGAAATGGATAATCAACGATTCATATATACATATACAGATATTTATAGTTTTTAACCTGTTCTTTTTGAAGTCGGTGCCAGCTAAGGAGCTCAGCATAGCCAGATTTGCGTGGCAGTGGCAGGCACCGACTTCAAAAATAACAGGTTAAAAACTATAAATATCTCTATATGTATATATGAATCGTTGATAATCCATTTCTTTGGGGTAATTAACATATTATTTTCTGGTTTTTAGTTTAAGTTTTTGGAAGTCGGTTTTTATTTTTTGTTTTAAAAATTTTTAACTAATAAGTAGTTGTGTTCCTATCGATGGGCTTCCGAAATTAGCTCGTTTGGTCGCAATTTTAGTTAGTTTACTTTATCGGTATGCTCCCTCGCATGAAGGTAGTTGGACCAGTTGGCTATCTAATGAAAGACCCTGATCGATTCATTTTATCACGTCATTTCAGTGTCGTGAATAGACTAGGGAGGAGACAGTAAAGTCACCCGATTCGTACTATTTACTAACAAACTTATAGTAGGTAATTATATCTATTAATTATACCTATGCACTAAAATCTGTTTAAATTTTTTTTATTCAGTTGCAATGCCGATGTTGGAAACCTGGCCGGAGATAGGGAGAAGTAGGAGAGACAGGGCCCAGTAGTGGGATAAAAATTAGCCTAATAAAAAAAACCATTCGTGAATGAACTTGGCAACTTGGCTTGTTTTTACCGCTCATGTTCGGCGGGATTTGTTTTACGGAGCGAAGTCCGAAGTCTCCGACCGAAGACATCGACTTACGCCCGCGCTCGACTCTCCTTAATTTTATTACGCCCGAGGTGAACCTAATTGTGTCTTGGGAAACGTGGAGATATCAATTTGTTTCGTAACGGTGTTTCGTCTGCGTTAGAATAAGGAAAATCAACTTTTTTAAAAGATCTTTTTAACAGTAACAGTAGGTATACCTAAGGGTTTTCTAGTAAATATGTTCGTACAGTAAACGGCCATAAAGAATGCACATCGATCTTTGGAAAGAGGCAATCGGCTAATTTCGACTTCGTATAGCGATATCTGTGTCGCACACACCATGACGTTTGTTTTGTCAGTCGTGGTTCAAATACGAGAGAGTGCAGTCGCATATCCAAGTCAATATATATATAGAGTTGCTAAAACTTTTACAAAATTAAATTTGGACTATGGCATCTATAGGAAAGGAAGGTAAGCCGTTACTTTGCCAGTCACGCGAAATTATCTACAATATTTATAAATCTGTATTTTGTAACTGAAGCCGACCAATTTAAAAAACATGAGGATGTTAATGTAAGTAATTATTTTAAGAAAGTTCAACGGAGAGTTGCAGATGCCACTGGTATTTCAAGAAGAACTTCGAACAATTTGTTAAATGAAGTCGGCACTGGCACTGATACACATTCTAGTGGAACAAAGTTCAGCTCTCCGAAAAATGGGTGACCAAAAAAACAATTTCGTTTAGATATGGACGATTTTGATTATGATGTTGTTCGAAGAATGGTGTACGATTTTCTTCTGCGTTACAAAGAACTGCCGACAGTAAAATCATTAAAAGCTAAATTATCTGTTTTACAGCTCTATATATTCCACGTGAAATCAAAACAAAACAACAATAAAGTACTTCGTTCTAATTTCAAATTCTGATGAACGATTAATCTAATAATTGATGTACATGGAAATTAGCATTCGTTTGTATTCGGAAATGCGATGATTGCCGATGTGCATTCTTTATGGCCGTTTACTGATTTATAATATATGTTGTGAAATGACAACTAAATTTGAGTTTGCCGCCTAAATTCTTACCTAAAGTAGTATTTTCAAAAATTACTTACGTCGGTGTACTTTGAAACGTCTGTTGACAAAAGTACAAGTAGAATCTACTCCAATGATTAAATCCAATCAACTAATATGCTTATACAGAGAGTTTGGTAGATAAGATAATGCTAGCTGAAGTAATTGAAGTATTTTGGAACTTTTTAACTCGTACAGGTACCTATGTCATATCCGATGTTAAAGTATTTGCTGGTTATAGGGTACCTACCTACTTTCCAGTAATCAAAATTAATTCATTAAAACTAAACACCAAATTATGTTTCGGGTTTCCAAAACGAATAAGGAAAAATCCCGCACACTCATTTTCGCACATACAAGTCATTTTTGGAAACTTTATACTATCTGAGCGTTTTGACACTTCATAAAAATAAACCGATTTGATATTCATAACCCTTCTTTTGGTTTCGCCGTAGTTGTGTAAAAAAAGCCTAAATAAAATCGTACCGCCACCATTGCAATGTATAACGATAATAGCTATCACAGCCATCTCGTGGTGAGTAGCAAAACTAATAGCAGAACAAAAGGAAAATAGTTTTAATGCCATCTGTTAGTACATGGTTCAATGACGTTTGTTTGCTATTAAACTATTTATTTACATTATAGATTGATAGATGGCGCTTAACGCAATCACGATATACTTTCCATAATTAAAAAAATGTATATTGATAGAACTTATGTATTTTGTGATATCGATAAACTATTTACAAACATACGCAATCTTGAAAGATTAAAGAAAATTTAAAGTTGATTCAATAAAAGAAAACGAGTATCGGAACGTATTATTAAATAGTGTGGCCATGGTTAGTATACTTCCAACAATTTATATAAAAATTTAAGTTCTTAAATTCTTATCCAGTCATGGTTATTATAAGTGAATCATCGAGAGCTTGGAATTGCTTTTGTAGTAGTTGTACGGCACAGTGCCGCTCCCACCTACGCGAGCCTGCACGTCGCGCGAGGACGTCGAGCCCACCCAGACAATCACTCTCGCTTTCCTGCGCAAGCAAAATTTTGCATGCAGATTCTTCACCGAACTCTCTCTTCCTTTCCCTTCCCACAGCAAATTTTGCAACTTGAGCACTCGCTCCCCCCTCCCACGCCTACCCCAACCGCTACCCTTCTGGCCCTTCTATGATGTAAAGTACAGCTACACTGTGCCCGCGGGGTGCTTGCGCCCCGCGCACCATGCGACAACTAGTATGTAGGTATTTATATTGCCGCTATAACAACGAATAATAAAAACAAAATAAAGTTAAAAATAAAAAGGAGTCCCCATACAATAAACGTGTTTTTGGTGTCTTTTTGCTCGACGGTGGTACGGAACCCTTCGTGTGCGAATCCACCTCGCACTTGGCCATTTTTTTATGAAGTATCAAAACGCTCACATAGTATCAATCAGTTTCATAGAAAATATGAAGTATGAACGAACAAACGACGTCACTGGTCCAATTGTGTCATTAATTAATCATTATTATTTATTTTCATTTTAAAATCGTTAAAGGCATGAAAATTACTGAAGAACTTACCAAACTTATCTAAAATAAATCCAGTTATTTGAGATAAGTTTTCGAAAACAGATTTTATAATCAGTACTGAATAATTTATTTTTGATAAAAGCGGGTTTTGTATGTCACTAATACGTGGTAACACAGGGAAACGTTCCGTTTCTGCCTTTTCATTTCACTTCACTTCATTCATTCTGAATCGTATCGTATCGTAATGTCAACGTCAAGTGAAACGAAACGAGACTGACGGACGAGTGAATGAACACGAGCAGTGACTTGCTTTGCTCGCTTGACAGTTGTTTATCAATCAATACCGATACGCAATAACTTACAAACAAAGTGAAATTGTTGGGTATTCGTTAGTCTTTACGTCGCGGAGGAAGATTGCGGACAAAACGAGATAAATTACAAAAAACGAAAATGACAAAGGCGCTAGCGCTTTGTCTAATCGCTACGGTCTTTTGTTGTTCAAGTAAGTTGGATTTTTTTACTATGCCCTTGTAATCTTTGCTTGTAATTTAATTATTTGACTTACTAATGAACCTTGCAATGCTATGCAATAAAATCAGGTTCCCGGTTTTGTTGCGAAAATTGTAGGTAAGTTGCGAAAAATAATATCTGCCGCTACATGACGCCTTACATGTGCACCATGTATGCTTAGAAAATATATATTAAAAAAAGAAGTATTTGATTTACTGTTTAAGACACCACATACAATAAGAAATTTTTCAGTGTTGGTATACCCACATTACTTATAAAAAAAGACATGTTGGATAAATTTAACAAATAATTCGCACCATTAGTATTAAACCGGCCAAACTCAAAAAAATTACCATTTATTTTCAATCCTTAAACAATTTCAAACAGTTTTTACTCAATTGTTAAAACATGTTGTATTAGCCCCCGGTTTATTACTAACGGTGCGAATTGTTGAGCCAAGTTACATAAATCTAAATTAATATCGCCCAGTTGTGCGATACAGAATCTAGAGTAATACCCAAGATTATAGAATCTAGTAGACAACTAGGGGGTAGAACAATAATCAATTTAAATTTAACAAATTCGGAATTTAAAAAAATACTTATTTTAACTTTGAAAACAATTGTCATGTCAACTGGGTTATCAGAGTGGAATAGTATAAACAAATGATAAAAATGCTATCTTGTACCAAGAGGAATATTAGGACAAGTTCCAGAATGGATCTAATATGTTCTGAATATGAATGTTTAAGTTAATTAGATCATCATCATAATTTTTCAAACAATAAGTTGTATCATGGGATGTAGGTGCTTACTTGGTTAGCAGAATCATGAATCAATATGGTACATGAGTCAAACTATATCAATTCCTATTAACTTTACTACTGACTAGTTTTATTAAACATCAGCAACTCAGGGTACTAAGAATTGCGATATTGATTATTAAGTAAAACCTAATGCACATACTGTCCTAGCCTATACTACTAATATTATATATGTGAAAGTTTGTGAATATGTTTGGATGTTTGTTACTAAATAATTTGGTAACAGTGTATGATTAAGAATAGCGTACAGAGGTGCGGTGGCAAAAGTAGAACAGAGAGGAAAATGGAGTTGCCTTGGTATATTTTATGATTGAATGAATAATGATTAAATGATTGATTTCTCTAAAACATACACTTTTTATGTAAAATAGTGTCAACGTTTTTAGAATGACGATATTGAATTATTTTTCATATTATTTCTCAAATTAATTTAGTTAAAAGCAGATCGAAAAAGAGTTTATAAATGACGGCTGGACTAAAGTATTCATCATCATCATCCTCATTGTTTTCATTTAAATTGGTGTCCATGTTGTAAAGTGAATTATTGAGTTGTTAAATTATCTGAATCTGAATTAGAAAGTTAAAATAAAATTATCGGTGATACCGATACCAATATCTTAGCTAACTAATGAAGTATGAACTTCAGATTCATTATTTGTATGTCCTTATTATACCTGAAACTTGGCTGTATTTAACAGAGAGTCAACCTTGAAGGTGTACAGTAAAAATAAATAAATTGTCAACACAAAATATTTTTTTTTTATTATAAACCAAATATATAATTACTTAACATAGTAATTATTATTGCACAATATATACACTTCAAAATAAATACAATAAAAGTTTGTACCCACATTTTATAGACGAAAAAATAAAAATAAAATATCCATTGATAACAATAAAATAAATATATACAAATTTAATGTACAACAACTTTGATAAATTTATAGACTGCATAAAAAATGTTAAACTGATGTCTACTCCAGTCCTGTTCCTTACGTCATTTGCATTCTGCTGTCTGGTCCCTACTGATTGCAATATTATGATTAGGGTTGGGACTCTTCGTGGCATTTTGGAAACAAAGTGCTGTGGAGTCGTTATTACCTAGTTAGTTTTTATGATTGAATGAATAAATTATTTTCAAGTAGGTACCTACTTACCTTACCTAAATAATATTATATGATATTTAGATGCATTTTATGTATGTTTTATCTTGTTTTTGTAATCCCCTCAGAGTGTCGATATAAATCTTTAATCATATGTACGCAATATTTGTTCCCGATCAAAAAGTTTTTGACTAATAGTTTTATAATATGATATATTGACACGATAAAAGTCGTGTCTAAATTGTCAAATTTAGACAATTGCTTAATTTATCCCATTTGTATGAATTCAATTTCGTAGTAGATAACTGTTGGTAAGTACCTACTTACTGAAGTATTTTTAATAGCACCTAGTGTTAACAACATAATATAAAAATGCTTACTTATTTTATTGAGTAGGTTTGTGGAATTACGGGGCAAAGGATAGGTTGAGATACCTAACTTATATTTCAAAATGAGTACAGAGCAAATATCAAGAAATATTAATCATTCAATCATTATTCATTCAATCATAAAAAGTAGGTAGCGACTGCATTGCACTCTATGTCCAAATTGCCACGAGAATCCTAACCCTAATTATGATATTATTAATTTACAGTCTCCACATTAATTTACAGTGTGCAATATTTGTTACAATTACTTTACAGTAGCAGGGACCAAACATGATATCCAGTTGACCTTACTGTACTCATCATGATAATAATATCATAATGAGTAATTCGAACCTCACACTGGCCATTTTCATATCAGTAGTACAAAGCAGTAGCAGTAATGAGTGAATCATTACTATTGTAAACTATTGTATTACTCATGCCTGTTGGCTTTATTGTTCATCTGGGATAGGTATTCTAGGTCATAGTTCATAGGTTAAATAAAACCAAAATTTTGGTTTACACCTAATATGGTGATTGCCATATAATATTATCAATTTATTATTTTTTGGTTGCCTCAACTCATTATCATCATCATCAGCCTATATTGGTCCCACTGCTGGGCACAAGTCAACTCTCGGAGATGAGAGTGAATGGGCTTTAGTCCCTGCACTGGCCCAGTGCAGGTTGGAAACTTCACATACACCTTTGAATGTCTGCGGATGTATGCAAAATTCCACTCGATGGCTTCAAATTGCTTCTTGTCAATATATTATTTCATAAGGAGGCCTATGCACGCTAAACTGAGATGGAGATATACCTATTCTAAAGAATCGCTATACTCAGTTTTTGATAGTACTAAACATTGGAACTTAGGAATATTACTGGTGCTCATCACGCAAATATTTATTACCTTTACCAGGGTTTGAATATGACCTCAACCTTCAACCTCACCTTGGGGTTCATTTCAGTTTTTAAGGCCCGCGGGAATGGTTGAACCAGTTAGTGTCACATACCTAATTCAATTAAGGCGGCCAAATTCACATAAAGCCAAAAAGGACATTTATTTTAGCCTGCTGTGTGTGCTGTGTTTCCCTCTTGATAGTTTCCTATGGTCGACCTACAACCATTGTGTTCAAAAGGTCCGCTAAATTATCCAGAATCTCACGAAAACATCCGCGCTGGCCATTCTGGCTGTGAATGAAACCTACATTATTTAGAATGCGGGACACTTTAGGCCTATTCCGGGACATTTTTAATCAATGTTTAAATTCTTCTGTCCCTTTCTGTCCCCTTGCTTCTGCCCCGAAGTATGAAATCCACGACAGCCAATAGTGAAAAGTCAATTAAAAGGTCATTGGCAATGTTAGTAATGTTTGGCAAAATTCATTCAATTTTAATAATGTATATCACACAATGGAGATATCATTTTGATGTGGCACAAGATCAGAGTAGCTACCCTACCTATAGGCTCAAAGGGTCTGGCCGGTCTGCTATAGTAAAATCGCCCCTGGCTCAATGTGAAAACTGAATATGCACGTTTATTTGCCTTATTATCAAATATAATTTTACTGAATATTAAGCCTTAAATACTTACGATTAGCGAAATAATTAAAAAAAAAAAAAAACAGTTTTTAATTTATTTTGGCTAAATTACTTTATCGATTCAGACGTCCTTCGGATATTTTATACATATATTTAAGATATGTTTATAAAAAAAAAATGAAAGTCCTAGCTTCTTTTAAAGTCAACATTTTTGTCTGTATAAGTTTTTCGTTTTTTTTTTTTTTTACTTGCAAGTTAGCGACACCTACCATACTTTGATATAATATACACAATTTAATAATCTATTACATATATTTTTTTCAAAAATATTAGTTCGGATCAACAAAGTGGAAAAAAGCAATTTGTCTAAAAGGGCGGAAAAAAGAACACCCATGAACGGCAACTTCTTCAAATAATGGAAATAGCTAATTCTGCAAAAAATACTTTCATTTTTGGAAACTTTAAATACTTAAAGCGAATTGCTCTGATACTTAAGATTGTCATACCCCATTTATTCCTAGGATGCTAGAAACGGAATCTAAACAATCGCTCTAGAAATGAAAACTTACGTCACAAAATTCCCTTTGAAACTCCGTGAAAACCACTTTGAAATCATTTGGCTAGCTTTTTATTTTACACGTTACTCGTATATCTTTTTATATATATTGTAAACAGAGAAGAGATAGGTAATATGTGGTACTACATTTTTCTCCATATATTTTCAGTGAACGTTATGTTTATTACTCATATACATACATGTAAGAAAAACGCTCTTTGAGTTTTTAGCACAATTATATTATAAATAACTAAAAATGAACAGCGAACACGTAAACACAAGTTTATTTATAGAATATAAAATAACAATCACTCAGGATGGTTGCAGTAAGCTTACTATCTAACAGACCCTAATCGTTATCACTGTCACTTTCTATAGCAATATTTAAACCGTCGTTATTAAATAAGGAGCTAAGTTTCAAATTAGGACGCGGTATTTTTGATAAATATCTGCCATATGACAGATAATATACAATAGCTGAAATGTGTGAACAACAGCCCACCGTCCTTAATCCATTTGCACATTCGCAGCAATAATTTTCAATTGCATCTATACCACTTTTATCTGGATTATACATTATAAAACATTTGTATTGTTTCTTTGATATGTGACGTGATTGTATAGATATTTTTAAAATATTTGTTTGGTCTTTTACATATGCCATATTTAAGTTCCCTGTTTCATCCAAAACTTCGGCTAAGTATGAAATGGCTTGGCCGTATTGATAACTGCCTGTAAACAAAATTTTCATATCGTACTCCGTTAATTGCGGAAAATCTGAAACGTCATTAGCTGAAATGCTTTGGAAAGGAAGTTTTTTTCGCAATAAACCTTTTTCTTCCACTATCGCAGCTAACACATTTGGATTGCTCTTTTGTATGCTCATTCTCTCGAAAATAGCGGTGGTCATATTTTTGTCCGAAGTTAAAGATTTTCCAAAACGGTTCAAAAAATATGAAGCTATGCGGCACAAGCTTTGTATTTTATCAAGCATTTTGTTATCAAATGTCTGGTCAAGTAGTTTATATTTTTGTTTTAAGGCACCATGAACTGCTTCCACGACCCAGCGAACTTTTGTAACATACCGGGACTCATTGGCCTCTTCGGTGGTCAGCTGTTTACGTTGGCCTTTGAGAGCGGGCATCATTACTCGGTAACCTTTAGATTCTAAAAAACCTACTACATCCCGGAAGCCTCTATCCAAGACAAATATGTCGCCAGGTCTAATAAGATTTTTCAAACTGGGTATGACTTTTCGCATAATGCTTGCATCTAGACATGCGCAAAACAGTGCTTTCAAATGTAATGCCATGTCTCATTACATCTCAGTAAAAGAGATATCACTTTTTGATATCACATCACTCGAAACATCACCCGTTAGATTAGATGGCATTGCCGCCGTTGAAATGTTTGTATTCACTGTTTCAGTTATCACTTCACGTACACGTAATAAGAAATGAACTGAGTAATTAATGACTTATTTTATTATTAAGATACAATGTCCTGAAAAATCGTAACGTACCTGTATCGTAAGGAGAGGTGTCGCGCGCGAGCGAAATAATAGAATATACTCGTATATACCCATCGCACAGAGTGATGTTTAGCGTGATGCCTGTATCTTCCGAGTGATGTGTAATATGTCATTACGCGGTTGTGTGATATTTCATTTGTAATATTAATCGCATTACTTACACATGTCTACTTGCATCGTTCTCAGTAGCATGGAAAGGTCCTAACATGTCGACTATAAAACCATCTGTTGTACTTATTGTGAACGGCTTGCATAAATGTGTTTTTTTCTGACCGGAATACGATTTGCGTTGATACTCATTATTGGAACTTTTTTGGTGGTATATATAGGTACCATCAAAAATGAGTATCAAAACATTCTCCACATCAAAAAGTTTTTTTGCTAGTTCTGTTGTATGATTGTTAATAAGCCATTGGCGACTAAATGCATTGTGACCAAATTGAAATGGAAGAATGTCTCTTTCAAAGGAATCTATAACGTTCGCCACATATTCTGACACTATTTGATATCTAGAAAGCTGCAGTAAAGTACCGATTATTCTGTTACTATTGCCTGTACGTAGTTTTATTAAAAAAATCACAACAGCTTGTATAATGTCACATTTTGTTTGTAAAGAGTGCAATTCGTTTTGAATAATATTAACATGTTCCCAAGTAAATCCCGTTAAAAGAGCAAAATGGTCATCGGAGACAGATTTATTTACTATTTTCTGAATTAATGGCAGCTGTGTTTCAGTGACTAAACAACCAAATAACTCTGCTATCTCTTTAACATTTACGGCCGCTGTGGTTGAATAGACTTCGATCAGCTTTAAATCATCTTCATAGAATTGACCATTAATCAAATGTGATGAGCAACATCTATTTTCGGTTGGAATATAAATATTTCTTTTGGAGTAAACTAGTAATCTCGCCTTTTTAGGTACGGTTTGTAAGTTGTTTGATTTAGAATGACATATGAAGCAGTACCTGTGAGTAGACAGTGTCCGTTGTAGTGGTAACTCTATCCTCTCAACTGAGCATCTACTACTAACATTAAATGCGACGAGTTCATTTTCACTGCTTGAATCACTGAGAATAGTCCCTTGATGTAAGTTTGAACTTAAGGGCACAATTGGTGGTTTAGTACGATAGGCTTTCGTGCGGCAACATGAACATAAAATATCACCATGTTCAAAAGTCTGTAGCAAAGAATCCGAATAGAATTTTACATCGGCAGAAGACAATAAAGTCTTTTTTACACCTTTTGTTTTACAAAATTGTTTTTTGCAACTACTGCAATTACGAATAGATTCATTGGACGCTGACATACTTTAATTAATCACTTACCTATGTTTTGTCTATTACAAACGATTACGATAAAGATTAGGTATCTTATCAATATTTATCTAATTACAATTAATATTGAATACTCTAGTATTGCAGTTTAAATGTGCTTATATCTGTAGAATAGTCTTCCCGCACAAAAACTACAGTACAAATCACTTAATGTAACTGTATTATTTTCTTCACGACTTGTGCCACATGTTAAGCATTTTTTTAATAGTTCAATTTCTTCCTCCTCCAGAAGTACTTCATAGTCGGGTAGGCAGCTACGAAACAAAGCGACCTGCATATATTTCGGCAGGTTTACTTGCTCAAATACTTTGCATTTGACAACATCCAACTGAAAATTATCATTTATTATGTAGATTGATTACTTCTACATCAATTCACAAAAAAATGTATAGAAAATATGAATTATGAGGCTTACGTTGTTTGGCAGGGATTGGTAACTATTTTCCAAATAATCTTCTGTCCATCTGGTCATTTTGTCAATAATTAAATCGTACACTATTTTGTATAATGTCGGGACACGTTTTTGAAACAATCGTTTTATAACTGTATTTTTATTTATAACTAGTTTTGCATTATCCGATGCAAACATTTTTCTCGTTCCCGCCAATTTTTTTAAGAACTACGTGCCGTGTACTCCACATAGGTGCATTCTAAAATTAAAATAATAAGCAGGATTTAAATACGAAGCTCGTCGTGTTCGAAATTCAAAATGTGAGTCTTTGAATTTCGATCACGGTTAGGGTTGCCAGATGATAATTTGATAAAGGAGGACTGATGGGTCTAAAAAGGAGGATTTTCTGTAGAAAAGGAGGACATGTCCTCCTTTTGGATACCATCTGGCAACCCTAAACACGGTAGAACAACTTACGTTTTCTGTTTACGTTTACGGATCCGATTTGAATAACACTCCTATACAAATTGCTTTTTTCCACTTTGTTGATCCGAACTAATATTTTTGAAAAAAATATATGTAATAGATTATTAAATTGTGTATATTATATCAAAGTATGGTAGGTGTCGCTAACTTGCAAGTAAAAAAAAAAAAAAACGAAAAACTTATACAGACAAAAATGTTGACTTTAAAAGAAGCTAGGACTTTCATTTTTTTTTTATAAACATATCTTAAATATATGTATAAAATATCCGAAGGACGTCTGAATCGATAAAGTAATTTAGCCAAAATAAATTAAAAACTGTTTTTTTTTTTTTTTAATTATTTCGCTAATCGTAAGTATTTAAGGCTTAATATTCAGTAAAATTATATTTGATAATAAGGCAAATAAACGTGCATATTCAGTTTTCACATTGAGCCAGGGGCGATTTTACTATAGCAGACCGGCCAGACCCTTTTGGATAAAAGTGGTTTGACTAAGGGGCCATTCATTTATTATGTAAGACGGTTTCGGGGGGGACCCCCCGGTCAACCATGACTTATTTTTTCTTACAGGGGGGTGGGAGGGGGTTTTGATCGATCTTACGTAAGATCATAAAAATGCGCAAAATAATCTTACGTAAGATCGATCAAAACCCCCTGCCCCCCCCCCGCCCCTGTAAGAAAAATAAGACATGGTTGACCGGGAGGTCCCCCCGAAACCGTCTTACGTAATAAATGAATGGCCCCTAAGGCAGGGCCAAATAATAATATATGTAATTTTAAGCAAATTATGTATCTTGTTCACAGATTTGTCATTGGCTCGACAGATACCTAAAGAATGCTCTAAAGGACCAGAGCTATGGTGCCAAAGTTTGAAGTAAGTGACAAATATTACCTAGGTATGAATACTTATTAGAAAAATAAGTTGTCTTTTCTAAAATCGTTACGATTATGAATAGTTGAAAACTGAATTTTACTGCAATTGTATCTCATACGGAATTGATAAATTTATACGAGTAGATATGCATGTATAACTATGAAATTCAAAATCCTTTGTGGACTAATAGTCATGGTGGGGTCTTATGTTGATTGTAGTTGCACATATCACACCTATGTTTCCTCGAAGTAGTGTGTACCTAGTCTAGTACCTATAATATGTATTTAAATTTATAACAATAATATAATATCCATTTCGTCCAGCAGTTTGATTGAGCGTCAGCATTACATTGTTTGATTCATCATGAGTCACTCAAATCAAAACATTGTGCATTACAATTTGCGCACTTCCTGTTATTCCCCCCCCATGTCAACAGGCAAGCGGCGGAATGCGGCGCCGTAGGTCACTGCATCTCGAGCGTCTGGGCCCACGACGACCAGTCCGTCAGGAATAATGATGTCTCCGCTAAGTTCATCTCGCTCTTCAAAGAGCTGAAAGATATTAATGAACTTATTAATGAGGTATCTATAAAAGAAAACTGTTTAATTAGCAATTAGGATAGGATAAAGAGAAGTATGTTAAAACACTCGTATTTTCATAGCCAGCTGTGTCGCAAACTTTCAATCAGAGCACTCTGAAAAAAAAACTAACAGTGTTTAGTTCAACTTAACTTTGCGCATCCAATTTTGCTCAATTTTAATGGGCGTGTTGACTTTAAGTTTGTCAGGTTGTAAACGTAGTATGTTAATTAACTATAAAACGGTCATCATAATCATCAATCAGCTATAGTCCACTGCTGGATAGGTCTCTCCAATTGTGCGCCACAAGATCATAGTCATCAGCCAGCCTCTTTCCGCTGTTGCTAGCCTGCGAATATCATAACTCCACCTTGCTTGACGACGACCTACGTTTCCTCTTTGGTAAAACGCGGTTTCTACTCGAGAACACGTCTATCCCAATGATTGTCGGTTCTACGGAAAATTATTGCCATTAAGTACGCTAATTATTAGGCTATGTAATTTTGATTAGATATATGACAGATCTTTTCGTTTCGGATACAATACTTCAAAGAAACACCGAGTCTATCACATAGCTCGCTGAGCAACTTAAAGGAGAACCGGACAAAACGGTCCCAAGAACCAATAGCGATGTGACATACATCATTAGAAAGGTGTTTCAATATACTACAATAGTTACTATGGGAGCTTATTTCAAATCACTGTGTGAAAAAAGTTATGGCAATATAAAAAAACTTATTTTCATAGACGATTTTAAGCAATAAAAATGAATTATTTTGTATTCCATGACGTTACAGTCCACCTGTAAGGCCTCCCCGGCCTCTCAGGCTCCCCCGGCCCCTCCGGCCCCCCAGGCTGCCGCTAGCAGGGCACCGAAGGCACCCCCCGCACCGTTGACGGGACTTGAGCTGGAGGCCAGCAAGGCGAAAGCCCGAAAGGACCGAAGCAAACATGTCACTAAGGCAAGGCATCGGACGCCATGGATACCGATCCATGAACCGTAGTCGGCCCATCTAGGCAAGGGAAGCGTACGCGTTCGATGACGCCTCCTGAAGTCCCGGGGCCTTCATCGCGCGCCCCCCCCTACATCGTCCGAAGCGCCGCAAAAAGCCGGCTCCGCGAAGCCCCGACAACCCCGTCTCTCCCACCTTTCCGGCGTTCGATGCCCCTGGGGCACAAGTTGACGGGGCTCCCTCCTCTCAGACCCCCGGGGATCAGCAATCGTCATCATTTACCGATCGATATCAAAACCGCAAGGACCACCTATTTTTGCAGCCAAAACAGGAGTGGCCCACTGTCGAAAAAATCATGCGACAGCGCGGCATTCCTTATCTCGAAGCGTCAGATAATAGCTTAAGCATTAAGATCGTAGTCCGGGGTTCGAATAATTACCGCGCCCTCGACGGCTCCTCGACGACCTGGATCTGCGCTATAAGCGGATCCAGTTCGACGATGAGAAGTCTCTGCGCCTTATGATCCGGGGAATTCCGAAGGAGTTCGCCGAATCAGAGGTCAAGGGGGACCTGGTTAGACAGTGGATAGCAGTTCGCGAAGTTCACCGCTGCTATCGCAAAAACGGTGGCAAAAAGTTCGATATTGTCCTTGTCAAAATCGACCCGAATCACCCGTCAGCCAGCACGATTTGGAAGTTGAAGGAGATCTGCTTATTGACGGGTTTCCGGGTCGAAAACACAACTGCCAGTATTACGGTCACAGCCAAACGGGCTGTTTTCTGCGCCCTCGTTGCGTAATATACATGGGCGACCACTTGACCCGCGATTGCAAAAAGCCGAAAGATGTGCCGCCATCTTGCGTGGTCTTACTGGCCACACTGCCAACTGGCAGGATTGCCTTAAGGCCCCAAAGCAGATTGCTAAGACTAAGGAGGCACAGCCTGGAGCTCTTGATAACCGTAACAAAGGCCGAGTGGCCCCCAAGCGCAATTTGCGCAACTTCCCGGCCATTGCATCAGCCGCGCAAAAGTGGAAATACCCGCCGCCGTCTGCGGCGGGCGCTTCCCCTGCTCCCGCGTCTTCCACGCCCCCCGCGCAATCTGTGCGCCCGGCGTCCTCACCGCCCAGTCTCCAGGCAGCGGCATCTTACGCCGCTATCGCCTCCGCGGCCCGAGCCGGTGGACAGGCAAAGTTTTGAGAGGCAAGCGCGTTCGTTCGTATAGTGAACGCCTTGCTGCTCTTAACGGAGCTCTTGCTATCGCGTGCAACATTTCGTGTAGAGCGTGGGCGAGACTTACGTGGACCCGAACGGGAGCGAGAGCGGGCCTCAGTACAGGCCGGGGTGGCTAGACGGACGCGGCCGCCTTTGCGGGGACTGGCGGCTTCTTAAATGAATCCGCGGCGGGAGGGTCGGGGTGGGCAGGGGTTGCCTTAGTGGCGTGTTTGCTTCGGGCCTTTCGGGCTTTCGCCTTCGTGGCCTCCAGCTTAAGTCCCGTCAACGGTGCGGGGGGTGCCTTCGGTGCCCTGCTAGCAGCAGCCTGGGGGGCCGGAGTGGCCGGGGGAGCCTGAGGGGCCGGGAAGGCCTGACAGGTGGACTGTAACGTCATGGAATACGAAACAATTCATTTTTATTGGTTAAAATCGTCTATGAAAATAAGTTTTTTAAATTGCCATAACTTTTTTCACACAGTGATTTGAAATGAGCTCCGATAGTAAATATTGTAGTATATTCAAACACCTTTCTAATGATATATGTCACATCGCTATTGGTTCTTGGACCAGCCTCCATACATTTTTGCCGGTCCTCCTTTGATATGGTACTCGGACACGAAATTCCCTTCACCAGGAATACTTAGGTCTCCGCGTGAAGGCGGCCTGCCGCGGCCTGCCGGCCGCCGCGGGCAAGCTGTGCAAGCAGAACACCGCCGGTTTCGACACGTACCTCAGCCACGTGCTCGCGTCCAGCACCTCGCCCGAGACCATGTGCCGCATCGTCGGCATGTGCAACAACGACAAGCTCGACAAGATCCTGGAGGTGAGAGACAGACCTTGGCCTCCTCACCGAGATGGGCTTTTGTTATCGGTCTTACACCTAGTAGTTTTATAATACCTAATCACTAATCAGATATGTGGCGAACGAACAACGCTATGAAGAATGAAAATGTGATTCAAATTTGTTAACGATGCCAAATCTAGTATTAATTTTAGATGTATGCCGTGATTCTCTCTCGTAGTCTTCTCTTGTAAATATTTTGATGCGACTCCGCGACTTTGTCCCCGTGAATTTCTGACTTTTCATAAAATGTTAGCCCTCGTTTTAATTTAACCCTTTAGTGTTTGAATTAATGAATCTCTTCGTACCCTAAAGAACATGTGTGAACACTGTGACTCATGCTGTAGGTACGATGTCTGCCAGTACCTTGGTCACGGAGGTGTTTTACGGACATGTATTGTATATAATGGGTTTGTGTTTGTCCTTAGCGTCAAAATAAAATAATAAGTGACATACTTTTTTCACAGAAAAAAACTGAGCCGAAACCGAACAAAGGTAAGTGTGTTAACGTATCATATAATTGTTTTATCAACTGGCGAGTAAATCGTTATAATTCGACTCACATCCACTTAATAATATTTAGGATTGCGCCGGTTTCGCTAAAATGAACCGTGACACTTTACTTCAAGCGTGAAATTGAATTGCGATTAGCTAAGTAATTTAAACACAACCGTTGTGGATTAAGTTTAGTGCAATGTCAATATAATTTCAATGCAAGAGTTTGACAATAGTGTAGGTACTTCTACATTTCTCATTGTTATTAAAAAGTAACAATAATGGTTGACTGGTAGAGAATGCCCTAAGGCATTAAGTCGCCGATTGTACTTTTTTGTTATTGTGTAATAAAGTTTAAATAAATAATAATTGTGCGAACCCAAATTAAGGTATTTTATCTACACACATATCATAAACCCTCTATAATGCGTTCAAAAACCGCAAATTACAACCAGCATAAAGATAAATTGTTTCGTTAGAACTTTCTTATCTATGAAAATGTTATTGTTTTAAATTGGACCTCAATTCCAATATCAGTCGAAATGACGTTTTATTCGAAATGAAATGTCAATTGAAAACAATTTGACAAATCTCGCACGTTAGTTGATATCAAACGATATGATAGTTGAGGCGGACTCTAGTTACTGTCTGAATAAATAAAACTACGGTTGCGTGATATGCGTGAAAAAGTTTTCATTTTCTGCCATTTGACATTTTTGATAAGCGGTTTTACAACACGTCACAGAGAACTTATAATATGTGTCTAAAGTAGTGTATGGAACTGTAAATAATTAAGCCTTAAAACGCTCGTGTTATTTTATTATGAAACTCGCCTAAAACCGCACTCGTGTTTTAAGGTCTCTCATTGGTCATTACATTTTGTATCAGTTGCATAAACTACTAGGTATTACGATTGAAAATCGTTATATTTGTTTTGTAGGTACTTCTCAATTCTCATTATATTAGATTAAGTACCAAACAACTTTAAAAATCTTTCAAGTCGGCTCTCGTATTCAATTCAATAGTAGTTGCATACTTACGCTCAATTTCGACGTTTCGGCTAACCAACTTAATCCGATAACGATACGCTTATTACATGCACCACCTCACCTTTACATTCCCCATATCTCTATTTCATGGGTCATAAGGCCCATTTTACTCTGCGAAAATGCGTTAGCATTTTGCAGCGCTGTTATTATAAAATTCCTTTTGTATCGCAGGACACCTGTTGGGTAGCTCACGATGCACTTGGGGACCTTCGTACTGGTGCAGCAACTTCAGGTAAACATTTTTTATGCTTTCATTCAATATTTTTTCGAGTTTAAATACCATTGAAGGTCCTTGATCCCTATTCGTGCCACGTAACGTAAGATTTGTTGCCATGAGCTACATACATATCCTAAATGACCCTTGCATGTTTGTGATGCATGGCCGTTTCACTAAACAGTGGAAACACTGATAAGATTTAATTTGAGTTTTAATAGTTATATGTAGATCTTAACCTATTAACTCACCGAGTTGCTTGTCCAAAAACGAAATCATTATGCAAGGCCCATTGTTGCAAAAGCACCATTGTCTAGGTATAGTCTACGTAATGTTTCTTCGATTATTATTTTATTGCAGCTAGCGATAAATAGACAAAAAACCTAACACTTTAAGGCATCTGTTTTTTTGTCAGTTTATCTATTATGTCAGTTTATTATTATTGTTATAACAGTAGAAGAGGCCAAATTCATGTTTTTGTAATTGGTCATGGTAATTAACTGTTTACCACTACCGGTTAATGTGTACAGTCCTACAATTACTTCAGGTACTTCATGTGTCAGTTCGCATCATGCATATTGTTATCAAATATCACGTTAAACAAGCCGTGCATACACAATAAGTGACGGCATTACTGAATGGATACGTGCCGAAGACTGTTAATTGTTATACGTGGGCTGCCTGTTATTGTATCTCATGGTTTATACGACGTCGAACTGTTTGTTACCAGTAACGTTTATGTTTCACCCGTGATTTAAATCATAGGTGCATGCCAATTACCTTCCTTAGATCGTCTTTAAGTTGTAATAATGAAGTATCTAGTTAATATTATAGCGTTTTTCATGTTATGGTATTATACCTAGCAGATCCCATGATCTTCTGAATAATAAAATAAAGCTTCTAATATTGACTGACAGAAAACGTACGTCCAAAAGTGGTGGGCCACAATTAGTGGTTCGTTAGGATTTACACCTGTAAGTTAAATCCGGCCTTACGTTGAATTATCATCTGGTGCCTATGACATCGCAAACACATTAAGTGGAAACATAACTGGGTTATAAATTCGTGGTTTGGTTATTAGAAAGACTACAGAACTTGTATGAAAATGTTTTTTTTACTAGACTTGTATTATTTTAACAGCACTGGGCGCGAATGCAAAGCGACGCACCATTGCATCGAGCGTGTGTGGAGCCAGATGTCCTTCCCCGAGGACACAGACGACATCTGCAAGATCTGCACAGATATGGTCACCCAGGCCAGAGACCAACTAGAGAGCAACGAGACACAGGTGAATATAGTAGTACATGGTTAAATTAAGCCAGCGTTGGGCCTGTAGCATTTTTTCCTAAGGCCTTTAGTTTGACCTAAGATGCCCTCAAACACCTACTAACCGATAACCGATACGTTACGAAACGACAAAACAGGGGCGGTAGGTTGCTTACTTAGTTATGGTACATCTGCTACGTGGTTAATCTGACACTGGATGAATATGAACTAAGAGACCACCCTTTATGAACATTATTTCACCATTTATGAGTAGTCTTAATCGCGAATATCGTGAACAGTACATATTATCGTTAATTTTACGGTCGTGTTTATCATTATTATACTCATAAACTAAAGTTATTGCTAATACATACAATATTGAAAAAAATAAAAATGCTGTTTATATAATGAAATTTGAAGCCGTTTGAAAATTGGCACCCACTCCGCCCCAGGTCAAGTTGGCTCAGTTCGGGTTGCACGGGGCGATTCCACAACTATTAGAGAGATTCTTAGGGAGCTCAAATACCGCAAGCCATCTGACTGCCTCTTGGATACTGCAACTTGTCATTGCTTTAACTAGGGCTGCCTTCCGTCCGGGCTTCCCCGGATTTGTCCTAGTTTGGAGAGCGTCCGGGGAACGTTTCATTTTTAGTCCGGGTTTGCTACTCCGGCTCGCGAGAGCTAATGCATCCCCCCCCCCCCCGAAGCGAACCCGAACCGAAAAAAACTGCGTTACTGTTGAGATGCCCGGATTTTAAGCTCAAAAATCCGCGGATTTACGCTTTTTGTCCTAGGTGTCAAATTTTGGAGATGGCAGCCCTAGCTTTAACTATAATATACTGTTAAGTACATAATTGTATAAACTATTAACCATTTAAAAATGTGAAGTGCTATAATGGCTGGGACAACATAATTAGCAGTTCCTATGTATGCAATAATATCTATAAACATAGTGATAAACAATAAACATTGGATAAGAAAAACTGGTCCGAGCACATTCCAATCACATTTGGAATACAAACATTGATTACATTTGCATACTTGATTATCCAAATACGATTGTAGTGCACTTGTCACGTATGCCTTATCGCTAGACATTTCGACCCTCATACTTACAATAAATTATTGAATATGATGCATTCTATTATTATATACGCACGCCTATAATATATTTTGTAATTGTATTCAATCGTATGTTATTACGACTTTATTGTGTTCACATTGGTGACGTATTATTATTACCATGAGGGCTACATTGTACTATTCAATACTTATGATATTATATTGATTCATAAACGTTAAAGAAAAAAATAAGATACTGGAAGATAGCAGGGACATTCATCAAACATCGTATTATGTCCCATTTCTTGTAGATCGTTGTCCGTTTAATTTCATCATCCAAGGATGATTTTCAAAATGGGTAAAATTGGAACGTAGTAGGTTTATGTAAAAATGAGAATAGAATAAAAAGAGCCTTTAGGCTGCGTTTCCACCAGGGATGCGTAGCGAGGGATTTGTTTGTGGTAACCAATGGAAACACTTAATTTACCTATCCTCGCTCCGCTGAGCTGTTTCCATTGGTTACCTACGCATCCCTGGTGGAAACGCAGCTTTATACTCTGATTTACATAAGTATGTGTATAGCAGTGGCGTGGCGTGAAACATACTCTTATGCAAGACGCAGCAAATTTTGTCTACTTTTGCTTTCACCCAATCATTGCCGACGCTCTAAATGTCTACACTCCCCGCAGTGCCGCCGCCTTGTCGATGACGCGAATTGACAACACTTCATTTTAAGAACACATCAAAATGTATATACGATTCGAAAGCATTTTGCCTCCTGAGCAGTACACTATTTTTATAATTTTTATATATTGCTTAATATAAAAAATACAAAAGATTAAAAAATATATTCTCATTTTACCAGTTCTACGGCACAATAGATGAAGCCAGTGCCTTTTGCCACAGAAAAAATAAGCTGTCATAATTTTGAATTTGCACGTTCGATTTTCGCTTAGAACAGTTGTGTCGGTCGCGAACGCGATTACCAACAGTGCATAGTGAATACGCGTCATCAAAACGCCGTCGCATACGGCCGAGACGAGATGACCTAGTTAGTCATCGCGCTAGGTATGTAAATATTGACGACAAATAATATTGTTAAGGCGAAGTTATCGCCTGCCTTAACAATGGATACGCCAACTAAAACTAGTATCAAGCTAGTAACCGAAACGGAACGGATGTTATACGACCGGTATCGTGAAGAAAGGGAAGAGCGATTAAAACAGCAAAGCCTTATTGAAGATTTGAAGAATCAAGTTGAAATTCTTCAAAATCAGCTAAAATGTGCTATGGAAACAAAAACTATAGCTGCATCAACATTGACTATGGAGACAACGTCGCCGGATGCGGAATATGGCACCGACGAGGAAGAACTCGCCAAAGAAACAGAGTGGATCAGATCACAATCAAGGAAAAAAAGGAAATTGAACAAGTCACCCACACTCTCACCACAAGAAAAAGAAAATCCTAGGAAGGTAAAGGAAAAGAAAGTACCGCCGCCACCGCCCGTCGTAGTGGATGGCGTGAAAGATTATCAAAAATTCTATGACTTTTTGTCAGAAAATCAAATAATTGGCACCTTTTCAATAAAGATGTTGAACGGCGATGGTGTCAAAATAAACGCAAGTAACGAGGAGTCGTATAAAGCGATCACAAAGTTGCTAAAAGATAATAACTGTCACTGGCATTCTTACGAAAACAAACAGGAAAGACCCATACGAGTAATGGTGAAGAAATTACCTTCTTCCTGTAAACCTGAAAGAATAATAGAAGACATAAAATCTAAGGGTTTACTCATTGAAGATGCTGTAAACAAATTAAGCTGGAAAACCAAGGAACCACTTAACATGTTTATGCTTACCTTCAATAATAAGGAAAGCATCAATAATATCTATCAGCTGAAATGTATATTAGGATGTGTGGTAGACATTCAACCGCTGAAGTCATCAAAACTAATCCCACAATGTAAACGCTGTCAAGCTTATGGACATACGCATAAATACTGCGCTAAAGAACCGCGGTGTGTTAAATGTACGGGAAAACACCTTACTATAGACTGCAAGAAACGAGTAGAAGACAAGCCAAAATGTGTGCATTGCGGAGAAGCGCATCCGGCAAACTACAGAGGCTGTATGATAGCCAAGGAAATGCAGAAATTGAGAAACAAGACCGCCAAGAAACAACCAGAGGTCAAGAAAAATACGCCAACCGCCATTCAGCAAAAACCCAGCTCAAAAGTCGTGTCAGCTGTAAATAAAAACGTCACTTATGCTCAGACTGCAGCCAAAAATGCTTCAAGCATACAGCGTCAAGTGCAAACTAATACTGAAGAAAACAAACTCAATGAAATTTTAAAGTTCATGGCGTCATTTGACGAACGCCTGAAAAGAATTGAAAATAGCACTAAAACAGCTATACATCATATACAGAAGAAATAACCATGCATAAGTCCCTAAAAATTATGGCATGGAATTGTAATGGACTACTGAAACACCAGAATGAACTTCAAGTAATCCTAGACATAGAGAATATTGATGTGTGCCTTGTATCAGAGACACACTTTACAAGACAATCATACATTACATTTAAAGGCTATAACATTTATCACGCACTACACCCAGCAAACAAAGGCAGAGGCGGCAGTGCTGTGATTGTTAAATCAAAAATTCAACATGAGGAACAAATCAAACACGAACTACCTGAGGCCCAATGCATAGCAATCCAAATCCAAACCGAAAAATACCCACTCACGGTGGCAGCTATATATTGTCCACCTCGATATACTATAGAAAAATACACGTATATAAGCCTTCTGCAGCGACTCGGTGAAAGATTTGTATTAGGAGGCGACTTCAATGCAAAAAATACGCACTGGGGCTCCAGACTCACGAATACAAAAGGAAGAGAACTCATGAATGCCATTACAGAAATTAAATGTGACGTTGCATCAACAAGATCTCCTACATATTGGCCAACTGACCCATTAAAAATCCCAGACCTGATAGACTTCTTTGTATACAAAAATATATCTCGTAACTATCTAGAAACTGAGCAAAGTTATGATATGAACTCAGATCACTCAGCTATATACTTAAAAATACATAAAAAAGTACTAAATAAGGAAACTAGCCCTAGCCTTGTTAACAAACAAACGGACTGGGAGAGCTTTAAACTAGAATTAGATAAAAGTATAAACCTCAAAGTATCATTAAAGACCCAAGAGGAGCTAAATTTAGACTTAGAGAACTTTGTAACGCTAATACAACAAACCGCATGGAAAAATACGCCAGAAATTATAAAAAGAGATACCAAGAACGCATACCCCAAGGAAATTCGGCAACTAATAGCAGAAAAAAGAAAACAGAGAAAAATATGGCACCAGTCTAGGTCTCCACAAGACAAAAACGTGTTAAATAATCTCACAAAACAACTACGGAGGCGAATCCAAAGCCACACCGATTCTTGTACAAGTACATATCTCCAAAAGCTAACTAGTGAGCGTAGCACAGATTACTCACTTTGGAAAGCAACTAAAAACTTAAAACGTCCCATGAATCATATTCCGCCAATTCGACTTGGAACCGGAAGCTGGGCAGTTACTAATGAACAAAAAGCAAAACAATTTGCTGAATACCTAGAGGGTATATTTAGACCAAACGATTCCCAACCAAATGTCGAACCAATTGACGACTACTTACTCGTATGTGAAGATCAATTCGAACTAAAACTGGTATCACCTAGAGAAGTTCAACGAGAAATAAAACAACATATCAATCCTAGGAAATGTCCAGGTTTTGATCTTATATCAGGAGAAATACTACACAATCTTCCAAGGAAAGCTATAGTTAAGCTGACAACCCTTATTAATGCTGCGTTAAGGCTAAAGTATGTACCAGATTCATGGAAAGTCGCTGAGGTAATAATGATACCTAAACCTGGAAAGCCACCTTCCGACACCACGTCGTATAGGCCAATTTCCCTGCTGCCTGTCATGTCAAAACTGTTTGAAAAACTCTTACTCAAAAGACTAAAACCTATTATAGAAGATAAAAAACTTATCCCTGAACATCAGTTTGGCTTTAGAGAAAGTCATTCGACAATAGACCAAGTACACAGAATCACAAATATAGTTGAAAATACCCTTGAAAACAAGAAAGTCTGCTCTACGGTTTTCTTAGATGTGGCGCAGGCTTTTGATAAAGTCTGGCATGAAGGCCTCATAATTAAATTAAAAAGATTGTTACCCAAGTCGATTACAGATATACTGCATTCCTACATAACAGGTAGAGTCTTCCGAATAAGGCAAGAAAATGCCTACTCAGAAATCAAAGAAATAAAAGCTGGAGTACCACAGGGCAGCGTACTAGGCCCGGTCCTGTACCTACTGTACACAAGTGATATTCCAGAACTAGACAACAACACTATTGCGACCTTTGCCGACGATACCGCTATAATGGCGGTTGGAAGTACCCATGCAGAAGCAGCGGAAAAGGTTCAAGTAGCTGTCAACAAAGTCCATAACTGGACAAAGAAATGGCGAATTAAGTTAAATGAGTCTAAATCCATTCATGTCAACTTTACAAATAAACAAGATCAGTACTGCCCAGTTTATATAAATCAACAACGCATACCATACGAAAATACAGCCAAGTACTTAGGTATGACGCTTGACGCGAAGCTTCGCTGGAAAGCTCACGTTAAAAAGAAAAGAGACGAACTTGAAATACGGTTCAAGAAGATGTACTGGCTACTGGGACGACACTCCTCACTGTCAGTACATAACAAACTACTTCTCTATAAACAAGTCCTTATGCCAGTATGGACTTATGGAATACAGCTGTGGGGCTGTACCAAACAAACCAACATGCACATTATACAAAGATTTCAAAATAAAGTACTTAGGGTCATTGTGAATGCACCCTGGTATATAAGAAATGACGACCTACACCGGGACCTCAACATACAGTTCGTCGATAAAGTTGTAAAAAAATACGCTGAAGCCCACGAAAAAAGGCTGCTTCATCATGTGAACGTCGAGGCAATCCAGCTCCTCGATCACACGGACATCGTGCGACGGCTCAAGAGAACGAAACCTTTTGAGTTAGTGTAAAGTGATAAATAAAAAGTGCTGTGAAAGTATTAACTATAGACACATGAACAAAGTGACTTCCCCTTAAATAGAGACAATAAGAAAAGTGCCGATGGACACAATCTTATATATCATAACTTTATAAAACTAGGTCAAATTTATATTACTCATTAGTCTGTATTTAGGCTAGATTGTAATTGTATACGTATTTAATAAGTTATTATTTTATACGATAAATAAAAAAAAAAAAAAAAAAAAAAAATTTTGAATTTGACATTGTCAATGTATACTATCGATGTTTTTCGATCGCGATAAGACTAAAGTAATGGTCTATTCTGCCGTAGAACTGTAGTTACGCCCTTTTAGAAAAGTAAAAATTAATATATTAATTATAAATTAAATACAAACCCTCGTCAAACAAATAAACTATCAGCGTATTCGTCTTTTCAAACCAAATACACAGAACCAATAAAATTAAAGGCTCAAAAAAATGAAAGGTTGTCAATTAGCGTCCGCAGCGTAGTCGGCATACAGCTATTAGGACGCGTCAACTTAGAAGTGTGATTTTTTTCACAGCTTCAAGGGACCGTTTTTTACCTTCTGAGGTACGGAACCCTAAAAACACGTGCTTCGTTATATTATTTTATGCCACCCTTGGCCATAAAGTGCCTTTTTCCGCACGCTGCGCGTACGGAAAAAGCCGCTTTCTGGCCAAATGTAGACATAAAATGCTGTACACAACACGGGAAGTAATAAAGAAAACCCTCGAACGCATATTTACGTCCCTCGCCTGCGGCTCGTTTGTACCTATTACCACCCTAGTTGTGTAATATACTATTTCTTAATCAGCTTGTCCCTCTAGCTAGTACATAACTCTCCTCAGTGCACTCCAAAGACTTTGAAGATCACTGTTCTACGTCATCTTTTTGGCAGATAATTTTCCCATCTCTTTATTTGTCTCCTCCTACATCTTTTGCTGTCTCTCGGATGCCATGAACTTTTCAGTAATATTATCCTGAACATTATTTATAAGTTTTGTGGTCACGAAAATACTACTAATCTATCACTTTACGGAAACAATGAGTGATTCAGTTTCCTGTGTTATGAGTGCTAATCAATACCAAACGGGTTAGTCAGCTAAGTGTCATGATTTATTACAAAATAATCGCATGACTATAACAGCTTTCTGTAGGCTGTTACAGTTATACGAAAATCGTAATAGAGGTAATTAAATTAGGTGAACACACAACAAAGGAAACAGCATTACATAAAATAAAATATCAAAAGATGAAATAATTACACTAACTTCAGACACACTAGAAAACGTTCCTTTTAGTGGTAAGAAAATACCTTTTAGTGGTTCTGGCCTGTGTCTGTTTCATTAAAAGTAATTGTATTTTATTGTATTGCGTTAAAATCTCATTATTTATTTATTTATTTAAACTTTATTGCACAATACAAGAGAGTACAAATGGCGGACTTAATGCCATGAGGCATTCTCTACCAGTCAACCATTAGGGTAAACAGAGATGTTATAGGTGCGGTATTCGGAATCACAACGAATTTGTACAAAATAATAATATTTGTAAAAAAAATAATAGTCTATGTGCAGTATGTATGGGCATATACATACGCATAAATATATGTATAGATATATATATATATATACAAATACATACATACATATACAATAAATATATAATTATGGTACCTGCTTCTAAACTACTATGAAGAGTCTTTACCCTTCGCGGAGTCAATAACACATTGAATTCATAATGCTACTTAACAGTATTGTTATCATTAGACAAACAAAGAGGTGAACTCCGGCTCAGCCCTGGGTCGATGACCGATAGCGGCTAATTATCCCACGGCATACGCCTTTATCTTACCCAGTTTTAGACACATTTTTGAAGATACCTTTCTATTAAAGTACAATACTTCCATAAGGACTCCTTGGACTGGTGAATAAGAGTTTACGGAGAGGATTTGTTTTATTAGCAAACAAAAAATAGCTATACTATACATAAACTGACATTGATGACATTAGATAATGTCATATTTTAGAATTTGGTAACCAGGTGATAAAATGTCTTCACCCATTCTTCACCCTTATAAGTCGTGGTTAGAAGCTACATCACTATCTTAATATGCATATTAAAATGAATAACATCCAACTTTACTATCTTGCTAAACAATTTAATATGTTAAATATCATTAATTAATGCTAATTATCATATTCTCTAGGAGGAGCTTAAACAAGTGTTCGAAGGCTCATGCAACTTGATTCCTATCAAGATAGTGCGCAAGGAGTGTATTAAGTTGGCGGATGACTTCGTTCCGGAGCTGGTCGAGACCTTGGCCTCACAGATGAACCCACAGGCCGTGTGCTCCGTCGCCGGACTCTGCAACAATGCCAAGATCGACCTCATGCTAGAGGACTATGTGAGTAGTGTTCATAGTCAGGTGAGGTTGCAGGAGCAACCTCATCCCCATCAGGACTAGCTCACCCCGTGACTTCGCCGCGCTCCCTCGAGGACCTGGCGAGGGGGCCTTAGCCAGCGACCAGAAAGAGCACGCGTTAGCACGCGTTATGCGATAGAGAAAAAAACCGGCCAAGTGCGAGTCGGACTCGCACACCGAGGGTTCCGTACAAACTCATAAGTAGATACATGAATAGTTCAAGAAAAACTATATGGCGATTAGTTTAGTAGGAGCAAATAAGTATGTGTTAAGATTTTTGAAAATTTCTCAAAAACAGTGCAAGTTAGGAAAACCGTTATATTTTTCCTGTAATATATAGGATGACATTAATAATTGGTAATTATTACAGATTTTTCTGTTCAGTAACTTCGAAGATAATAGGGGGGGAACGGTATTTTTTTTAACGTTTTTCGCCATAAATCAAAAACTACTTATTTAAAAAAAAATACAAAAATACTGTTTTAATCTACAAATTAAGCCCTTTCATTTGATACCTCACTCAATATAATAGCCCTACTTTCAATTTGCAAAGTCTCATTACGGACCCCTTTAAAAAAAAAGTAAAAAAGTTACAAGAATTTTTTTACATCCTATAAGCTCGGGTTAGCGGTTCTTAACACTATTCCAAATTTCAAGTCGATAGCATCAGTGGATCCTGAGATATCTTGCTGTGACAGACGGACAGACAGACAGACAGACAGACAGACAGACAGACAGAGTCGCACCATAAGGGTTCCTTTTTTACCATTTTGGTACGGAACCCTAAAAACGGTCAGATCCGGTGCGTTCCGTCCAGTGGTTGAACACGAACGACATTTTTAGGGTTCCGTACCAAAATGGTTAAAAAGGAACCCTTACGGTGTGACTCTGTCAGTCTGTCCGTCTGTCTGTCCGTCGGTCACAGCAAGATATCTCAGGATCTACTGATGATATCGACTTGAAATTTGGAATAGTGTTAAGAACCGCTAACCCGAGCTTATTGGGTGTAAAAAAATCTTGTAACCTTTTTAGGGTTCCATACCAAAATGGTAAAAAAAGGAACCCTTATGGTGCGACTCTGTCTGTCCGTCTGTCTGTCACAGCAAGATATCTCAGGATCTACTGATGCTATCGACTTGAAATTTAGAATAGTGTTAAGACCCACTAACCCGAGCCTATTGGATATAAAAAAAATCTTGTAACTTTTTTACTTTTTTTTTAAAGGGGTCCGTAATGGCACTTTGAAAATTGAAAGTAGGGCTATTATATCGAGTGGGGTATCAACTGAAAGGGCTTGATTTGTAGATTAAAACACTGTTTTTGTTTTTTTTAAATAAGTAGTTTTTGATTTATGGCGAAAAACGTTAAAAAAAAACCATTCCCCCCTATTATCTTCGAAGTTACTGAACAGAAATATTACAGGAAAATATAACGGTTTTCCTAACTTGCACCGTTTTTGAGAAATTTGCAAAAATCTTAACACATACTTATTTGCTCCTACTAAACTAATCGCCATATAGTTTTTCTTGAACTATTCATGTATCTACTTATGAGTTTGTATGGAACCCCCGGTGCGCGAGTCCGACTCGCACTTGACCTGTTTTTGTTACAGATAGAGACTTCTGTAAGTAGTACTATTACTTATTTTGAGTCCCCATCAAGTGTCAGGCATATTAGGCCTCTGAACGGCAAAGCAGTCAAAAGGCAGATCCTTTGAACGCTACATACATATTATGTAGCGTTCAAAGTATCTGGTAACTTAATCCAAACCAAATGGTTCACACAATGTAGAAACTTTTTCCACACATTTAAAAACGTTTTCTTCATTACACAAGTATCACCAGTTCGTTGCTAATTGAGACTAACAGGAAAATTCCTATATTCATTTTAATATTGATCATTTATAATTTTAATCAATAATGGGGTTCCGTTACTTAATTATTTAATTACAAGTAAAGACAAAGGCATAAGTTATTTGTGCTTTTAATGACTGCAGTGTTTCCTGTTGGCCTTATGACATTGATACGTCCTATTCATAAAAATATTTCTATATTTACTCCATTGTTCAATGCATCGATTCAATCATAACAAAACACATGAATGTACATTAATTGGATAATGTGGAAAAAATCAATCATATAGAAAAGATTATACCACTGCAAATCTTATGTCGTCGAAGTTGGAATCGAAACTTTCCGTTTAGCCGGAGCATGCCATTAGATTATCCAATAGTTTTACATCGCTACGAATTTTCTACATGCTTAGTGATTTATCACTAGTTATCAACTTATCACTATTGGTATTGTATTTCTTTCTTATATATTTTTTCAAAAATAATAGCAAGGTGTTTGTGAACCAGGGCATTATTACACATTACAGAACGCTCAACTGGCTGAGAGGACCGGCTGCTCCAGCTGTCAGCAGACGGTGACCGTCATCAGAAACAAGTTCGACTCCACCAGCTATGAAGACTTTCTCGTGGGACTCCTGCAGGTACATGAAGATCCCTTAGTATACAGGGTGGCCCATTTCGATCGGTCAGTATGGGAAAATCTGAAACTATAAGACATACGAAGATCTGTTCTTAAGAACCATGTCATCGATTTTAGGGACAAGAAAGACTAGTCCGGACTTTTAGGTATTTAAAAAAAGGTAAACAAAAATACAACGTGACTCGGGTCGTTCAGCCGATCGAAGTAAAGTTTTGGATCTGTGGCACAATACCACTGGCTGAACGACCCGAGTCACGTGGTTTTTTTGTTAACCTTTTTTTAAATACCTAAAAGTACAGACTATAGATTTGAAAAAAAAAATGTACTTTAACCGGGAATCGAACCCGGTCGTTTTGGAAAATTAAACCGTACAATCTCATCATATTTTTATAAATATATATCAATTTTCCACATCAAAGCGTAAGGACAATATTCATGTTTATTTTTGACAACTATAAGACGTTGAAGACATTGACATAAAGAAGTGAAAAACATAAAGTCCGTTGCGGAATCGTTTGTTAGAGAAACCGGAGTCTAGGTATATGTTGTCTGTGATAGCGAGCTTAGAGCTGTTAAAGGTTTGGCATTATATAAGGTTTCTTTAACTGGGGCAGTGTAAGAAAACCCGAAATCTACAAGAAAACTTTAAAAGTTTTTAAACAATTCATAAGATAAACGTCCTAGTGTTGAACAGGCTGATGCCCAATAGTTGACACCCCGCTTTCACCTCTATTACTAACGACTTTACATTCAAAATGGCGACTACTGGGAAACATATGTCGTCAAATCTACAGACGAAGCTGATTTTCATATATTTCATTTTACATAGGTTTGCGGTAAAGTTGGCTCCTTGTCCGATTCCTGCTCGATGCTGGTGTTCAAATACTACGAGAACATTCTAGCCGCCGTCAAGAAGGACCTCACCCCCAATAGTCTGTGCCACGTCAGCGGACAGTGCAACTACCGCTTCCACACTCACGACGATTACACTTTCCCTGTCGCCAAGGAGCTTACTGACGTCGAGTGAGTTACCTTACAGTTTTGAAAAAATAAACGCCTCGCCTCATACTTCCAAACTCAAAGGACTTCACATGTTTTTGACATCGAAATAGCAAAGTATAGACGAGTAGGTCGGTGTATAACATGTTTGAGAATTTAATTAATGACCGATTTGACATGCCCAGTTTTTAACCGATTTCAAATAGTGGAAGTCCTCAGTTTTTTTTATGTTTGTTCCCCACTAATTCGAAGGCGACTGGACCGATTCGGATTTTTTCTTTGGTCACACTTTCCAGTCAGGCCCATTGCGATCAAGTCCGGGTCTGATTATGAGATCTTGAAGAGATCGAGCGAATCTTTAAAATAGTATAGACATACCTATATCGATTTAGGTATTTTTTTAGGAACTTTCGCTTTTGTTGATTGAATATAAATTTGCAGTTGGTTATTTAAACAAATAAAATTTGTACTACCGACACTCATAATGGAATGTTATGTGGAGCTTGGTTACATGTGTATCTGACCGTATGCTTTCATTGAACATGTACACTAATATCTCTATCAATCACCTTACCTAAAAAAGCATTAAATTATCGGAATATCATAACCTTAAGTTTTGACTAAGATATAATTTCGTAACTTCTCTTTCTAGGGACGTGCCGTGTGAATTCTGCGAGAAGCTGGTAACGCACCTGCGCGATGTTTTGATCGCCAACACCACTGAAATTGAGTTCCACAAGATTTTAGTTGGTAGGACCATTTTTTAATACATTTTGAATGGAGGAAATTAATGTTTCATAACAATAAGTTTACGGAAAATGTATTCTAAATTTGAAAAATAGCGTGGAAATCGATTATGAAATAATAACGCTTCTTCTTTTCATTAAACCAACGTTTTAAAGACATACTTAATAGTCACGACACACACCGAAAGATATTTTTACGATAGATTATGTCACATACAATTTTATGTACTACTAATACTATATTGATACAATTTTTAAAATCCCATACTTAGTCATGAATTCCCGTGTTTCGCAGGCCTTTGCAAACAGACCGGCGAGTTCAAGACCGAATGTCTGTCAATAGTCGAGCAATACTCTGACGAAATCTACCACTTCCTGGTCAGTGAGCTGAAGGCATACGAGCTCTGCTCCATGATCGGCATCTGTGGGAAGAGCGTCGATGTACCCATCGCACCGCTAGTGCCCAAGGAACTGGCTATTAAAGCGATCACCATGTCATCGAAGTTGATCGGGGCCGATGAAGCGAATAGCTACACCACTGAGAAGGTATGTTTTTCTACTCCTGTACTTTTATCTGTCTTTTACTTGACTAACACTAATATAAGAACATAGAGAAGTCTATACTCTATTCCCCATAACAGCACTTGTGTCGTTAAACTCGCAACACGATACTGCTAGCTGCCACAGACTTCTAAATCTAGGTTAAACTTGGGTTAAGGATTAAGCGTTCAATACTAACTTTACAATAAAAATGCACAACTACCAACTTAACAAACAAATAAATTCATGCGGTTTTGTTATGAAAAACAAAACTTTCCGACCTAAATTCTTTGATGCCAACATAAAATAAAAGTATTTTTAATATCGTCACTGCGTGGCACTAGCAGTATACGTCAAATTAAAAACAAAGTTTACCATAGACATATACTTTAGTGTGTTGCATCGACTCTGGGGCTAGAAGGTATCGTTCGACAGCCCTAGCATTGATTTTACGCCGCGCGGGGTCGACGACCGCAGTCCGAGCGTTAAGATTCCAGACTGTTCTTTTCTATTGTATTGCGGGAGAGTGTCGTATCTGTTCGAAGAACTATTAGATAATCTGTGATAATATTCGTCCAGCCTCACCGCGTCCAGATCGGCGACAAGCAGATCAACGTGCGCATCCTGGGTTCGGACCCGAACACGGAGGCGCCCGCGCTTCCCGCGCTGCCCATTGAGCGCATGTTCGTGCGCGCGCCCGCGCCCGCGCCGCAGGGCAAGGCCGCGTGCTCCTTCTGCCAGTACTTCATGCACTACCTGCAGGTCGAGCTCAGCGACACTACAAACGAGGTACTGATGACGCCACAAACTCGACATAATATTCCAGCCTCCCCGCGTCCAGATCGGCGACAAGCAGATCAACGTGCACATACTGGGCTCGGACTCGGCGACGCCCGCGCTGCCCATCGAGCGCATGTTCATTTAATTTCATTTTCACACCTCCTATTCAGAAATAGTACATTGTGCACCGAGGGTAGTAAGAAGGGGATTACTAACGAGAGTCTATTAGAAGCCCGACGCCGTAGGCGGAGGGCTTTTAATGACTCGAGTTTGTAATCTTCTTACTGCCCGTGATACACACAATGTTTTTCATCACATTTGCGAGGAAAAAAAAAATAAAACATAAAAATGAAATAAGCTAAACGCACCCGCTAAGAGACAACTTCAACTGTCAACTTTTTCAATATAGTCTTCCACAGATAATGCTAAGAACTGCGTTTAGTTTTTAAACTTGACAGTCAATGTCGCCAGATTGTACCGATTTTCAAAATAAAATTTTAAACTAAATTAATTTAATTGCATTAAAATAATCGCAAAAACTACGGAAATAATAGTAAAATATACCATATAAGTTTTATTTTACACTAAAATTGGTTTTGTAGCCAAGTTTTGAAGATGTGAAATAGCCTTGGCTGATTCGAAACCTCCTTAGTCTGAAATGACGTACGACTTTTAAAACTAAACTCATAACTCCCGAGGGAGTTATAGATTTTCATACAGTTTTTCCTCCCGTGGGAGTTATAGATATTTGTAACCCACGGGGGGTAAATTGGCTCGAGTTGGTCTATAAGCGCGCGTGTTATAACACCCTTTACGAGCAAGTGTGATGAAAAAAGTATTTTGATCCCTCATAAGAGGGATCAAAGTGATACTTTTCTGTTCAAGGACATCAGGGTATTTTTAGTTTGAACCTACTTAGAATATGCCATACCATAGACAGCTTTATTAATATATTATACACAGAGGGCGGTATAATAAGGAATGGCCCAGATCACAGGTGTTTGCGGTCCGAGCCGCAGGCGAGGGCCATAAATATAATATGGAAGTGGTAAATTCGTCCCGTCCGTAAAAATAATAAACTTTTTATAAAATAATAAGAGACTATAAATTTAACACTTCATATTTGTTCCTGAGTCATGGATGTTTTCTATTTATTTAAGTATTTGTATGTATGTATCTATTAAATATATCGTCGTCTAGTATCCATAACACAAGCCTTATTAGCTTACTATGGAACTAGTTCGATTTGTGTAAGATTGTCCCCTAATATTTATTATTATTATTATTATTATTATTATTCTATTAAAAATGTATGATGCTCTTTGATGAACTATATTTTTCGATATTTTGGTAGGTAGCGTTTGTATTAAAATTTTCCTCATAGTCGGTGTGAAAAGCAGTATGTGTCACAAGGTAGCAAAATTATTTTCACCACGGGCGTTAACACTTGAATCCCTCACTACGCTCCGGATTCTACTTTGGAATCCCTCGCTACGCTCGGGATTCAATTGTAGAATCCTTCGCTTCGTTCAGGATTCAATGTACGCCCTCGCCGTAAATATATCATTTTGCTCCCTTATGACACAATCTACTATTTCACACCTCCTATTCAGAAAAAAGTATTTTGATCCCTCATAGGAGGGATCAAAGTGATACTTTTCTGTTCAAGGACAACATGGTATTTTTAGTTTGAACCCACTTAGAATATGCCATACCATAGACAGCTTTATTAATATATTACACACAAAGGGCTGTATAATAAGGAATGGCCCAGATTACTGGTGTTTGCGGTCCGAGCCGCAGGCCATAAATATAATATGGAAGTGGTAAATTCGTCCCGTCCGTAAAAAATAATAAACGTTTTATAAAATAATAAGAGACTATAAATTTAACAATTTAACATTTCATTTTATTAAAAATGTGTGATGCTCTTTGATTAACTATATATTTCGTTATTTTGGTTCGTAGCGTTTGTATTTAAATTTTCCTCATAGTCGGTGTGAAAAGCAGTATGTGTCACAAGGTAGCAAAATTATTTTCACCACGGGCGTTAACACTTGAATCCCTCACTACGCTCCGGATTCTACTTTAGAATCCCTCACTACGCTCGGGATTCAATTGTAGAATCCTTCGCTTCGTTCAGGACTCAATGTACGCCCTCGCCGTAAATATATCATTTTGCTCCCTTGTGACACAATCTACTATTATTTATGCCACACCTGGCCATAAAGTGGCGTTTACGCACGCTGAGCGTACGGAAAAAAGCCGCTTTCTGGCCAAGTGTAGACATAAAATTATGTACACAACACGGGAGGTAATAAAGAAAGCCCTCGATCGCATAGCTCTTGTCAGGCGGACGCCGCTGCGCGCACACCTCATAGCACCCCCGCTGTCTCCCCGCCCCCGTCGCCTGCGGGCCATGGGAGTGTCACGAACGAAATTGCCAAGCCTAGTAGATTGTGTCCCAACGGACCAAAATTTTGTATTTTTACGGCGAGAGCGTACATTGAATCTAGGCCGAAGCGCAAGGACAATAGAATCCCGTTTGCTCAAGATGATAATAATTTTGTTAGCGTGTGATACATACTGCTATCAGGCATATATGATTCCATGCTAGGGGTAATTCATGTGCGAGCTGTGCAAAATTAAGATAGTAACCATGACGGAAGAAAAGTCTTTTTCTTGAATGGGTGTGAAAAAGTTCTTTATTCTTAAACTTTTGAAGTAGGCAATGCATGTGCAACTTAAATACATTTATAAATTATGGATTAACTACTACATGTTTTATATCTAGACTCACGGCAGTGTGTCAGCCAAGTTCGTATTGTTTACAATAACGTCTATAACTTGTAAAATAAATCGTGTTTCTAGAACGCGATCAAGTCGACGGTGGAGAAGGCATGCGATAAGCTGCCACAATCGCTCAACGGCGAGTGCAAGCAGTTCGTAGAGGAGTATGGCGCCGCCGTCATCGCACTGCTCGTGCAGGAGATCGACCCCGCTAGCGTGAGTATTCAACTTTCTTTTATTTTTGAAGACTAGTTAGTCTTACTAGCGACCCTTATTGGGCATAGCGATAGTTTGACCAGGTGGTCGGCCGTGGCGTTTCCTGGGGTCGAATCAGGTCGCTAGCCGGCCCACCCTGAATGGGTCGGACTGCGTGGGGGCCGGGGGCGCCTGGGGTCGAACCAGGTCGCTTGTCCCGGTCCACCTCGATAGGGTCGGACTAGGTTGGGGCCTGAACGCCTGGGGTCGAACCAGGACGTTTGGCCAGGGCCACCTTGACTTTTCGCTGATTGCTCAAAGTCAGCAGCGGACCAGCGGAAAGGATGAAGCGGATCAACCTGTCCTTATGTGAGCGTGTGTCTGGAACGAGTGGAAGAGTATACAACTGAAAACTTCGCTGTTTTCTCATTATTTCACGGAATTGAATTTGAAACCGCGCTGGAAGAAGGCACTGCTAAGTTTCGAAAGGGTTAGCTATAATTTCTTCCTTCTGAGAGCCCCATGTCCCTGATGAGTGATAAATGGACAGCATCCTTATCATCATCACGGAATTGAAGTCGATTATTGTGGCCACCTTGATCGCCGATTTTGCGAAATTCTCTTTGATATCGCTAAGTGGCCATGATAAAAAAAACCAAAATTAATTTGTAAATGATATATATTTTTTTACATTTAATATTCGTATCACGTTGTCCTTCGCATCATGTTGTTACCTCACTAAACGCCTTAGTTACGCGAGAACCTATAGATAGAGTGGCCCGAACGTAATGAGAAAAATAATGTGAATGAACGCAATAAAGCATAAACAATAATCGAGCAGCAGCATTTCCCAACTTAATATAATAATCTTGCTATTATTTTCTCTCTCAGGTATGTCCAGGACTCGGCCTGTGCCCGCAAACCCAGGAAATCAAGCGCGTGAGCGAGCCCACGCAAAAGTCCAACTGTGCGCTTTGCCTGTTTGCCGTGGAACAACTCGACCAGATGATCCAGAACAACCGCAGTGAGGTACAGTAGCCGATAATATTGAGTATGCATTGTATTCCAGTCTGTTAAAAATGTCATACCTAATCATCGAATCAAATATTACATCATAACCTTCCATACTACGACGAACGTGACCACGCCCATCAGTTGTCTATGTAAGTTTATACTGTGGTACCGGTACTCTTATTAAACGAGCATTTCACACAGTCTTCATTAACTCTTAAAGAAAATTTGTCAAATGTCATCAACTGATTTCATCAGAATCAACCTATGTACGTATCGCTGCTGGGCACAGCCTTACTCTCATAGATGAAGGTGGATGTGCTGTAGTGCCCACGCTGGCTCGCCGCGAGCTTGGATTTCTTCGCGGATGTATGCCGTTTTACACGATATTTTTCCTGCACCGAAAATCTAACATTAAATAATTATAATTACTTTATTAGAAAAGCTGGCATTAGCTGACTTATTATAGAATAAACATGATTGGCATACACCTTAATGCACTTAAAACTTCTGCAGGCGGCCATTCAAGCAGCCCTCGACGGCCTCTGCAACCACCTCTCAGCGAAGGCCCGCATGCAATGCGTCGACTTCGTAGATGCCTACAGCAAGAACCTGATAGACATGCTGGTCAAAAATTTGGACGCCCAACAAATCTGCGTCTACCTGAAACTGTGCACCAACGACCTACAAAACCAAGACCCGCTGAAACTCACCTCGCAGAGCATCGACAAGTGGTTCACTCACCCGCAGGTTAAGCCCAGGAAGGGAATCTCTCTACTGCCGGACTCTTTGAAGGAGAAGCATGGTGATATTGGTAAGTTGTAGGGTACTGATCATAAAATTGACCATAGTTATGCAGAAAGCGACCAGAGGCAAGCTTCGTATACTTGGATTATAAACTTTCTGCTTAACTGCTTAAAGTACATATTCCAAGTATACCAAACTTGTCGCTGGTCTCTTTCTGCATAACTATGGTCAATTATAGTTAATAGTTTTCATAAATTAGTGCTAAATAATGTCATGCAGTTGGGCATTTTCATTGATTGGTTTCTCTAACGGTACGGATCAGTTAAAAACGGTTAAAGGCGCGAGTTACGTATTTTGAAAACAATAGGAAAGAACAGACTAATCAAATGGCAGCCTGGGAAATCCATGGCCCACCTATGTTATAAATCAATGTATTGTGCAATGCACACAAAAAACTACACGAGATGTATGATAGTCGCTTTTATCGAGCGAAAAATAAATGATAAAGCTGTCAACTCGGTCTGACGAGCAAGTGTAAAAGTGACGGATACATATCGTTTTCACTGCGTGATATACGCATTCGCCTATGTCGTTTTTTGTAACGCGTATGTCGTTTGACTGAGTATTGTTTTTGCAGAGACGAACGAAATCCCCGACAACACTGTGAATGGGCGCGTCGTGAAGCAGCCGCAGGTTAAGACTCTTTGCGTCATGTGCGAGTTCGTGCTCAAAGAAATTGACGACGAGATCAAGGATAAGCACAACCAGGTACATCATATAGTTCATATACCCCCATTTCGAAATCTCATAGAAAACGGTTGATATCTATAAATGGATACCGATGTTTAAAAAAAACCATTTGCGCCAAATGCATAACTGCGCCGAGCCAAATCGATAAAAATATTGTTATGGATGCCTTTTGCAAAGAGTTGAAGGACGTATGCACTCAAAGGGGACAATCCACAGAAATATATTGAGGTAGAAGGAAATAGTTCCTTGATTTGTATAGCACATTTTTCGCTTGGCGTTTGACGTTTCATTTCGTGGTATTTGAACAATGAATTATACCATTATTATCAGACTTTCAAATCTGATAATAATATTGACGGAAACTGCAGTTAATGGCGTGCTAAGTAGCTCACCGCCACTTCTTTTTAGCACTCGAGGTACATACACTGTTTCCTTCTACCTCGATATATTTCTGTAGGACAATCTGTTGACAAACAGAAAAAAATCTAAACCTTGGCTAGGACAAAAAGCATCAAATTGGGGACAATTTGATGATTTGAGGAATTAGCGCAAATCCGTGCCTGTTTTAATTCAATTTTGGTCGACAGGACGAGATCAAGACCATAGTCCACAGCGTATGCAAGCGCATGCCCAAGTCCGTCCGCGCCGACTGCGACCAGTTCGTGGAGAAGTACGCCGATCTGATCATCAGCCTTCTGGCCCAGGAGTTGGAGCCGGATGAGGTGTGCAAAGAGCTCAAACTGTGCGACGAGACCCGCGCCATCACCGCCATTAAAGGTAAGCGACTGGCACTGATACAAAGCAGTACCTAACTATCAGTTAGGGTTTCCATCTCCGCCATCCCTAACCCTAACGGCCATCTGGCCGGGATTTGGCGGGATTCTCCCGATTTTTTGTATGTCCTCTCGACTCCCGATAAAGAAGAAAATCTCCCGACAAACGACTTCATTTTAAAACTTAGTTCGATCCATTCAAGGTGGTCCGGCCAGCGAGAATTTCTGGTCCTTCAGGCTAAAAAAAAGCTCGCGTCGAGCGCGCGGGGCATCTCCCGACCAAAGTCTCTAAATCCCGTCATATTGTTTTTTTCTCCCGATAATAGGGTCATTCAATCTGGCAAACTTACATCGTCTGTGAAAAAATAAGATGAAAATAAGTTTCTGTCAAAAAAATTTTTAGAGACAAGCTTTTATTGCTGACAACTTTTTGTATAATCGCAAAGTGCACGACAAAACTAATTAAATCAGCCCACAGTGAATTTCTCTTATGTAATTTAATCCTATGGCTACCATCCGGCTTCATCAGACCAGCTCCATGTCATAATAGTATTGCATTGTCACTTGATTTATATATCTTTGCAAAATTTCAGCTCAATCGGAAACTGGGAAGTGGGTCAAATTTAACATGTAAGATTTGCTTACAGACACAGACGAACACCGGGACAGGTGAAACTAAATAAAAACTTGTAAAAAATACAGGGATACTCTACCTTATCTGGACACAGAGGAATTAATTACTTTTTTGTAATATACCTATGAGTTTTGGTTGTCATCTGACGATATAGTGGTATCAAGACGACTGTAACTCCCTGCTAACAGATGGTTGAAAATGGAATGCGGGAAAATAGGTCCAAATAGAGTACTAATAGAAACTTATTTCTACATTATAGTTTGTGATTTATTGATTTTTGGTTGAAAACTTATCAGTGCAATTTTAACCCTTTCAATTTGTACCATAAAACGTCCCTTATTTTTATTATTTTCAAAAGGAAGTTTCCTTTGCGACTTATATTTGGCTATTCTCAATATTTAAGATATTTGTTGTTCATGTGGCGCTCCTTTTTAGACAAACGAAATAAATAATGTGATTGTACTATTATTTGTGCAGAAGATGTACTGAACTGCGCGGTGTGCGAGACGGTGGTGATGGCCGTGAAGAAAGTGCTCAGCAACGACAAGGTCGACCACGATATCGTGCACATCGTCGAGAAGTCCTGCGGCATGCTGCCCGCCAAGTACTCGCAGAGGGTGAGTACAAACTGCCCTTTACCATTGAATAAGTAGTAGCACTACGTAGAAAGTTTACCGTAGTAAACCGTAAGAGTTTCTCTTTCTAACAAAACTGACGATCGGGTCCCACCGCTGGACGGAACGCACCGGATCCGACCGTCTCTGGGTCAATTGCAGAAAAAAATACCCTTTCCTTTATTTGTCTGATCATGGTGTGTCTTTTACCATTTTACTCAGAATCATGAGCACTTTTCATTTATGAAATAAAAAACAGTTGTCTTAAATATTACAACTTTTCCGTACAAATTTCGAATCTCAGTTTCGTTACGCCCGAACTAAATATAGGGGAAAATCGTAACGAAGCTGATAAAAAAAAATCTCAGTTTCGGTACGATTTTCCTCTATATTTAGTTTGGGAGTAACGAAGCTGAGATTCAAAATTTGTACGGAAAAGTTGGGACAACTTTTTACGTAAAAGGTACATTTTTTCTGCAATGGACCCCTCTCTCTATCGCATAACGAGTGCTCTTTCTGGTCACTGGCCCAAAATTAGGTACTACATAGTACATAGTAGCCGGGCAGCGAAATCGCGGAGTGAGGCACCTGCGAGGCGTCCTTCCTGCCTTTACTATAGTCTACTTTGTTTTAACCATAAAGTAGGTTGAATACGATACGCTCATTGGTTAATTTAAATTAAGTATACACTACAACTTGCAGCGGCTTTCATGGCGTGGAAAACATTACTGAAAGAAAATCCCAGGTTTCTTTTTATTATGACAAATATTCTAGTCATAAAAACATCATGGCATCTTCTCTCTGTTGTTGACCGTAATAAAATAAATAAAATAAAAATGACTGTACGTACTAATAAATGCTATCTATTCCAGTGTCACACACTGATGGAGATCTACGGTGACTCCGTGATCCACCTGATCGAGCAGTACGGCACCAAGGCCGTGTGCCAGAAGATCGGCCTCTGCGCAGACTCCCATGCTGCCTTCGTGCATATGCACTCGCGCACTATGCACTGAAGTGAGTATTATACTTAGCAATGAGTGAGAGCGTGGCGTTTAGGTTAAAATCCTATTAAACCAGAATGATACAGAAGTCAAAAGTAGATGGCAAAATTGAGGGCACTTGCTGGGTGCTCCGGTGGACGAGTGGTTGAGTCGCTGGGCCGGAAATCAAGAGGTACCGGGTTCGATTCCCGGTCTGGACTCAGATGAGTGCCATTTAATTTTTCTGTGTACTTTGATTTCTTGTATCTATATATGTAATGGGTGAGAATTAAGAATTTCTAGCTCACCAGTAACAGTAGTCGGCCCAGCAAACCGGCCACGAAATATCTCGCGACGCGACATGTAACAACCAATGGGAACGTGCAAAAACAAAGCGCAATGTACATGTTCCCATGTCGAGTCAGGCGTAAGGCAGTATGTCGTGGCCGACTTGCCGTGGCTACGCAGATGTCGCTTTAGTTGAAACATATATTTATCGTCTATTAATTTGCCTTACAAATAATGACGGAAGGTCGGTGTTACGCCGCATCTTAGACTAATAGTGTCAATCCCAGATCTCACGCGCTCATTCACAAAATACCGCATTCTCAGAATACCAGATTTTTAAAATATCAGATTCTCGATATATCAGATTCCCAAAATAATACATCCGACAAAATCATTTAGATCCTTGAGTACCTACGATTTTATAATCTAGTGTACGAGAATGTGGTAAGATAGGAATCTGATAAATCGAAAATCTGGTATTTTGGGAATATGGTATTTTGGGCATGAGCGATCTCATCTCACGGTTAAATAATGCTTCATAATAAAAAAACACTGATTAAATGGTTAGTTTTAAAAATTATAATAAGTAACAACACAGAATTTGAGTGGGTATTATTGAGAGCAGAGGGATATGCGTAATTTGCGGGAAGAGGGCAACCCTGACTAACGAATATCTCGGTTCTCAGTTAAGTTGGCTACATATGGCTAGATGCTCAAAATTCGACTCCTAGTAAGATTCCAAGTTAATGTTTGTTCCCATCTTTTTTGTTTTTATCCATAGAACGAACTCGGCATAATATTTATTTGTAATTATGAATACTTGGGCTGACGTTCCTAATTACAGATTTTTTTCAGATGCAGTAGCTGTAAGCAGGGGTCCGTTATCAGCAATCTCCAATTAATTAATAAGTCATGATTTTTTACCAAATTGTTTTTAGCTGTAGGTTGGCATCGTTTTGTATAAAAGTTACTGCGACTATTATATTGGTATACGTTCCTAATTACAGATTTTTTTCAGATGCAGTAGCTGTAAGCAGGGGTCCGTTATCAGCAATCTCCAATTAATTAATAAGTCATGATTTTTTACCAAATTGTTTTTAGCTGTAGGTTGGCATCGTTTTGTATAAAAGTTACTGCGACTATTATATTGGTATAGAAATACGATTGGATTTTATCTTAATTCAACTAGTGAATGCATAGATATATTTTTCTAATAAAGTGTACTTATATGGACGGAATAATAGTCACAGTAGTTTCGATTTAACCCCTTATAACTAGAATTCATTTTGTTAATAACCTGCTTTAAAAATCGATGTAACATTTATTTTTAAGAGGGTATCTAGTTTAGTTTATTTGTTTACGTAACATCATCGAGACTTAATCGAGTACCCATAGTTTATTCACAGCCTATGTTGGTTTCTTGCAATGATCAATAGGTTCACTTTAGCCTGTGATAACTGATTTGTAAAATGTTTCTACGAATAAAGTTGGGAAAATGCATCAAAGGTTTTATTTGCTCTTGTAATGGGAATAAGAGGAAAAACTTGAAATTTTATTCATGTTAATGTAATTACATATCACAATCGCCAAGTCCTCGAAATTTGGTATGTCGATACAAATTATTATTTTTATTAACATATTACACTAAGTTCTAATTAACTTGGACTTGAGCCATTTTGACGTCAGTCAAAGTTGTCGTTGAACACTACCTGAGACATATGGTCCAGTTAGGTATATGTTCGATTTCGAGAAAGAAGTCATATGCCGAATCCAACTCGAACTACAGATATCAGGAAACTGAAATTCATCTTCGCTTCGTCCGAATCCCCGCAATGTCTCCAGACCAAGGACCAGTGTTTGTTGCTAGTGATGGCACACAGAGTAGAAGCGCGGTCTTTCACTATGGGTTTTATGAACCTGCTCAGAGTCTCTCAACGTATAACAGAGTTGTGCTTTTCAAAGTTTCTTTATGATTATGATGGTGAATAAGAAAAAAATGCCAGAGTAACAAAGTCCAAGTGGCAATGGGTTGGGCATAAAGCTCGTAGAACCGATGGCCAATGGGCCGCAAAGGTTTTCGAATAAAGGCTCCCCTCAAGGTTTGACGAACTGGTTAAAAACGGCGGCAGTCGATGGAGGCCAAAATGATGTAATGTGACTGTTCGTAGTAAGTCTACGGGGGAGACCTAGCTATGTTCAGCAGTGGACATCTCCGGGTTAAAATGACGATGACATCATCGACAAGATTAACATTAATCGGTCTGTTAAATGTAATTAATTAGAACAATCCGTAACCCTTAAACATCGGACATGTCGGACCGAGGAGTATGACACCTCACATCCTCCTTCATAGAACTAGGTTCGGACGCCACTTGTGGTTGGTTAGGGTTGTGTCGGTGCAGGTACTCTGCCAGCCACAGGATGGGCTCGGCCGGGCGCTCGTGCGTCAGAGCCGTTAGCCCAGGAGTGAGGATCGCTGTCAGGTGCTTCTGGATGTAGTCATTAACTTGCCAGCGTCGGAGGAGAGGGCCGACGATCACTGGAAAAATAAGAAGTTTGTGTTAACTCCAAGCAAATCTAACGGCGCTTACCGCTGTAACTAACTACAAAAAAGTTCTCTATACGACCCTTACTTTTTAACCTACGCTGATAATTACGGTAGGTATTTATGAACAAATTTATTAGTTTATCATTTATTTAAAGAATATAATGAAATTAGTTTTTGCGGTTACAAAAATATGAATATTTTGTTCAAACACTTACTGATTTAGAATATCAAATTGACTACATGCTACATATGAAAGAAACGTGGTTAAGGCGCTGGGCCGGAAATCCAGACGTACCGGGTTCGATTTCCGGTCTGGACCACAGGTGAGTACCATTTCATTTTTCAATGTACTTTGATTTCTTGTATCTATATATGTAAATTGACTACATGGTTAAGCTAAGCTTTTAAATCTGTTGTATGTGACCCATAGAAGGTGAACTTAGCTGAACCATCATACATCTATGGCTAAACCCAACCTTTATCGACAACGTAAAGTACCTATTATGTGTATTTCTACCGAGTGTATATCTGCGATAGAGGAAAAACTCCATGTAAATAGGTGATAATAGTATTGTCCACAAAGTAGTCGCTTTAGATGTCGATTTTTACAATAAAGTTGTATGAAAACAACGTACTTGTCGGGAAGAAGAAATGTATCTCCCTAAGCGCCTCGGCGTGATTCTCACTACCATGCAGGGCGTTGAAGTAGTCTCCAAACGCAGTGCGGCGTCCGTAGCACGCGCGCAAACTGTCCGGCCAGTAGGCCTGCGCCTCCTCCACTCTGCAAGATGTGAGATAGGTACCTTCATTATGTCGTTATAGTAAATCGCCGTTCGTTGAACAACCATTTGTACCTAGGCCTAATGTTTGCGACGACACTTTCAATCGCTATGTTTATTTGCCAATCTCTAATGGAAAACAATTGGCCGATCCATATCTCACAAACTCAGAGGACGTAGGTAAGTGGCTCAGCGGCAAGTGCTTCGTCGAGTGCGTAGATGTTATGTTTTACATTAGGTAGGTGAACGAATTGTAAGCAGTGCCCAATTAAGCCATCACGGGGCTTGTAACAAATTCTTTCACGAGGGCTTTAGTGTGGGCCTGTAGCATTTGCTAGTTGTTCAGTAGCGTTGATCACAATGTGTTTGGTAGGTATCTGCTAACCGGCGGTGACCTTCTCTATGTTTAAAAGAAAACATGTACCTCGCTGGTCCCATAAGTGTCCGCCACTTCTGAATCGCGTCGCGGGCAGCCAGCACAAGCGCGATGATTGGTCCGCGGGATATATGGGCCACGAGATGCGGGAAGTGGTGGCGGCCGTAGTGCCCCTTGTACAAATCCGCCGCTTGCTCCGGTGTCAAGTGGACTTGCCGCTTCTGTTAGTTTACAGTTTTTTGTAGCCTTGTCGACAGTTTTTTTACTAATATAAAATCCGTGGGAGTGTAGAAACCACAAAAAATAAATACCTACTCTAAAATTAAGTCGTAAAACAATGCTGTTGTTGTACCAAAAAATGTAAAGGCGCAGTTACAGAAGCTCGCTGCAGATGCACAAAAGAAAAGTTAATTTAAATCGAGAGTGTCAATAACGTTCTAAGTAGGTATGCCAACATTTTCATTACCCGACTGTAGAGAATAACGGGTCTTGTAAGATATTTTATTATTACTGTCGTGTAAATAAACTCTTTGCGGCAACTAAAGCTTCCGATCCGGAAATACGGTAAGTAGGTGTAAGGCGGTTGGGGAGGTGGGAGAGTAAGGTACCAACGCCCTTGCACGCGCGGGGCCAACGCATTCAGATCAGGCGCCGTCCATAAGCTGTCTAACTTTATCTAATATTTAACTAGAACTGTCATCCGCACTGGCCCTCCAAACGTCAACAAGAATATTTAATTAGTTTCATGGCCTCCATAGATAACATAGCAGGGGTGCTCCAGTATGGGCGCGGTTGATTAAGGGCTGCCAAAATGGTTAGGTACGAGTAGATAATATAAATATTTTATTTTCTTTTTACCTTGTGATTCAAGTACAAAGTAAATCAAAGGATTAAATATTCGTAACTAAATGTCGCCCCACGCCTCGTGAATTTTGGACTTTTCATACAAAATTCCAGCCCCCCTTTATCTGACTCGCATAGCACCTAAAGTATTTTTATTTTTAGTAAATCATACAAAAAACGCAGGCATTAAATTAATCGATTAATTTTAGAACTTTTGGATACTCCTATTATCCATTATAAAATTCATGTGTATGATGTGTTGCAGACGATTATCGTAATCCCTTGCATTTGTAAACATTAGTGACAACCCTGCGTTGTATACAGGTTGGCAGTGACATGGAATAATGAGAACACCCCTCGCACTATAATGCCTGCGTTTTTGCATATCGGGCCAGCCCCCTTTTTCTGGACTTGATGACTTGACGAGTGGTCAGGGACAGGATTTTTTTGCGAAATTTTCACAGAGTAACATTTTCTAGTTTGAATTTGGCGATTTTTTAACCGAATTAAAAAATATATAGATATGAATATTATCAGCCTAAGACGCAAAAGAAAACCGCAGCACCCAAAGTAATCACTAAAACTCTATTCCTTCTGAGAATATTAAAATTACTCTTTTATTGCCAAATCAAATAAACGATGATCTTTAGCCCGTTTTACCGATAAACTATGATTACTAGATCACAATTACTACCACTTACTTGAATCAAAAATAATAAAATATCGATATTAGCATTGTTACTTTTCGCTTGGGGGCAACCCTAGTTCTCGGACACTCGGACCCGACATTATCGAGGGATGTAAAAGGGGTGCCATTATAAAATGCGAAATACAAAAATATAAATATGAATTAGACACTGCGTGTAGGTCAAGTTAGTGCATCACAGTAATAAGTACAACCATACGATTAGATATATCCTGTTCTTAAATAAAAATTGTTGAATGAATTAAAAAATCCCATCTAAAAAAATCTACTAAGCCTTTATATTTAGTAATAGGTATTTTATCACATTATTTTTTAGGGTTCCGTACCAAAATGATAAACAAGGAACCCTTATGGTGCGACTCTGTCTGTCCGTCTGTCACAGCCAGATATCTCAGGAACTATTGCTGCTATTGATTTGAAATTTGGAATAGTTTTAAAAGTCGCTAACCTAAGCCTACTGGATGTAAAAAAAATCTTTTACCTACTTTACTTTTTTTTAAAGGGGGCCGAAATGGGAGGTTGAAAATTAAAGTTAAAGTTGTGCTATTGTATCAAATGGGATATCAAATGAAAGGGCTTAATTTGTTGATTCCAAAACTATATTTTTTTAAATTCTAAATCATGAACTTTTTGATTTAGAATGAAAAACGTTCAAAAAAATACCATTCCCCCTATTATCTTCGAAGTTACTAAGCAGAAAAATCTATAATAATTACTAATTATTAATAACATCCTAAATATTAAAGGAAAAATATAACGATTTTCCTAAATTGCACCGTAACACAAACTTATTTGCTCTTACGAAACTAATCACCATACGGTTTTTCTTGAACTATTTATTAATATTCGTAAAAGTCATACATCATAGAAAAGAAGGGTGAAAGTACGCAGGGCAGTAATTCCTAAACCGCACGTATTGAGTCATAAAACGCAAATGCCGCTGTCTTCCGCACATGTTATACGTAAGTTGGTAAGTTGTGTATATTTCCAATAAGCAGCCCTTTGGTGATTGCTGTTGGCGCTGATATTTGATTTTGGGTTGATATGAGGTAGAATTACAAATCGGCCAAGAAAATGTCGGACCACGCTCAGTGTTCCGTAGCAGTAATCACAAATAATGCACTATAATAAATAAAATACGATGTGAAAGACTACGCCAGCTAAAGAGCTATCTTCAAGACACTTACGGCATTTTTGGTTTTGGACACCTACGACATAAACCAAAAACGGTATATCCGATCAAGCACAAAATAGTTTATTAAGACCTACTTTTAAGATTTTTTTCATATTCTTGGACGTATGGTTTAAAAGTTTATTACGGAGTGATTATTTCCGTATATTCACTTTATAAAATAATATTTTTGAAAATCACTATTATTTTTTAAAGACCTTATACAACGATACCCTACGCCATAGAGTTGGAGAGAAAAAAAATCACCCCCACAGGGGAGGTACCCTAAAAAATAGATTTTTCTAGTTTTTGTTTTACCAATTTGTACCAGTTGTTGTTTGTAATAGATATATGTTATGGGCAACTTGAGAAGTCCGGTCACTATGAATAACGGGCTGTATACATAACGCCTGCATCATCAGAGATTCTAGTTTGAGAATAGTACTAACAGCGAGAATAGTAAATCCGTTGTTTCTAATGTGGTTCTCAATGGCCTCTGCATCCTCGAGAGCCTCCGGCTTGATCAGGGCCAGCGTGCGCTCCGAGTAGGCCTGCAGCTCTGCGTCCGACTCCGATGATAGCACCGACATTGTACCCGGATTTAGCAAATTCTTATTTCTCTTCACCTCGTTTAGTGGCAAATAGGGTCCAACAATTTTGGCAAGGTTACGTGGCAAATTGACAATGCATAATGTTTAAAGTGTCATTGTGACACAATGTGCCGTTGACTTCAATGTAAAAAATCATAGCCACCTAACCACCTTGTGGCATTTTTTTCACCGTGTAGATGGTCGATGGTGTAGTTCGTCTATGTTGAAACCCGTTTGTCATATCTGTAAGCTTCAGAGTCAATTGTAAGTAAAGGCGGTTGAGTGTCGATCGTGAGCGGGTCTTTTGAAAAAATTTAGTGGTTGAGCCGGTTGATTTAATTAGAATCCCGTATTTTGTAAGTTGCTTTTTTGTATTGAGTGGTGGTGGTTCCGGTCAGTTCTGTGAGTGTATCTTTTCCGTTATCACTACAGGGGGCAGTCTTCGCCGGCATCCTCATGGAGGAGGATGCTGGCCTGGACGATCCCGGGGAGGGCAACTATGCCCCCACATTTAGAGATATAAGCCTATCCCAGATGGATCCTTCCTCTTCGACAATGGCGGATAGAACTAATCGCTCACGTCAGAAGAGTTGCTCGAGTGGAATTAGCAATCGGGATCGCGAGCGCTCCCGTTCCAGGCTCAGGTCTTTGGCGGAGCCGTCCCAGGACTTGAGTAATGTGTCAGGAAAAACTGATGAATCGCAGATTCCTCTTGGTCAGCCTGATGCGGATAAAATTCGGACACCTTTTTCTCCCCCGGCCCACTTGATTACCGACTCCCCGGCAGAATCTCGAACCCAAACGCAAACTCCCGGCTCCCCTTTTACCCCTATCGGGCGTACAAGTTACAACAACCAAGACCAAGGGCCATTTATTGTGCACGTCCAAAGGATGGAGGCGACGCCTGATGCGGGGACTGTTCTTCATCCAGTAGCTTTCGGAATGTTTCTTCAAAAAAGAGGTAGAGAATTCCCCAATATTGTTGAAGGTAGCGTCAAAAGGATTGGGCGCAATAGAGTCTCAATGAACTTTCATTCTGCAGATGATGCTAACGCGTTTATTGAGTCGCCTACTCTGCTGCGGCACAAATACGTTGCTTTTATTCCCTCATTCAATGTCACCAGGCTAGGGCTGGTCCGAGGAGTGCCGGCTGAGTGGGACCCTGAGGTAATTTTGGAAAATATTCAAATCCCGTTAGGCTCCGGGGGTGCACGCCCAATTAAAGTAAGACGCTTGAATTACAAAAAAAATGGACCAGATGGTACCCACGTCTGGCTCCCCTCTGAAACCATTGTGGTCACCTTCGATGGACAGGTTTTGCCTCCAAGGATATATCTTTGCCTTAACTCGCTGCCTGTTGAGCAATACCAATATCCCACAATTCAATGTTTCCAGTGTTGCCGTTTCGGGCACACTAAAGAAAAATGTCGGTCTCTGCCGCGATGTTTCCGGTGCGGTGGGGCTCACACGGGTATCTCCTGTACTATAGATCCTGAGGAGGCACTCTGCTGCAACTGCCCTCAGGGGTTAGGAAAGGGGCATTTTGCTAACAGCAAAGCATGCCCAGAATTTCACCGGCAGGTAGCGATTAAAAAAACAATGTCTAGCGAAAATCTATCTTATTTGGAGGCCTCTAATAAACACGCTAAAATTAGCCGTATGTCCTACGCAAATGTTACAGCCGCCCCACCACGGTCTCCGCAGCCAGGCTTTAGCTCCTACAAAAAAACAGTTTTCCGCAACGCTCGCTCCCCACCTATCCTGGCTAAGGGATTCGACAGGGAGGCACACGCAACCATTACCAAAGACCCAGTCATCCCCTCGAGGCCGGTCTTCGCTGAAAATCCTCCACAGCATTCAAATGAAATGATAATTAGAGAGCTAATCAAAATCCTTTCCTCTGTGGTCAAGGTATTCTCCCCGTCCAGCCCGCTGGCTGACCCGTCTCTGCTGTCCCACGTTGCCCCGTTTATTTCGTCACTCATGTTTTCCTCTAATAATGGATCAAACAATCCTACAGTGGAATTGCCGCAGCATCACCAATAAGAAGCATGACCTAATTTTTTTAATAAATAAGTATAACCCTTTTATCTTAGCCATTTCAGAAACATGGCTTAAACCCAACTCTAACTTTAATTTGCCAAATTATGTGTCGCTTTTGGACTCCCGGGCGGACGGCCGTGCTGGCTGTGCCCTGTTCATTAGAGACCACTTATCGTACTCTCCTTTGCCTGTTCTTCAACATAACTCAAGCTTCCACGCAGTTGGTGCTACTGTGGAGGGGATAACCGTTTTATCTGTGTATATCCCTAGCCCTTCTGTTACTGAATTTAATGATCTTAATCGTCTAATTGGAGGCCTCCCAAGACCGATTATTATCCTAGGGGATTTCAATGCTCATCATCGCCTATGGGGATGCGATAGTAATGATTCACATGGTGATCAGCTTTTAGTAATATTAAATTCCCAGGACCTGTGCTTATTAAACTCTAGTACCCCAACTCGACGCTCTTTGCCGGAGCAAGCTACCAGTGCCGTTGATTTATCCTTATGCTCCCCTATCCTCGCTTCTCGTGTTAATTGGGAAATCCTGGACAGTTCTTACGGTAGTGACCATTTCCCGATTCTCCTTAACCTCCCATCTTTAACAGTAAAGAGCCTGCCCAGTGTCAAGCCACTTCTAATATATAATATTAACGATGCCGACTGGGATAGTTACAAAAGCATCCTCGATTCTGTAGTTAAAAACCTACCTCTCATTTCTCCAGACTCGGTTCAAACTTGCTCCGACGCTCTAATAGCTGCAATAAAATCTTCGGCAGATAAGGTCTTTCCCCTTAAGAATTCGGCTAGGGGTAAACTACCTTCCCCCCCATGGTGGGACAGGGAGTGCTCCAAGGCCGTAAAAAACAGGAAAGAAGCCGAGCGTGCGTACGCGGCCAACATGTCAACCGAGAAGTTCCAAATGTTGTCAAAAGTGATGGAGGAAACTAGATCACTCCTTTATAATAAAAAGTCCGATGGTTGGAAATCCTTCTGCTCTTCTCTAAGCCCATCCACTCCTGACTCCGTCGTGTGGAACCAGATTCGTAAATTCAGGAGATCCTTTAATCCCCGTAGGAGCTCATTTCCTAATTCTCTCCCCTGGGCTGAATCTTTCCTAGCAAAGATTGCCCCCCCTCATGTCCCTGGCGTATATGACTTACCTATAGGGTTACTTAATGGTAATTCCACGGATCCCTTAGACGCGTTATTCACGATCCGGGAACTTAAGAATGTTCTGGGGTCCGTGAAGGACTCTTCCCCGGGGCATGACGGGATTACATATTCCTTTATTTCTAAAGCCGGTGACCTTTTTCTTAATTATTTTCTTGATTTAATTAACTGCATTCTTTTAAAAGGATACCCACCAACGTCCTGGAAATCCCAGCTCATTATGCCTATTCTGAAGCCATCCAAAGACCCCAGTGACCCCCGTTCTTATCGGCCTATAGCTTTATCTTCGGTGTTGACTAAACTCCTAGAGCATCTTATTAAAAACAGGCTGGAGTGGTTCCTTGAAAGTCGGAATATTTTAGGCAAGTCCCAGTATGGGTTCAGAAAGGGAAGAAGCACAATAGATAGCTTGGCTATTTTCACCTCTGATATCAGACTCGCTTTCTCGCGAGGTGCCTCAGTAGTGGCAGTATTTTTAGATGTCGAGGGCGCCTACGATAATGTCCAGCTGCCTATCCTCAGAGAAAAATTCCACAAGTTGAGAATCCCAGCGAGGCTGGCCTGTCTAGTTGGTAATCTCCTCGCAGAGCGACAAATCACTTTTCGTGGAAGAGACCCCCTTATCAACCCGTCAAGACTAATTTGGCGTGGTCTCCCACAGGGCTCGGTCTTGAGCCCCTTACTGTTCAATTTGTACACGTATGACTTAGAGAAATCGGTTAGCGGCTGCCAAATTTTGCAGTATGCTGACGATTTACTCGTCTACTCCCCGGGTAAGAATGTCGAATCTTCGTGCGCCGCTCTCGGTAATTCTTTAAGTTCTCTTAATACCTGGCTCACGAACAATGGCCTGTCTCTTTCCCCGTCAAAAAGCTGTGCTGTTGTTTTCTCGCGTAAAAGAGTTATACCTGTCGTCAGGGTAGCTATTAGGCAGTTCACTATCCCGGTTCGTTCTTCTTATAAATTTCTAGGAGTTAACCTGGACTCTAAGTTGGATGGGTCCTCTCATTTCGAATATCTAATTCAAAAATGTGAAAGAGGGCTCAATACTCTCAGATGCCTCTCAGGTGTTTGGTGGGGAGCCCACCCAACCTCCCTTAGGTTAATTTACAACGCAATTGTTCGAAGCGTTTTAGACTATGGCACCTTCCTCTTAGTTCCTGGGAATAAAGCGGGATTCAGTAAACTTGACCTAATTCAATCTAAAGCTCTAAGAATAGTTGCGGGTGCCATGAGATCAAGCCCAACCAATGCTCTACAGGTAGAATGCGCAGACCCTCCGCTCTACTTACGCAGGCAGTTTTTATCTGACAAGTATGTTTTCCGGGCCCTCCAATTCTCCCACCACCCAATAATTCACCGTTTATACGACCTTAAAGCAGCCACTTGCTGGGTGCATAAAGGCCCGCCGTGCCTGGTTAAAAGCCTTTCGCTATTTCAAACTTGCAAGGATCCGGTTTTCCACTCACCAAAACTCCCCCTTTTCGAATTTGCGTATGAGTCTATCACCTATTACCCCCGCGTTATCTTAAATTTTGACATTTGCCGAGGCGACCCACATGCTGATGAGTATCTCCGCCAGATACTTTCCCGCGAATGGGTAGGCTGGAATACCCTATACTGTGATGCATCTAAACTGTCGCCAGTGGGTTGCGTAGGAGTAGGAGTCTTCCACTCGCAGTACAATATTGTCCAAAAAGTGAAATGCCCGCCAGAAACTTCAGTCTTCACAGGCGAATGTATGGGCCTGCTGGAGAGCATCAAATACATTCTCCTCTTTAAGCTGAAGAAATCTTTAATTTTTTCAGATTCTCGTAGCTGCTTACAGGCTTTGCTCTCTAACCCCTTTTCTGTCAAAACGCATAACCCGGTTTTATATCAAATCAAGCATAATCTTTCCCTATGCCAAAATAAAGGATACGAAGTTGCGCTGGTTTGGGTTCCAGGCCATTCGGGAGTTGCTGGTAACGAGAGAGCTGACCAAGTTGCCAAGGAAGCGGTAGTATGCGGTGACAAAGTTCCATTTAAAAATTATTGTCACGATTTGGTTCACCTAGCATCAAAATCTCTGTCCCAGGCGTGGTCCTCTGCGTGGTCCGCTTCAAGTGTGACCAGGGGGAAGCAATACTCATTGGTCCAACCCACAATCCGTACCAAGCCCTGGTTTGCAAAATTCCATCTCGAAAAAAAAATTTGCTCTTTCATTATCCGGATGAGATTGGGCCATTGTAGCACCCCGTCTCATCTTGCCAAAATTCATATAAAGGATTCGTCCATCTGTGAGTGTGGGTTAGATGAGGGCGACCTCAACCACTTATTTTTTGCCTGCCCTCTTCTGGATCACTCCCATCTATTCAAGGACTTGATTAGGCTTAAGGTCCCCTTCCCAACACATATTCGAGAGCTATTGAAGATCGATAAAGAAAAGGATGTTTTCGTGGCATTGGGGTCCTTATTGCCTAATCAACAACTTGAAGCTGTAAAGTTTCAGTATCTCCTCTCTCATTCCGGCCTCCTTAGTTTCTTTTTGCTTCTTTTCTACCTGTTTGTTTTTATTTCCGCCCTCCGCTCATCACAAATTAGCAACTCTTTATTTTTTATCTTTTTTCGACCTTTATTTTTCGTTTCGTTTCGTAATCGACATGACGCTGGCAAAATCTGTTAGATAGCCATATCAAAAAAAAAAAAAAAAAAAATTGTAAGTAAATAATCGTATCAAATCAAACCTTAGAGCAACACGGAAAGGAGGCGCCGTAAGGCACCTGTCCGGTACACAAATTTCTGTCATATTTGGCGAGGGGAGAACAACATTGATAAGTTTAGCAGAACACCATGGCAACGCAAGGTCAACTAGTAAACAGACTTCAAACAATGTCAAATCAGATTTTTGTATTTTTTATGTTTTAAAGGAACTAATGAAATGAATGTGATTCTAAATCTATAGATGTGAAAGGAAACACCATCTCTTTGCACGTTTGATTCACGGAGATTTCTTCAGGTGAGTTAAGTACTAGATTAAGTCTGACGACTAATCCAATTGCAACTAGTTTTATAGAACCAATTATGATCACTGGCGCAAATTGCTTGGCAGAGGGGAAATATTAAGCAAGGCCACTCACCACGAAGTCCGCGTTGCCCTAAGTATCAAACTAAATATTTAAATGTATTTAACAGATATTGAACTTTTTATCTAATTACACAACACGTATACAGGGTGAATTTTAAATCGTGAATCGTAACCACGTTTACCGGTAAAGCTACTTAAGACTAATACAGAGCACTAGTGTTAATTACAATTAAAGACCCGCTTAATTAATTATGAACAAAATGGTGGAGGCGCTTATACCATTAATCGTAATAAAACTGAATTATTTTATGAGTAAATACGATTTAAATAGGTACTTATGTTGACAATGTCGACGATGTTGACATTATTGACAATACGTGCCAATTCTATCCAGCCAACTTCAATATTAGGAGGTTGGATATTTAATGTTGAAATTTTCATGACAAGTACGAAACATGAATGTAGGGTGACCACGAGATTTTAAAAATTAGGATAAATCAAATTAAAAGTGGGCGAAATACAAACATACTTAATTTAGGTTTAAAAGCATTGTAAGTTATTGTTAACTATGTATAGACTACAAAAAAAATATTACGATTCACGATTTAAAATTCACCCTGTATAGGAAAGTCAAGCGTCTCACTTCTCAAGTTACGACGAGCTTACGACCGTCAGTGACAGTGACTGACAGAATTGACATTTATCAGTTGTTTATCAGTAAGTACGTAAAATTAGTGACCTGAGGTAAAGTAAAAAAGTGTAGTTTTATTTGAATAAAATACCTAAGTAAGTATGTACCTACCTACAGTGAGTGTCCTTACGTGTAGGTGTAGTTCGGCTAATTCTGTGGCTTATTCAGCTTTATGTATTAAAATACGTTATTTTACTATTACCTTCACCATAGTCAAGTTAAATTATGTGCTATATAAGCCAATAACCTATAGCTTTTTCGTATTCCTAAGGGTCAACCAATATCTGTCTAAAAATATTTATAGTTGACCCAAAAATAACACGAATCATTCGAGAGTTATTTTTAGAGCATATAATAGGTAGTAGATTATATCTAAAGCAAAGCAACTCGGTAATGTAACCATTCAGACGTAGTACTTGTGTGATTGTAAGTTACGACTATGTGGGGTGCCGAGTGTGTATGTAGGGTGTTAATGCCAGCCCCGCTGTCGTGAGTACTAAGGTCTAGGTCAGTAACCACCTGCCTACCTTACAAGGGTAGGTCGAGTAACTATTTATTGTTAGTACAGTACAGTAGTAACAACTGTCAACTCGGAAGTACAGTCAGCAGTTAGTAGCAACCAAAGTAGTCGAATATATCGAAACAGATCTTTATTGGGATAGCAGTAAGGGTGTGTTACGATATATTTGTCCACTTTGACTGTTACTAACTAATGTGATGCTAACTGTACAGTCACCGGATTATGTGACACGGCTTTAATGACGACCGCTTTAGCTTAGTTGGTAGTGACCCTGCCTACGAAGCAGGAGGTCCTGGGTTCGAATCCCGGCAAGGGCATTTATTTGTGCGATGAGCACGAATATTTGTTCCTGAGTCATGGATGTTTTCTATGTATTTAAGTATTTGTACCTATTAAATATATCGTCGTCTAGTATCCATAACACAAGCCTTATTGAGCTTACTATGGGGCTAGTTCGATTTGTGTAAGATTGTCCCCTAATATTTATTATTTATTTATTTATTTAATACCTGTAGGTACCTATTTTTACTCATGTATTTATGCGTGCCCGTTTCATCATATATGTTATTGCCGGTGATCTTAGACCCATGGTTCATAAAAAATTAAGCGATAAGGTAAGCTGCTGTATTGATAAATACGCAAACTAGAAAACTTTCTCGTGTTTTATGCTTGCTTATTACCCGGATATAAAAAAAAATTAAATGTGTGAGTACAGTTTTTATATGCCATAATTAATTAAGTACCACTTATTCCAAAGTTTCGTTTTGGTACAGCAATCTCTTATAAATTCCAACATTGAAACAATAATTATAAAAAAGTATGGTGGGTCTGCACATTTAAATTTCAGGAAAATTTAATGATTGAATTGTTTTCAGCCAGAAGCGAACACCATACATTATTGCAACTGACTTGTCATACATCATCATACGCCATATGCCATACTCTAATATAATATACTATCCATAACCACTGAGAAACCATATAAATTGTTAGTACTCAAGAAAATGGCATAAAGTTTTAACCATTCACAAGGTTCAGTACACCATATCTCAATTCGATAATAGTTACTTATCTTATCGATTAACCAGAATCCGAATTCTAATTTGCAGCATACGAAGTAAAAATGAAGCCTTTACTTACAATTTAATCAATCGATCCGCCATTACAATTGCCGATTGCATTCGCAACAGGAAAACTGGCACGCATTTTCCACACCACCCCGCGGGGGCTGCGTGCGACGGCGTGGGGGGACCGGGGGCCTTGGACCCCGGGGCCGGGGGGTCGAGGGGGCCGGGGGGGCTGACAGGCGGGGAGTCAAGCCCCAGTGCCCCCCCGGAGCACACGGCGGCGTGACGCCTCCCTGCCATGCCGCTCTAATACTCCCGCCACCCGAAACACACCGGCGTATACATGGACAACTCCTGCCTCCTCGACCTGCTTATCAGGTGCTTCGCGATGACGGAGCCCGAGGACCTCAACTTCACGGCGTTCACGGACCTCTGTCGGCTCTGTTCGCTCAAGAGCGGCCCGCGACTTCACATATTCGACAAGGAGTCTGAGCAGAGGCAGATCCTGTTCAAGTTACGGACGTGTCTGCCGACTATGGTGAGTGCTTATTCTTTGTTGCACTTTATATTTACATATACAGCGCATAGCCCTTGAAACACCCACATATCTATATGACACAACTTCAGCACACTTAAGATATAAAAAGCAATAAGAAAAACGTCTTAAGTTGCACTTACAGTGTAAACATAAAAGTCTGAAGATGCATCGACATCTCCGCTACGCCGTTTGCCGTAGCTCGTAGCACGCATGCGTCTACGGGCTACGACAACAACATCGTTCGGGTTCGGACACGATACCTGTTGGACCTTGAGATTTATTTTTAAAATAGGTCTTCATTATGTACGCCTTTTATTCATATTATACATTTGTAAACTTTTTAGATAAACATCATCAAAACTGAAATTGTGAGTACGTCGTCTACGAACGACATTTCCTGATATAAATTGATGATTGACATCCGGAAATTAAAGGTCTTATGACGTCACCAGCGGTCTATCTCCTCATTTCTTCTTTCCTCCCCTTCCTCTTTCTCAACATTTAGGTAACTAGGTACCTAAATGTTAATTGTTTGCTGAAAGAGCCGATTCATTTTTATATTTAGCCGGTAATAGCGGGTGGGTTTAAGAAAAAGTACTGTAAACAACATAAAAATAGATTTACTTGGGTTTTAATACTGATCTGTTCATTATATGGCTACAGCTTCAATACTTGCGATACGGTTACTAATATGTGCTGATATTACATACGTGAATTGTATGGCTACATGTGCGTGTACGCTAAGAGATTTGGCAACGTCGCATTTTTTATAATTTTTCTACAATATTTTGCGAAAAATGAATTGTGTTAAGTAAAATACGAATATGTATAGTGCACATTTTTAAGTCTTATTAAGTAAAATTCCTCAAAATAGTCTCTCTCTCTTCTCAAAACAAAATAGTGTAGAAAAATTGCAAATAATACAATGTTGCCAGATCATTCAGCGTAAACGCTCGTGGCTCATTACACTCCAATCTATCAATAATTTCAATAATCAATTCGAGCAAAATTAAAAAATTAAGAAACCACTGTGCGGTCACATGTAGGTATATCTCATGTATGTGGTATTCTTTTCGGAATGTTGTTTATACATCAGAGATATTATAAGCTTTTATTTATATTTAGATTTAGATCTGTTACATACAGTCACATTTAATAATAAGTACCTATTCATTTCGAAGGTTATTTTGTGTTATAAGATTCACTGTCGTAGATTTATTTTTAGACTTGACTTTAGATTTGGACAAAAAGGTTTATTTTTATTGTTATTGAGACAGGCACTGAATGCTAGCAAATAATTATTAATTTAGGCTTTAAACGATGTGTATTGATTGTGAAATTAAGCAGTTTAATTCATTTAATTATACACATTCACTTTCACAAGCTATTCTAATATTCGTAGTTATGGATAAATTGAACGATATACTGTGTAATTCCGTCGTCCCTTTTACACTATCTATTTTTGTACCGAAAAATGAGAAAAAAGATTTTTTACTTTACATTGCAAACTTTTTCGTAATATTTTCGCGTCTACAATGTCCGATGATTGTATGGTATTATTAGATTGCAAGTTGCACCGGGCGGTCATTCACCCCCAGTCGGAACTAGGTCGCAGTTTGGAACCCGGGACGCCTCGACACGTGACTGTCGGCTAATCCCCTTGTTGACTTGTTTACGTGGATCGGCTATCCACATGTGGATAAATGGATATTGAGAATTGGGAACAAATTTGTATTATTAGTGAGGGAGTATCAGCTGGTGCCTTATCTGATTCCGATGTTTATTATAGGGGGTTATTGATAAGATAATTGTACCTATTTATTGCATCTTGATATCGCTGATGACATGTAATGCGTTTGATTAAATTAACACAATAATCAATAATCCTAATTTAAGTTTTAGATAAGTAGTTGTTGGTATGAATAAAAAAAGTCGAGAAGTAAGTGCTAGTCGGACTCGCCCACCGAGGGTTCCATACTAATACTTTTAACAAAGACTATATTTTTTATTATTTAATTACAAATGTTTAGTTTTCAGATTTTTTCCTTTATTTGTAGTATAAGACGGTAGGTATTACTTGCCAAATTTCTTAGTTCTAGGTCAACGGAAAGTACCCTATAAATTTCAATTCCCTTGAGAGAGACGAAATATACGTTTTTTCTGTCATAAACTGCGGTATCTTTTTTTTACGTTAGCTTAGAAGTTTGATTTTTTTCACAACTTCAAGGTTCTGTATATGGTTTTATTTTCAACTCGATACCTCTACGCGTTCCCGAGACCGCGCCTTGACGGACAGACGGACGGACGGACAGCCGGACGGACGACAAAGTGAAGGGTTCCGTTTTTTTTTCCTTTTGAATTACGGAACACTAAAAAATTACAAATCAAAAATCTAAATGCTTAATTATTACGAAGTTTATGCAACTGATACATAATGAAATGAGAGGCCTTAAAATACGAGCGTGGTTTTATGGCCTTATTGCGACTTTATCTTTACACATATTATGCTAAGCTCTATATGATGTATTCAAAAATCACAAATTAAAAATGTCAAATAGCGGCAAATGAAAAAGATTTCACGCATTTCACGCAACCGTAGTTTTGTTTTCAATTCAGAGAAGAGCTAGAGTCGGCCTCAACTATCATCATATCGATCGATATCAAGTAACGTGCAACGTGCGAGACTGGTCAAAATTGTTTGCAATTCACATTTAATTTCGAATAAGTAAAACGTCATTTCGACTGGTATTAAAATTGAGGTCAAATCAAAGTGCTTTGTTTTCAGAGATGCTCGAAATCTGAATGTTATAATAACATCGAATTCGACGTTATTATGAAGCAATAATAACGCTACGCTTTCTCGCGTGATAAATAAATGATAAAGCATCCGTCACTCTCACACATATTGTCAGAACGTGACGGATGCTTTATCACTTATTTATCGCGTGACAAAGCGCACCATCATAAGTAGAGATGCAACGAATATTCGGCCACTATTCGGTATTCTGCCTATTCGGCCACATTTTGACTATTCGGCCGAAGCCGAATAATGGCATAGTATTCGGCCGAATACCGAATAGTCAATTAACACAAATTAAGAAAGAAAATAAGGATGAATAAATATTTTAAACACAAATTATAAACAGTAATCTATATTAAATATTAGGTTAATCATATTTCACATTAATTTCAAACATATATAGAACAGTAGCATAAACAACGGACTAGAAATTAAACTACAAATGAAATAAAATTTTTCATTGGCGCATTTTTTTATCATAGGCTGCCTATGTCGAGTAACAAGTTGTAACCTGTACTGTCCTGTACAGAGATTCACGGCGCCGCTCACTCGGGCGTTCGAATTTACTTCATTTTAGGTAAAACCGTTGGCCGAATATTCGGCTATTCGGCCGTCGACTCCGCCGAATATTCGGTATTCGGCCAAATCACTATTCGCTGCATCTCTAATCATAAGCCTACTGTATTCTATCCATATGAAGACCGAGATCCATGAAAGTTTGGCAACAGCTGATCTTTGGAGGGATATAACAGATCCTAACATCCTATTAAACTTCCAGCAGATATCGAAGGACGACTTCCTACCAAAGAAGATCTGCGAGCGATGTGTGACGCGGCTGGAGCAACTTTACGAATGGCGCCAGAGTTGCCTCAGCACCGACTCGGTGCTCAGGAACTACGCCGAGTCCATGCGCATCGTCACCTCCACTATCAACTTCCAGGTGGGTCGCAAATATCTAATATCTTCCAACAGACTTATACTGATGAATGGTAATTGCGGCGATTGGAGCAGCTGTAGAGTTGGCGCCAGAGCCGCATCGGCATCCACTTGGTGCTCAGGACCCTCGGCGAGTCCATGCGCTTTGTCAAATTAAACAAACAAATAATGTATTCGTGCGTACCAATCTTTACAGTGTACGGGCCCCTAAAACAATGAGACATAATATTGATAACATTGCAAAAATCAAAATGAAATGACATACAAGTCGATTCACAAGAGCTGGCGTGGATTTTGTATGCAGCCAGTGCTTATTTCATATTAAATCCGCGCCAGCTCTATGAATCGACCTGTACCCTCCGTATTATAAGAATCAACCACCATGCCTTTAGTTAGGTAGAATAATACAAGTTTATTTCTTCAGAAAGGCCATTCTAAAGGAGCGCGGATCCTTTGAAAGCTGGTTACGTAATGATAGAGGCATGTTTCAGTTGTCTGGTCGGATTTAATTAGTGGCCTAGTTATGAGCTTAATTTGTGTTAACAATGGATCTGATCTTCTAGTTATTTCCTTTGGCTTGCCTGAGGAATTATATTCCCAATAGTTACAAACTAAACGTAGAGCGTAGGTATTTGATTGTTAACTTCCTTCGCTGTTTAAGTACCTATTGCGAAATTGTTTTGAACCAGCCAAAGTATAACCTAATAACTTAATAAGTTATTGTATTTAGAAACTTTCTTGAGAGAAGCCTATGAAGGTGCCCTTATGATTTACTTACAAAATTGATTACAATTTATATCATAACCCTCCTTTTTGCTTAGCCGTAGTCGGGTAAAAACAAACCTATTTTTTATAGTATTTTATGCAACAGTTGTATAAGAAGGTTCAAAAAATGCGAATTGCGTAAGTTGCGATACGAGCCGCGAATGGCTATCGCAAATAGAGACGCAATGAGAGTTTTTTGACTTAATTATACAACGTTGCATACAATACTTTTTCTACGACTAGGTTTTAAAATATTAAATACAAACAAGGCATAACCTGCAAACAAGGCAAATATGACGTATGACTGACAGTATGTGTCGATGGTAAACTTTTTTTTTTAATTTTATATTGACACGCAGTGAATATATTAAAAATACTTTTTTTTATGTTGGCATCAATGAATTTAGTTCGGAAAGTTTTGTTTTCATTAAAAGCCGTAGGAATTTAATTGTTTTTTAAGTTGGTAGTTGTGCATTTTTATCGTAAAGTTAGAATTGAGCGCTTAATCCTTGACCTAAGTTTAACCTAGATTTAGAAGTCTGTGGCTGCTAGCAATAACGTAAAGTGACTATAACGACACTAGTGCTGTTATGGGGAATAGAGTATAGACTTCTCTGAACTCATATTATGTATGTTCTTATATTAGTGTTCGTGACCAAGTAAAACACAGATAAAAGTACAGGAGTAGAAAAAATAATTTATGTATGAACATTGACGAAATAATGCTTCGCAGCATGTGATATCACCGTTTTTTAATTGATAATGATAATTATTATTGATAAAATCTACCTACTCTGTAACTAGTACTGTTATGGACATTATGGTTTCACAAAAATAACCAGTATTAAGTAAGTGAGAGGTCGATGCTATAAAACCCAATAGTTACGTAGGCATTTTCTAAAAAGAAAGACTCTCAGTATATTTAACCTAGCTATTTAGTTTTTAAAACGAACAATAAATTCATTATGTCGGCACTAAACTGCAGAGTGCAGATGCACGTTTTAGTTGAGAGGACAATGATGGGGGTAAGTAATAAAAGATATAAGAACTAATACTATAATATTCATATTATATACGCTCATATTGTATAAGCTTGTTTTGTATACGGTTCAAGGTGTATAACGAACGTTTTGTATAATATCAAATTATCTATTTTTATTAAGCATAACGTTTGTTAAGTATAATATCATTGTATATAACCATCATTATTCATAACGTTCATAATATCTCAGCTTTATAATGTATATTCTACAATACATCTAACACCATAATGCATAAGTATAGTTTTTCTGCCAACAGTTCGTTTTTGTTAGGGGACGCAATTCCAAACCTAACCTAAACCTAACTTAACCTAACCTACTTTTTCTTTTAGCAGTTTATTTTTGTTAGGGGATGCAGTTCAAACCTAACCTAAACCTAACTTAACCTAACCTAGTTTTCAGCCAGCAGTTCGTTTTTGCTGGGGGACGCAGTTTCAAACCTAACCTAAACCTAACCTAACCTAACCTAGTTTTTCTGCCAGCAGTTAGTTTTCGTTGGGGGACGCAGTTTCAAACCTAACCTAACCTAACCTACTTTTTCTGTCTGCTTTTTTCCATGCGGGGGGCTTCGCCCCCCGAGCCCCCCTTTTTAAGCCTTTTCGTAGTTAAGATCCCGTGCATAACTCTAGTTGCTTAAATGTTCTGACCTAATATAATCCTACACCTACTGTTCTGGCAACCTCTTGTTTTCTACAGGAGTAGCAGTTATAACTGATTTTGTATATCATACGCTATTATATTTTATATTCATTATACTAAAAGATAGTATATACTATGATCGATATACGTTATGCATGTTATATAAACTGAATTTAGAGTATTTGAATGTTATATAAAAAAACTTTATACCAAATGAGTATTAGTTTAATTAAATGTTATTCCTAATAAAAATATTGATTTTGATGTTATAGCAAACGTTCATTATATCTTGTGAACGTTATTAATATGAAATTATATATTATGTAGTTATATCTCGTGGGACGCACCCCAATGATGGGCATAGGATCTAAAGCAACACAAAATAAAGTCAAAATTATTCGCTGCCATCGATTTTATTTAAGTAGGTGTCTAAGACTTGCAAAATTAGAGTTCATCAATCACTTTTCTTCGTCTCTCCCATAACTTTAACTGGCTTTCGCTCGGCAATACTCATGCGAAACCTTCTTGCTGAAGTCTAATGTCAACCTACCGTTATCAATGATTTCAACTGAACCAACTTTCTTTAGGATTGCATGTTCATTTCAAATGCAACTGCAGGTCGTTGTTTGTATGGTCTTGAAGTAAGGGTCAGTGCGTCGAGCGAAGGCACGCGGCGGGCGATACACGGCGCGTCTCGTCGGCGGGGTGGGGAGTCTCCTCTATTGATCCGCGCGGACCCGGGCTCTATCGACCCATCACCCACCTCCCACAACAACAAAACAAACGAATATCAACTCTCTCAACAACCAAATAAAGGTCAATTTAGATGGCACGGCATTACTGGTCTTAGTATACAGGAATTCGGACTTAATCTACACGGGTTACGTTCGAAAATCGCAGTGGGAATTGTGGCATGTTTTGTAAGGCAATGCATTATCCGCTTTAATGCGATAGTTATAAGGCTGTCATCAACATTCAGTGCGCAGTAAAGCACTTGTAAATTTGGTTGTTGGCTACGCATGTCCGAGACGTTTTGTTTTATGGGTGTGTAAGTATGGATCGGTGCATCAGTATCTTACAGCCAGTGTATTGATTCCGTTTGGCTTGTTAATGGTTGGGAGCGGTTTATAGTATATAGAACTATGATTTACGCTCTAGCGTTTTATTAAAGTAAACGTTGTCACGCAATGGTACTTTAAGAGACACACTGTGTGTAAACGCTTTTAACACTCGGTATTCGCACCCCGCAATCCCACAGCTCGCTCGAAAAATCCCAACCCCCCTAACGTCGAGTGCAAGGCCCCCCATTACGGGTGCATTAACGCACAGGCCCAAGGTCGATGGTGGAAGGTGGCACGAGCTGGGGCCCGTTAACCCTGACCTAGCGGGTGAAGGATATTCCTACTACGCCCCCCGCCTACGGCTCCAGTCCCCACTCATCACATGGTGCTAAAAATAGATGCGCTCAAATGTTTGGGATTATCTGAATGTGGCTCTCACTTTTATCCCACCTTTGTTTCATTGTTGCACATTATTTGACTACTGTATTTTTACCGAGTTCAATGTGCATTAAGATATTCTTTGTGTCCCAGTTGAACTGAACACGTGCAATTTAAATTTACGTAATATTTGAATGGGCATCTACCACTCATGAATCGATAACGATTGACGAATAATTAAAACTATTTTATAACGGTATTATTTTTTCGACATAGTTATTAACACCGACTTCAAAAAAGGATAGAGGTTTTCATTTCGCCGGTCAGAATAATTGTTTTTTTTTTAGTACATATGTTCCCCTATTACTCGAATATAGATGGCTATACCGATTTAGAAAATTATTCTTTTGTTTGAAAGGGTCTCCTAGTCAATCTCATTGGTACCAGGTCTTTGAATTCTCATTGGAACTCTACAAATAATATAACGCACCTATAACGGTTTGCGTATTTTCATGGTAATTCGTGCATTTATTATAGAATCGTTTGACGTCGGTTATATAAAAAATAAAACGTTTTTGCGGCATAAGGCTGCGTTTCCACTAGAGCTGTGCGAGGTAGCGGAGCGGCGTGCGAGGAAAACATCCGCCAATCAACGTGCCTAGCCTCGCTCAGCGCGGGCGGGCATTGGTGGATGTTTTTCTCGCACGCCGCTTCGCTCGCACAGCTCTGGTGGAAACGCAACCTAAACGGCCGTATCTTTTTTTCACGTTAACTTAGAAGCTTGATTTTTTCACAGCTTTAAGGGATCGTAGAACTTAGTATATGGTTTTAATTTCAACTCGATACCTCTACGCCAGGGATTCTTAAACTGTGGTGCATGGACCCCTTAGGAGTCCGTGATACGAGATCCGGGGGTCCGTGGCTGTATGCGTATACAACACAAACTTTCAAGTGCCCTTGATTTTCTTTTTCTCTGATTATATTCGGAAAGGGTCTGTAAGATTTTCGAAATGATGTAGGTAGGGGGTCCATGATCAAAAAAAGATTAAGAAACTCTGCTCTACGCGTTCCCGAGATAAAGGGTCTTGACAGACGAACAGACGGACAGACAGACAGACAGACGAACGTACGGACGGGTGGACAAACGGACAACAAAGTGATCCTGTAAGGTTCCGTTTTGTCCTTTTGAGGTACGGAAACCTAAAAATTAAGTTATGTGCCGTGTTTAGTTCAATTAATACAATTATCAAGCAATAAGCATATTATTTACCATTTTTCGACAATACTTATCCGATTGAACTAAAATTTGTTTATATTTTAGAATTTTAATGTGGAAACATTAAGAATTCTATAAAATAATATAAGGCGTATAGAGTAGCTATAGTACGGGCCAAAGGAACGTTCCGGTGAGCCAATAAATCATTAAGCCATCATTATTATAGTGCCTGTTTACCTCCCATGGGTTACAAAAGTAGATTGTGTCACAAGGGAGCAAAATGATATATTTACGGCGAGGGCGTACATTGAATCCTGAACGAAGCGAAGGATTCTACAATTGAATCCTGAGCGTAGCGAGGGATTCTAAAGTAGAATCCGGAGCGTAGTGAGGGATTCAAGTGTTAACGCCCGTGGTGAAAATAAATTTGCTACCTTGTGACACATACTGCTTTTCACACCGACTATGAGGAAAATTTAAATACAAATTTGGTAGGTACCAAAATAACGAAATATATAGTTTTTTTTCATTTTTAATAAAACGTTTTATAAAATAGTAAGAGACTATAAAATTAACATTTAATTTATAGTCTCTTATTATTTTATAAAACGTTTATTATTTTTTACGGACGGGACGAATTTACCACTTCCATATTATATTTATGGCCCTCGCCTGCGGCTCGGACCGCAAACACCTGTGATCTGGGCCTATTATACTGCCCTCTGTGTGTAATATATTAATAAAGCTGTCTATGGTATGCCATATTCTAAGTAGGTTCAAACTAAAAATACCCTGTTGTCCTTGAACAGAAAAGTATCACTTTGATCCCTCTTATGAGGGATCAAAATACTTTTTTCTGAATAGGAGGTGTGAAAAAATATATAACCCCCATGGGAGGTAAACCTGTATGAAAATCTATAACTCCCGAGGGAGTTATGAGTTTAGTTTTAAAATATAAAACCCACTCGTACGTAATTTCAGACTAAGGAGGTTTCAAAACAGCCACGGCTTATTTCCTATCTTCAAAACTTGGCTACAAACCCAATTTCACTGTATATAAAACTTATATTTTACTATAATTTCAGAGAGTATTGCAATTATTTAGTAAATTTCATTTTTGAAAATCTGTACAATCTGGCAGTATGGCTTAGCATTATCTGTGGAAGATAACATTGAAAAAGTTGACAGTTGAAGTTGTCTTTTCTTTTATCGGGTACTAAACGCTAATAGACAACTTTAACTGTCTTCAATTTCATTTTTATGATTATTTTTTTCCTCGCAAATGTGATGAAAAACATTAGTGTATCACGGGCAGTAAGCGGGTTACAAACTCTCATTAAAAGTAATCCCCTTCTTACTTCCCTTAATGTATAATGTACTAGGTATATCCATACAATTACCTACTTAAAACCCTGTTATATTACAAAATTAAAAACTTATTATAAGTTATTCCGTTATTTTATTAATGACATTTGACATTCAAGCACAATAATTAAACGCAAATACAAATGAAAGTAACACTTGTTTTTTTTTTTTAATTTTGCCAATTACTACAGGGAGAGTGGTTGTATGGAGTATTGTCGAAGTCCCGTGTCGTGCTACGGCATAGCTCGCGATCTGATTGGTCTATTTTAATGACGCCGAGGCATACGGTGTGCTCCCATTGGCCAAATTGCTGTTGTAAACTGACCCAGAATGTAATTTCTATCGTGTCTGATTACATTGTTGACACGTCTCATACGCTGTCCAAGAACTCGCTGTTTTGCGGCCTGGATTCAGATTCAGATCATCACTTGCTGCTTTTCCAAGCAGTAGCGTGAAAAGACTATTGTTAGTGCGCGCCTCATGCAAAAACTACCTGACCGATTTCCATGAAATTTGGTGTAGGTAAAGGTAGGTTATGTCACCGTTTAACACATAGGATTAACTTTTTACCCGATTACGGCGAATATTTCACGTCTGCGCAATAAGTTGCGGGCATCGTCTAGTGATTCATATAAACACGAAAGTAGTTTACTTATACTTTTTTCACATAACAAAGCAATAAAGCGATGTACCTTTTTGTATGGGGATAGTTCATGGACCGTAAAGTGGCATATGTTACATATTATCCCGATAATGCCCCTGTGGGGTAGAAGCTGGGGATAAACGCTAGTCCCAAATAAAATTAAGTTTATGATTTGGTTGTTATCGATGACCAATATTCGATAGCCACAAATTGAAAATTAAATATTTTTGAACAAAATAAAAGTAAAACTTGTAAGTATTTTTGAAAATTCATGAAGTTAAAAGCTAATGCTTAATAAACATAAACATAATTATCTTAAAGGCTTACATACGTAGCATTGTAATACAAAGATTTGGCTTAGGTCACGTGTAAAAATCTGCTTTAATAACTCGTAGACTACCCTACCCCGTGACTCGTTAAGTCGTTTACGGATGAAAGATGAAATCGTTTATTTAAGAAGTGAATGCAATTTCTAGAGATACTAAATTTATACTTGAGAAGAAAATGTAAGCATATGCACGATACAAAACTATAATTTTTCCGAAATCAAAGTACTCATTTTCTCAATGTCGTGCGTGTCGAAGGGGAAAGTGTCGATCGATGCACCGCACGGCTGCATAGTGCACAGGGCCGAGGGCGGCCGCGCGTCAAGACGTCTCGAGACCTCTTCACCACTCCGCGCCGCCTGGTACTTTCATTCCGTATGCGTGACGTAACACCGCCAGTCGTGATTCGTGTACCCTCTTCCCTGTTTTGCTATCTTGATACTTAATAATGATTAATTTAGGGTTCAAATAGGTATTATACAAATTAATTATATATTAAACTGAAATTATAATGAGGATATTTTTATCAGTTTAAGTGATCGGTGTAGAGTGGTAAAATTAAATGTTAAATTATTTAAGCCAGTATGCAGATCAATTCATATTACATCGAGACTTGGAATTTCGGAGTAAGTAATACATTTGTGATGGCCGTTATGTATAAGTATAGTTAATATATTTACTTAACGCAACAAACAAAATCAACGCTACAAGCTCGTATAACATTACTAGACTCCGCACTTTTGTCGCTCTGACGTCAGAATAGGGTAGTATGGGAAGTAAATGTAGTAGTATTTATTAATGCGAAAATCTAGTTTGCTGTTTCAACCGAATAATTCATTTTATTTATTTTCAAAAATTTATATGTAGGTACTTTAAGATATTTATTTTTTTGCATTTTATTTTTATTCAACAGAACTGACCACAGCGAAATCACTCTGACACGTGTAATTGCACATAAGGCAAACATTTCATATTCTCGTATGTTTATTTTCTTAGGTTGATGACAAATATCACAACTATTTTGAACTGAAGGAGATTTTTTATACAAATACATTGAAACAATTGCCTATTAAGTTCCGATTTTTTAGTTCTAATGAACAATTTTATTTATTTAAACTAAACTGTTCAATTTACTCCCCAAACTATTCGGACGTCAGAGCAACAAAAGTGCGGAGTCTAAACATTACCTTTATACATATTTTCTCATTGGATATTTTTGACGTACATAGAGTCACTTGCCCCTTGCCCCAGGATACGAGTATGGCGTGTTTGCTCTACCTGACTTTACTGCATGCCTATCACAATTTATTTAATGTTGTATTTGTTTGGTCTTCAGAAATACAAACAATTCTACATCGTACAGACATGCCTAAATCTACTCTAGCCAAGAATTCTAAACTAGGTACTATTATTTTTAAGGTTCCGTACCAAAAAGTGACCCTTATGGAGGAACAATTGCTGCTATAGATTTGAAATTTGGAATAGTGATTTTAAATATGTAGCGAGCCTGTTGTTGTTATTGTCTGTCAGATACCTTCTGTTAACCCTTAATTTCGAGTCGTGAAACATGCAATGGAAAGCTTGGAGTTTCCCTGCGCTGCGCGATAGAGTCAGAAATGATGTTGGCCACGTGAGATTAAAGGGAAGTCGATGGATGCGGTATGCACAGAAAAGCACTATGTGAAGATCTAGGGAGGAGTCCTATTTCCAGCAATGGAGTTCCATAGCTCATAGACAGAACCCTTAATTTGGCAAAATCTGAAAAAAAAACATAATTCAATTCCCAGTAAACATAACAGAGCGAAAATTGCTAACCAAATAAAAATCCAAAAATAATATCAATATAGATCCAAAATACACAATCATCATCATCATTCTAACATTGTAAAATTAAGCGCTCATGCCCAAAATATCGTGTTCCCAGAATACCACATTTTTCAAAATACAAGATTCTCGATTTTTCAGATTCCTGTCTTACCACATTCCCGTTACATTATTAGATTATTCGTAGGTTACTCAAGATCTAAATGATTTTGTAGAATGTATTATTTGAGAATCTGGTCTACGAAGAATCTGATAGATCGAGAATCTGGTATTTTGGGAATGAGTGAAATTAAGATCTTACCATTACCGATACGGGAGTCGCTCGCTTATCAGTTTCGATAAATAAAAGAAAAGGAAACAGTATTAAATATTATAATAAAATCAGTCCGTCTAAGAAAACAATAACTTTACACTCGGGTAACCAGACATAATGGCATGCACACTTTACATGTACCCTATCTCCCGTTACCCTAGCTAGTAGGTACTTCGGCCCTTTAGAGTTTGCTTTTAATCAGTGCGTGATAAGGCTCCCTTCGCCCTCGTTAAGGGAACTTCCCTTATCTTTAGGGGACGCGATATTCAAACAATGCAATCGGGGATTTGGAACTTTTAATATGGTATTTTGTCTGCAGAGTATACCTACTCATACTTGTACATGTACAGCAGTGGCGTGGCGTAAAATATATCCTTAGGCAAGCCGGTGCAGATTTGGGGTACATTTTCCTTAAGAGCTGTAGAATAAGGTGCTCAAATGCCTGATATTAGGCAAGCCGGTGGGAATCGAGTTCTTTGGACGCCACGCTACTGATGTACAGTCACCGGCAATAAAATATGATGAATCACGCCGTGCAAAAAAATCTGA